>JAWNMS010000042.1:0-686238 GCA_035043785.1 Drosophila planitibia | reverse complement strand
GATTGTCGCCATACATAATTCCGTCCGTCCGAGCCAAAAATGTTAAATTTGGACTCATCTTCAAATATGACTGTGTTCCAGAACTCCACATCCTTGTCCAAGTGGGTTTTGGCGAACGTCATCCTAATCCCTTTATTTTTTGCACTTGTAAAGGGCTTCTTCTGTGGTACTCGGGCATTGAAGTCATGGTTGCGCAGAACCCGGCGCACAGTTTCTACACTGCACTTTTACCCCATTTCATCCTCCACCTGTTGAGTTAGTTTTGGAGACAATAGCTTAGGATTTTCCTTATTTTCCTGATGATCCTCCGCTCTTCCTGTTCGGTGAAAATCTTGTTTGGTGCCATTCTGCCTTTGTCGTCTATCCGATTTTCGTCGACAAATTGCCGAATGATGTTGTATAGTTGACTTGCTTAGATTGACCATTTCAGCTATTTGGCGATGTGAATATCCGATTTAGAAGTGTTCCAGCATGAGTTTCCGTTGTTCAATGGTAGTCCGTTTGCCCATAGTCATTGTTGGCTGGTTGCACCCGAGATGCAGGATATAACTAAACTGACTACGAAGGATTGGTCTATATATACCGAAAATACTTAACCTGACGTAAAAAATCCGGGTTTTATGGCACCCAGGTGTCCATAATGCAACTGTTCGAAAGAAGCTTTGACCATAAATTAAGGTACTTTTTTACATAACCCGACCTAGCAGATGGGGAAACCCCAGTTTATTGGGATCATATATTCCTTTTGGTGGTTAATATATGTAGCTGCCATCGGTCTTTGGAATTTTTGAAAAATAATGTATAATTCGTTTATGGCAGGCAATCAAAATTGTTGCTAGACACTGGTCGAAATAACGTCTGAGACACTGTAAGTACCTCTTTGTGTTGAAAGTCAACGCGAAACTGAACTAAGAATCATGATGATAAGCGTCTTAAGTCACACACTTTTCGATTTAAACTTTGCGCGCTTGTTCTCTGATTTCATAAAAGTTCTCATCGCCTTGAGAATCTTCTATTTGTGTCTTTATATTAGTGCAATCATCATCACTAATATAGGTCAATACAGTGCACATTGTGATGTGGAGAGTGATAACTAAACCATAAATTGTGTTCACCTTTATTTAGGAACTCTGAGCTATCGTACAAGCTATGAGTGGCAGAGATAACCGGTCGGCAATTATGCACTGACACCAATAAAATTGTTAGAAGGGATATAATGAAGATATTGATATGCATGTAAGAATGTCTCTCTGTTATCTGTCTTTATGTTCATCTGGTTGAACACGCCGATCTCGAAAACTATTAGAGCTCTAGACTTCAAATTTGGATTATTAGTTTTCGTAAGCCATAAGCTGATTACATTTTTTTCAACCGACGATTTTTTTCATTAATTTTTTTTATGAAAATTTAAAATATATATATAGTAACTAAATTCAGTTCAAGGATACCTGAATTTTTTTTTTTAGGTTCGTTGATTCTACCTTTCTACAGTTTCTGTACCTTTCATATTTGATTGTATATAACCAATTTCAAGTTATTCTTTAGTTTAAAAAAATTACATAAGCAGTAAATTTATTCCTACAACTTTAAATTTTGGCTAGTGATTGACAACTTGTTTATTTAAATCAGTGCCAAGCCCGTAGATTTATAATAATTGTAGATGGGTAATAAAAGAATTTACCAATTGACTTTCAAAATGAGCGAAATATTATTTTGAGAAAAGCAGCTCAGCTTAATTCCATTTTCAATATATAAGTTAAGAAATTTTTTTTTTGACTTTTTAATAAAAGTATGTAATACAATAAATGCTTGCGTTTGTAAGTGTATAACAATTCACGTCAAAAACTAACAAAATTATAAATTAATAGAAAGCAACTCGAGTGGAGTTTATGCATAATATATTACATAAAGAATTGTCATGGTGTATATTAACATTGGGCCCATAAGTTATTATTATTATTAATTGGGATGCCTGCACTGCGACTTACTTGATCTGTTGTGCCCCATGCTGAGCCTATAGCTCCTCCATCAACCCTACGAATGGGCGAATCTTTGTCGGGTTGAGGGCTTCTATGTCTTTGAAACTCATAACATGCATCCTGTATCTTCTTCTAATTAAGGCAACAAACTCTGCTAGGATGTGTATTGATGATTCTTCCACGCTTTGACAAAACATGCATAGTACTATAAATACCTTTTTTAGTTAGGTGACTTCTTAGTCTACAATGACCTGTCAGTAGACCGATAAGTATCCTAAGCCTGTTCCACAAAACGGTTCTGGCCCTGTAAGCGGCCTCTCTGCCCCTATTCTCGCTTGCTCATCAGCCGTCTCGATCCCCACTATGTTCCTGTGGCCCGGGACCCATCTTAGGGTAAGCCTATTGTGTGTCCCGAGCGGGTCAAGCTTGGATCGTACCTCATGGACTACTTTTGATGTTATCTTCGTCCCCATTATAGCGTTTATTACTGCTTGACTATCGGATAGGATGGATATATCTGTATTCCAATAGTTTCGTTTCAAGTTGAACTCAGCACATCTCCCTATCGCACACACCTCAGCGTGAAATATGCCTGGGCCTGTGCCCTGATTTGTGAGTGATTCATCGGTTTACCATTTTATGGTGTGAGGCTTCATAGAGAGGACTAGAGTCGTCCATTCCCTTTTGTAAACTGGGAAATGTGAAATTTTGTTTGAATACGTATTCAGCTAATATTTCATCCTAGGTTGCATCAGTAGGGGAAGTTCATCTGAAAGAAGTTGGGCATCTCTCTGGCTTAGCATGTGATTGCCCCCAACTCCGTGGCTTTATGTTGGAGCCTTATGATATGGTGTAGTGGCGTGAGCTCCATTAAGACTTCCAAGGCCATTGTTGTGCAGGTGCGCATTGTTTCTGTCATACATAGGCAGGCCATTTTCTGCAACTTTTCCAATTGTATTTTCACGGTGATCAGCCGCACCCTATCACCTCCATAGGTCAGCATGGGTCTTGCTACCATTAGGTATAGCCATCCCATTATCTTTGGTGATGTCCATCATGACTTCCCATCTATGCTACGACATGTATAAAGCGCTCTGGAGCACTTTGATATCGTATTTTGTACATAGGTGTCAAAGTTTAACTTAATGCTTGTTTCTAATAGGCTTCTTGAAAGCCATATTTGCCTCATTCTCTGTAACTTGTATCGTCTGGGGAAAGGGACAATGAGTATTTTTGCTGGGTTTATGCTGAGTCCAACCTCAGTACACCAGTCACTCGTTATTTTCAACCCTAATTGAATAATGTCTCAGAGCGATTCTTCAAATTTGCCTCGTGCTATGATAACAATGCTATCGGGATATCCCTGACATTGAATACCCCTGTTGGCAAGTCTGTTAAGTAGTTCATCTACTGACAGGGGACAGCCTTTAGTGGTTAAGACTGTTACAGTGCTGTCATGAGTTATTGCCATGGCTCGTCTGGACCGCAGAAGTGTAAGTATCCACCTGCTGGTAGTTGGGTCCAGGCCCCTCCTCGAGAGGGTAGCCTTGATCGCCTTAAAGTACGCCGCAACTCGTAAAGTGCTGTGTCCGTGGACCTGCCATGTTGGATGCAGCAAAGTCTTTTCATTTTGTAGTCCCCCAGGTTTCCAACCTTTTCAGTAAAATCGATGTCTAGAGGACTTTGGGTTGGTGATGTCTGTCTATCCTGCCTTGGGGATGAAGACCACCCTAGCTTTACTCCATGCGCTCGGTATATGTCCAAGGGCTAGGCTGCTTAGTAGAGTTTTCTCAATACGGGAGAGGAGTATGTCCTGACCCATTTGAAGGAAAACTGTCGATATTCCGTCTAGTCCGGGAGATTTATAAAGCTGGAATGTACCAATTGCCCATTTTAGCCTCTCCGTTATGATTGCTGACTTGGCGCACGCCATGGAAAGTGCGTTTCGAAAAGGAGTTCTAGTTTCTCCATATTATTGGTCGTAAAGGAGTTATCCCTACGTTTTAGAGCTTATCCCTACGTTGCATCCGGGTCTCGCTTTAACAGTGCTCTAAGGAGCCTGGCGCCTTCGCTTGTGCTTACTATACGTTTGCAGAAGTTTCTGTAATTCTTAATTCTTACAGACATAGATTCTTCTGGGGAAACGTGCCAGTCCCTAAAGTGAAGTTTAAGGGACCGACTGATCAGGGTGATGCCTAACACCTCCTCCCTGATTCTAGTTACAAATGTCGGCTATTATATATTTACATCAAAATCTTTGAGGCACTCACCACTCATGTTGATGTCGATGCTGTCCCATATTGTGTGGTGCGCATTGGCATCGAATCCGATGAGCAGCGCCATCTTCTTTTTCCCAGTACTTCCCCATTTTCTCTCCTTCTGGTGGTGGGCAGGCACATCTCCTGCAAAGTTCGCAGACACTACAACCATAGAGAGTTACCACTGGCCTCTAGTTTGGGACTTCTGAAAGGATAGTAAAATTAATACTCTTCCTCACCATAATGCGTGATCTGGGTGCTGGATCCCATAACAATTTTGAATCGGCCGTACACAGGTCTTGAATTCCATTATTCACCCATTGCTCCTGAGCAGGGCTTACCCAAGGTGTTGATTGGTAAACAATTGGTAAACATCTTTCGAAGACAGCCGACGTTGTCTTAGCGCGGTGGATGTTTACCTGAGCCATCCCTGTACCGATGACCCTTGTCATCTACTAAAGGAAGGGCTCCATCTGACCCAGTGATTGGGGCTTGGAGTTGCACCGTCACCGCTGCTCGTCGTCTCCCACTTTGCGCTCGAGGAGCACACCCTTCCTCGATTGCAGCCGTGACACTACGGTTTTCAGCCTATCGGCAGAGTCTCCATCGGCGTTTTTCGCCATATCTGCATATGACGATCGAGGGTCTGTGGATGTTGACGAGCTGGGCCGCTGCACGTGATATACTCGGGCATAAGTCCAGGCCTTCGGCCACCTTTTCTGCACCCTTGCCGCCGCTGAACCGCGAGCTGCGCCCTTGGCCTTCGGACACATCCTCTTAAGAGTGTCCACCGGTGGCGTTAGGGTGCTGCTGCGTTTCTTGGGAGCCGGTGCCGCAGCTGCTTCCCTAGGCTCTTTGGCCCTGTTTAGAGCCTCTTCCGGAGCGAGTCCTGGCTGGAGGTACCGTAGGTACCACTTGCCCTTCGAACCGCAGAGGTTCCACCAGTTCGGGTCGTCCAGCCCACCGGGTTGACCCCTCGGTGGCAGGAACTCATCCCTGTTTTTTAGGCGCTGTCCACTTTGCTTCGGTGCCAGGCGTGATGGTCAGGATAGTCTAACCACCACATTCCCACGCCTTGAAGCTGGGGCGCCTTGCTGTGCCTGCGGCACTCTCCTATTTAGTGCTAGAGTATCACGGTGTGGAGGCTGGTCTACCACACTGAAGGACCTTCCCCGTCTAGGGAACGGTATTCTAAATGTCTAGCGACATGCTGCGGAGAAATATATGTCCACCCGGGAAGAGATCCGCATAAGCCGGGTAAGGTTAATTAGAACCTCATCGTCGAAGACTGGTCTACTTTTTAACCCGGACCTCCAGCTAAGCTGCCTCTCGGCATGGTTCGAGTGACACCTTAGTTCAGCCCGGAGTGAGATGTAGAGATTGGATGGAGGTAGGTAAGTGGTGCGGGAAAGCTGCGGTTGGGTGAGCCTATGCTTTTAAAAGGCAGCAACACAGCACAACACAACAGCAAAAAGGCAGTATCCGCTGTTTGTCCGGGACGAGGAATCTCGTATTATTATTTTGTGTGTATGCCTTGCATAAGTTGACAAAACCAACTGTGCACCTTCCACATCACCTTCCGCCTTTCCCTTTTGTTATTCAACAATGTCTATTTTTGCATGCATAACGTTAAACGAATAGAGGAACCAACTATTGTTGGTCTAACTCCCTGTTTTAATGTGATGCACTGGCCAAGCATCAGTTGTGTGCCATTGTTGTGGGGATTGTCGGATATGTGTATTAGATATTCATTGTTCTAGCTCCTCCTGTTGTTTCCCATTGCAGGTGGTAACAATGTCGCCTGTTGACCATAATGTGGGCACTCCCAGTACGGCTGGCGATGAGGAATTCCAGATGGCGGCCAGCACAAGTGGGGAGAAATGGAAGGATGTGCCCGACAAGTATTTACTGGTAATTGCACACTTTCTGGCCGGCCAATCTAACGATACAGAGGATATGGAGCGCATCAATGGACCGATACTAAAGGCCAGCATCAAGTCGGTCTATTGGCTATTTCTTATACAATATGCGGCACTGGCGCTGCTGGGCGTATTGCTCAACATCGCCATCATTGTGTACATCATGTATCATCGACTCTACAAGGACATCACGCATGCTTTCATCATTAATCTGGCCCTATGCCATTTTGTACAGTGCGCTTTGGTGCTACCCATTTCGCTGATGGTGATGCTACTCCAGAACTGGATATTTGGACAGTTCCTGTGCTTCTTTCTACCCATGCTCCAGGTGAGTGCCAACTTTACTGTTACCTTACGCCTTTTACTTATTGCCATTGCACCATTGGTCCAGGACACATTAATTTAGTTTACTCTTGTGCATTGCTATCTATATTTTTCCTCTTTCTTTTTCTCTTGATCTTTCTCTCTCTTTTGCCTTGGCAAGCTGTTAAGTTGGAAGCGGTGGGGCATATGAGACGATAATCCTTATGGCACGATGACAAGTTCATAAACTTGACGCATTCTGGCTTATCGGTTCTTTATTGCTTCACCACAATGGCAACTGCAGCTTCCAGGCCAGCACGGATAGTTGATGAGAACCAAGAAGCGGTCACTAAACTATTGCTAAAACAATCAATGAACTCTATTGGTTATGGGCATCATCGCCATGGCAGTTAAACTTTCTAAATTCACCAATTCAATCTGGTTGCTAGTTGGTTCAGTCGTCAATTAGTTCTGATTCCAATATTTGTACATAAAAAATACTCTTGATTTTGGCTTAATAGTTCTTGCGCAACAAGCAATGAAAACAGTTCGAAGTATACAGTGTCTCAGACCTTATGTTTAAATGCCAATTTGTTTCATGTTATATCACGTTTGAAAAAGGTACTTTAGTTTTTATTAAAATATTAATTAATTAATTAAAATTAGTCAAAAACTGAAAATATTTCGAACAGTCTTAAAAAAGTAACATATTTCCCGTATAAATGCTTTAATAAGGATTTTAACACTTAGTATGATATCCTTTAGCCTTAACAACTTCCCTTAACGTATTATTCATGGAAGATACCAGCTTCCGGGTAGTTTCTAGGTAGTTGTAACCAACTTTTTGTGGCATTTTTAAAATTTAGATGCAGCATCAGAAAATAATTAAGCAAAGGATTCGTTCCTTAATAAAATACACGCAGTTTGTCTTATTGATTTATCGTAAGATGATATGTTAAACACAATTGTTAATGTGCGCAACATCAATCCAAGCGATAAAATGAAATCTCAAAATTATAAGTACAATTGGTTCATAAATGCATTCTTGAATTAAGCACGAAATACTACGCGTCTCTATTAAAACAAATATCACATAATATTTTTAAGCAGCGGCTTATATTTCTTGCATCCCTTGCAACATACATAACATATACAGGCCAAACAGTTAATACTGTGCTTTGTGGTGTGCCTTCAAATTTAACACGCGATGCGGCCAAGTCCAATGCTTTTCTGCTCTCTTATGTGGCAGCTAAAGGCAGGCAACTGAACCTAATTGTCATTTCAAGAGCGGAGTGCCACCTGAAGTTCGTAACAAAGCCTATCAAAGGCGAATTGACAATCCAAAATGAATTTAACACCTTGTCTCATTGGCCACCTGTGACATTCGACGCATTCGAAGCATGTCTTATTGTCAAAGCCGCAATGATTGACATGCTTTCCGGCAGGTAGTAAACACATTCATACATTCATATATATATGTATACATTCATAGGCATACAATCATACGGACAACAGACAGCCACATCAACCAAACATTGGGATAAAATATAATTTACCCTTATTCGATTTTTTTGTTGTTACTCTCATTTAACTTCTTCAGTTCACATTTGTCTCCCTATCTCTGCGTTTGTGACGAAAATAAATGTTGCGCAATGATAAAGCAGCCACAGGAAATCGAATAATCAAATGCACGAGTCAAGTCGCATAGCTACTTAAGCTGGTAAAGATACGATTCTAGGAAGTAAGTTGTCGTTTATTTTATTTCTTATTTCCTTTCTTATTTCTTATTTCTTATTTCTATGCTCTGTCTTTTTCTCTACTTAGTTAGTAAGAATATTGATTGATGATTGATGTTGTTATTAGGTACAACTACATACTACATGCACACATATGTACGCATGTACATATGTACGTTTATTATATACTCAGCAAAATATGTGCTCCATATCATTGAGAATTTCAAGATGCGTTGGTTAAAAATAATAAATTACAGGTATTACCAATATATTTAAATTTAGAAATAAACTTAGAGAGAATTTTTATTTTTTATTTTTTACATTGTTTTAAATTGTCAATGTTTTGGAAGAAATTTATTTCGAAAATTTCGATATTATTTCTGAAGTATACAAATTTTCTACAGGCATTTTTGAACTGTGTTTATGGATTGCAGACTGCCCAACAATATCATTGTATTTTTTATCCTACTTGAAGATACAACATTTAGATGCCAGACGCTGCGTATGATTGTATTAGCTACTCATTGACACGGAAGAGATGTGAAACAAAATGCCAGGCAACGGATATGATTCGATTTGATTGCTATCACAATGAGCGACAAATATCACACACACATGCAAACGGATATTTGTCGCATTTACACACACATTGGTCATGGGTGCGCGCTTTTTCTGTGTGAGTGTGTATGTGCGAACCTCGCGTGCCTAACACCCCATTAAAATTGATTGATACCACTGGCGACGTAGGCATTCAACAAAAATTACAATTTACTTGGGACACCTTAAATTTCATCACTTCAAGAAATAGCATTAGAATGCGGACTGTAATTACGACTGTCAGCCATACAATAAATTTGTACAACATTGCTTAAAGCATTTATTTCTTTCTTCAACCTCTTGATTTATACTTGACTAATTTCTCAAATCTCAGGTGAATAGAATGTGCTTACACACTCAGAAAATAAATTGTTCTTAATAATTTTATCACTGAAGGTTGTGTCTTCATAAAACCCAGTGTTTTTATTTCTTAGTTCCGAATTCGATTTTCTTATCATTTATTTTGTGTGTGCATAGAATTCTAAAATTGTAATTATTCTTTAATACCGAAGGTATCATAGTATACTGGCTTTGTTCAATGTCCGTCATGCTGTCTGTCTATTTGTCCGTCCGCCTGTCTGTCCATCTGTATGCATGCAACTTTTTTCGACACCCCTAGAGATAGAGACTTCAAACTTGGAACATACTCGTATACTTAAAGTTCATGCAAATCAATATAGCCACATATGTCCCACAATTTTAAGGCTACAGTCCTTCAAAGATCGGCATATCCCAGGCCCACCTCTACCGCCCCCAGGCCCTCCGCTCCTGAAAATTTGAAATGGCTATATTTTCTGCAGCTTTGAGTCAGAGCCGTCAAATTTAGTAGGTATATTTCTGGTAGTCTCGCTTACACCTGCGCCCATAATCGCCAAAGCCGATATTTCTGAAAGTGTAGGTCAATAAAACAGCATATCTCCAAACATTTTGGAGATAGAGTCACTAAACGTGGAAGGTAACTTCTTGGTAACCTCCTTCAAAGATCGGCAAATATATTTTCAGACCATGCCAACACCCGCCGCCCCCAGGTATTTGAAAGCTATAGTCACAAAATATTAAAAGTATGTTACTGATAGCTACCATAAGCGATCGAAAAGAAATTGGATGGCCACGTCCACCTCGCCTCCCCAAATTTGTTTGCGTAAATCGATAAGACCATATATCTACACAATCTGAAAAGTAGAGTATCTAAATTTGAAAGGTACATTGCTGGATCACGCCCAGTCCCGCCCCCAAAAACGATAAGAACTAAGAGCTAGAAACTGCAAATTTGAAATATCAAGTTTAGTCGGTGACTTCGGTTCGAGCCTGTGAATAAAAACATGAGATTAACTTGCGCTTAGCACAATTCGCAACTACTTAACAAGATTTAATGTCTGATTAGATTTCTCACATAGATACCAAATCTTCGACACCTCCAAGATTTGAGCTGTTTTCGTGCTGTTTTGTATTATCTTGGCTTAAGTAGATGGTTATACTGAGAAAAATAGATTGACCATTGCTTAATGCCAGACAATATGCTATAGATGGTTGACTTACATACAAACACTTACATGTCCATGTGAGGTGTTGTCACAATATCCAATCTGAACCCAAACAAACAAATAAATAGAGCAAAAGCCCAGCCAAAAAGGATAACCATGGCAAATCTTTGGGATTTCGCATTCAAGCATAACAAGAAGGGCAAATGTCTGCATGCTTCCCGAATTTCTATACATATGTGCATATAAATATATTTAGGTGTACATATACATATATATATATATGCATGTATGTACATGCATACATATGTGAATGCTCAGCCAGCCGAGCCAAACCAGCTCCGATGCCCCAACAACAATCAGAGGAAAACAAATTTGTTTCAATCACCGCACACGGTCGAAAAATGGTTGCCTAAGCCATTGGACTAAGTAAACAAAGCTGAGGAATCACTCCCATACCCTACTTCACTACCCAGTCCCTACCCCCTACACTCAGAAAATCATATATGCCTTCGAGCTTAGAAAATCGACGTGAAAATCTTAAGCAAATTTCCTAGAAACAATTTCCAACTTCTTAAAACAAGTTTCTTAAAAGAAGACGAAGAATAGCAATATCAGAATAGCAATTAATTTTTACTTCATAAAGTACCGAGGAATATAACGTTATTTTAAATTTAAGATAAATATACCCTTAATACATTTAGGGGAGAACCTAAATGTTTTGGCGAATAATTTAAATCGAATGAAAATACTGTTTTATGTTTCTATGTCGTGTTTATTTTTTTGTTTCAGTGCACTCAGTATATGTAATGTTTTGTACCTCTGTATTTCTTCATTTTGTGCTTGCAGGACATACCGTTACATGTTGCCATGATATCGCACATTCTGATTGCCTGGGATCGCATGCGCTGGCTAAACGATCCGCTCAAGGGCCGCATACCCGGCTTCGTCTGCTGCTGTGCCACCTGGCTAACTGGCATGGTGATTGCGCTCCCCTATCCCATATATACGATTTACGTGGAGCTTGGGGTGAGTCATTA
Organism: Drosophila planitibia; assembly: GCA_035043785.1. NCBI lineage: Eukaryota > Metazoa > Arthropoda > Insecta > Diptera > Drosophilidae > Drosophila > Drosophila planitibia. Next base: position 674,925 of record JAWNMS010000042.1, on the reverse strand, counting down.
ACGAGGGCGGGTGGAGGAACAAGCTCAATGGGTTTTTGCTTTATTAAAAATTACGCGACGCAAAGTGTGTGTATCTCTGTGTGTGCAAGGATATTTGAATGTGTGTGTTTTGTACCTGCCTAGATCAAAGTGAATTCAGCAGACCGTTAAAGCATTGAGCTGTGCTATTTGACGGTCGACAGTTATAGAGGGCGACAAACTCTTTATGCTTCTAATGTACTTCATGAAATTTATCAACATATTTAAGGCACTAGAAACAAATTCGCCTCAAAATATGCTGTCAACTTAAAGGCAAGCAAATATTGTATTTGTGAGCTTTTATTTTTATTATAATATACATATTTATATATTTTTATTTAGCTATTCTATTTTTTTTTGTTGCTTACAGCTTTTGGTTAAAAATATTTCACCCTTTTTTATGCGATATATTCGATAGTTCAAACTGCCAACTAAAGTTGAAATGTCAGCGGAATAATTACAATAGTATATTATCTTCGGCGTACCTAAGACAGCCGATATTTTTGTTCTTTTTTGATGTCAACTGAAATAAGCTTTCTAAATGATGATTGGATCTTGTCTTATCTGGAAAGCATAAAATGTATGCGTTTAAAATGTACACATCTACTAGAAGATATTTCTGATATTTCGAAGTCAGGGAAACTTATTGCGCATTGAAAATGATTTTCAAGCTAATCGGATGCTAAACAAAAACATTGCCATAACGTCTTTCCCTCACTTTTCAAGCTTGGGAACGAATTTTCTGGGTTATTGCAAGATTTTTCGATGTGTGTTGAAACCAAGCTAGACGCATTAAATTTCGGTTCGCGGAATAGTTCTGTGGTTCAGTGTGTCTCATGTGGATAGGTAATTCGTAATACAACGCATTTTCGTTTCGTTTGCGTTCCTGGAAAAACTTGGCAAATTTACAGCATTGTGTGAAAAAATCCCAACGGCCTGATTAGCGACTGAAAACTGGCAAATTGGCAAGCTGCTGCTTCTCATTGCGAAGCGTCTGACAATGTTCAGCTGACTCATAAAGGGTGAAGGGTTGTCTGGTTGAGGGGGTCGGGGTGATGATCTGCTGGTGTGTATGGGCCAATTTGAAACTGGTTAACATTGTCAACTGTCAACTGCGCTTGCATTTTGCTGCCAAAATATTTGCAACATGGGCTCTTAAAGTGAGCCCACGGCAACGACAACACATATACGTGTACATGTATATTTATGGGCCATAAAGTGTTGCAACTTTTTGATACACTCAACGTGTTCAACTCTCTTGCTGTCCCAGATTTCCTTCTCGCTTTCGTAGTGGTTGTTGTTGTGTGTCTGCTGGCTTCCTATCGAAAATAGTCAAATGCAACTGCACCACTAAATTTTAAATACCCTGCAATTGTAAAATGTATGTTGAAGTACACTGTTGCACAATCCAATAATGACAAAACCAATATACTCCTCTCTCATCAGTAAACACACAGTCATATCGCACTTTAAATTGCATACGACCCGAAACTAGTGACAGAGCCAGCACTAAATGTGTATAATGCACAGTATTTCGAGTGGGAACCTGTTGTGGAATACTTAGGAGTTCTATTTTTGAGCGAAAACTAAATATCACCATTATATTTGAAATAATCATAATGGCCTTAGTTATTTAGTAAAACTGATAGAAACTCATTATTGTATGAGCTTTTGGAAAAATGTAATAAATAGTCAATAAAGTTTTATTATAGTTTGATAATAAAGCTTATAAATTTGATATTACCTGAATTGGGTTACTTACGACCTGAGTACCAGGTTTTGAATCAAGATAATTATTTGCCGTTGTTGTTTCACTCTGCTGTTAGTTTAGCAAATTAACGGTTCTTATAACATTTGAACTGCATGAAAGATTCCATAATAACTGACTTGAAAATAGTACAATTAAGTGCATTTTTTAAAATGTCATTCGGTCGACATAAAATTTTCAATGATTTTAGTAAAATTGACGTTTTACGCCCTTTATTGAAAATTCACAATTTTGATTTTCATATATAGTCGTAGCCGACTATAAATATATTTAGGGATACCCGCCAATATTACTAATCTTCCTATTCCCATTAAACAAATTTTACAATTTGTTGTTAAATGAATTATTTAGCCCGAATAAAAGAGCCAAGCAAAAGGTATATCATTTATCATTTCATGTCGGCTAATAATGTGATGCGAATGAGAGTATTAGGACTTGATTTTGCTGGTCTAAATTTGCCAGCTATTTGAGCTGTAGAGCTAGCATTAGGAGCATAGAATGCCAAGCCCTTAAGTACTACTAATTATCCACGGGTGCGTTGTTTGTTGTTGCCAAACGCTTCCGACAGTCAATACATCATTTTTTATTGGGTCAGTTTCTATGAGCACTTATATGCTGTATTTATGAAGCATGGTCTATATGATTATACGTTTCAGGCGACGCCAAACGTTAATTTGTATAATTTATGTGGCAATTCAGTGAATTTTTAGGGCTCGTAAAACTGACAAGATGATAGCAACAAGTGACACACACCAAGATGATTATCAATATGATGATGATACTGCTACTTGTAATAATAATAACGATGATAATTGCGATGATTTATAATATTTATGCCCAAAAGTCGATTATCATCAAGCGCTTATGCGTGTGTGTGCCTGAGTCTGTGTGTGTATGTGCATACTTATAAGCCAGTCAAACTCAATCAGTCGTCAATAATTTCATTAATTTAATATATGTATATGTAAGCGTAATGCGAAGGTACCACTAGGACTCCGAACAGAAATACACAAAGACTGACACACAGACAGAAAGTATCCACCTAGCTCCCCCATTTTCACCCTCTCACGGGCCCTGGTAAAGGACTTATTATCTTGTTTGGGTTCGCCTTTTGTGCAATTTATGAATATTTTACTTATACGTTATGGCCAAATTGCCGCTGAAGAGGGTAGAAGTGCTGTGCTATTTGGCTTGATATTTTGCTATTTGGGTTCAACAAATTGCTTTGACATACGCACCCAGGCACAAGCACACATACACACACACGCACATATACGTGTGTGTGAACTTTGATTCGTCATGTGTCAATGAAGTTCCTGAAATCTCTAGCATTCCTTTTGTGTGATTAACAATGGACGTTCGCAAATCACTTTGATATCCATTTTGATGTGTTTAATGTGAACGTGCGACAGCTAGTTGGTAAAAAATTAACAAACAAAAAATTTGACAACTTGTTTGAAATAATAGAAAAGTTTCTGGAAAATAAGTGTTGTATTTCAATAAATACGTTCTTAGTTGTTTCGATTTGCTTAAACATTAAATTTATTTTTCTTGTATTACTGATTTCGTGACTTGCTTTCGAAAACGTTCTGTCGATTTGCCGGTAATTTTTGTTGGCTCAGATAACAGTTTTATGTGCTCTTGTTTATCGTGGCAAAATAGCATACAAGGACTGCGTGGTAAGCTACAGATTTAGTTACGGGCTCGGGCATTGTGGCACGACGATTTTAGCGGATGAACAACTTTTGTTTATCGTTGTCAAAACGTGCCAAAAAGTATTTTTTTTGCGTCAAAAACAAAAAAATATATCTTAAATTGAAAATGTTTTATATTTTCATCGGAGTCGCATGTTGTGCGATGAAAATGTCAACGTTGATACGAATTAGCTTGGGAGCAACCTAAAAGAAAACAAGTAAGAGTGCTCCATTCCAGACAACTGGGCTTGGTGATACCCCGTACCCAAGGCTGTACCCATCATAAACTATACGTCCTAGATATTCAAGTTTATAAAATGTGAGTAAAGCCATGTACAGCCATATATGTATGTGCTTTCTGCCTTTGTTGTGCCCTTTTTATTTTATAAATTTTTAATGGATACAGGGCATAAAAAATAAATCCTTTTTCCTACATCAAGTCCAATCTGTCATTCGCTTAAATGGCGTTTTTCCCCCTTTTTTTCTTCTTATTTTGTTTTTTCATTTACATCTTGCCACTGAGCTGTCAGGGGGTGTCGACCGCAGTCAGTCAACTAACTCAGTTAACTAATTACAAGTTATATACAGATAAAAATGAGATTAAAGGATTTATAACTGGCTTAGCTAAAAGTTTCTGTATGCCCTGGATTCTAGTCTTCATTTCGGCAAATGAAATTCAGAGGGCTCAAATATGCATGCTGTATGCAGAGCTGTGCCAATCCTGACAGTCCTGCCACTCCTGGCCACACCCATGACCAGCCCAGGCCCACAACAATGTTTCCACAGTTTATTTATGTTCACCACGTTGCTGCTGTTGTTGCCGTTGCCGTTGTTGTTGATGTTATTTGTGGTTGTAGTAGAGCAACGTCTTGTTGCGAATATCCGCTTACTCGCGTTGACTTTGGCATGAAGCCCTTCCCAATCCTGGGGGCATCACCAACGCTGACTGCTTTGCCTGGCCCAGCTCTGCACCCGCCCTCGTGATCAGCCATTGAGCTTTCCCGGATATACGCTTGGAAAACCAAATTATGCTACTGGCTATGACCTATGAAAATACAAGTGACTACTCGCAAAAATTAAATGCCTAAAGTAATCGTAAACAGACTAGGGGTTTGGCATTAGCTATGGCGGGGGAGGGGATGGGGCGGTTAGAATGCGTGCGAGTGCTATTCACAAATTCTTATACCCCTAAATGATTGTGCTAGGGTTCATCGGGTAACATTTAACAATGTGTAGTAAATTGCTAGGCGGATCAGAGGAATGCAAATGTGTGTATATATGTATATATATATACATATATATACATGTATAATATATATATATTATACACATATGTTATATGTCTTACGGCAGCTTAATTCCTATTCGTCGCTCCGGAGAGAGACACATTTTAGAAGCTGTGTTAGACCACATTATAATATATGTTGAAAATTTTGTTTACTCAAAAATTGTCTTTAGAAGTTTTTAAGGATATGTATGAATCTTGCTCCCTTTGAAATAGTCATAATCGGATTTTGAGATATTGTATGCCTTAAGCGAAAAATAATCACAAAATAATCATTATTATCATTAATCATTATTTTTGTGTGAGCTTAACGAAAAATTTTAATAAATATGAATGTAATTGTGATGATTATAGTATAGCATATAATTGTGATCTTCCCTAAATTAAACACAATGAATGAAACTAAAGCAAACTGTTTAATCAGTCGTATATAATAAAAAATTGAATGAATTTGAATTCAATAACAATATTGTTTGGGCTTAGAAAAGTTTTCATTAAAAATACAATTCTGCAAAAGGAATGGAATGTTTTTCTTTTGTTTAATTTAAAAATAAAAGTTAGCTTAGATTTCTTTCGTGTCTTATTTAAAAAAGTTACAAAGTTTGTTTATTTTGTGGCTGCAGCAGATTAGTTCTACTTGTGTAGTTATGTTTCCTCTTCATAAATAAAGTGACTAGACTGCCCGGTGATATTTTGTAAGCAGTGTAGCCAATTAGTGTATTAAAAAAAATATTTTAATTTGACAAGCTATTTTGGATTCATATGCAAGAAACTGTTTAATTGGTATTCTGTTACGGGCCGCATATAACAAATTTTCCAAACGCAACACTCACATTTTATCTATTAAATGCAACTTCAGTCCGTACAGGAAATGGAAGTGCCCCGTAGTCGTAGTAGGACAGGAACCTTTTCTTTTTTATCTTGCGCATCATTATTGTTATTATGATGATTGTAACTTTGTTAGCCGCCCTCATATTCTATCCCTGGGTGCGTGGGCATGTCCAGGCCATATTAAATTGCTATTTAGTGGGCGGACCAGACGACCCATGCAAATTGTACACACTCAAAGTAAATTAGTTCAGCTCCCTTCTTGGCCGCGGGCCATTTGCCGATTGTATTGATGAGAGTAAAAATCCAGTTTCTTTTCTGTACCCACACATACTTATTGTTTATTGCAATCTCCGAGCTGCTATAATTCTCGGTCATGTGAGAAATGGTGCTTAAATCAACATTTTGGTTGTTCAAGCTGTGGGAATTTCGACCACATGGCGAAACATGGAACATGTGTGCTATACTTCATGTGAGCCACTGGACAATACCCTGTACTCACTATAGGCAAGAATTGTTTGTCTTTAAAACTTTAATATTTTCACTATTAAGAGTTCAAAGCTTTAAATTAGATAAGATTCGAGTATAGATTAAATCTATTTCCACGAAGGTTGTAGTTTCGAAAGATGTTTCTCACATCGCTTGATAGGGACTCTTTTAGACTCACATGGCTTATTAATGTGCTACATTTTATACTCTGATTCCGAAAGTATCATAGTTTATTGGTTTTGTGCAATGGCCCTCATGCTGTCTGTCTGTCTGTATGAACGAAACTTTTTTCGACACCCTTAGAGATAGACACTTGAAACTTGGAGCATATACTTAAAGTGCAACGTCCACGCAAATCGATAAAGCCACATATCTCCCACAATTTTAAGGCTACAATCACCAAATTTGGTTGGTAGGCTCCCATTCCCTAAATGACTATATCTTCTGCAGTTGTAAAATTAGAGCCATCAAATTCTGTGGGTTAATTACTGGTCGCCTTGAAGAATCGATAAAAAATTTAAATAGCTTCGCCCACACCTGCGCCCATAATAGCCAAAGTCGGTATTTCGGAAAGTGTTAATCGATAAGTCCGCATATCACCCATAATTTTAAAGACAGAGTCACCAAACTTGGAAGGTAACTTGCTGCTCCTTCAAACATCGGCATATACATTTTCAGATCACGCCCACTCCCGCCGCCCCCAGGAACTTCGAACCTAGAAATTTGAAATGTTCATAAGAGATCGATAAAAAAAATTGGATGCCCACTCCTCCTCCCCAAACCGATACACCTAGTGTAATTCAATAAAACTGTATATCTCAGACATTTTCAAAGCTAGAGTCACCAATTTGGAAGATGCCTTGCTAGTAATAGCCTTGAAAAGTCCGGAAATACATTGTGGGCCACGCCGCCTATATCTCGCACAATATGAGAGCTACAGATACCAAACTTGGATGGAATGTTACTAGGGAACTTTTCCAAATTTTTTTGGACGCAATTTTAAAGGTAAAATGGGACGATACTTTGATACCTATGGTATCACATAGATAGGCACAATGCAAATAAGCATCGTTCTTGAGTTTCATCAGAAAAAGTTTTGCCAGTGTATTGCCAATTCCAGGAAGCCATTGAATGTGCTTTTCTTCTTTTTGCTAATTAATGCAATTTTTTATTCAACAAATAAAAAATGTATTTCTTTGATGTTGTGCCAGCACACTTTATGAAAAAGACCTGTAAGTATATTTGTTTATAGTTTAAAGTAAATAATATGAACATAAATGATGTACCTTTATGAGTTATGCGCCAACTTCATTTGCAAGGACACATCTACAGTGGGGGGAAATGTTAAGCATACTTATATGGGACACATATCAGCTAGAGCTCGGTAGTTATACAGTGAACCCATTGAAAATTTGTAAAAAGGGTAAATTGGTCTGTGTAACAGTATGCAACAGGCAAAAGTATCTCCGACCACGTCGATATAGCCACATCCCTCCGTATGTATGGACACTCATATCTCAAAGACTAAAAAATCTATAGACTTTAAATTCGAAATATATTAGTTCTCGTATACCTTGGGTAGAACCTTGCACTCGTTTATTGAATATCTATACATTTCGATTTCCAATGGCACAATTTTAAGGACAGAGGCTTGTAACTAATACATAATATGCATATGCATTTTATTAATCAACTCAAACACCTAAGTTATAGTCAAAAACGTATTCTCATACTGATCGCATTTTTTAGCAGGTAAAATCATTTTTATAAATATGCGTTCAGTTCAGCCTCGGCTTGTGAATAAGAAAATGCGCACAGTGGCTATGCCTGCCATAAGACATTAAGTAATTCACGCAAATTTCTTAAATGGAAATTTGACATTGAAACCAAATTGTATAAAGCAGCCAGACTCAGGGTATATCGTAGTCGACCTCATTCGACTACAGCAATCTTACTTGAATTTAAATGTGTTCCGCTGGAGTTGTTGTAACTGTTTGCTATTTTTGGATAAATAGTAGTAAATCTAAAATAAAAAGGGGAGCAGCCGCAGTAAAGTGCTTGGTGATATGTTTCAGAATATATGATTCGAAATTTATTTGAGGTTTCGTTTGTTATGAGGAATCCATGTCACCTACTTTGATGTATGCTTGTGTAGAAATTGTAGCTTGGTTTTTTTCTTCGTTATGTAACGCTATTTTAATGGCTCTGCATTTGAGGGAATTGTGTGACAATTGCAAACACAATATTCACTGATTTCCGGCTCCACTTTATAAATGCATATACTCCAGATAAGAACATTGAAATATTAATATAGATTTGGAATTCTAACCTCCTCGCCTCTTTTACCAATTTTACACCTATTCGGTTTGTTTCATATTTATAATTATCATCAATATGATATAGAGCACACTCTAGGGCCCTATCAATAACATTGATTGTGTGGTTTTGTTAGTTTTTGTATATCAATAAGCTGTCCATTAAGCTTTTATAAATTATCAAAATCGAATCCAAATTACTAACCATAGTGATTTTACAAATATTATGTATATTATATATTGTATATTTAGCTATTTTAATTTCAGAGAAATATTTTTTTTGTGACCGTCGCAAATGGTCCTTAAAGCTTGGCAAATCAGTTGGTTGAGAGTAAATGCACTCGCAATGTGTATGTGTGTGCTCGTGGCGGAATCGTGTATGCCTACCTTAATATCGCTTCTGGCCACTTCACCCGAATTTACGATTTTTCAACGTCCTGGAAATTTAATATGCCGTTGTTGCTTGTTCAAGTGGTTGGTTCAATAGATGCCTTTGTTGCTGCTTACCTTATAGCCATACTCTGTAAGCGGCTTATTGTTGTAAAAAAAATCTTGCTCTTGTTGGAGTTTATCGTCTGATCTTCGTTTTTTCAATGGGCTACGAATAGGATATCCCATATCCCATGTACACATAACAAACGAATTACGAACTGTGCAATACATTTGTAATAAAATGCCATGTACCAACGAATGGTTCAAGTCCTTAGCCATATCGTGTTTACTCATGCCAGCATCAAATGCTTCCCTTTCAACATACTACTGGTATTGAGTGAGATATGTATATAAACATATATATATATATATATGACATAAATAAAAGGCTCTGGCATATTTTGGGTGTATAATGATTAACTTAAATATTAACTTAATCAGTCGCTCAGCTCATAGAACTTTATGTATACATATATGTGTATAAATTATTGGTATAGAAAATTCAAATATTTAATTCCGGTCGAAACTTAATATTAATATGTATTTGCATCTGCGTTGAGTATTACAATAACATTACCAGGTCATATACAAATTTAGGCAGCTTTTAGACTATGGCCATCAGGTCAATTGTGAAGACCAGTCCGAAGGATAGAAAATGAGATACCATCATATATATCTAAATTCCATACATGCTGCCCACGTATCATTAATTTACTCATTCACTACACATACATGTGTGCTTTATAGTCTGCGAGCAGCTCAATGTCCCAGAGACGAAGCTCTTCTGCATTTTGCTCATCGTTTGCATGACTGCCTATCGAATGCCAAGGGCTGCGGGCCGAATTGCAAGCAGACAAGTTACAAGATACAGAGACAAAATACAAATATACAAAACAGCTTCAAGTGCCAAACACTTTTAACAAATGTACTCGTACTCAGAAATTGTATAGCACACACACACACGTACAAACGCACTCACATTGGCCAAAAGATTTTTGCCATCTCTTGTTGCCATTGTTAACAGCTCTAAAAAATCAACCACTTGTTGTTGTTGCTACTCTTACTGCTGTCGTTGTTGTTATTTTTATGTATGCTGTAAGTTGTATGCTGGTGCTGTTTGCAACTGCTACTCGTTGTCATGCAAATAAGCATAAATATTATTTTATGGCCAACAATTTAAAAAATATAACAAGAACAATGAAAAACTAGAATTTTTGTTTGAAAATGAAAACAAACGAGGCTCGCAAATGGGAAGACAAGAACTTGAAATGTAAGAAATCAACATAAATACGCCTTAATATCAGACAGGTGAGACCAAAATGTACAATATTTCAGTTAATAAGACTCCTACTTATAACGATAGTTATGCTCTTCGTTATATTCATTCATTTAGGTCGATTTTATGTTGGAAATTTCAATGCTTCTGGCATTTATCAGTAATAATGAAGATTTCCCCTATAGAATTTTCAAACATTATTAGAATCTAGTTACGCTGTGATATCAATATTTCAAAGAGACCATTGTTCGATAAATGATTTGTCGTGAAACAAAAATTAGCAAAAATTTGAATAACATATCATGGATATAATGCTGTTACACTTGCTTTAATACCACTTAATGCAATTTCTCAAGATATCGTTTAAGATAGGATTACAAGAAAACATAGTTTATGTGGCTGAGTAACACATTCCTATGAATCTGATGAAAGTATATAAATTCTCGTCTGTCATAGATGGATACACACTTGCATACATACACACACACGCGCGCACACACAGACACCAAACCTAATGAAAAGCTCGCTGATTACTGAACATTCGTTTTCTTATATGTAATACATATGATGGGAAATGAATTGGGTACACAATATCGCCAAGTAGATCATTCGAGACTAGATCACTTAAACCTATTTTAATATGTTATTTTCTATATCAACTTCATTCGTACATTATTGTTAAGAACTTTTAAAATAACATATAAATAGCATTGACTTCAATTTCCATCTTCTTAGGCATTGCGGCATCCATAGCCTAGCCTCAGATACGATCCAAAAATCATTTTATTTTCTTTGAGTTGGTTTTCGTGCATATCTGAGGAACTGTTTTCAAATTCAGCTGCTTCTTTCTGGAATCAAAGTCGAGTCACTGTGTGTGTGTGTGTGTGTGTGTGTGTGGGTATGTGTTGGAGTGTGTTGGAGTGTGTTTCTGTATACTTTGCTTCTTCGTTTGTGTTTTTTGAGCACTTTACGACTTTAATTATGTAAGTACATAATTGTGTTATTATCATAAGCGTACGGACACAATCCTGGTCAGGTTCCGTGTGCTTCTTATGCTCCAGTGTCCCGTCATGTGTGTGTGTGTGTGTGTGGATGTACTGTGTTCTGTGTGATTCCAGGCCTGACCTTGTCTGGATGGTCTGCTTGGCAAGCATTTTACGGCCATTAAGCCCCTGCAGTGCCTTTTTTGGGTGACCACTGTTGTTATTGCTCTCGGGGTCGTTGGCGTTTTAATGACACACCCTTCTACCTCTGGATTCGCCCTTACTTACATTGTAATCTGTGCTCATTCTGCTGGCATTGTTTTTCTTATTATTATTTAAATTATAAAATGCGCAATGATTTTAATTATGCATCGAAACATTTTCTCCGCTTCCTTCTTTTTGTATTATTATTATTATTAAACTTTAAAAAGAAATTGGAAATTCTAAAACCGAAAGCCTAACGTTTTTCATGAGCTTCCTCTGTTGCTATGTTTATTTGCTTATAATTAAAAAGAAAATTAATAACACATATGCCAAGGTCTCCATCCTGCCACATTTGTAATAAAATATTTGACTTCAAACGACATTTAATTGAATTAAGGCTTTTAAATATTTAAAATGTTAATATTGCTTAGATCGTATATTCTTTTGAAAAATTTCATTGCCTCCGGCGAGTGCGTTTTTCTTATTCAATTCATTTATGTGTGTATGTGTGGTTGTGGTTGTGGGTGTGGTTGTGGTTGTGTGAAGACAGTGGCTTTCCAGGAGGCTTAAGTTAGCTAAAAAGAGATTGATATTATTTGTGCCATATACACGGACCTTTAAAATTGCTTTTAATAAGTCTTTGGTTGCAAATTTCATTTGAATCTATTGAAATAAGCGAAGAATACCTTAGTATTTAAAATGGTTTGATCTATATATATATATTGTATTTATCTTAACATGTTTTCAATGCAAGAAGCTCCAATGAAATATCGATGTTTTAAATAAAATATCAATGGTTTTATTCTTGCTATGCAAATGGCTACACCTTCTAGGAGGCTGCTCTTATATCAACTCATTAATTTAAAATGTGCTTTCCTGGTGGTCATCAGCGAAATCAAGACACCATTGGGCGCACTCGTTTTAGCTTGTATTAAATTATTATTAAGTGCTTTTTATTTTTAGTTTTCAGCAGACACAAACAAGCTTACATACACAAACACACAGACACAGGCCGCTCTTCGCTTCTGTGATATCCTTTAGCAACAATTCGTCAATGTCAAAATTACGACAGTGGGCACGATTATGCTTACGAGTACTTTTGCGCCTGCTGCTGCAATTTGTTGTCTGTACCAACCTACATCCCCATCCCCATACCCATCCCTATTTCCACCCAATACGTTCCTAGTCACATCAGCAACTCCGAAGCCATACCATTTTCCTACTTATCACCATTCTCTTGTTCTCTGGCTCGGTATCTGGCTCTAGCTTTGCGGCTGGAATCTGTGGAATGTTACCTCGGTTGCTCGCCCCCTAGATGTTTGCCCGCTTGTTGCTTGCTTTTGGCATGATGGAAATAAATTGTTATTAATGCGCTTGCTTCATAAAACGCTTTTGGCCTTAGTCTCTATTTCAGTTCAGTTTTCGCTATACTCAATAAATTATTTGAAACACGCGCTAAATTCTAAATGGCTTTGTATGTATCTGGTCGAATGTGTGTGTGGATATGGGTGTGGCCCAAAGCTCAAATAATGTGCGGCAATTTAATGTGGCTGCCACTTGTTGAAGAGGACACGACGCGTCCATAAACTGTTTACGGCTGCCGTCAAATTGAATTGTGGCAAGCATACGCAGCAAATCAATTGCACTGCTTGAGCCCAAAATAATCATAACTCGACTCAATTGACGATGAAATGCCAAATGGGGTGCACCACAGATTCGTTATGGCCGCACAACGCCCACTTCCTTCCACTCCCACCCCTCTCCCACTCTACATCATTCCCGCTGTTAAGCGATGGGCGTGAGAAAGCTTAAAAGCCGAACGGAAACAGTCACAGGCGGTGCACAGTAAACTCAGTAAAAAGAAATACGACAAACAAAAAGTAAATAAAGATGAGAAAGAAAAAAAAACAAAAAGATGATGAAAAAGTTTAGCAAATCAGAGAATACTTGGGAAAATGTATAAAACCTTGAAGCTTAGTTCACATAAAATTGTATTTAAATATAATATGACATATATATATATATATATACATATATATATACATATACATATACACATATATATTTATATCAATTCTATATCACATTATATTATATTTTACAGGTTCTTCCAAATTCATGAGAGTTCCTCGAAGACAAATTACAGTTGAACTTAAAGTTATTTTTCAAAATTGATACAGATGTCTATAATCTCAATAATAAGCTCCGAATAATCACATCGTTACAAAATCGAATCGAATTCAACCCGAATCAGTAAACTAAATGTATTCAAATACTAAAGGAACCCATTGGCAAAACTGCGTTTATAGATTAATTGACTTGAAGATAAATAAGCGAAACCTGAAAGTTATTTTTGGTCACACAGATGACCTGGCCACCATTCATCATGTCTAGATGGAGGCTTATCATATCAACATCTTCTACACGGGCTGCCAAGCGCCACGATACAGTTGTGATGACATTGTCCCACGGTCTGTCTGAGATTGTGCGGGGTATCAAACAGATGCCCGCAAGACTCGTTAAATTGCGTACAGCTTCCGTTTCGTTCCCAATTCCAATCCCAATTCCGTTCCCGTTTCCGTTCCCGATTAAGTTGCCATGGATGTCGCCGTTATGGTTCCCCTTAACAGAACAGTAACCGTAACCGTACTCGTTACGTTGGGCGTGGTCCGTAGGCGTCTCGGTTGGCCGCAACCGCAACTCTAATAAAATCGCAGAATGTCTCGTTTAAGGCATCATCCTCATCTTCATCCTAATTCTTGTCATCATTTTCATCGTCATCGTCGCTATCACTGTCAATGTCACCATTGTTGTTGTTGTTATTGTCGTTGATGTTGTCCTTTATTTGCATTTTGCTGTGTGGTGGCGAGGGAATTCAAAACAGATTTCTTGGCCAGATTGTACAGCGCTAACAGTTCATTACCCAAATGACGGCTGTGGGCAGGCGGAATAGGGAGTCAGGTTCTAGGGTTGGGCATCGGATTCTCGGGGCAGCACTGATTCCGCTGAAAAAGGTTTCGCTCTACACTTTGTTGCTAGGCAGGACAACAACTTTTGCTTATTTTTCTTATGCATATTGCTCGTAGTTTACTTAATGTAATTTTCGTTCTTTAAAACTTTGGCAAAACTTTTTCAGCCAGTTCAGCACAAGACCCCCCGACCCGCAGCCATACCTATTTATACTAGTTGGGAGGCGCCTTCTGTTATTCAGGGAACTGGAGAAACTTTTAAAATAGTTGCTCACACAAAATCATTTTCAAGTGCCCTACCATTTAATGATGTGTGTGCAGATGTATGTGTGTGAGTGTGTGTGTATGTGTATGTGTCTGTGAATTTGAGTGCGTGTGTGCACTAAACATATGCAGAGCATATCAAAAGTTGAAGAAAGTGCCAAGTTGCTAAGCAGAATAAATTTGTTAACGAGAAACGGTCGAGGACTGTTTGCCGTCTTCACAGTCCAATCCCTGTTGCAAATAATGTCTGATGCCAGTCGACAAAGCTCAGGTGGCCACTCTGTCAGAATAATCACGTAAATCGGTAACGATACGACAAACACAAACGCTTGAGTACGTAAACATATCAAATCAACTGAACCTGCACCAACCTGAAGTGTGGCCGCCTGAGTGGACTCGACTCATTCTAACTGAACTAAACCAATCCGTCTATTGCAATTCTGTAGGCCAGATTAACTGTATTTATTCATTCAGGCTGCAGGAGCACAAAAGACGCTTAAAATTTAAAAACTATTTCTATTCAATTTCAGTAAGTTGCTGGACAGAGATACTCAGAAAAATTCCCAAGCTTGTAAAATTTATTTATTGTTTTAAAATGCAAAAGGATTAGTTTCAAGAGCGAGCTGAAAGCAATTAATTTCGTATGAACAGTTATTAAATTTAGGCAAAGTTTTCAGTTAAACTGACTCTAGACCAATCCCATCAATCCCAATCAAAATTTGTGATTTATTTTATGTTTGTGTGTTTGTTGTACTAGTATTTTGATGAACATGACTCATAAAAATACGAATACAACTGCCCAAAGCGTCAAGCACTAACATTCTAACAAACATCTCTTTGTGCCGGACTTGTGGACTTAAATAATAAATAAAAGTTAACATTTCCATTATCAAAGCAATATTATAATTTATATTATGCTTTATGTTTAGCCCAATATTTCAGATTTATGAGATGGTTCGGTTATGCGTTTGTCAACCTGTAAAGTTGACACACATAGGCCATGCTTGGCCCATTGCGGCACCGTTTGGGATCTGACTCGGATTTCTCTGGCACCCATGTGAACTGTGATCAGAGATTGATCCAGCCCGTTGCGTTTATAAAGTTCGCAATCTTGGCTGGTCCAATGTTTGCCAACTTTGACAGATTAGGTAGGAAGGGGGTACCCAACGATTCGTTTCCTGGCTAGTGCAGGACAGAAACAAAAGAAGTGTTCCGGAGATTATTCTTCTTTCTCTCCTTTACAGCTTCTGCAGTAGTCAATATAGGGTGTCTGGAGTCCATTGGCGTGGATTCCGAATAACCAGTGTCCTTTTATAGCACAGATTGCCGCAGAGCAGCTTTCGCGACTGAGATTACACAGCTCTCTGCTGTGTTTTGAGTCATTAGACCTGCGTATATTCTCTTCTTTGATGTCGAGCTTAGAGGTAGCCAGAAGCATTTATATACCTTCTGAATCTGTGTGGCAAGCTCATTTGTCTTGCAGTTGCCTTCAATGTTTTAGTGGCCAGGCACCCATATTAGGCTGATAACATGCTGATTAGCCATCTCGGGCAGAGATTTGCGACAGCTTGTTACTGACTTCGAATTGGTTGATATCGCGCTGATAGATTCCATAGCCGCTTTGCTATCAATATATATGTTAACATTACCTGGGCTGATTTCGAGCATCTTTAGGCAACAGTGTTTCCGAAGACTGAAGGATAGCTGTATTTTGAGGTGCTCAGAGTAGATGTCTCCGCCTACGCTGTTATCCAGCTTTAAGTCATCTGTGAAGAAGGTTACGGCTGCCGGTGGTCTGAGGATACCGTGGGTCCATTCTTCCTTTGGGGGGAAGTACGTACGGAAGGGTGTATTAGGTTGTACTACTGGCACACAGTAGTCTTCTTTGATTCTTGTATTTCCTTCTAGAATAGATGCATGGCTTTTCTCCTGAGCAATCCAGACTAAGGATTCTCTCAGTCGTGTGGCCGTGAATATTACATTTTCCATGCCTTGTCTTTGAAAACATGAGATGTCCAAGAAGAAAAGCCCCTGAGATGCAGAGTTCAGCCATGCGCTGAACTTTGTTAAGTTGCTTGTGAGTGGCTTGCTTTTTTAAGCAAAGCCACAATTTTATAACCCCATATAAAAAAATTGGAGTTATATCATCGGAAAATGTTTCAGTCCAACGAATTTCCTGCACGTGTATAAAGCGTGTACCTGGGTATTAAGGTTCCAGTCTTATTTCCTATCCAGTGTCAGCGCCAGGAAGTTGGCGCTGTTACTGAATGAGAGCGTTATGTTTTTACTCTGGGAGGACAGGAGGAGGAATTTTATAATTTCTTGTGAAGAGAACAAGATCTGTTTTTGTGTGATTTATGCCTAGCCCACATTTATCTGCCCAGAATGACAGTATTTTTAATTTACTCGTCATTAGATCACATAGGGTCTGGGTGTACTTTCCTATAAAGATAACAACAGTGTTGCAACCTCCCTCCATGTCCCGCAGCAGTCTATTGAGGCGTTCCTCTGCTGATATACCTGTAAGTAAGCACTTGATTGATCACTCCCAAGTCAATCTTCAGGTCCAGCAGAGCTCCAGTTATGTCTGTGGAATGACGTTGTTAAAAGCACCTTCCATGTCTAGGAAAGCTATCAGGGAATACTCTTTATAGAGTCGAGATTTTTCTTATGTTGACCACGAGATGATAGCTGTATCGGTAGATCTGCCCTTCCAGTAGGCATGTTGGGACCCAGAGATAAGTCTAGGGTCAATCGAGTTTGTGAAGTGGAGACTAATGAGACGTTCTTATGTTTTTAACATAAAATATGATAGACTGATGGATCTAAAGTCTTTAGGACTGGTATGTGATGGTTTCGTATTTTACGGTATGATAGTGATGGTTGACGGAAGCCAATAGGATGGGATTTGGCCAGTCTTAAGAAATTTCTCAACAATTTCATGTAGTTGTTCATGTAGCTGTTGTGTCCGCCTTTTGTAGTTGGGGCGGACGTCTTTTATCGTTGCCTGAAGACTTTAACGGCTTCCTTATGTAGAAAAGATTTTATTGATGTTATCGCTTTGCAAGTCATGTGTGCGTACATCGAAGGCAGCTCAGAGCAGCCTGAGAAGTGTGTCTTAAGGAGGATGTCCATTGACTCTTCACAGAAGACCGACCATGAATTATTCTCTTTCTTCAGATAACCTAGTGTGGGGGTGGTTTTCGATAGAACTTTTCTAAGCATCATGGCTTCGTTAGTTGATTCTATCTCCGTGCAGAAATTTTTCCATGATTTCCTTTTGGCCTGTCTGGTGGCTTTTTTTATTCCACCAAACTAGTTATTTCTTGGGCGGGAGCCTACTAATGGCACAAGCTGCCTTAAAGATACAATTGCATTCCCTTGTGAGTGTCTGTGAGATTACAGAGATGAGCGAAAGTATTTGGTCCTTTCGCGGGGTGTTTCGTAAGGGTTCGATCTAGTTTTTTTTTTAAGCTCAAATTCAATGTACCTGTGATCAGAGAAGGAGTGGTCTTCGGACACCCTCCAATATGTTAGTTGATCACTCAAAGAATGTGAAACAAGGGTCAGGTCTATGACAGCTTTCCGATTTATAGCGACAAAAGTAGAATAATTTCCCGTATTACACTCTATGAGGTTAGAATGCTTCTTGCACTCCAGGAAGACAGATTGTGTGATCTCGTCTGGTGTTGGTCCAGTACAATTGTGGGCCATATACGTTGAGAATAGCCCTATCGGGTCTAACTGGAGCTCCAGGCTTACTGCTATGTTGTCACCGTTGCGAAAATTATGGAGCAGAAAAATACTATTGTTTTTCCCCACGTCGACTCTGCCACCAGCCAAGTGGAGCATTAGAGCAGCGGATGCTGCTACAGTGGTGTATTTTAATCTGCAGAAGCCGTAATGATATCTTTAGGTCCCACCCCAGCACCGTCTTGTTGCTGCCCTCCTCGTCGGACAGTCGAAAATTGACCTCGTCTACTTCGCGACATATGGCGTTTAGGCACCGAGTCAACGTCGACGCATCAGACGTATAACCTGGCTCCAGCTCGTCGTCAGATGCCTCGATTTCCGGAGAGAAATCCTGCTCGACTGGCTTGTCGGCAGAGTCTCCCCGGGCCGCCGCATCCCCTTGTACTCAACTTTAGCCGCTTCAATCGGTGCAGATATTTCTTATTCAGAACCACCACCACCTGATCCTTCGGCCCTTGTGTGGCCTCGATCTGGACCACACTCTACTCATGGGTTGGCAAGGGTGAGTTGCATCTTTGCAACATTTTCAACACCTGGTCCGGTTCATTCAATGATGCCGGAATCCATATGCTTGCCCGAGGTCTACTCGGAACTTCGCTCCAGTCTAGACCGACCAGCTTAGTCGCAGGATAGACCTCGCCAACCCCCGCCACGGCTGCCTTGTAAAGCACCACGGAGCGGCCATCTTCACACGCAATGACTTTCCTGGTACCAACATCCTTGCAGTAGATGCAATAAACTTGAAAATGTTTTATTACAATTATACAAGTATCAGCAAAAAAACAAGCAAAAGTAAATCGATATGTTGTATATTTACATAATATTCGTAGATTTTGCTTGCACCACATAATGCTTTGAAAGTACACTCGACGTATACGTAATGTGTGGACCAATATCAACCCGCTTGCGATCGAGTAATTTGAGAACTTTTCCATTAAGGTTCTGATAAGACACATTCCTGCCATCACTTCGTATGTCTACTCGCAATGAAATATATAAATATATTTTGTTTTTCTTGTGCACAGCTGAATCGCATGTGTGTTATCATTTGCGCCATTACGGCAATAAGTTTGTATCCATAAATTCATTTCCGGCTTCTGCTGAATTTTTTTTTCTGTGAATCTCTTCCACCCCCATCCTTCTACCACACGACGCCCAAATGCGTACTTGAATGTGTATGTGTAATTAAAATTACGCAAAATGAGAAAACAAGCCAATGGCATGGAGATCGACTCTGAGTGCGGGAGAATCTTATGGATATAAACAATACAACTTTGGGTGGGCGAGAAGAAGCAGGAATAGCAATAGCAACAGAAACAGAAGCAGGAATGGTGTTGGAGCACACGCATTGGTCACAACAAGCCATGACATCTGCCACAGCCAGGGCCAGGGCCAAAGTCCATGCCACAGTCAGGGCCATTGCCAGGGACATCGAGCAAATTGAACTTTTCGTGTGTACCAAACTTGAATGGAAATTTTATTCAATTATCTGCTTTTGCAACGGGAATCGATAATGTGTGACCGACCAAACAAAATTTCTGTGCAATTGCACAGGATACCCTGTAATCAGATTTAGCTAAATGTCACATTAACTGCAATGGCCGAAGTCCCAATTATGTTGAGCTGATTAAATGAGATTTATTTGCATTTAGCATGTTGATGTTAAGTCAACTATAGCTATATGTATTTTCAAAAACTATTAGAGAATGTAAAAGCTGCTAAAGCTTGTGAGAATTTCATCAGATGGATCAGTCGAACAAATAGCTTGTTTTCGTGTACTATTTGAGGCAATTATAAAGTCAAATTTATAGCCGTAATGCGGCTTGATTAAATGCCTGGCGTTGACCTTTTGGCTTTGCACGAAATTTGTTTTTTATAATATGCGTAAATGTGTTGATTGTGTATTTGTTGTCTATCCTTCATTTGCAGGTCTACATGCCGCAGCTGGATGGCATTGGGCTGTGCGTTGTCAATTTGATGGATGACATGCAAGAATATTCAAGGGGATTGTTTCTAATCATGTAGGTTCCGCGTGTGGACGACAGTTGAACAATGGCTTGAGTCCGAAAATGTATTCTATCTGTTCGCTTTCAGGTACTGCGGTCCGGCCATTTTATTATCCTATCTGTATATACGTACCTCGCAGGAGCTGCGACCCCCGGACGGACCCTTTGCGGTTATGATGTATGAGCATCGCGCTGATCTTCGTATGAGACAAAGGTGATAACTAACTAAATACTAGAGGATTTGATGAAGAAGAATCTGCAAAAAATCTATCATTGTGACATTTCAAAGAAATTCTATCCTAAATAGTTTTAGTAGAAAACCAAAAACTTATGCCAATTAAAAAATTTTTTTTTTCCAATTTTATATAAGAAATGCAGATTATGAAGCCTCTCTTCAGATAAATTGAGAATTAGCAGTACATAAATATTATATTATATATGTATGTACGTTTGTATACTGATGGTTACATAACTAGGAATAGCTTTAAGAAACTAGCTACTTGGTTTCAAATGATTTACTGCTTTCAGGCCCTCTAACTATCAGAAATACACATATCTCTTTATGTACAATGCTATCAAAAGTATATAATTTTTAAATTATACGTAAAGGAAAGGAGAAAGGGTTAATAATTGAGGTCAATGTTTTACCTTTGGGCGTATTACATTCAATTTAAATATTAAGGGATTGTCGAGCATTGGTAAAAATTGAGTTCATTACACATCTGGGTCGTTGGGCTTCGACATGGGTTTCAATCCTGCAAGACGTAGCACTGCTAATTGCGCTGATTAATTTTGTGAACGGATTGAGATTGAGCTGGTTGAGTGCAAGCTTGTGTAAGGGGGAGAGGATATGGTAACTAGAGAGCAACTGGACAACGTGACACCTGAGCACTCTTGCCTGCCCCGTTGCTAATGAGCTCAATTCCAACCCAATGGCAGTTTAATGACTTCGATTTCCTCGACAACTTTTTTTTGCACATTTCTCTTGCTCACCTTTCGCTACTTGTCTTTCGTACCTTTTTTTCTCCTCCTTTCGTTTCTTTCTTGTTTGTAACTCCCCAGGAACTCCTCGACAACATCTGCCGAGCCGCGCACGCACAGCGGCGGGGGCGTGGCTGGCCTGAGCAATGGGCACGGCACCAGCACCCGCTCCTACGATCTGTACAACGCCGAGCTGGACGTGAACCGTGAGAAGCGCAAGCAGCGCAACTTTGGCAGCATGGCCGCCACCCAGGTGGTCTGTCTGTGTCCTCTGATGATACTGAGATTCGCACGGCTTTCACTCGAGGAGACCTATGAGAATCAGAAGCATTTTGATTTTACCTACTTGATGTTTGTGTGGGTTGCATTTCTGCCCACAGTCATATTTCCTTGTATTTATGCCTCACAGATATTGCCAAGGTAAGTTTCCTATTTTACTGCGTTGCTTAAAAAAATATTACATTGTTCAATGATATTGTTAGTTAGCATAGTATCAGCATTTGCTTGAGCATATGAATGTATTGGAATGTATTTTGTATTTTATATTTTACTGGAGTTGCCTAAGCGAAGACTCGTGCCGGACACGAATCTAATTTATTGCTTCACTGCATTCATTTTGTAAACACCTCTGGTTTTTCCTTTCTTTTTTTGTGGTTCCCTCTCACTTCCCTCTCTCAGGAATGAACAGGAGCGTCTGCGCGGCTATTTTCGATTGTCGGCCAAGCGGAAGATGAAGTCAAAGCGTCGCAGTGAGGACTGGCGTGACGATTCCATTGAAAAGGATGAGCCCACAAATACCACCAGCATTGTGGGCACTGGACAAGCAGCCCCAACTGAGCCACCCAAGACGCTGTCCAAGGGGAACTTATCATCGTTGCGTCATGAGCGTGGTCAGGGTCACGGCTTAACTTCGACGGATCGGTATAGCGGTGCACCCCATAGGCAGAGCCAGTCCGGCATCAAGGAGCGAGAGCGTGATAGGGATAGGGATAAAAATACGGAAAGGGATAGGGGGGAACGGGAACGGGATAGACAACGTGGTGGCAATGCGAATAGTGGTCGCGGCCCTGGCGATGCTGGCGTTGTTAATAATCTGGGCAAAAATATGCGCGGCAAGAAGCACGATGTGAAGATCAACATCATCTCGGATGGCGGACATGCGACAAATGGAGCGGGACGCAAGCAGCCACCAAACAGCAGCAGCAACAACAGCAGCAGCCGCATCAAGACGCCCGGCACCGCTCACCCGAATCCAGCACAGGGTCTCGGTCGGCAACCGCACGGCAATCATGGTCATAATCGCCACCAGGCGGCAGTGGAGTCAATGTCCGTTTCTAATAATTCGGTATCCAATTTGACCGCATCGACATTCTGCAATGCAAACAACAGCTCGCTGCTGGACGATAGCGGCACCAGCAACTATGGCGATGGCGAAGAGAGCTCCGTGGTTAGCAGCAGGATGCATCCACCACAGCGCTGGCCCAACTCGACCGGTATGCGTCGCAAGGATGTCTCGTTCAGCGAATGCAGCAGCACCACCTTCTCCTCGAGCACACTGGACCGAGACTTGGAGATTATCGATCTGCTGGAGCGTGAGCGCAGCATGGACATACAGGAGATGATCCAACGCGAGCAAGTCAGCGAAAAGGTGCGTCTGTCTGTCGGCGGCAGTGTAGGCCGCCAGCTACCCGATATTGGCAAGCTCTACGCGCAGCGTTCTCCAAAAGCCAAACGAGACTCCGGCTGTGGCTATGATAAGACATCTCTGGCGCTGGTGATGCCCGGCAGTGACCCGCTCAGCATGTCGCTCTCCAGCAGCAGTCAGCCCACAGAGTACAGCCTGTGCTCCACGCTCCAGGATCATCAGCAACAGCAGCAGCTGCAGCAGCAGCAGCCTCAGCTGCAGTTGCAGGCACATCAGCAGCAGCATCTGGAGGATGATGATGTGCCGCAGGATTTTTACGACAGATATACGCCCGGTAGCAGCAACAATTTGCCGCCAACGACAAATACCGCCGCCGTGCCAGCCACGGCCTCCGCTCAGCCCGTCCCCCGCCCGCCTATCAGTATCAGTATAGCCGACGGCTAAGTCGCAAAAGCTCCGGCGCCGGATCGCATCATGCGGCTGGTGGTGGTGGCGTCGGCGGCATCTCCACGCGCGGCTCTAAGCGCGAAAGCTTCAACTCGCTCAACGGCACCGATCTGATTGCGGGCGCATTCTGTGAGCTGGATCCCACACAGCCGCTGAACAAGATGACCGGCCTCGATGTGCGGATGCGCCGCAGCAGCCCAAGGAACGCCAGCTTCAGCTCCAGCTCGGCACGCAGCTCAATGAAGTCGAGAGATTATGGACATGGATCCGCACACTCGGCACACCCTGAACTCGACTTCAGGGAGAATATCTTTGCCGAGCTGTAAACGCTCCATGGCAAACCAAACCAGAAATTTAAGTCTCCCCAAATAAGCTCGGAATGCAGGGGCATTTTGTGTGTGTGTGTGTGAGTATGTGTGTGTTATTTTTTTTCTTTAAATAATAAGTATTTTTGCAGCTGTAACTTTTTTCTACTTGTTAGCTTAGGAGTAGTCTGTAGGACAGGTGAAATGGAGAGGGTGCTGTGAATGGGACGGAACTGTGTTTGTACTCTGATACCGAAGGATAAAGATATATTAGTCCTATGCAATGTCCGTAATGCTGTCTGTTTTTCGTCATCTTTAAAGCTAGAGCTTTTAAACTTGGAACACGTACTGTACATGTCTGTACCCTCGTCAGAAAAGTGTTAAAATTGGGGTGCTGCGTCCACTAGGAGGCTAGGAAATTGATCAAATCGCAAATCGAGAAAACCACATATCTTCCAAAAATGTTAAGGCTGCTAGCGATGTCCTTCAAAGATCGGCATCGGCCACGACCACCACATAAAAACCATGTGAATTGGTATATCTTCCGAAGTTTTTCAGTTATAGCTATCAAATTTGGAAGGCTGACTTCGCCTACGCTGTTTTTTGCCGTCGGTTAGTTGGTAAATTAAATTTGTATCAGAGTATTTCGCTGTCGGTGACACCCGACTGCAACGATCTAACTTGTTTTTGTATTAAGTTTTGTCTTGAGCGGCCAAATGTGAGCTGCAAGTTTTGTAGGAGAAATTTTTAACTGCTTTGGCAAAATTTGTATCGCCAAGGGGAAATAAAAACCAGTTTTAAATAAATAATTACTCTGCATAATTCGCTAATATGTGCGTTTATTACGGTGTGTGTTTAAAAAAAGTCTTATATGCACGTAATTGTAATATAAAAAATCATGAATTTTTAACGTCCCTTGGGAAGTTGAAGCGACTGCAAACAGTTGATTAAAAACGTTGCTACAAAAATAAATAACAAATCAAAAATTAAAAAAAAAATCTTGAAATAATTACAGCAAAATATCAAATGAGAAAATCAACTTACAATATATGATATCAAACAAGAAAATTAAATAAAATGTTTGATTTTTGCTACATTTACATTTTTTCTACAAGACAGCAAGAATATATGAAGTTACATTATATATTTAACAAATTTGGCATAAGCCACAAATATGAAGCAAAACTACTTTTAACACCAAAGTCAAACCAATGCAAATTTTGCTGAGTTTAACCAAGTATAAAAAAATAGATAAAATATTCAAGCATTGCCAAACGCGTGCAAAATGTGCCAAGCAGCCATATAAAAATCAATGTTTAAACTAAACAAAAACTAAATACATTAAAAACATACAAATATTGTGCATACATATGTACCAAGAGCACTGTCATTGTAATGAGGCAGTGTAAGATGCAAAATTTATTGTTGTTATCTTATCAAAGTTACATGTTTAAATTGATGTTAAAATGTCAGAAAATTAGTCAAACATAATAATTCTAATGTAAGCTCCATAAGTATGTAATCTAAATATTTATGGAGAAATGTTGTGTATAAGTTTCAAAATATCATACTAAACAAGTCGAGTGAGCTCGACAACGATATACCCTGAACCCAGCTGTTAAATATATATATATTAAATATATGTGAGCAGGTCTGCAAGTGCATTTCTTTCGTACAAAAAAACTAAGACAGAGCTGGCTGGCATACATACATACGTACAGGCAATCGCAGGTAACGGGGCTTTGCAGATAGAAATGAGATCAATAGGAGTATACGAGATTCTATATTCCAAATTTGAAATCTCTAGCTCTTATTGTCTCTAAGATCCGCGTGTCCATACAGACAAACGGACGGACGAACAGACAGACGGACATGTTTATATCGACACGGCTGTTGATCCTGATCAAGAATATATATACTTTATGGGGTCGGAGATGAGTCCTCCTGCCTGTTACATGCATTTGCATGAAACCATTATTCCCTTTTTAACCATTTTTAATGGGTTCAGGGTATAAAAAGAAATATTTAATACTAAACTACAACACAACAGTAAAAAAGCCGTTTATTGAATGTTATCATACAAACAGAAAAGAATATACCCTAAAATATCTATGCGCATATTACACTCATTCTCAAATGTACACTTATGTATATTTGTGTTACAATAAACAGAAAACCGCAATCGAGAGAGTCTTGCAATTCTTGTGAGCCCCACGAATTGCATTTATTTATTTTATTTTATTTTTTTTTTGGTGCTATATACCAACTATTAGTGTACACCCTCCTACCTAACTTTATAAAATGAATAATACTAATGCTAAGCAGCAAGTGGAATGTGCATATGAAAGAGATCCAAATAAAGTCTGCGAAAGCAACATCAAATGTAATTTCCCCCAATATAATGTGTATGTATGTTTACTTATATACGCAAATTTTTGCTTGTATTGAATACGGTTTTGTCTTGTTTTTTGAGATTTTGTTTGTTTTATATTTGGTGTATAAAACAAAGAGAGAAACTAATAAAAATATTTTATGTGAGCTAAACCCACAAAAGAAACTGCTGCATTGGTGCCATTTTTCCTCTTTTTATTTATGTACGTTTCAGCTTCGCACAGTGACACAGGTAGGCATTGGCACAACATTTGCCAAAGGTGTTTGTCAAGCAGTGTGAAAACTTAAGGAAACCCAATTTTTATAAATGAGGTATTGACACTTTATAATCATTATCTCTTTCATTGGTATACACATATTATGAAAGCTTATTAAGCTTAAGGTATAAATACATCTAGCAGTAATGTTACTAATTTCATTATATTCAACATATATTATAACTTTTCCACAATTATTTATTTATATTTGTATTATTTCACAACACTTATTTTTCTGAGGCCTTCAACTATACTGAGCTCACTGTGTAGAGACAATGACATTAAGAGGTTGATGCCTACTGTATGTATTTTGGCACTGGCCTAGGTAAGCTGCGTATACTATGTGAATGCGAATTCGGATGCGATTGGGCAGTCAGTGCAGGAGAAGAAGCAGGAGCTCAAACTGGAGTTGGAGTTGAAGCTGGAACTGAAGGCACGTTGCCTGTCCCATCAGCTTAATTTGTTCAAATGCAAAGCAAAATAAATAAAAAAAATAGCTGAAAATGATTCGCAGCACAATAAACTTAATGGAAAAACGCAGGGAGCTGGATAACGATAGAAGGGATTGTGCACAAATGTGCGTGAGTTTGTGTGCAATGGGGTCACTGTACGAGTTCAAAAGTTCAGCGATGGAGTTTAACAGCCTCAAATCTGTCTCTGGTCACACGGTCCATGTAGTATCCACATTACCACTCTCGCCTCCCGCTGCTCGCCGTTTTTCTCCGGTTCTGATTTTGAGAGGTCAGTTGGCAGACCCGCAGTGGAGGTCGCTCTGCTCCTTTCGACTGACCCAGTTAAATGATTAAGTACCGTTATTTAGCAGTTATGTTCTACGATTGGCTAACCATCTTCTTTTGTGACACGTCTCAGCAAATTCTGTTGGATAATTTAACATATGTTTTTATTTAATTTTATTTTATTATTACGATTTGTATTCTCTTCATTAATTCTTTTGATTTATTCATTATTTAACAACTGCTTCAGCAAGATCAACTTGTTAAATGAGTTCCGATTGAGATAAGAAGGATATATAAATTGAAATGGTTCTAATCTTATTTTTCCGACAAAAAGGCTGCTAGTAGTATTAAAATCACACTGCATAGCTCAAGTTCGGGGCAATATAAAAGATATTTGGTTTTTTATGCATATGAGCAGCATTTGTTTTTGCATGTACTTCGTTTTAATAAATTAAGCACCTGGGTAAGGGGTATCCCACAGTCACCCAGAATAAGCTAATTATTTTGATGTGCTTTTAATAATTTAATAGATTTTAAGCTCCAACAGTCAGCCACGCATTTTTGGTTAACTCGCTTACAAATGAAAATAAGTAAATTTATCGAAAATCTATGTTTAAATTTCAAATGAATAATAACGTATCATTCTACCTATATATCTAAGCTCCCATGGATGGAGTATGTATGCTCATGTAGAATTATTAACTTTTTTTAAAGCAAACAACTAATAAATATGTATTTCCATATAAGCCATGACTTTGTAAAGTAGTTATACAAATATACAAGTGTGAGGAAAATATAATAGGACAAAGTAATGTAGGATTCGAACTGCTATTGCTGTTTACAATTAGTAAGTTATTATTTGTTGTTAAACCTTTGCGCCACTGCAATAACCCAGAGTACCTTTTTTTGTTGCCAAACCAGGCAGCAATTTGAGCAGACAACTGGCAACAGGTTATTGCTGACGGCTTACTGTTTGCTGTTCACTGGCTGTTTTGTGTTCATTGTCACAATCACATTGCATGTTAAATCGTAAATTACGAATGCTTAACGCTGGCTGCCAAATCTTGCCCAATCCCTATCCTAATCGTAAGCCCAAGATAATTTACATACCTATATATGTGTATACATTTATGCATATCGATGGGTATTTCACGCCTCGTGGCACGGCATCTACGTGATGTTGCCTCCAAATGACACACATAAGCAACTTTCAATCAATTGAACTGCGCTTTCAATTGCCACTGCGTCTGCAAAATGAAATGAAAGGCGCGCGACCAACAAAAATATGTATGTCGATCACGTATACGCAGTGTGGACGGACGGCAAATGCTTGACCACTACGACTGACTCTTAAATATACATACCAACACATGCATGTGTAAGCATGCTCTTGTGTGTGTTTGCGCACTCATAATACTCGACTTTCATAATCTTTGTGGAAAAGTTTGCAAGCGGTCTAAGCCAATTGCAAATGCAATCGTGGTCAACGTCTTATCTGTTAGTCTTAACCCCGCTTCCTTATCAGTTTCTGTTTTTTTTCGGAGTTCAGCTTTGTAAATTTATTGATATTTGAAAACGTATGCCACGCACGTCTCTATAAACAGCATTGTATACCGGTCTTTATGTTAGTTGGCCCTGTGGTTACATAAGTTTTGCTGCCCCTTTTCCCCCACAGTGCGTTATATAAGCATTCATACTACCCATACTCAATACGCATAGAAGTTTATTGGTGTTGTTGCTGCTGTTTAGCATTCAATTTCAAAAGGCATTTTGGGAAAGTGTTGTGGGTGCCTTAGCGCCACTTTATAGAAAGTGAAATATTAAAAAAAAAATTTTAAAAATCTAATTTATTATTCACATATGATGCGTGGTGTGTAATTATGAAGTTTCTAACTAAACATTGGCAAGTTGCCAATGGCTTTGATCTGCAAACAACAAAGCTAAATATTTATTATGTTTATTATGCTAAAAATTACTTCTCCTTTAGTGAGTAGGTGAATTTGGGCAATAGAACTTATTAGTTGTGGCTTAGATTTAAATTCGTGTAACTATTAACTGTCGCTTTAACTAGGCTCAAAATCTGACTTCTAAGTCGATCTCAAGCTATTTCCAGTTACCCTATTTTATGTTAAATTGTTTGCGAAGACCTGTTCTCCGTTGTGCTGTCAACTCACACACATCGACTCGCAGTGCTGCTAAATTTGCGGCACTTGGCGAAGACAAAGCCAGTAAAGAAAATTTTCCATTCGCTGTCTTTGTCGCATGCCAACTAAATATCGAAAATCAGCGCACAGCACAGAGCCCAAAAGCCACACTCAAATCCAACAAGAGCAAAGCAAGTATAAAACGCTTAAGCGGCGGGCGGGCAAAGCACAGTCGTAATTTGGACGAACTGCAGCCGGTTTGTTGTCATTGCTTTCGTTACTCGCTGAAAACGGGACATTGTTGCTGTAAACGTAACGCTTAATTAAATCAACTTGGCAGACGAAAACGCCACCAGCCATCAGCCATCAGCCATTAGCCATTAGCCTCTGCAGAAAAAGAGACAGAGAGAGAGAGAGAGGGAGAGAGGGCGAGAACGAAAAAAACTGCATTGCAGCGTGGTATCTGAATCAATTACAAGTTGCACTTTAAGACGGTGGCATCATTATAAATAATTTGAATTGAAAATATGCTTGGCTTGTGGCAAAGTTCATTCGGCCTTCTGACCTTCTGCTTGCTGGTGCACAATGGACACGCACAATTATCCTTGCACACCGATGCCAATACCAACTCGTTCACTCTAAAGACACCCGGATTACAGCAGAGCTTCACGCGCTACTACGGCGCTGCTAAGCCGCAGCCACAGCCACAGCCACAGTCACAGCCACAGCATTCGGAGCTGCAACAACAACAAGCCGTAAGTTTAGTTAGTGCATTTATTTAGCTGATAAGAGTCGGATACAAAGTAGTCCACAGCTTCAATTGCCGGTGTTCACTTCTGCGTCGACGTCCAATTGGTTGCTTCATTGCATCGCCAAAGCCAAAATTCATGGAGCCGCTCATCTTCTGGCCGAGCACTTCCACCTCCTTCTCATCGTGCGCTGCAGCGCCGTTCTCCACCAGCTGATTTACCTGTGCAACAGCCAACAGCATGCCAGTGGCCAAATCCTTGAAATACAC
Organism: Drosophila planitibia; assembly: GCA_035043785.1. NCBI lineage: Eukaryota > Metazoa > Arthropoda > Insecta > Diptera > Drosophilidae > Drosophila > Drosophila planitibia. The sequence continues at coordinate 644,716 of JAWNMS010000042.1, read as the reverse complement.
ATACGCACACATGCACATACATACATGATTGAGTGATAGATATGAGCTTACCTGCGGCCTACCTTCTGTGCAGCTGGTGAACAGCAGCGAAGCAGCTGCAACAGCAGCAACAACAACCGTCCAATGCATTTGTATGGAAATTGTTTGGGTTTCGTTCTGGGACTGGTTAATTTGGCGCTCGATGCGGGTTATTTAACTGAACGTCGTCGTTTGGATGGGAGCCCATTTGCTATTAGGCTAATTAGTAAAAACAATACTAAACAACACTGTTATAATTACGGTTGCTATCGTGTTCTTGTTGCACACATCCGCTACAGGCAATATATCTTAATCGGGCGTTTTTGTGCTCGACTCGACTCACGTATTGCTGCTGGCATGCCACACTGCCAATGCGGTATCTGCGATCTTATTGTGTGCCAGTGTTGAACAACCCCGGATGCGCTCGCCAAGCGATATTACTTTGTGAGCCTTCACTAATTCGGTGTTGTCTGACACGCGATTAGTTGTATTTGTTTCGAGACTTCACGAAATCAATGTATTTATCTTCTGTATGACGTAAGTGCTTTAATTTTTGATGAATCTTCCTCCGTTTTCAAGGGAAAAGCTTTCTATTTTTTTACATTATCATATTTGTTCATATCTTTTCGAAATATTTTCCTTGCGATTCGGTATCATCGCATGAAAATATGAAAATTACATGCTCAATTTCACCATTATCCGTTCATTTTACGCTCATGTTTTATTTATTATATATTAGTGCAATTTGGTTGTTTTAAATGTTTCATTTAAATTTCGCGTTTTGATTATATATAATTGCATGACATTAACGAGCTTACTCATTTTATGTTCATCAATTCTTAGATTTATTCAAAAATCGATCTTTTTCGTAATGTTTTTCAATTCCATCTGCACCCAATGTGCTGCTAATTCTGAAATTTAAGTATTATCCGCCAACAATAGTTGAAACCACGATTTATTGTTTTCATTGACGATGCTTTAATTGAGAAATGCTTGAATGTGGCTTATAATTGAGCTCGGTTCAATTGGCCACCGGAAAGGTCTTCACGTTGCTTTCGACGCCATCGGCAAAAACATTCCGCAGCTCCTCAAAATAACTGTGGAATGAGTCAACCATGGACTGCCAGGCATTCCGAATGTTCTCCCCAAACTCCTTTGCCGCTTCGGTTAGACGCTTGTCGAGCCTCGGCTCATCCGGGTAGGTCAAATGCGGTCGCACATCATCGTACTCATAAGAGTAGTCCAGCTCCAAGTCGTCCTGGCAGCGGGACAGCTGCATAAGTGCCACTAGCCACAAGATCAGTCCAAATAGTAAACGCCAAATAGAACTCATTGTAAAAACTGTCGCAATGCAAATGGACTTTTTCTTTTTGTATTGGGCCATGATCAAAGTGGCGTGCATTGAATTGTTGTTGATGTTTCGTGCCGGAAGTGTTCACTGTTTAACTAGCTGATATTATCTAAAGTACTGTTGAACATAACAGCATTTAACCATTGACTAAACTATGTTCATTTTTTAAACTCTGGTATACGTCCTCATATAGTGTGTTGGCTCTTTCCGTTATTATTATTATTATTATTATTATTATTATTATTATTATTATTATTATTATTATTATTATTATTATTATTATTATTATTATTATTATTATTATTATTATTATTATTATTATTATTATTATTATTATTATTATTATTATTATTATTATTATTATTATTATTATTATTATTATTATTATTATTATTGTTATTATTATTATTATTATTATTATTATTTTCCATTGCTCATAATGCATTTTTTAAATGTATTAGTATTTTAATTAGTCTTCCACTTTTGAAGAATAGTTCTGTTCAATACGGTTTTGCTATTAGTAAACTAACTTTTTCTTTTTAAGTCGTAGCTTGATGAAAATCTATAAATATTATTTTTTTAATTTCGTATTTAATTTAAAAAGTTGCAGTTCTATCGCTATCACGTGTTTATTTGCTCTCAAATTCGTTTTTTTACATTTTGCTTTAAGTAGCTCAAATAGTAAGGAACAACTAAAAAATACATAAAAACAACACAAATGAAATCAAATTTGATTTATCTGTTACTGTTGTTGATTTGAGCAGCGGTTCCTTTGATTTTTTGTCCCATTTGTTGCATCATATCACCCACATTTCCCATAAATGAAAGGAAAAATCCTTTCACTCGCTCTCCGAGATTAGCTCCAACCGACTCCTGCTGCGGCGACTCCTGCGCTTGACGACGTCGACGACGTGTTTCGAGCAGTTTCTTCTTTGTCTTTGTCTTGGACTTGGTGACTCGCGTCTTTGAGGCATTATTGGCGGCACGTTTACGTGCACGCCTCTTGCGTGCTTCGATATCATCATCCGTCATCTCCGTGGTGGCTCCCATCATCTGCTTCCAATTGCACGGCGAACGACGGATACGGTGCAGTGCCTGATGAAGACTGATGATGCTGTTGTTTCCATCCGTGCTGCGTCGGCGGCGACGGCGTCGTCGTCTTTCATCTGATTCAGATGAGTCATCATCACTGTCCGGTCGCATTGCATCTCCAAAACCCATCGCTGTCTTCGAGCGCACGGCCACCAAGCCAGTATCAAAGTTCATCTGCTGCGTAGCCAGCGCACCCTCCTGCAGACTATTCATGATCTGGCTGCCCAAGCTGAGCGCACCAACGGCCAGTTGCTCGAAAGGATTCGGGGCGCTGACGCGCGACCAGGCACTGCCCATTAACAAGCCCATCAGCAGCGCTAATTCTAATTTAAAATGCATATTTCAACTGTGTCCATTTTGGGTTTGTGCAGCCTATTTTATGCAGCATTTTTGGCACGTCATCGGCTTGCGTGCCGCTCATCTGTGCAACGTGGCGTATGATCAATCAATTGGATTTTAGCACTTTTGTTTAGTTGCTTTGATGTTTTTACTGTGTTTGGTGTTCGCAACGGGGCAGGCTTTCAACTAAACTTCCGGGCTGTATGTATTTAGATTGGCAGTTTCGCTTGCTAGCTTTATCTGATCTGATTTTGAATTTTAGAAATTTATTGTTTGCTTGTGTATATTCTACGTGCATCACAGCTAAACCCAAAATTGTTATTGTGTGTACTCAAACTGAAATTGATTAAAGATGAAATCTTCCAAAAGTCCCAATAATGGTGTTAAACTGGTAAAGGATTAGCTTTTGGCATTTGTATATCAACTAATTACCTTTCCCTCTCTATTATTTTCTCTTTTAGCAAAATCCAACTCAATTTAGCGGATTTACGCCAGCTGGATTACAATATTCAGCAGCATATCCGCAGCAATCCGTTGCAGCAAGTAGCAAGCCAAAGGTAGCGCCAGCTGCCAATACGCAGCAGCAACTATTGCAGCAGCAACAACAGCACCAACAGCAGCAGCAATATTTGGCACAACAGCAACTGCAAGCGGAACAGGTGCAGTCCGCCTACCTGGATAGCCAGCGTCAGCGATTGGCTTTTGAGCAGCAACAGCAACAGCTGCTGCAAAAGCTGTACACTCACTATCCCGATGTCTCCGGCCAGCAGCAACATCTGCAGTACGAGCAAACAGAGCAGCAGCAGCAGCCGATCATTAATAACGCCGGCAGTCGCTTCATTACACGCCAGTCACCGACGGTCTTTGGCAGCAACAACGGGTTGCAGCCACTACAGCAACGCCAGCAGCAACAGCACCCGTTTCAGTCGCAGTTCCAGTCAACGCCAGCCAGCGATTTATACTCGACCCAGCAGCACATGGGATTCCTGCAGCAACAGCAGCAAGATGTGCTGCGCGATCAGCAGCAGAATGTTGCACAACAGTTCGCCACTGGACAAATTGCTCCCAGCACCACCACCACTAGTAACTATGGTATGGCGGTTCCAGAATCTTCCGTAATAAGTACTCCATCGTACCAACCAGCGTCAGCCGTATCCCATTTTAGATTCAGCAGCGGCAATCTTAACTACAACTTCTAAGAAAACCGTCTGAATTCACAAAATGCCAGGCGCTGTTGTTGCACCCCGAATCCAGTTCACCAAAGTGGACCAAATTAAACTGACTATTTAATAATCAACTCACATTTTTTTTGTCATACATTTTTTTTTTTTGCTTTCAACTAGTCTTAGTTTATTATTATCCTAATAGCTATAATTCTATATTTTTTGTTAAGCTCGTGAAAATTTGCAAAAACGCAGCAATGAGTCCAAAATTGTCCATGAATAAAATCACAAAAAATTAAAATAAATTAACTAAAAATAATCTCTGAAATAATGTAAATACCGGAATTTATATTATTTGCTGTCTCTGCCTTTCTAGCACATATGAATGAACTTAACGTATAGTCGGAATGTGTATATATGTACGTTGTATAACTCCACCTGCTCTTTCTTAGTTTAAAACTGAGGACTAGTTCGCATGGGGACAGAATTTGAATACCTTACGGGACCGGATCTAATTCCATTTATATCTCAACTTTAGTACAATAATTTTATTTTATTTAGTATGTTAAACAATTGATTTTTGTTATAGTTTTTATTAAGCAAATAAAAGGCGCATAACATAAGAAATGCAGCATAACACAACACAAATACACACACACACACACAAGGTCAGAGAGCGAGAAAGAGAGACAAAGAGAGAGGGATAGAGAGAGATTGGCAAGCACCGGAAGGCAGCTTTTAAATAAATAGATTTTATTTGCACACTCAAAAGTAATATGGGTGTAATGCAAGAAATGCCTTCAATTTTGTATTGCTTGGGCTGAAGCGCATATTTTTATTCACAAGACCGAAATTGAAATCGTTTATGGCTTTCGGTTGTAAACTAAATAATCTTGTTATTTTATCTCGTTTAATTTGAAGAATCTAGCTTATATTGGCTTTGAAATCGGCTTGTTCATTGATGTTACTGTTGCAGTTGATGTTGAGCAAAAAAATATATACCTTACAATGAAAGATATGTTTTTATCTGCCTGTTTCATAGTTTTGCACAGCTTCCTTGTATCTTTTCTCTTATTTACACACATCTGCAAGAGCACACAAATTTAATTAGCAACTAATTGCAGTTGACATAAGGCAAATGTGCTGTGGTATGAACACAACACTGACATATTTGTTTTGACATTGTGCATATAGCATAGTTGACAAAATTGGAATGCGATGTGGTCCAGTATAGTCCGAAGACATTGCAGGCGTGCAATGCAGGCTCACAAACATGGTTGGCCCGCTTTAAGCAATCACGCGCTGCGGCAGAAAGTGGGGGGAGGAATGGGAAGGAGGAGTTGATGGAGAAACAGTGCCATGTTCCTTACATTTTAACATTCATCGCTGTCACTGCTGCACATTTTGACTGTGTTGTGTTCTGTCATTTAGCGCAATGAACAGGAAACGGGAAATTGCCGCACATTGCCACAACGTATTTGTGTCTGGATGCACAGGTCTGTCCCACATCTCCCTCTCTTCCTCTCTTGTCCTTGTTTTGTGGCATAGTATGCCTGTCTGTTTGTGTATCTGTGTCTGACTTAACCACTTTTCCGTTTACCTTATGCTGCACATTTCTGTTGATTTGTTCGTGTTGTTGGCTGGATCCACTAAATTGAAATTTTCTATGCGAACCATATTAGGTTTGGGAGTAGCCACAGAATGGTCAACTGCATACACACGACCCCAGTCACCCTTAGCCTCACCCTCACACTCACCCCGTTTCCGCACCCTCATCTCAACGATATCCCATTCTTCTTATATCAACGTACAGATAATTCACCCGCATTAAATTTGATAGTAAAACACTTTTCTAATTTATTCACCAAATGACTTTAGAAAGCATCTCTGACCCCATAAGGTATATATATTCTTGATCAGAAACAACAGCCGAGTCGATCTTGCCATGTCTGCCTGTCCGTCCGTCCGCCTGCCAATTTGTAAGAGCAGGCGGATCTCCGAGACTATAACAGCTACAGACAAATTTGCAATATACAACCTCGTATATCAAGCAGAGATGAAGTTTATTTAATTTGAGCAAAAACTTCAAAATTTCGTGACTATCGATACATATCGATTTAGCGGTAGCAATAATAGCCACAATTTTACTAGTATAGCATTTCAGTTAATACATTAGAACCATGTTATATTCCACATCTGCTTAAATTTGAGCGTGCAAAGCCAAAGCCAAAAACTGCCAAAGGAATATTTGGCAATGAAACAAGCAAAGTATATTGAACAGCTGGGTTGGGTTCAGGGTGTCTCGTAGTCGAGCTCAATCGACTCCAGCATTCTTACTGGCTTAGTTTGCTTTTCTCTTTAACCTAAACCAATACAGCAGTACTAATGTACTGTTATTCACACACAAAAAGTACACTTAAGTGCTTCATTCCCCCATTGCATGTAGTCGAATAATGACTTCATATATTGTTGGCATTTTGCATTGCTTTGGCATCTTGTTGAGATTAGCATTGTACAATTTTCTTGAGTGCCTTCATGCCTCTGACTGACTTGGCCTTACTTCAGCTCTGTCGCCCTTTCTCCCTTTCCAAGTGGTAAAGCCAAGAGCTCTATTGCAGCGACAATTTCTAATGCAATTGTCGTGTTTTGGCATTGAGTTTACATTGCGCTTTTCTTTCCTTGGCTTTCACTGTTTGTTCTCGTATATTTACGTTGGCGCGCGACTGTTGTATCCTTGGGATCAGGTGTCCTGTACTCTGGCACTGGACTCTATTTGCATTTAAGCTGTCTCTAAATGAAAATACCAACAGATTTTTGGCTGACAACTGTTGCTACCTGACAGTTGGGCTCTAAGACCCTCCCTGCTAAATGAAATAAGTCACTGCGCACTTATCACGCACACAGCAAGCCCCAGGCACGGGGTGTGGTGGGAGGAGAGGGTTTCGGGCATTGTGTTGCTGTGGCACAACCTTGCATCTTATTTGATATCCTGCCACTTGTGCAAAAGTAATTGTTTTTGCCTAAGATTCTGCCTCAATATTTGTTAGTCACTCTTCTTCTCTTGTATCCGGCTTGGTATATTTGCCATTTTCCTTATAGAAACAACAGTATGTCGCTGAAGCACCTTGCTAACCAATTGCATTTGGTATCCTGGAAAATGCTTTCATTCTTGTTATAGTGTGAAATAATCAGTTATTACCTCCACGATCGCATACTTAATTCTATAAGTGAATATTAGTATGCACATAGAAAAAATATAGCTGAAATTTTGTATTTCTGCTTTCTAGAAAAAGCAAAAAACAAAATTCATAAAATCGCTGGGCTTGTTTTAGAATTTGGCGTTTACTTAAAAAACATTCCAGAATTTGGAACATTTTGGTTGTGGCTGGCTTTTAAAAGCTAACCTTCGCGACAAAAGTACTTCATGGTGATTTTTATCTGAGTGTTGAAACAGCATTCCATTTATGTTAATACCTGGAAGTCACTAGTGGGCTGCAACCTTATACAATTATAGCAACAAGCATTTTCCATTGAAAACTCTGTTCAAAGACTCTGCGCTTACCAATCCCACTTAAAATTGCCACTTACTGCTAAATTCCTTAAAAATTGCTTAGGAACTGATTTTTGTACATCGATTCTTTGTACAAAAACAACATATTGCGAACAAAAATTCCATCAAATTAAATGAAGAATTCTAAAATTGCCACATGTTATACCATACAAAATACTATGCAGAAAATATATAAATCAGTAAGATTGGCAATGATATTGGCAATGATAATGACATTGAAAATGGGTAAAAGGGTATAATGGTTTTGTGCTATTGGCGAAAGAATCATCTCCGATCCTGTTAAGTATCTATATTCTTGGTCAGGATCAACAGCCGAGTCGATCTAGCTATGTCCGTTTGTTCGTCCGTCGGTCCGTCTGTTTGAACATGCTTATCTCAGAGACTATAGGAGCTATATAGGTTCTCGTATACGCGCAGATTAAGTTTATTTCATTTTATCGATACCTGCATCCGTTTTTCGAGTATCGATACATTTCGCTCACTCGACTAGAGCATTCTATCTTATTTTTGCTTCAATCTGTGTTTTTTTTGTTGCAATCAAAACATTTATAGTTTGAAATCTACTGATGTATTAAAGTTTAGGGCAAACTGCAATCTGGTTTTAAAGTGAACACCGAAAGCCATCTTTTTAAAATTATATTGTAGTCAGAAACACATTTTTTTGATTAGTTGTAAGGGCTGCAATTGTATCACGATCGAATAAATAGAGATACCAAATTGCAAGACCATACAATGTATACATGGCGTAAAAAGCTATGACAGAACCAGTCTTATCCGAATTTTTTTTTCATATTTGATGCCATTCTAATCGCTTTGAAATATTTTTAGCAATTTGTACTTTGTGCTAGACTTCCATATCATAATTTATAAATTAAATAAAATTGCTAAATTTGAGTATTTTTAGGACACCTTAAAATAATGTTATGCTTTTGCAAACAATGTTCAACAACATTGTTACAAATATTTTTTTTCGCTTGGCTATCCACAATTTTTCCGTGCTTAGACATTTTCATGCCGTTTTAGGCATTCGATGTAAAAATACGTTTCAATATGCTATTTTTGACTGTGAGCGCACGGAGCGTATGCGTGAAACGCCATGCTTGTGTGGCCTAAAAAAGGCTTTTGGTCGCTTGAACTTTAATACTCAGTTTGGCATTTGCCACATTTGCGAGTTGGCCATATATCTGTAAACTCTTCCAGCCTACATACATAATATAGATATGTGTATGTGTATGGTATGCTGCGAGTATGATAAATTCTACGAAATGCGCCATAAAGTATGCAGAACTATGTACATACGTATGACAAGTGCTCAACTGAAGCTTGGCATATAAATCACAGCATAGTTTTCGGCCATCATATATCATTTTATAACTGCTGTGAATGGCGGGAGAGGGTGAATAGAAGGGCGGTGTTTGTACCAATGTATTGACATATGTATATCACATAGAACGAGGTGAAAAAAACTGCATGGTCTTCATTAAGTGTTTATATATTAAGTGATTTTATTTTTTTCCAACATTTGACATGCATTTTCTGTACAAAGTAACTTTTAAGTAAAACGTGAATTCAACCGCGATAAAAAAAACAACAAAAACAAAACACACGCACAAAATACAGGGAAATTTACTTAGTTAAGAGAGACTGTTTCGTTTTTTTATATTTTTTTTTAACGTGGAGTCTTGCAAAAGCTAACAAAATAAAAACGAAATGAAAGGAAAAAAATATAGGATGAGTAATGACTCAGAAAAAATTGGCAACGATGCATTTACGCAGTTGGCATTTAAAATTTAGTGTTTCTAATAATATGGCCAAAAGAAGACGCATTATTAACAATAAATGCTCCACGTGAGTAATATTTTCAGCCGCTAGCTCCATGCTAGGGTCGTTGATGGTTTGTGGCGGGTGTTACGATGTAATGCTGAATGCTGTGGGTCATCACGAGCATACTGCTCTAGTAGCCATAGTGAATGCCATGGCCAGAGACGGATGTGTGCACCAGTGCGGGCGCAGCAACAGCGGCCCTGCGTAAAAATAAGATGATTATGATGATGATGAGAAGCATGAGGCGATCCATCTCTATTTATAAAGCCCAGCGGCATTAATTACTCACTTAAGAACGGGAGCGGCAGCCAAATGCGTGGCATAGGCGGGTGCTGCATAAGAGTGTGCGGCGTAGGCGGGTGCGGCGTAGGCGGGTGCTGCGTAGGCGGCCGGTGCAGCCAGTCCAATGCCGTGTCCAATGATGCCAGGTGCTGCGAAGAACGAATTCAAGTTGCATTAACAACAAGCGGCAGGAGGGTAGGCAGGCAGGTAGGCAGGCATGCGAACAGGAAGGCAAATAATCAGTGTGGAGCACATTTGAGATACGGCTGCCGGGCGCCAGGTATCGAACAAGGATCCATAATCACAAAACCCGACTGCTTATCATCACTAACAATGGGAATGACCATGTCTCAAATTTTGTTTTGGTCATTGTTACAAGAGCACAGAGAGCAATAGCAGCTTGAAATCGGAGCAGCTTGGGCCACACTCGGACACATGAATACGAACGCGTCTGACAAGTCGACATCAATCAACTGACATGCCAAGGTCTGCCATTTTGTATTGTCAAGCGGGCATATTTTACACTGCGACAACAGCTCAACGAAAACGGCGAAAACCGTGGCAGTGACAGTGACAACGTCCTGAAGTCGAACAAACCAGCATTATGAAACCAGCAGTATGAAATGTCCAAGCGCAACAAAGGAGACTTTATGTGATACTTTTACCCTCAATCTATCAATATATCATAAAAGAGCAGATGGGACAGACAATTTTCATAGAGCTGCTTACAATAAGTAGTTGGCTGTATACAATTTTTGAAATTGTAAAGTAAATAGAATAAGTACAAATTCAAATAGAGATAAGTTTATATTCCATTAAGGTACGACAAAAGAAGAGTAGAAACTAACTATTCGAACAGAGTTTATTACGATGAGTAGTTGGTTGTAGGAAACTTCGGCAATTGTAAAATAAATAGATTTAATACAATTGGAAATTGGATATATATGATATACATATATGAGTAGCTTCAGTTATGAAAAGCTTTACTCGCATTCTTATTTCACCTAAAATGCTCTTATATGTGAAATGTGCATTTATACAAATAGATAGGCGCTTACTGCTGTTCTGGCAGCTCGCATGGCTAGCCAAGGCCAAATGTCACTTCTCCAAATGACTGACAAGCTGACTTGCCCTATTTTGAGCAGCAAAAACTTATCATCATCATCATCATCATCATCATCGTCATCGTCATCGTCATCGTCATCGTCATCATCACGACCATTGACCCGCCACGTGTCGAACGATTTAAAGTAGTTGGCAACAATGAATGAATGATTAATTATACGACATGTGTTAGCCGACATTGCTAACAAACCCCCACTTCGCGCATATACTCGTACAAAATATTCATATATGAAATGCGCAACACGTCCCTATTTGTCGATAATATATGGATGGCTTTTCAGACAGGAGTTGCTGAGCTTTATGTAATATTGATGAGATAATTACATAATGTCTATTACCCGATATCTATCGATTAACTTATAGCCCAGAAAAGTTGCACTGAATTCTTGTCGAGTATACGTCAAGCAGACCGCATAATAAAGTATTTATATGCAGACTCGAAGTTGCAGCATGCTGTAGTTGATACGTTTATCTATATTTATATTATTATTGGACCGACGAATTGTGTCTTTAATTTTTATGTGTTATGGGTTTTGTTCGTTAAAGCTATGAGCAACATATCCACATTTATAACAATTTAAAAATTTTTGTTTTCTATGTAGGTGATCGCCCTAAAACATAAGTAAGTTATCTTATTAAGGATCGAAAACTTTTTAGTTTCTATAGATATTTTGAGAAAAGGTGTTCGAAAAATGTGGCTTTTTAAGTATCTATCTATTTTTAATCATTCATAGTCCAATTCTTACAGTTGACAATAGCTTCAACTGTTTTCAAAAACGAATACAAGTTGTTTATGTTTTTGTCAGCAAAAGGAGCAAGTGCAAAATTCTCAAAGTTTATCTCACTTTGTGCCAGTGCACAATTCTTGAAAAGTATCCAAGTTGTGAAACTGCCCGCCCTCGACATGGGTCAAAGAGTTAATGTTTACTTATTTTTTACAAGCACGCTTTTACTACTGCTCCCTTATCCCCCGGCAATCTCGCTGTCTATTTGTCTGAATGCAGGCATGGCCCGAATAAAAGTTGTGCTTTGTGTTTACAGAGCATAAAGTTGGTTTTGGGCAATGTACTTGGTCAGTAAAAGCGAAAGTACAACCAAACAATAACGGCAAAAGACTAAAGCTGCTGCAGCTGCTTGCCAACCGCAGATCACTAAAGTGTTAAGGAACGAGCTGCAAAAAAATGGTTAAAATGATTGGTGGAAAATTAGTAAAAGCTACGTATCTACAAGACTAACAACAAAGCGTTAACGTGTGCAAAAGGTGCAGGAGATTAGATTTTGGGATGTGCTGACTGCTAACTGGACTTTGTGGCACCTACCATAAGCTGGAGCGGCGGCGGCAGCGTATTTCACAACTGGAGCATGTGCGGCAGCCAGATAACCATGCGACAATGTCGGTGCAGCAACATGAGCACTATAACCAAGGCCATAGCCCAAGCCCAGATGCGAGCCGCCCCCAAGATGGATAGCGGGCGCGGTGGCAGCATAGTGGCCGCCATAGCTATAGGATGGGGCAGCAGCAGTGGCATAATGACCACCATAGGCCAGTGCTGGAGCAGCGGCGGTCGCAAAGTGAGCACCGCCATAGGCCAATCCATGTCCGCTGGATGCCAACTGTATCTGAGCGGGTGCAGTGTGTCCAACAGAGTAGCTAGCTTGAGGCGCCGCTAAATTCGAATTGTGTTTTTTTTTCGGGTTTTTGTTTTTTGTGTGTTAGCATATTAACTACTTGCATATTCAATAAGTGCCTTGTGCGCTTTGTGTTGTGAATGTTGTGCATGTGCAAGTGTGAGTGAGTGGACGAGTACTTATTGAGTGTACTAACCAGCATAATGAGCGGGCGCCAAGCCACCATCGTTGCTGATGCTGGAGCGCTGCACATGGGACTGAGAGTGGGCGGTTTGCACCTGGCTGGCATAGTCTGATTGCGATGATTGGCCATAGTGTCCCTTAACCGTATGCTCCTGTGTGTTGCCAACGGAGGCGTGATCCACGCTCGGAGCATTTATCGAGTAGGCAGCGGGGCCGCCGGGCTTGGCCTGTGCGCAAACAATCGCCATTGCAGCCACGCAGAAGATGAGCTGTGTGCGCGTAAATCATTTAAATACAGTTTAAGCAGACAACACACACACACACACACACACACACACACACACACACACACACACACACACACACACACACACACACACACACAACGCTCACACACTACGCCATGTATAAATCAGTGAGCTTAGCAGCCACTTGACAACTCTTTTGTATTTCGTTCACATGTCGACAGACAAACACAAGGAAATTGCAGGCGCATCAACTTTTAATTAAGTTGCCAAAGTAGTTGAAAACTCTCTCTCTCTCTCTCTCTCTCTCACTGTCTGTCTCTCTTTCTCTCTCTCTCCCTCTCTCTCTCTGTGTCGAGAGAGCCTACCTTATTTCGAGAATGCCACACGGCAGCCGTGTACATATACCTGCTCAATATCGTATCGGTTATATTGACAGCATATATTTTTCGTTTAATATTGGCTGCTACTCGTTAGCTGCCCCTCGCTACTCGTACAATCAAACTCGGTCCACATTTGGTATTCCCCGTTGTACATTCATCATGATGACTCATTACTCCCAAGTTTCTACTCGCAAATAACTATTTGTCGCCTTTTTCTCGTTACTGGCTTTCAATTTCTCCGCCTTCCTATAATTATTTCTCATTGTATCCCTTCTAATTTTACCTTCTTCTGTTTTTACCTTCTTCTTTTGCTAATTTTTAAATGCCAACTCGTTACTATTGGTGATTTGCTTATCGTTTCTTTTTGCTCGCTACTGCTTCTATTGAATGTTCGTTTTGAACTGGTGCTTACCTAGATTTTGTCTGGCCATGATAGAGAATTTGTAGGGTGCGTTATTTCTTTGATTCTGTGTTGGTTCCTTTGTTGCTTTTTGCGATTTTACATTTACATTTTGTAAACAATTCCTTCAAATTTCAATTTACGAGCAAAAATGCAAAAAAAAAATGTATATATAACAAATAAGAAAAACAACAAATATTTAAGAGCTGGGTGAGTTGGGCCATCAGGGAATTTTTGCTTGCCTTCTTTTATTTAAAATTTATATCACTTTCGTTTCGTTTGTCCTTTTTTTCTGCTGCGTTTTGTTTTGTTTTCTGCATGGCAGTCTGCCTCGCGCTTGACTTGACGCGGCTTTTATTTGTCTTTGGGTATTTATCTGATTTTAATTAAGCGTAACCGACTGCCGGACAGGAAGTGGGGGAGCAGACCGTAAGCGGGAGGTAGGACAATATCATCCGAAAATAAAATTAAAACAAAAATGAAAGCAAGAATAGTATAGAAGCTTAGCTTGAAGGAGCAGCTTTAAATGGGCAATTTTAGTGGGGCCATTGCACAACTTCACAACTTCTCACATGAAATATTTGTATGACTTGAAATTACTTCTGCCCATTTCATTGGCCCACCTCACCTTGGTCGCTGCTCAATTCCTACGGCATTATCTTAATTTGTTTTTCCTTTAACATTGCCATCGACTTATGGCTTTCGCAAATCAATTATGTTTGTTTTGGCTTCAAAATGGACAAAGACTTTATGCAAACTTTATATTTTCTGATCTTTTCATATCTACCTAATTCGATGATGCTGCCTATAAATTACAGTTGATCAAATATCAAATATACGTAATGTAGAGCGAAGAAAATTCCTACAATTCACGCCATACTTTACTGTGCTAGTAAAAGTGAACGAGAACGCTCTTAGAAGTGTGGAAATAATCATAAGTGCAAAATAATATAGTTTGAGTAATATATAGTTTTACATCAGATTTTTAAAAGGTTTCTCTCGAACTGTCATGTTTGCATTGTCAATTCAATTAGTAGATGCACTCTAAAAAATGCACTGAGGTTTTCTGGAAACCCTAACAACGAATACCGCAAAGGCATTTGGGATTCCGGTTATGCATTAACAGCAATTTAAATTTTTATTTAATATTGCACAAATGGCTAAATGTTAGTTTTATCGAAGCTTAGCTGAATTTTTGCACTTTTTAAATGCCAGGAGTTATTGTGACCACAAATGCGATTCAATCAAATTGCCAGGACAATTACAGCCAGCATTGAATCTGTTGCACCTGAGTGCAAGGGATAGTCGCAATTGCAGCGGAAATCTCTCCATTGTCTCTCTCTCTCGCTCTCTGCCTCTCTTTCTCTCTCACTAACTCTCTCTTTCTCGCAAACTCTGGCAACAACAACAAAGTGTATCCTGTCGGGCAGTCAACTTTTCGATCTGCCTTGCTGTTGTATCACAATTGTACACACACATGCATACACACACAAACATACACACACATACACACACACACACACATGCATACACTTCAGTCCTGGGCTGACACTTTTACGCACCTTGAATGCCATTTTGAATGGGTTTTATTGATTGTGTGCTGTTTCACGTGCAAAAAAAAGAATATGAGCAGTTGTTTATTGATTTGCTGCACCGGGCTGCTGGGCTTCGAATCGAAAACTGTCTCAGTATCGCGTTCTTTGCGCCTATTTATACCATGCCACACACATAGGTATGGCTGGGAAAATATGGTCCAGCAACAGCAGCAGTCGCAGCCGCAGCAGCAGCAGCCATGGAAAACTGGTTTGCAATTCGTTGCGCGTCGACTTTTTGGCAAAGCAGGCAGCCGCGGGTCCATTGTGAATTTTCGCACTGCACAGGCGCGGCAACGTAACGCAACGCAACGTGGCGCAGACGCAGACGCAGACGCCGACGCTGCTTGCAGCTTGCAGCCAACACCCGCCCTAAGTTGTTGCTCTGCCCATTTGTTGATTGCCTTTCGGTTTGCAACAACAACAAATTCAAGTTAATCGAGATCACATCACCAATGCCATTGTTTAATTGGAAAATGTTGTTGAGTAATTCGTTGATTCGGTCAAGGAAATTCCAATATAACAGATTGCCAAAGCATGCGGCAGCAGGAAACCCCAACTTGCTATTTAGCCTGTTCGCTTAACAAAGTCAACAGTATTAACAAGAACTACTTATGAATTACTCGCTATGATTTCAAGCAATATATACGACTAGTCTGTAAGCCACTTAACTTATTTAAAAATTGAAATGCTGTCAAGCATGTAATGGAAAATATAACCAACGAAGCCCAAAAATGTATTGCTTATGACTAATCGCTATTGTTTATTAAACGTCATTGCTTATTTAAATTATTCGCTGCTCATTAATCTTAACACGTTACTCGTTGCTCATAGCTGGCTTTTCTTCATTCGCTATTCATTCCAAAATGGCGAAATCTGCGAGCTCAGTTCACACTACTCTCAGAAAAAATGGGCCTGAATTTTGGGAAATCGCACTGGAAACTAGACTGTTAAAATAATTTCCAAACAAGAAAAATATAATTCATTCAAATTGCCGTAAATTTTATAAATATTTTTTTATTACTAAAAGTACATTTCATAAGAGTATAAGTGCAAACCCTGATTCTTGAAAAAAAGACTCTAAAATGCAGAACATATTAATAATGTAAGCAACAAAAAAGGTAGTGTTAAAGCTCATCGTTAAAATATTAGATTTATTTTTTAAATATTATAAAATTTACTTCTGAAATTAAGAAAAAGAAAAACCCTGATTTTTAGAAATATACTGTCTGAATAATTAGGTGAGTTACCCTTGGTGCCAAAGGTATGGTGCATTTCTAAATTGCAAAGCAATTTTTTTCCAAGTGTCAGTCGTTATTTTCTACTGATTGCCTGCTATTAACCATGCCAAACTTTATTTTCCCTTTTTCAATATTCACTGCTGACTATTCGCTTGCATAGTTGGCCGTTAATTATGTCCATAAAATTTTAATATTTAATCAGTCAATGTCAAAAAACTGTTTCCAAAAATTATGCGAACATAATTCGTATTGAATGGTATAAGAAAATGTGATCAAAATTCAGTAACTGGCAAAGCGTTGCGTCGTTAATTGTTCTGCCGCGAAAACATTGAACAAGTTACAGCTGCTCCTTGAATCTAGTGCAATGGAGGCAACTCTCACAAGTCTGCTCAGCCCCCACATCACACATAGACACACACACATACATACACACACGCATATACATTGCATAACTGCATCTCCATGCTCAATACTGTAACGCTCCATGCTTCAAGCAGCAATCTTGCAGTCCAAGTCACGACTTGGGCAACGCAAAAATTGTTCGACCCACAAAATCGAAAGCCAACTCAGATTTTAGCAGCGTGCGACATACTATACAAAAAATGCCAAAAACACAAATCAAACAACGTACAAAAAGGCCTCCCCTTATCAAGCCCCTCTCACCGCCTGATCCACTGTTGTCAGAGCATTTGAAAGCGAAAAGACAGGCCCCAATTTTGGGGCCACGCATGGATACATTGACTGGCCCTGGCTGGCTGCCCAATTTCCGCGCCTTTTTGGCGGCTGCTGCGTGAGAACAATAAAACAACAAATCAATTGAGAATGAATTGAAAAAAAAACAAATTTACAAACTAGGCCAAACAAGTATAACTGCAATTTTAGCAGAAATTTCGAGTCAAATACTGAGACCCATTCGTAAGGCACTTGCAGTTAGCCACGTGAACGATACGAGTACCCGAGAATTTTTTTGTGAACGATTACTTTAATTCAATTATTTATTTATTATGTCGACATAGGAAATGAGTTGTCACGAGTTTTTTAAATTTAATTAAACACAATATTCAGTTAATTAGCGCATATATATATATATATATATATATGGACATGACTAGATCGACTAGGCTGTCGATAGTGATCAAGAACATTCAAACTTTATTTGATCGGAGATACTTGCATCTGCCTGTTAAAAATATTTGCACAAAACCAGTATACCCTTTTTACCCATTTTCAATTGGTTCAGAGTAAAAACAAAAAAGAAATATCAAAAGAAACATGAGAAATATTAAAGCGAATCCAATGCGCAGAGACTTTCAACAAATGCACAATAGGGATGTAAGTGCGGCTGCGGATTGGTATGTTCCATACATGAGCTGCTCCTGCTCTTGCCGTCAAGGCAAATGACGACAGTTGAGCACTCTAGCTGCATTTTGGTCGCTCAGTTTTCAGGACATCAGCAATCGATGGCCATGCGCGATAATCCTGCTCATACTGGTTTTTTTTTCCACTATTTGGTCTGTCTGAAATTTACATATTTCTTTTGCATTGCAGGCATGCCCTCCTAATAAATGCTAGCCTTGGATTTTTAAAACAATCTGCACACTTTTCTCGCGAAATTAATTTGAATAATTGCTATGTCATCAACTGTCTAAACAACAACAAAAACAACAGCAGTCCAAAGTGCAGGCAAGCATATTCTTGTGTATTTTGCTCCAGTCAGACACAACTTTACATGTCTATTTGGGTCAAAGAGGCACACGCAATCAACAAAATCCAAAACATAAAACATAAATGCGATGACTGAATACCCTTGGTGGTTTCCCATTGAGAATTCCGAATTGAAGTCCCTTGTCATAATTGCAACGTGTATCTGTATATATTATCACTTGTAAGAAACTTTGTATAGAATATTAGCAGGTTCATAATTAATTACTTGCTTGTGCCAACGAAATTCCAAGAAACTTCCCATTTCTGCGACCTATATATGTACATCCATGTACGTCATTTCATACATACGCACATAAATCAAACAGTGTGATCTCTAACTTAAAGTCAATTGATGTTTTTAAATTCCCATTTTCTGCTCATTTCCAATATGCATTCGATGCACACAGGAACACCTAAGCTCACATCGTTGGCAAGGGTATCAAGAAAAGGACAGTGTTTTGCATTGACCGTTGCTTGCCAACCATTAGAATAGGACAATGGCGTCGCAGTTGCCGCCTGCGTCTGCGTCAACGCCAGCGTCGCTGTCAACGGCGTGACAAAATACTTGTTTCAATTGCGCCTATTGATGTCACTGTCGTTGTAGTCCAAGATCTTGGTCCATTGTTCTGCTCTGTCTGTTGTCCTGCTTTCCCTTGTTGCTGTTGTTGTCGACGTCGTCTGGAACCACATTTCCCTAAACATTCGCCGCTGTCAGGCCATTAACACACAACCAAGCACCGTGCACCAAAGGACGGCACTATGCAATATTAGATTTATTATTATTATTTATTTTTTTATTTTCTTATTTTGCATTGTATTTCCACGGCTTTCAAGATTAATGACCGGCGTTTATCAATTTGTATTCGGTGTGGCAGTGGCATCGACCCACAACGTCTTTGAAACAAAATGTGCATTACGCCTTCTTTGCATGTCAAACTTGACGTTTATGTTTGGCTCTCGATTAAATGGGTGCTCAGAATAAATAGCACCAATTATTATGAACATGATATGATAATACACCCACACAAATACATATACATTTTATTTATTCAAATGTCATGGGTCATAACATAAATAACTGTTGGCTTGAGAATTTTAGGTGATGAGGTCAAAGATACCGCTTTCAAAACGTAAAACATTTTGTAAATATGTTTATTTACAATCTATCTCCTATATTCATATCTATCGGAAAATTATTCAGTAATCCTTTTATAGCAAAAGTTAACTAACAAAAGAATATTTAAATATTTGAACAAAAACCAGAGTTTATCTTATTATTCAGAATGTATATTTCGGGAGAGCAAATTTACCTTGCATTTAATTATATATATATATATATATATATATGTATATATGTATATATATTATACTGCTGCCGTATACTTAATATACCTCCTTGCTACTCATATATGGATTTGATTTTCCCTTGAGGCACTTTACAGCTGGATAAACTTTAAGTTGTCAATTGAATTTGAGCTGGAAAAACACTTGCCTCTGGCGGTGCGTGTGGACATGGCCCACTGTTGCAAATTAAGGTGATGCTGTGGCCCGTTAGACTCAATTAGTCGCAGAATAGTACATATATAGTATATACTATATATTCGTATATACATGTATACATATAAATATATATAGGTACTTGCATAGATGCCTACTTTCGAGTCTACTCATAGGCAAGTGATTATAAATACGAAGCCAAGCACATTAAAATTCAGCCTTCAATTTGGGAATCAATAAGCAAAAGTGCCCGCACCTCCCAACCACAACAACAGAAACAACAATAAGCACAACAATAAAATCACCGACAAAAAAACACCGCACGCCTCAAAAAGACAACGCTGAGATTCTTTTTGGGGCCAGATTTTGTCTGCGTTACGTTTTTTCGCTTTTTTTCTTTTTATTTAGATATACATTTTTCCGTTTTCTTAGTACGAGTATTTTATTTCATAAGTAGAATTGTTCGTGCCTCAGCTGCGATAGAAACGTCGGGGCCGTCAAATACGCCCATTTTTTTATTTTATTTTTTTTTATCTCAATCAACTTATCATCAATGCCGCCCACACTTTGCTTGTGTGTGTGTTAATTTGTTGTGAAATTTGTGCATTAATTTTGTGTTGTTATTGTATTGTGGGTTTAAGTCTATGCCAAACAAGATTTTTGGTTAATTTTCTATTTGATCTTTACAGCCGATACTAACCAGCGGAATGAAGGTGGGGGAGTTAGCAAAAGCTTTCCTAGATAACAAGATTAAGCATACATCCATTCACTTATTCATGGCTCTGTTGAAGTCTGTTAAGTCGAACTTGTACTAACCCGCTTATAAAACGCTGTTCAACTTTCAACAATGTTTTCACAGATTTCAGAGGCTTGTTAACCTCAGATTTGATTTTTTCTGGAATTTTATTTGAATTGCTCATGAAAATGTGAGTAGAGCTACTTTAATATACATTGTAATACTACAGCCTTTTATACCTAAGTATACCTATTGGCTAAATGGCTAAAATTGGTATAATGGTATTGGGCAGAAGTATCTCACAGGCAGATGGAAGCATCTCCGATCACATAAAGTATACATATTCTTGAACATAGATCAACAGTTGAGTCGATCCAGATATGTATAAACTCGCGAATCTCAGAGACCATTAAAAAGAACATAAAAACTCATATACCACGAGTGTCAAGTTAATTTTGTTTTATCCATAACTTTCCCGTTTTGAAAATATCGAAATATTTCGATTTACCTTGGCAATAATTGACATAATATTTTATTTATATATAATGTCAATTGATTCATTATGTATTTTGGCCAGTACCTTCAGTACCTATGATTCGCAAACAAAAATGGGAGCACTTCTACACCTACTTACATTTGAGTGTGCAAAACTTTTTCCAAGGAAATTCGGCATATGAAACTATAATAATATTTTGAACAGCTCAGTTTAGGCTATATCATTGAGATACCTTTAAATATATTGAAATATATAGCTCATTTTTTAATAACATTATTACAATATCTAACAAATGAACGTATGATATTTATATTGAATTCATTTTCAAAGCCTACACACATTTGTCCTATATGTAATATTAATTACAATCTGACATGTGCTTCTTATTTAGTATTTAAGTCTTTAGCAGTTCTCAGCGTCAATTTGACTTTCTGTGTTAGCGTTTCTTTGACTTT
This sequence comes from Drosophila planitibia, assembly GCA_035043785.1. Lineage (NCBI taxonomy): Eukaryota > Metazoa > Arthropoda > Insecta > Diptera > Drosophilidae > Drosophila > Drosophila planitibia. The sequence goes on along the minus strand of JAWNMS010000042.1, from coordinate 623,390 downwards.
TTTTACTTTATTCATTTTCCAAATGAAACTTTTTAATCTGCGTCGCTGCATGTGATGAACTTTGCTGGTATAATGATAATTTGGAGTCCTCAAGTTGGAAACGCGATTCAGACTGTTGTATGTGCCAACTTTTGACGCCATTTGCAGATATGATGTGAACAAATTTGTCCACAAAATAACAATTCCAAAGTGGGCGGGGCTGGTAACGCCCACAACAGCGACAGACCTTTCAGCATAGCTGTTGTTAACAATTGTTTTAATTATCATCACTGCTCAGAAATTTTGCAATCAATTTGTTTGTTGTGCGCATTTTCAAGAACTCAATGGAAAATTATGATTGAACTGGGAATCAGAGCTAACAATCGATGTGTCTGATTTTAGGCAAATTCTCAGACTCTGAGTGATATATGAAAATTTCGATTTGTTCTCAAATCATTCGCTTAAAATAGTGTACAAGTTTCTTTGGTCTTTTATGTATATTTTAGTAACTCTTTATGTCGGCTGGGACAAACGTGATTATGTATAATGGCTGAGTGGCATTAAAATGTTGCAAGCGGCAAACTAGAAATTCGCAGATAATTGGGCTTAAGTGCAGCAATTAGCTGCAGCACTCGAAACGCACTCAACAATTTTTAAGTTTTTGTTTCGTGACATTTTTTTGTTTTGGTAAATTTGATCAATTTTCTTAGCTTGAGCAATGCTGCGTATACGCAATTTAGCAAAAGGCGTATGCAGCGTTGCATGCGGCATGTGGCATGTGGCAACAGAGGCTGTCAGTTGCTCAGGAAATGCCAAATCTTATCGCTGTACTTATCAGACCCACGAAGTCGAATCGAAATTCAGATGCGGAGCAATCAAATTGTGAATGGCGGTGCAGCTGTTGGCGGCTTATTTAAAATGCGTCGCGAATCGAACGGCAAGTCACACGACGCATAAATAATTGTGCTGAACCCTCTGCCTCCACCCGCCTGCAAGTACTCCGCGCCACAAAGACCCAACGCCCCTCTTTGCATGACTATCAAGCGAGGCAAGCTACTACATAACGTCTCAAAATTGAATACACCAAATGCCGCACACCGACTGTCCAATACACTTTTGGCAGGTAAACTTCACGTTAATGAAAAGATTTTTAATGATTCTTGATTGCATACAATTATTTTATTTTTTAAATGAAAAAAGAAAATTGCATAAACTAAATAATGATGAATAAATTACCGATACGCATAGTTAAAATTATATGTATGATATATGTTTTATTGTGCTAGAATTTCTAAAAGCACATTGCTTTGCGAGGAGAGAGAGAGAGTATGAGAAAAGCCCACTTTCCCCACTTAAAACCCACTTATCCCATCTATCATCCAATTTAGTCACCAACATCGACAAAATATGTAACTTTACTTATGATTGCAATTTCCTAGAATAAAAACAAAAAAATAAGTCTCTATTATTATTAGAAGAGCTGAAGGTCTGGTAGCTAGTGCACTTACTTGCACTTCCTATTACATAATGAAAATCATCAATCTTAAAAAAATCTTAAATCTAAAAATTATATATTATATATGTGGAATGGGGCTTATCTGTTTTCCAAATTGAACAGAACCAAATAATCCACAGTTAAAAGAAACCAAGATGCAGAGTATTGAAAACAACTGTTGACATGCTGTGAAAGACTTTGTGAGCTGCATGAGTCGTTTGGCGACTTGATTTTTTTAACTGGCACTCACAGCTGAGTACGTACATAAAAGTGTGTGTGTGTGCATGTGTGCGGATATGAGTGTGTGTGGGTAGGAGCCATGGGCGTTGTGCGTTAATGCCAAAAAAGCCATTCTCTATGGCTGATGGTGGTGCTGGTTGCTGCCTAACGACTGCCTTTTAATGAAATTAGTTTCATTTTTATTTATTACGCACTTATAGGCAAAAAATCGACTGCCATGTGTAGCGGCCTCATGTCCTGCATAGGGGCAGCCATACAAAAAAAAGGAAGCATAACAAGAATAAAACCCCTAAAAATGTTTCCTGATTGGGAATATATTTTTGGCAGCGGCGTCGGCAGCTGCCGCTTAATTGAGTTGCTTTATTAGTTTTTTGTTTTTTGTTTTTCGGCCAGAACTGAACTAAAATCCAGTTGGCCGAGAAGTCCACGGCATGTGGTCGCAATATGCGGCCTTTGATTGGAATGTGCACTGAGATTGCCAATTTGGAGATGAACTTGATAGACAGAAATAGACAGTTAGCGTTGTTGTCGTTTTGGTTGAGCTGGCAAGGATTGGGTTTGCCTATGCTAAGCTACCATGGATTAGACCATATAGTAGATCTTTAGACTTTGGGCTGCTCACAGCAGCAAACTTGGTGGTTAACTTTACGCATCTCTCTAAGCTCAATCAGTCGTCTAGAACTTCTAATACACTCATACAATATGCATACACTCAGCAATAAAATGGGCCTGAAATTTGAAAATCGCCATGTAATATTTTCCAAATATACAAGAAAATTCTTAAAAGGCTTCTGTTATATTTCTTTGGAAAATATTTCATACTATGCAAAATAACTACAAAAATTACATTTTTATTATTCATAGAAAAAATTATTTTTAAGTTCTGAAAATCAACTTGGAATTGACGGATCGAATCGTTCTTTCAAGTTAAATTATATATATATATATATATATATCTGAAATGCTTTTATATGTCAAATCGTAAAACTCTAATGTTTAACAAGTAAGAATGTTGTAGTCCAGTCAGCTCGACTGCGATATATCCTGAACCCAGCTGTTAAATATATTATAGTTTTATTTGCAAATTTTCCTTGAAAACGTTTTACATACCCAAATGTAAGAAGGTAAGCAATGCTCTCATTATGCTCTTATGGCACTGGTACTGTCTTAATTATATATAGATTATGTTAATTTTTATTTAACGTTTATTACGGCTAAGAACTTAAAAAAAAGAAGATTTATTTATATAAATATCTATATACAAACATCCTAATTAAAGAAATTTTCCATGAAAAGATAATTTACATTAGTCTCAGTTCTAATATAAATCTCATTGTAGTACCTTTAAACAGTCTCAAAGGTCTTACCTAATTTACCCACTAGAAATATGTGAAAACGCCCAATCAATGTGAGAGTTATTATTGGTAGTATACGTGTTCAGATCTAAGAAGCACCTAAATCCTTTCCGGACTACTTCATTGTAAAGACTCCCATATTTATCAAAATTTTTTAAGCACGAATTAAAGTCTCCTAATATAGTATACATATCATTCAGAACTGAATGTTGCTGAAATCGATCCTTAAATTCCTCTATAAAAATAGTAAGGGAATAAGATGGACTCTTATAAACAATTAAAGAGGACGAAAATTTCAATCGAAACACGGCAAACTCGAACACTTCTGATCCAGATGATTTCATTACCGCCTAAGCAATGAGAGACAATATTTTCATTATAAGGCTACAAAGAAACCTAGAATGGACAATTGAAACAATGTGAAAGTCAAGGTTTTCAGTATTATATTATAAAAATGTCAATGCCTGAACTGTTAACTAAATAATCAAAATATGTTCGAAATAGTTCTTCTGTCCGTCATTTCTGAGTTTGTTTTTGGACCTTATCGTCATTTTTGGGATGTCTAGGAGAAACCCAAAAATATATAAAAAGCGGCGGTTGTTGCTCGACTACAAGCTACTATATATTGCAGCACGCTGAATTCAAGAGCAAGTGTGAAACACCACTTTGGTTTAAGTAGCTCCATGACTTCTGTGACTAGGTATACCTTCTCCAGGTATAACAGGAAACTGTTTACGGCAGATCGTAACTTGCTCATTTCATCTATATGGAAAGCTCCCACTATTTTCTGAATGGGGATCCACGAAGCTACTGTCCGATGTGTAGATTTTAAGCGAGCAATTAGTCCTACTTCCACTCTTTCATCCAAAAAGTGTGTGGAGTGTTAGATGCGTCGAAATCTATTTGCATTCGTTTGCCGTAAACTCCATTATGCTCCATAAACTAATTCATCCCCAGTATTTACATCGACAGTAATCATATATTTGGCAGATATTTTTATCAGAAGAGACATTGACGAAGAACAGAAGAATAAAAGCTTCGGACGCCAATGTTATGGCTTTGGAAAGTTTTGAATCGTCCCAAAGACCATTTTTTAGGGTACAAGAGCACTGTTTGAGGGTAGAATTTTAAAATTCACTTCGAGTTTGATCCGCGATTTGAACTTTGCACGCAGTATTTATTCAGATGTAAAACCATAATCAAAAAACCCAGGTTTTTGAAAATAAATTCACTTTTAACAAAGTTATGGCGTTGGAAAGTTTTCCAACTTTGAATACAGTTCACATATAGAAGTCAAACCACTATCAAAAAGACCTGATTGTTTACAATAGGGTCACTTTTGTGAAAGTTATGGCTAAGGTAATTTTTTAGGGTAGAATTTTAACATGGACAAGACTAATATCATCGGCCATCAAATTACCAGGTGCCTTATTATTTAAGCAGAAGAAAATAATTGGTCCTCCCGTTGTCGCTTAACTTCAGTGTTCAAGTAAAAATTTAACTATAGGTATCATTTGAGTTGGATTCAAAGATCCAACGATCCCCTTTAGGTGAGAGCTGTCGTAGATTTCCGAATACTATGACAGAGATTCCACCAATTAGAGAAGAATTTTTAAAAATTTGCTTCATACGTGAGTCCAAATGAGAAAACACTTTGCAGCCTACCATAGATATTTAATTTATAATTATGAGTTTAAGATCTATCAACCTTGAATACAATGTATTGACCAAACCATAGCTTAAAGCGCTCAAGTCGGAACCGGATTGGATAATTGAGAGTGAAAATATGGAATGAAGTGTTGAGCCACTGATTCCGAATGCAGCTTTACCTGTGGCTGCACACAATAGTATTTTAACAGAAGTTGGATCACTTCCTGACTTACTATTATACATATTATAAAAAGTTTGAATAATGGCTAATATTAGTCGGCGCGTAATATACAGATTTATGGTTGGCATTGTGCAAAACATGAGTTAGATATATCTTCTTAAAATATTTCCTAAGTTCAGACAATATTATCTCCTAAGTTTTCATCTTCATTATTCCAATCTATGTTTAAAAGATTTAAATAAGAATTTATTTCTGGTAAACCCAAAACTATAAATCCTTCATCTAATACTTCTTCGTTATTTCCAATCTATTTATCATGAAAACTATTATATTTTCTTCGATTGGTTTCAATTATGTCTAAGCTTATTTATGGCTGGCATAACTAGCTAGCGAAAAGAGTTGCTAATAGTGCGTAAGCACGTGTTAATTCTACATAATTGTCATCATTCTTGATCAGTATCAATAGGTGACTGGACATAGCCAGGTCCAGCTATTCTTGAATTCAATTTAATACGTACATAGTTAAGAGACCTGTAAATTCACAGATATTTCTGCCAGCTTCCGCTAGTTTCCATTATTATTCAGGTAAATTATATTTAAGTAATACTCTATATATATCTTTAGAATTGGGGCTTATAGCTTATGCAATCCGTGTGTTCAAGCAGACGGACAACGCTAGATTGATTTCGCTATTGCTTCCGAACAAGAATAAGATCACATCAGATCAGATCAGAATATTTTGTTTTTACATATTTTCAAGGGGTTCAGGGAACACAAAAAGCTAGCTTACTACTTCATACGGACAAACTATATCAAGTAATAGTCTAATGAATAACAAACGAATGATTAAAAAATTATTTTCTCTTTTCTTAACTTTATTTAAATCATAATAATTATTGCATGTTTTTTTTGGCCTGTCTAAATTCAAACGTTGTGTTAATAAAAATAAATAACGGTGCCCGCAAAGTTTCCGAGAACCTGGTCAAAGTATTTGTAAGTTTTCTGAGCGAATTCATAGTAATAGAAATTTGTTGTCCGTCTGTTCGTCCATCTGTCTGTATGAACGCAACTTTTTTCGACACCCTTAGAGATAGAGACTTAAATCCTGAAACTTGAATATATAATGATATGTGCCCACGTCAAAGTGTACAAAGTGGAAAACTACGTCCACTAGGAGGCTGGGAAATCGATAAGATCGACAAAACCACATATCTCACACAATTTTAAGGCTACAGTCACCAAATTTTGTTGGTGGATTGTTCGCGATGTCCTTCAAAGATCGGTCATTTGGAAGGTAACTTGCTGGTAACCCACACCTTACTTATGCATATCAAAGTATTTCGCAGTTACGAGTTACGCGTAATGTTCAAGTAGAAGGGAAATGAAGAGGAGACGAAGCTGCTGCAGTTAAAGTCGGGGCAGAGCGAGACGTAGAGAGAGAGAGGGAGCGAGAGTTAGGTAGGGAGGGAGACAACCAGCTAGTCACTTAAATATGTAGTTGTATTGTATATTGTGGTATGATGTGTGGCTTATAATGCATAATTTATAAGCCGATTTCATTTTAGATTTGCTTCTTATGTATTCAATGAGGTTGCCTAAACATTCTGGCTACAGTCAAGGACTCACATATCCTTATCCACCTGTGTTTGGTCGAGCACAACCCTTCCCCAGCCCCCTGTCTGCTGCTCCACTTGTGGCTGTCTCTGGTGATTGTTGTTATTGCAGTGGCCCCAACAAAAGCCAGCTAGCTGTGATTTCTGAATTAATTACGCATACGCAGCGCGGTCCGTTCGGTCGACCACGCGACTCATTAAAGCCGACCAAAAACACACAAAAACAAAAACAAATAACTTATATAAATAGAAAATAACGAACATGGACAAAAAAATCAAACTCAGACACGGGCACACCAAATATAATTCAGGTTCGACCCGTTGCAATTTTGACCAAATTTGAGAGGCCAAAGCAACAAAAACAGCAGCAAAAAAACAACAACTGCAACCACAACAACAAATGCAGCAGCAGCAAAAGACAACAATTGGCACTGTCTGCACTTTGCACATGAACATGGCCAACCGGTTTATTTTGGGCTTAATACCCTATTGAAAAGCCAAAGCGCTTTAAGAACTGAAGGATTGCTGCTACTCTTAGAAAAAATACGAAATGAATTTTGGAAAATTGAACTAAAAACTAAACAAAATTTCTAGATTTAACATATATTCTACGATTTTAAAGCTACAGTCTACCTTAGCGTCTGTGTCTGAATTGCCGTATAATCAAATTAAATTATACTTCTCCAAAATGTTTGTATACAAAACAAAATCTCAAAAAAAATTTGTTTAATAAATTTAGGAGCAGCAATAAAGCTAATGTTATAGTTCTGTGTACACATCAAAAAAGAACACTATCGAAATTTGATATAGTTTTCCTTCGCTTTTGGAAAATGTACTTTGGAATCAAGAAAAGAAAATCAATGTGCATCGCAGAAAACAACCCTCCGTTTTAGAAATAATAAGGTGAGGACCATTTTTCATTGAGAAGAGAAGAGGCTAAACTCGTATAGCAAACAATTCACATCGCTCGTATCTATATTCCAGATAAGTCCAACAGTAATATTTACATATTTGTATTCCATTAAATTTCTTGTTTATATTTAAAAATGAGTTGAGGACTACTTTAATGTCGAGTTTTCTGGGATTTTCATTTTGAGCGGTTTGCGTTCTGAACTCCACGTTTATTATTTTTTGATTGATTTTTGCCTTTATAAACAACCGCCGGGTAATAAATATTTGAGCATTTACAAAATCAAACAAAATCTTAGCTTCAAACTTATTATAAATAAATTATTTGTATTCATTCTCTTTTCTGTCAACACAGTTTGTCTAACAATATATTTTAGAATCACACTTTCGACATTTTAAAGTGTATTTCAAGTTGCTTAAATAGTTGATTAATTATGCTCTGATAACGAAGATACAAAAGTGTATTGGTTTTGTGCAATGTTCGTCATGCTGCCTGTCCGTCTGTCCGACCGTAGAGCCTTGAAACTTGAAACGCATAATTGCTTATTCCAGGGACAGACAACCTGTTAAAATTGGGGTGTTACTACTAACACTAAGCGGCTAGGAAATTGATAAAATCGGTAATTGCAAATCGATTAAACCACACATATTCCACAATTTTACGGCTGCAGTCACCAAATTTGGTTGGTAGATTGTTGGCAATGTCCTTCAAAGATCGGCAGCGGCCACGTCCACCTTCACCGCCTCCAGGCCCCCGGACATAGAAATCGGCTATGACTATATTCTCGTGGTCTTTTAGTTAAGCCCATTAAGTTTGGTAGGTCTATTACCCGTAACCACCTTTCAGTATGGCCTGTTGGCAGCGGCAGCAAAGAAACTTTAATTTTAATGAATTATTTACATATTTGGTATAATATGTATAGATTATTGTTAGTTGTTAGCAGCGCTCCCATTGTACGAGTATAGCATTCTCTTTGCGTAGCGCTCTCACTCTCTCACTCTCTTTCTCTCTCTCTCTCTCTCTCTCTCTCTCTCTCTCTCTCTCTCTCTCTCTCTCTCTCCACTCTCACTCTCGATAAAGAGCGCTAGCTGATACGCCGGCTGATGCAGCTATTTATTTGTTTCGCATAACTCTCGCTTATCGATCTTGTCAAAATTAACTCTCTCTGTGTTTAGCAGTGGTCCCAATCCGTCATATTAGCAAAACCCAAATGTTGTTAAGAAAAGGCTAAGCCTTAATATCTATTGTTATTAAACATTATAGCGTTGCTGAAGTAACTTAATTATTTTAATTTAAAAGAAATAATCTAAAGGCTGATAGCGTCAAAATAGACATTCTGAAGTTTCAACTTTCTAATTTTGAAGGTATAAGAAAACAGTCATGCTCAGGGAACACTCAGATGAACAGAAGAATAGACAGACACAGAAAAACACCTGTGCGAATACGCACATATGCATATATCGGTTCAGAGTGTAAACACTGTGCCGCCCAAAGACAACACCTGCTTATTGTTTGCACATTTGTCCATTTTGCACTCTAGTTGTTGCCTTTATCATAAACAAAATATATTTTCGCCGCTTAGTCGATTCCCCAGCTCGAAATAGGTTGTGTCGGTTCCGAAATTTTTTGCTTAGTCTGTGCTCAAATCAAGCAAAACATATTATTAATATGGGAACACACTGTATAATACACGAAGGTAATCGTACAAAATTCCCGCAAGAATTCAAAAATGTTTTTAAGGACAATTGATAATATTTTAGCGAGTGCTACAAAAACACGCCCGATCCTTATGCTTATGATTGGCCTTATCATAGGTTATTGTGTGGCCGAGTTCATTTCCTACATAACCATATTTGAAGGCATCGAACCCACCAACATTCTGGCCAATACTGACTCTAATATCCGTTCCCCGCCATCCCATGCTGATGATGTTATACCACATTTTGGTGTCCTTCGGCACGATCATCCAACCGATAATACCTCGCTGGCCGATCAGCTAAAGAAGGATGTGCGCATTCTCTGCTGGGTTATGACAAATCCGAAGAACCACAAACTGAAGGCCCGTCATGTTAAGCGTACTTGGGGCAAACGCTGTAATATTTTACTGTTCATGAGCTCCGGAGCGGATGATGAACTGCCTACGGTGAAGCTGGATGTGGAAGAGGGTCGAGAGAATTTATGGCGCAAGGTGAAGGAGGCCTTTAAGTATGTTTACAGGCATCATTTCAACGATGCGGATTGGTTCTATAAAGCTGATGATGACACCTATGCAGTGATTGAGAATTTGCGCTATATGCTATATCCGTACAACCCAGAGACCCCTGTACACTTTGGCTACAAGTTCAAGCCTTACGTGGCTCAGGGTTACATGTCAGGCGGAGCTGGCTATATATTGAGTCGCGAAGCATTGCGTCGCTTCGTCGTTCAGGGTATTCCCGATCCCAAAATATGCCTGCCTGGCACAGTTGTCAATGAGGATATCGAAATTGGTAAATGCATGGAGAATTTAAATGTGACAGCGGGCGATTCGCGTGATATCAACGGTCGAGGACGTATGTTCCCTTTTGGTCCTGAGGGCCATTTAATACCCAGTAAGGATAAGGACTTTTGGTATTGGAAATACCAATTCTATAAGTCAGACGAGGTAAGCTGAGATATTCGGTTCTTTAAATTTAAGATTCTAATATGGTTTAATCTGGTTTAAGGGTCTCGATTGCTGTTCCGACAATGCCATATCATTTCATTATGTCGCACCCAATCTGATGTATGTTCTCGATTATCTGATCTACCACTTAAAGCCATACGGAGTTTTAAGAGCTTCGCAACAGTTACCTTCCAAACTGAAAGTGGGCGAGTTCTTGCCGCCACCAAAAGAAGAACCCGCCAATAGCAATGAAGATTCCATCGATGATGATGATCACCTCGACGTTCAGAATTCTAAAAGAGGTGTACCTAGTATAGAGCCTGATTCGAGAGAAGTTGACTCGAATGAAGTCGAGTCGAAATTTAAGACAGAACTTAAAACAAAACTACGAAACTAAGAGAACTTTTATTAGTATTAATAAAAAAATGTAAGTTTACAGCCATAATTCGTATTTTTTAACACCTCTTTTAATCCTTACTAGCTAATCATCTTATGTTAAATCTTATGCTCTTTTTTCTGTGCATTTAAAATATATGAAAATAAAGTTTAGCATGCTTTGCTTTTTATGTTATTATTTTTATTATCAAAAATAGGAATTGGCTATATCTTTCCTATTATTCGGGGTTTTTCACTTATTTTCAATATAAATTAATAGAAATTTAATAGAAAGAGTATTGAGGCGTTGGCTTTGCTAGCCGTTTTTTCCTTGACTGCATGCATTTTGTTACAGGTAGACAATATGTTGCGCCAACCAAGTTGGCAAGAGGGCAAATGTTTTGGTCAGCAGCATTGTTGCAATTGTTAACTAAAGTTGTGATTGTTGCTGGTGTTGGTGATGTTCGTGGCTTGCCACTGGTCTACGCAGTTGGCCGGATCACTTCAAGACCACTTCACTTTATTTACCGTTCGCACGGGCGTTAAGTGTGCAAACAGCGCCTGCAACTAGCAGCAACGACGCCATCGACCTGCTCCCGTTTTTTATGGCCAGTTTATTGAAAAACCCGCCTACCCGCCAATCCGTTAACACGCCAACCCGCGAAAGCAGCCAGCAGCCAGCAGCCAAGCAACCAACTACTATCTTAGCCTGGCCGGCGGGGGCAGTTCAAGTGATAAAACTAAAACGTTGCGTAAGGCGAAACCAGCCAAATGGCAAAGTGGCTACACTCAGCGAAAATGTTGCACTGAATCGTAGCAAAAAATCGTACTTTTGGTTTTAGAAAGTATACCTAAAAAACTTAAAGTTGTGTCATTCCAAAATATACTAAGTTTATTATATCTTGCACCCATAAAAATGGTACAATGGTTTTGTGCAAATGTATGTAACAGGCCGAAGAAAGCATCTCCGACCCCATGAAGTATATATATTCTTGATCAGAATCAGCAACCGAGGCGAAATAGGCATGTTCGTCTGTCTGTCTGTATGAACACGCGAATCTCAGAGACTATAAAAGCTAGAGACTTAAGAGAGAGACTTAGCGATAACTGCATCCGTTTCTCGAATATCGATACATTTCGATTTCCGATAGCAATAAATGATACACTTTTAAAGGCAGAATCTAATGAATCTAATGAATACATAATATCCATTTGCATATTATTGGTCAACTGCCAACATTTAATCAAGATCGGAGAAGAAACCCAGTTAAGGTCGAAAATGTATTCTGCCCTATGAAAAGACTGCACTTGCAGACCTGCTCACATTTGGGTGCAAAGTTTGTAAAGTGAAATTTGCCAATAATAGTAGACCCTAAAACATACAACAGGTAAACCCTAACATGGAAGTCTAGAGATCAAATTTCATGGCCGTTTTCTGAATTTCAGAAAGGTTTTTTTTTCTAAAAACAAGTGTTTGCATTTCAACTTTTTAAAATATTTTCTTTATTAAGAAATCTTATTGTGAAAAATTTGAAAATAACTTTCATATTTGTTAACATTTTTTGTTTTTTCTATATTTAGAAATAATATGGGAATTTTTTCTAGTTCTTAGAGCGATTATCATTTGGGAATATTTTCAAAATTACAATGTGTCTTTTTTTCTGAGTGTACATGACCAAGTATCCAAATAGCCATTAGTTATTTGCCGGGCCACTTGCAGTTGTTTTCTTTCCGTGGCTTCCCTCTTTTTGTGTTGTTTTTCTTTTTTCTTCTCTTTTGCTTCTCGCTGTTTCTGGAGCTGGTCGTGGACGAAGTCTCCATTTATGAGCATTGCCAAAGGAAGTGGCTGCAAGTGCAAGAAGGTGCCTCGTCAGCCGAAATGCTCTCAAACCGGATTAAATAAACTCTCATAAATATATGAAAACAAATACTAAATTTTGCTTCTTCTTAATATATGTACCTGGCTATTTGAAACATTTGAAATGAAGTATAATAAATCACTATCGCCATAATGTTAAGTAGATGTAATATTGTTATATTAATAAATGGAAGCAAGAGAGAACGTTGCAGTCGGGCGTAACCGAATTATGTGAATTTGGGGGCTGGAGTGGCTGTGGCCGAGAAGAAGACCGTAGCCTTATAATGTCGGTTTATCGATTTCCTAGCACCTAGTGGACGTAGCACTCCAATCTTTACACTTTGTCTGACGCGGTCACAGACCAGTATATGTTCCATGCTTCAAGTCTCTATCTCTAAGGGTGTCAATAAAGTTGCGTTCAACCAGACGCACAGACGGACAGACAGACTGACAACATGGCGGCCATTGCACAAAACCAATATACTATTTACCATCGGTATCAAAGTATAAAAACCAAAAAATATATTCACCAATTTTTGAGAATTTTTGATTTTATTATAATTTCTTAAATTAAAAATATGAAAAGAGAAAAGAAATAAAAATGTAAGTCACACTCAGCTGGGTGCAGGGTATGTTCAAGACAAGCTTCTCTCCCTTGAAGTGTAGGTTTTCAAATGTAACGCAAGAACCAGCTTATCGCGCACACCACACCCATTACATAAAAAACATGTATTTTTAGAGCGCGCCTTTTCGAACGATTGCCGCCAAAAAGCAATACGGTCGGCAGCAACAGCGGTGCCAGCTGTTACTGAAGTCCGTCGAAGCTTTTGCTTTGCTTTGTTTACAAACAACCAGAAAGAAAGCTTTGGTCGCCGGCATTGCAATCGCTTCCACAGCATTGCTCTCCTTAATTCTAACTCTCTCTCTCTCTCTCTCTCTCGCTCTCTCTCTCTCTCTCTCTCAGAGAGCGCGTGCGCTGCAAACGTCAAAATTGCAATCTAAAATGGTAACAAACGAAAAATTGTGAAATAGAGCGTCGGCAAAGAACAACTAAAAGAATAAAACTTAAATATAGAGAGGGCTAGTGAAAAGAAACCAAGAAACAAGCAGCAGCAAATCGCGGCCATTTGCCATTTGATAAATTGGAATCAATTCCATTTCCATCCACACTAAATTTACCATATTCGCATTTCGGCTTGTCGCGACGCGAAAACACAAAAGTTGAACACCAGCATTTCATTTATGTATTTTTCGTAATTTTTCTATTTTTTTTTTTGTGTTCTGTTTTGCCTTGCTAAGCATTTTTGGAACTAGCTGCTAGTAAAATATATCGTCTCGTCTGGTCGCGTGTCGTCTAGTATTTGTATTGGTATATTCATCGTGGCCTGCTACAAGCCAGAGTGTTATGAAACGCTTCTGCAAATTGCGTTTCCAATAAGAAACCAAAAGAATCAAAAACCAAGAACCATAACTAAACAGTGCTATTATTTGTGAATATATACACGTTCTTCGTCGGACTGTATTCAGATATATACATACTGACATACCGTATATAGTGTGTGCATGTGAGTTCTTGAACAGTGAGCGCAGCCAGCTGAGCAAAGCTTATTCAATTCTTATTCTTATTCTAATTCCAACTCTACTCTATGCCCAATTAAATGGTGTGAAAATTCACTGTATTTGCTAACTGTATTTGTTGATGACTCATGTAGTATTGTGTGTCGTGCTTTAATTGCTGCTGTTGTTGTTATTGTTGTTGCTAATGCCGCACACGCATATAGCTCACGGGGCCCATGGAGGCTTATTTTTAGACCACCCCTCCGCGTCAAATCGAATATTACTGCAGCCCCCATTTGCCCAGTTGATAGATCGATATATTAGACCACGCTCCATCAACATTTCACATGAATTCAAGTTGAATTTCAATTCCGTCGTTTGCGGCAAAACAATTAATTTAGAAACGCAACTGCAGCAATATGAGCTACGCACACACACACATGTACATATACATATACATATACATATACATATACATATACACATACATATGTATGCACATAATTACATACATATATTTGTTAAATTGCCAAGCTTTTCAATATCACATTTTCACAGTATACTTTTGGGCTGAGTACATAATTCACTTTTCCTATTGCTTGTTTTCCTTCTTCTTTTTCTTTTCGTTTGTGTTTTCGATTTTACTTCTGTGTTCTTTGTTTTTTAGAATTGCATTTAAGTTAGATGTGTACTTAACTCACATTATATTGCGATTGTTCTTTGTGCGAACCAGAAATAATTATTTATTCATTTTTTTCTTCCGTTCTAAGCACTTGAATATGGTGAATTCGAAAAAAAAAAAACTTTGAATCCTGTTTCAAATCACATAATTTAAAATATCACATTGCAACAATCATAAAGCTTTCACTTCTTTTTCACTTGTAGAGTAAACTTGAATAGCAAATGAAAATTGAGAAATCTGCGTCAAAAAGTATGCAATATTGATGAATATGTATACAAACCATCATCATTGCCAAAACTTAAGAACATCAAATTTTGCTTTGTTTCATTTTTGGTAGATTGCATCAACACAAAATGATGTATTTCAATTCATTGGCACACTCACACACACTCACGCACACTCACACACACACACAAAAGTTATTTGAATCGCTATAGTTTCATATAAATACATACATCTAAACATAAACATAAACTTACATACATATGTACATTGCATGCAATTGCGCTCGATGGCTTTTGTTAACTTGTCGCAAGCGTTGAAGAACTTACGCAATGGTTCAAGCAATTTGCGGTTTTTCCGGACGACAACAACAACAACAACAAAAATAACTCGAACAATAACAGCTAGCACAGCAACTCAAACAGACAAAGCAAACACAACAACAATTAAAGTCAAAATTACTTATTACGGCGCCCTGCTGCACCAACTGAGCAGCAGCAGCAGCAGTCGCAACAACAGCAGTCGCAACATTTCAAACTGTCAACGTCAACGTCAGAGCAACAACAATAGCAACAGTAGCAGCAATCAGACGAGGAAGATCACTAAGCTAACCAAAAGCTTCTGCACCTATGCGAACTTAGGTACAATGACAACAATGTCTGAAGAAGCCGTTGCCAGCATGGCGCACGAGCAGGCTGAGGCTGAGGCTCAGGCTCAAGCGCAGGCTCAGCTCGCAAGAGACTACTTCGACCTGCCCTATCAAGTAAGTAAGGCGAGAGCGAGCCAGAGCGATTGAAATTGCCAAGGATAGTGACACACACACACACACACACACACACATACACACACACACGCACGCACGCACGCAATAGAGGCAGACAGGCATCAATCAGCTGCAGGGAAGCTCATTAGCATGCTGTACCAATTGTGTCACTCAGACAGACACACACACACACACACACACACACAGCACACACAGCCACACACACACATGCGCTGACACACACACACAGCATCATATTTGCTGTGCTCGAATGTTCTATTGTACAGTTAACTGCTTTTGCTGCACCGCCTTGCTCTTCCCAATCTTGCAATCTTTTGCTCAATGCAACTGACTTCAAGTTTTGCAATGTGTGTGTGTGTGTGTGTGCGCGCGCTGCACGAGTTCTTCTCTATCTCACTATATATATATGTATATATATATATATATATACACCTATATTATATATATATTTATGTATTTATGACAATTACATAAATGTATATTACTGTGACATCTTTTGCAGAGTGAAATGAGCGATTCAGCACCCAACACACCCGGTCCCTGCTCGGCCCCCAAGAAGTATTATCGCCACGCGGCTCATAGGTGAGTGCAAGAGTGTAAATATAATGCAGGTATTAGTTTGTTCAATATGTTCTGGTTAAGACAATCTATATGCAATTTATATAATTGTCAATAATAGGTCATGGTATATTCTATATCAATAAGAAGGCTTTTTCTTATGAATTGTCTACTATTGATATCTGAAATCGATTTGTATCGATATATGCAAAACGAGGAAACGTATGGTAAACAAGAACTTATACAGATCTACATAGCAAGATCGACTCGTCGGTTGATGCTGATCCGGAATATAAATACTTTATGGGGCTGAAGTTGCTTCCTTCTACCTGTTTCATACTTTTTTACATCTTCACAATACACTTTTTCCCATTTCTAAAGGGTTCGGGTATTAAGAAAATACTACGAAGTAAATTAAAATACTCATACGCAAAAACGAATATTGCACTCTCTCGCACACTCATATTTGGATATCGTGCTATATCAGAGCTTTGTACATATGTATAAATGTAGTTAATTTTACATATAGTATACATAGAAAACTGACCGTCAAAATTGGAACTGAACTGACCTCAACTCCTACAACTATTTATACATTTATACACACATACATACATATACAGTTATATGTATGTATATCATGTTAATCTATAGAACAAAACAACAATCGAAACAATTAATTTGATTGAATCAATCAAAATAACCCAAATCGATCCACCTGGCTGTAGTATGTCTATATTAGCAAGCCGCCCTTGTTTCTTGTTTGTTGATGTTTTCTCGTCGATAGTGTCAAGGTTCACTGAAGTCAAATTTGAATAGGCTATATTAAATGTATTTCAGTCTGTATTATTGTATATATATATATGCTTATGTGTGCATAATTATTCGTTCAGTTTTGGACTTATTCCGAAATTTACTCAAGTGTTGATCAGAACTATGTTTGGAAGCGTTATTTGGAAAAGCAAACAAAAAATATGTATTTATATATGTTATGTTGTTTCTCAGATTTTGCCAGAGCTTGTGTGTTTTACACAGCCTATTTCGCTCAGTGCATGCTATGCGTTGAATTCTACACTTTTTGTAGAGATCGCGTATCGCGCTGTTCGCATAGCTGTCCAATGCCAATGCTGAATGCAAAACTGCTGCTTATCGCCTTATCGGCGAGCACAGACAACAAGAACAACAACAAGTAAACAGACAGCAGTAACAACAACAAAAACTAATTCTGCAAGTCTCATAATGCACACATATCAACTGACTTAACTAACAAAAACCGGGACATATATTTCAACTGCATATGTAATTATGCCTAGGAACGTGTGCGTATTTGTCTTGAATACCCTTCATGGTGTCATTACATTAAAATACTTGTAAGGTTTGCCACAAGATAAGCACCATTTAATAACATTTTGAGGAATGCTGGGCGAAATTGGAAGCATGTTTAGAAGCAATCAAATATGGTAAACATAGTGTAGCAAAATATAGTGTATGCACTTCTGATCCTTATACACCGTTCGGAAAGAGAGAAATGGTATCTCTTGATTGTTTAGCGTTGACAGACTCTATGCCCCATATTACAATATATTCAAATAATTACTTACTTTTAAAGCTTATTTTGCCACGCCTTAACACTCGTCTTAAAGATGAAGTCATCACTGTTCACCCTTTTTTTAGTGCTAGCAATTCACTTGAAATGTGTTAAATTTATATATACATATGTGCAACTGTTTCAAGTCAAAACAATGAAATTTCTTAAACGGATGCCAATCCAAATTGCGATTGGCACGCCCGATTCAGCATCATAGTACAGTTGAGCACTGTATTTCGGATCGGAATTGCTCGAAGCCTTCAAGTTTATACTTAATGAAAGATTCAGTGTCTTACACAAAGTTTTCAAGTTTGATTCAAGCTTGCAGTTTGTAGAAAAAAGTATTATTTTCTTGGAAAGTAGTTAAGGAAGCATGCTATGATAGGAAAATCGCCTGTCCAAAAGGGTATTTAAACTTCTGTGCCAAAGAAAGCCGTTCATTCTTATTTTGCTCGTATAATCAACCAGTTTGGCGATTTTGAGTGGGCACATTGGGCAAGTGTCAACTTTATTTTGCACATATAAAAATATATGTACATATGTATATTGTATGTAATATGTTCAGTATATCTGCTGGTGTTAAAGTATCTTTACTAACTGACTATGTCTAGTCCGACATTGACCCACTGCAAACTGCTTAGAAGTTGTTAGTCTGTGCAATGTTCAACTTAAATAACTTATGCACACCATATTTATCCTCCTTCCCTCCCCACTGCTACTCAAGGCATATTTGCAAGATAATTTGTCTATTTGTGTTTTCACCTAATGGAATTCGATTTCAATTTCCGTGTTTCGTGAGATTCTATTCAGTTTTCTTTCATTCCATTTTTAATCAGCTGAAAAGCTATCTGTACTAAGCACAAACAAACCAAATACCAGTCGGAATTCAAGTGGAGCATCGACTTGATGTCTTAATGGTCATTAATTATTTATTTCCTCAAATATAAACACAATAAAATCAGACCAAAAAAAAAAACAATATGCGGAATGCGAGCAAATTATAAATATTGAGCTCTAATTTTGGCCATGTTTATCGTTCCAGTTGTCACAATGATAACTCAAAGATAACTCATGCACATATAGCTTGACTCATTATGATTCCCATAAATATGTAGTAGTAAGACATGTATATGTGCATAATATATATCATTAGCTAACCATAACAAAAATATTTGAACTAGCTGCTTAAATCTGTAGGACTATTGTAAATTGCTGATAAAACCAACCGATGGGCACAGAGAGGGCGGGGGTTTGCCTGGAAAACGTGCCTCCTAAAATGCCTTTTCATTGAAATATTGATGAAATAAGCATAAGTAAAAAAAACTATGTATATATATCTGTGAATGGGTAGACAAGCCGTTTAAGCTTATAAAATATTTATGAGTCGACGCACAAAACACAAAACACTCAACACCGTGTATGCAAAATGTGTGCTTACAAGCGACAAATGCTCTGAATATGAACGAATACTGATTTATATATGCCCAAATAAATATGTATGAAAACGTAAATTTATATTAAATGACTGCTCAAAAGTGGTATGTGCCACAGAAATAAAATTGAGTCAGCTGCACAACTAGATTAGATTAGCCTACTAAAATGAAACCGTGATAAATATGCATTTTTACCCGCCTGTTCCTAATAAGCAGCACTGTAGCTACAGGTACTATGTATATCATTAATATGGCCTCAATACAACAAATCCAAGCAATTTATTAGCCTCAGGTGTCAAAGCAATCATAAAATTCAATCATTAGCATAAACCATCTTGATTATGTTTGTATGTAAAGAAATGTATACACATAAATATACATATATACTTAATAATACAATATGACAATAAATTCATGGTTTATGTCAAACTACTCATAGAGCATACACAAACCATCGATTAATTTGATATGCACACATTTCCATTGTCATTATATGCGTTTCACTTTCAAAAATATATACAGTTGCGGTCAAGATAATGTTTGGGAAAATGTAATAAATAAAAAATACTTAAAATGTAGTTAACAAATTATGAACATTTTATTTAAACGCAGGCAATCAATACTGAAACAATCATACTGGCATAGCTAAAAAAAAGTATTAAGTCCTTAAATCTAATCATTTATATATATATATATATTTTATATTTACTTTCATTAAATTATTCTTTAAATTTATCATTATAATAGTAGTGAAATTTTATTATAGCGAAGCTTTCCCAGCGGCTAACATATTTCTAAGGACTGGATATGATGGATGGTTATATTTTACTACGATTAGTATTTCGAAAATAATAGTATTTTAAAATATTCCAAGATGAGGATCCTAACATTTTTTGTTTTTCTGAATTGAATTTTCTTCATATTGAATATGTTGAAGAGGTCTCGATCACTATCAAATGAGTCATGTTTTATTAAATGCTTTAAGAAGCAGAGCTAGTATTATGACCGCAACTGTACGTAAAACATTAACAACAAAATTCCATAGTCCGCTTAGCGAAGTCACAAACCCACACATTATTCGAACGCCTAAACGCGATCCCATATTTGAACGTACTTATTCGACTTAAATGTGTGTTGTTTGTGAGTTTGTTTGCTTTCTATTATTTGTACTATTTATAATTTCTCATTTGCTTTCAAATGCGTCCTCCGACTTTTGGAAATTTCCCTATGGCCCAGCTATTTTAGAGTGTACTTGTCTATTCGCTTTATGGCGTAAAAATAAAAGAAAGAAAGAAAAAAAGCAAGTAAAAGCTTCAAAGACTCTCATAGCGACTATTGAATGCTCAACAACGCAATATGTATATATATGTACGTGAAATGTGCGATGCATTCCTATATAATTCTGGGAACTTTATTTTCTTTTGTGTGTATGCCATGTTCTTATAATTATTCTTACAGATAGCCAAGCCATCTATCCCTAACCTTCAGTCGTTGAAAAGTTAAAATGTCAAAGTGGCATGAAGAAGCGGCGCAAACATAAATAAAAGCGACAGCACTTTGTATTTATTGCATAAAAGGCATTAAGGTAACAGCGACTCAAATCCAATGACGGATAACAACAACAACAACAGCAGCAGAAAATAGTAGCTACGCTGCGCGCGTCTACTCTTTGACACTCAAATGTAAGCACGACGAGCTTTCGACAAGAGAGAGAGAGAGAGACATAGAGCGAGATAGAGCATGCGCGCGCCGCTCAGCTGCGTTCGTTCTCTCAGTTTTAGTTGGTTGCCGTCCGTTTCGCTGTTGCTGTTGTTGCTGCTGTTGGTGCTGCTGGTGCTGCTTTCTTCCTCCCATTTCTACTACGCTGCATTCACTGAGACGAAGTCGTCAGTTGAAATCCAAACGTTGACCGAAATTGTTGCTCTGTTCGTAAACTCAACAGCGCAAAGTCAAACATAAACACAAGTGTTATTCTACTTTTATTTCATTTTATTTTTGTTGTATTTTCGTGTATGTGTGTGCGTGCGTGATAATTGTATTGTTGTTCTGTTGTTGCTGTTCTGTGATAAGCACAAACTTTGTCAAAAGAGAAACGCAAAACAAGAATAACAGATCATTCCACAATAAATTATTTGTTATTGCTACTGCTGCGCTGTCTACACATAATAGTTTTGTGACGTTTCCACGAGCAGCTGATAAGGCGTCTGTCTCTGTCGCCTCCACACAAATTTTCGACATTTCGCGTACTCTCTCACGCGTGTTCCCTCTCTCGCCCGCAACTGCTAGTGAGTGAGTGAGTGAGTGAATCACAAACGGAGCTTTGCTTTTTGGGCTCTGAGCTCTGAGTTCGAAGATTCACTTATCGGCAGCGACGCGTCGTCACAACTTTGCTGCTGCCATTGCTCTTTGGCACTTTTCGCTAACCAGTCGCAGCTGAAGCAGCAGTAGCCGCAGCAAACGAAAACAGTCGAAATGCCGCCAACTCAACCACAACAACAAGCACATTCCTATAGCAATAACTGCAATTCCGGAGCACGCGAACGCACACAAACCATTGGTGAAACGGACATGGATCAATCGGTGCTCAATGGACTACACCTGGGCACCGATATTAACTATCACGGCCACAAGCGTCAGTTGGGCCACAGGTAAGCAGTAACAGCAACAGCAACAGCAACAGCAACAGCAACAGCAACAGCAACAGCGACTGCGACTGCTAAAGTTGCAATCATCAATTCGCAGCTGTTATCAGCTTAGCCAATAACAACAACAACAACAAAAACAACTGTTGACAGTACTAACCTTTCGGTGACTTTGGTTCGCTGCAAAACGTTCGTCAGGTTTCTGTCAGTTTCGTCACGATGGCAACCATTTTGAATTTGGCTATGATTTTTAATTATACGAGCGAAGTGGTTGTCTGATTTTGTTCGATTGGCTTACATATTGTTGGCTATTATTTTTTGCGAAACTTGCGTATGAACGTTTTTTGTGAATTTTTTGTTCACTTTTTCTTAAATTTTGACCATATTTTGTGCGATTGACTTTAAGAATTGGAAGCTGTGCGTTATTTTTTTGTGCGTATCCAGTGTTGGAAAACGCGCATATATAACGTTAAGAACTATCTTCCATAAAATACTTATGACTAAGATATTTATTCCATTGATCGCATTATTAGGGAACAAGTTAATTCTAGCTGTCAGTGTTGCAAAACGTAAAGTACCCCTTAGCCGATTGTCATATTTATTTAATTAATTTTGCAATTGACTTTCCACTAATCTTTTATATCGCTACATATTGCACCCCATCGACGCGTAACTTTTGTCTGCGATACGAAAGTCGTTGCATATTTAAAGGCGTGCTGAAAATTATAATGTGGTTGGTGTAATATTTTGGTGTGGGGGGGTGGAGGGGAAAGGTATTAACGTTCCCTCCATCATACAACTCTTCCTCTCCCGCTCTCTCTCTCTTTGATTAATAATGATGGACTTGGTGGCAGATTGCCTAATTAATGTCGTCGTTGAAAATTGCCGGTACAATTTCGATAATTTTCTAGTATCCGTCCCTGCTTCGGTACCTCCCCTCGCCCTTATTGCGTCAATTAGCATTCACATTTCTGCACATGCGATTTGTATGCACTCAAATCTATTCGCCACCACTAATCAATGCCGCTCGCAAAGCACCCCCTTTTCAGTTTGGGGGTCTCTCGTAAATCAGCTAAATTGACATTTATTTGATTTTTTTCGCTGACAACGTTCACCTCTAGCCTTTATGCATATCAAACCATCCTCCTTAAACAAGCCTCGCCCTCTCTCTGCCCTTATCCCTCTCTCTCTCTCTCTCTTTCTTTGCCAGACAGATATATAAATATATAGGGGCACGTGCATTTTTAACATCCCTGCTCGGCTGCCATTTTGTCCTTGAGTTGTGTTCTCTAGCGTTAGGCAACAGAATTGCTAACAATGAACTCTGCCTTAAATCAAAATGCTTAATTCATTGCGTTCAACTCACACAGCCTCTCCCCACATCGGCCAACCCCTTTACCCTTTTAGTCACATTTGCAACTTCGTGTTGCCGGAACTGGCCAGGCCTGCAACTGTAGCAGAAAACTGCTACAGTATCAAAAGTTGTTTAATTTAATTCATGAATTGCATTGAAAATTTTTTTTTATACATATATTAACAGCGATTTTATAGTTATTTTTATTATTGTTTCCGATACGTTTGTAACGCGTAATTTATACGGCTGCTTTTTTTTTCGTTTGCTGCAGAAAGCAAATTATAAATTTACTAGCAATATATTATTTACACAAAATGTGGAATGTGTCATTACACATACATGTGTATATTGAACTATGTAGACATGTATAGTTAACTGTAGAGTCTAGAGTTTCATAACGCGAAAGTCGAACTGATAATGTTACTTACGAAATTTATTGTTGCCATCGAACCTTATCAGCTGATAAATATGTCTATATATATCTATATATAATAATAAAATCTATTTATAGAACGTTTATTTCTAATTAACTAATTTGAAGTTGAAATGCCCAAGTCAAGAGTGAACAACCTGAAGATGGATTCAGTTATTTAACAGCCTGAAACGGGATATGCATATTGATATTGATAAATGCAGTTGATTTTGTGTAATTTGTAATTCTTATTATATATAGTATTTTTATGCGTTCCGTGTCTGATTTGCTTGTAATATGCATATGATAATTATTGTGCATGGTTCGAGAATATAGAGAATATTTGTACTTTGTTGTCACGCAAATGTGAAAAAACAAACAAACAATCCAAACAAAGTACAAATTACTTATTGATTGTAGCTAATCAACTAATTAACACCTGACGAATCGTAATTTTGACTGCATATAGTTAGCCAAGTGGGCATCACGTATTATCTCGCATAATAGTCGTTTGGGCGCATATTGTTTTTTTGGCTGCGCAAATAATATGCAACAAATATTCCCATTAAAATAACATTTCAATGTGCTACGTCATTAAAATGCAAATAACATTTTGGGGTGGGAATAGTTGTTGTCCCACCTGCACACACACATACACACACGCGCCCCTCTGCTCTTTTCCCGTTCTTTCCTCATTTATCCCCTAACCCCACAAGTGTCACGTGTTGTCACGACGCAAAAGATACTCGTGCAGCGCGGCTAAATCGGTGAAACGGAAACACGGAAAAATGGGAAAACGGAAAATTGTCAGGTTCGAAAACATGACTTCACTTGGCATTCAGAACCGCCAACGTTTACGTGCCGGTTGCGATTTGCATCCTGCATTCCTTATAGTCCCTTACTCCTGTGTGTCGCAGCCAAGCTGTGACCCCGTTAATAATTAAACATTCTTAAGATTGTCTTCCAAATGGATTCTTAACGTGAGTGCAAAACTGAGTTGGGCTCTTATGTAAGCGACTAAAATTCCAATAGTATTCCTTAAAGTAAATGTATTCCTTAAAAGCATCTCCAGTCGAGTCGCTATAGCCATATAAGTGATTAGATAAAATTATATGCATAATAGTCTGTCAGTTGAAGGCTGTCTCGATGTCACTTGGCTTGTGGTCGTCTTTTTGTTTTGTGATATATTTGAATAATATAGCTATCATAGGAACTATCGAACGAAAGATGATATCTTATATAGGCACATTTTTTGCTTAACAAGCAATCCTAATGTAACTCAACAGCTATGCATACTGTCATATTTTTATTTTGCTTAAAAAGATATCTAAGCCAGCATTACTTAATGCAAATTATTAAAATCATAATTTCTTTGCCGTAGGAAAAAATCTTTTTGTTTAACAAGATACTCAAAACAGAATTACGTAATATGTCAATATATCATATAGCTGTCACAGGAGCAATCTGTCGAAAAAATTAGTTTTTGTCTTTGTGTTTCAAAGTACATGCAAGCCACATAGAGATCGGATCACTATATGATATAGCTGCTGGAACAATCAATCAAAAATAGGTTCTTGTACAAACAACTTGTTTCTTCAACAAGTTTTCCTAACTTAACTCAACAGTTATGAGATTTTTTATGCTCGGTCTGCAACGGTATTTAATCTTTAGCAACTAAGCACAACAGATATATATGTTTTCATAATTTCTAGCATTTAAAAAAGTCATGGAGATCGGACCACTACAATATAAATCCACGACGTTCCCTTTTGTTTGAGCACATGTAAAAACTAAAAGCTAACTCTTAAAAGTTATCGCTGCTATTATATTGTAATGGTTCTAAGCTGCTCCATTATTGACTTATTAGAATAAATATGCCAGCAAAATATATTTAGCGTATTAGATTTGCTGCTCGTTTGAAGCAAATTCAGATGTACATAAGCAGTGTCGACAATTTCTCATGCATTGGGGATACATGGGCGCAGGCAAATTCCCTTAGCTCTCAGTTGGATGAATAAATAAAATCTAGCATGCGAAAAAAGCAACTATGCCAAACAATTGAGTTTACCTTTCATTTATTCGTTTGATCAATTGGAATTATGCCACTCACTTGTTGGCCTTTGTCCCAAGCCAACCGACAGCATCCAATGAATAGGGATAGGGGAACGAGAGAGAGAGGGGAGGGGAGGCGGGGGCGGGGGCGGAGGCGAAGAAAAGGGGAAGTCCACCCTTGGATACAGGACGCCGTGTTTAGGGGTGAACTGCTTGTCTAATTAACCCCGCCATTCACATGCTAAGCCGCCCTCAATCAATTGACAAGCACGGGCAATGCCGGCGCACATTGTGCACAGATGTGCTCCGCACCTAATCCTTTCCCTCCACCTACACCTCCGCCTTCCACCTCCCCCTGCCCACTGCCCACTGCCCACTGCCCCGACACCTCTTCAAGCAAACAACTGAGCCCCTTGTCCGTCGCACTCTGGTCCAAGGTCTCACGCAATGTGCTTAAAAATTGAAAGTGTGAGTAATTTTCAATACCCTGCACTCTCATTCGACCAAAGCAGGGCTAATGTATGGAACCGGCTGCAAGAGGCGTCAGAACGAGGGTCGTGGCTTAAAGTCTACTGACTTATGCATACATATAAATGTGTTTATTATTTATTAAGCGACAGGGCTTGTCAGTGAGAGAGACAAACTCACACGCGAATTATAAATGTGAGCTGTGAAATTAAAGATATGTGCAGAGCAAAAAATGGATAAATTGTTATTATTATTATTATACATATTTTACGATTTGTAGGCTATTCTCTTCTTCTATAGCATACACATAAATACACACATACACACACTCATACACACACACACATACGTGCATAGGATTCTCTTTACATATTTACGTGATCTGCATTGCATAAAGATACAGCAATTAAGCGCACAAGTTGTCCAAGAAACTTCAGCTTGCCTGTTAAATGCATTCAGGCTCGAACACAGGGTATTTAGCCTAGTCGAGCACCTATTTTAAAGTTCTTTCATGAATTCTCTTTTTTAGTTTAGTTCGAACAATGTATTTGACACACGCACAAAACGAGCGCTGAGCAGCGAAGCAGCCAAGCAGCGACCCACGCAGCTCTCATGAGTAACTATTTTGATCTCCAGTCAAGGCGAGGGGCAGGCAGGGTGGGGGTAAACAAGTTCGATGTGGACAGCAAAGTAGAACAGGTCGTTGTCAATGGTTCTTTATTTATTTTTTTTTTGTTCCTAGTGGCCTCAGTTTGGTTTCACTAGAAGTGCAGTTTGGACGACAAATCCGTCGCGAATCGCAATCAATTCGAAGGGACGAAAACGAAAACGAATTTCTGCGCGGAAAGCCTTGCGAGTGTGATTGTGAATGAGTGTGCTTAATTGCATTGTTTTGTTGTGGGCATTGTTATTGTGCTATTTATAACCAAAATCAAGCAGGGCACAATCGCCAACCCCCGTTCTCGAGGCCGAGCCCCGAGCCAGCAATTAAAGCTTTTATGCTGTCAATCCAAATAAAAAAATAAACAAATCCTTTTCCGAGTATTGACTTATATATTTAATGTCCCGCCTGGTCAGGCCACATTCCATTGCACTAGTTAACAATCAATTGTTAATTTCAGTTAAAAAAACTAGTTGCCTAAGTATACAAATATACCAGGGTGCTCCGGAACCGGAAGCACAACTTTAAAAGTCAGAAACGGAGGAAGTGGTAAATTTACTGCTAATTACTTCAAGCTTCACCGAAACTATGATCTAAATACGTACGAGAACCGGAGTCGGAGCCAAAATACCATTTGGTTTCATTCTGCTCAAGTAGTGCCAAATTATCTTAGACCTTTAATAGCAGACAGACCCCGTATCATATACAGCTGTAAATTTATGTTTGTGGTTCTCCTGAACCTGACCCAGTACCCATTTTATTCTGTTACTCATTCAACTATGGTGCTTTACTTTCCCTTGAAGTTTAAAACCCTTGCGAGCGGCTGTAAAACCAAAATGCACTATTCAGCACTCGAATTGGTCAATTACTCAATAGTTTTGTAATTCCTTTAATTAAATATTCACATATTTGGTTATCCTGCTGTTAACCTCCTGACTCAATTCAGCTGTCCTGGTTTCTTGCCTTAAGCTGCAAAAACAGAAGTTATTCAATTTTGTGCTGAGTAGCGTAAATGTTTTCCTGCCGCACTTATTGTCACGTGTCTATCTGTGTGTGTGTGTGTGCGTGTGCTGTGTGTGTGTGTGTGTGTGTGTGTGTGTGTGCGTTGTTGCTTGTTAGGCTATTTGGCTTTGTGGTTATGCTTATTAAGTCAATTATCGCCCAATTGTGCCGCCAACCAAAGCGCATGTGGCCATCAAGTGGTTAAGAGCCCAAGGTCCCTGATTCCCTGATTCCCTGATTCCCTTCTCTCCTACTGCCTGCTCTCTGGTGTCCCGCAGTGGATGCGTGTCTGTCAGTGTTTGTTTGCTTTTTGGATTTTAATTGGAAGCACATACAGCAAAGTGACGGCAATTTTATTATAACAGTCGACTCCTGTGCGTTGGTTGCTTCTGCACTGACCTTGGCTCGAGTATTTAATTTATCTGGGCCTGGCGCATTTGAGGGAAATTGGTTTTCGGCTGACGCCAGAAGTATGCGTGTAATTGAATGAAGTGCTTGACCACCTTGAATAGCCACAAACAAACAGATGCGAGCTGAAGTGCATTCCAGTTATTGATTCGAAATCTGTTGCCTAAATACAAATAAGTGGGTGTGTTAAGCCGGAAATAGAAGAGCAAATTTACCGATTAAAATGCAGAGTCCTCCCACAATTTATTCGTACTAGTCCAATTAGTACCACAACTGTACCAAATATCGAAGAAAGAAACATTTAAAACAATTCATAAGCTGCTTAACTGAAGCCATTTACGTACCTACAGGTTACTGGTCTAAAATAAAAAGTGTTTCATTCATTTTGGGAATTTGTTTTCGTTAAGTTTGACGACGATATGCATACATAACTAAGTTGAACAGAATGCAAGCATTATATTTATATACATGTATTTTTCCAGCTACCCAATCATTGTGGATAAACTCCATAACACCTAAGGTGGCTTGTTGTCGCATTATGGAATGTAGTCAAATGCAGTTTGCCGTAGATTCAATGAATAATATATATATTTTTGTTATTCAAAATGGTTTTTTCTCTGTCTCTGACTTTTCTGAGTGGTTACGCTGCCAGGTTTGTCAGCTAGTGGTCCAAAATGTTTCTGTTGTTCGTGTGTGTTGCCAATGCAACTGACAGCCGCTGGACAAAGTAACACAGCGTCGACCGCACGACACGTGGCTGTGCAACAGCAGCAACAGCAACAGCAACAGCAACAACGAAGAGCAGCATCGACAGCTTTGAATGTCTGACTTGCAACAAAGCGGGAAACATAATCTACAAAATGTAATTCAACTAAATGGGAGCAGCAATGTGCATTATAACGTATACGCAGCATTAACACTGCGACACACGTGACCTTCCCGCTCCGACTGAAGAATCGGAATTGAGCAAAATGTACAATAGACAATTTTAATCTTCGTCTGGCCAAAGCTTGCAAAGTATCCAAGGAAACCAACCAGCCAAGCAAAATTTATTGCTACACTTAACTTAATTGCAATACAAATTGCGACTAATTTAAAAATGTATTTGCATTTATTGTTAAAGCAAAATGCAAATTGATCAATTTGACACGTTCATTGTGAACTGCGACATTATTTACAGTAAATACACAAACACACAATGGCCCCGACAATTGCATAATTGAAAGGATGTCGCCTGTTGTGCCATAAGCCATGAGCGTTATAAGCTCTTTAACTGTTGTGTTATGGTCCTTCCCCTTTCTCGTCTCCCCTCTCCGGCCGGTGCCAATGCTGCATGTAATTGCCCACAGTGGCGTAAATAGTCATCATTGCTGTAACTGCAACTGTACGAATGGATATGGCGCATTTAACTTATTTACTGACATGTTGTCGTTCACACTTCGATGCAAGGATAACAGCCATAGCAGCCACTTGATATTCTTTGTGCGTGCTGTTCGTGGAATTGTCCTTCCACACACACACACACACACACACACACACACACACTCGCCACGTGCACTCTCCAGTCACTTGTTAACAATGACAAAAAGTCAAAGTTCGTACTTATCTTTATTGAAATTTGCTTGTATCGAGTTTTCTCAGTCTGCCAATCACCTTCAAAAAGACATTCCAATCACATTCTTTTAAATATCATTAATTTCAATACTTCAAAAAATAAATTTCATTTTTTATGTTTACAGTGTAATAATATATATACTGTAATAAGAACTTATATCCGGATTTCACTATGCCCAATATTTGGTACGCAATGAGTGACAAAATAACGTTTGAATTAAAAAAAAAGAGCAGCCTGTTTTTATTTCGGTTTTGCCAAATGAATAATAAGACACTTAGCTTGGATATGTTTCTTGCTATCCTATTTTAATAGAAGCGCTTACCTTTTTTGTCGGTACGAAATTCAATAAACCATCGCAAGAAACCTCGAAATACTCGTAAACATACTTTACCAATGTCGAATGTACAGAATGTTGTCCCTTATGGGGATATGTACAAGCAACACTTTTACATTCTATAGTTATTCGAGAATGTAAGAAATGTTGATAGTGCTATCAGGCTATGAAATTGCTATAGCTCGAGAGCTCGACTGTGTTTCTTATCCGATCTTAATGAAAATATTACAGTTGATCAATAATATATCTGGAAAGCTATATTTTTAGAATTGTGTTTTGTGTTGCTATCAGAAATCGACTTGTTGTCGATGAACATGAAAAAATACCGATAACTTATATTCCATATTTATTCTCTAGCTCTTAAGACAGAATTGCAACTTGCCGCATCCTTAGTTTCCCAGCAAACAAAACCCATGAACAAATGCTTAAGTCTTATCACATAAACTGAAGCGGAACACAATGCTCAACAATAACAATAACAATAACAATAGCAATAGCAATAACAACAGCACAAGCTCAAACTCAAACTGTTGCAATGTCAATTTTAAGGCAGAAACAACAATTGCGCGACAACAGCAACATCTAGTGGCAGGTGTTGGGGCAACAACAATGTCACAGCCGCTAAATTCGTAAGTGTCAAACGTACTCATAAAATATTAAACAAAATGAGCTGAGGAAACCTAAATTGTCCATTGCTTATACGTACAATGCACTCAGAAAAAAAACTATAATATTTTTGTGAGTTTAGATGTTAAAACGAAAGCAATCATTTGGCTTAATCCTAAAAGGCCCAGCTGATATCAATATAATTATATTGTTAAATGTAAATGTAAAATACATAAACTGTGCTTTGTTTCGCAGCTTTATGTTTATATGTTTTTGCACTTGAATACTTTATAAATTTAACAGTTAAATGATTGAATTTTTGTTTAGTAACATTTTTTTATTTTGCTACGTTTAATTCACAATCACTGCAGCAGAACAACTTTCAAAAATATTGTTTACAACATTTTTTTTTTACTCACAACAATCTGTTAATTAATAAAATAAATGCAAATGTCAACAGCCCAATTAAAATGGCAATTAACAATGACAACAACAACACCAACACCAACAACAACAACAACATTAATTGCTAAAGAGCAAGAATAGACCTCTTTCAGCCGTGAAAACCTTCTTCTTCACTTTTGTCTGTGTGTAAATGCTTGTAATGTTTTGTGATTTGAGTAACGTGCTTGGGGATTTGCTCTCCGATGCACTTGGGTAATCAGTTTTGATTGCTGGCAATCGCATTATCAATGCATTCGAGCATTCGTAAATAAGTATATTGCCACATATAGTATGCACTCTCATGATCTCAATTGCAATAACAAGATTTGCACTTGATTGCGTCCATGCAACGCCTGATCACTTCATCACACTATTTAAATGACATACATACATATATATACAGACGTACGTACATACATATTTATTTTGCTCGTAACGATGGGTGCGCAATTCATAAAAAAGCAAAACAATCAGCATTTTTATGCTCTGCCTTGGCTCTTGCACAGAGCCATACATTTATATTTATCATACGCCATCTTACACCCTCATTTTTAAAGGACATCAATTCTCATACATGTGTGTGTATGTGTGTTTGTGTGTTTGTGTGCTTGTGTGTTTGTGCGTAGTTGCGTAGTTTTTCACATTGCAAAATATATGGAAAGCGAAACACCAAAATGTAAACATTAATATAAATGATATATATTTGGGCTTAGCTATTCCGATATATTGATCAAATCGTGGATAAATATATATAAAAAACAAATTCGCTAAGATCAAGACTTTCCATTTAATTACACTTATTGTGCTTAAAATATAATATTTATATTTAGTCATAGGAAGGAAACTTTTTGTGTCCAGAGAAAGAGTGTTCGACAAGTTATTGAAGATATGAAATTATGAATATATATTTACATTATGGTACATTACTTAACTTGACAACAACGATAGAATTCCATGTTAGCGACCCTGGAAGCAACATAGTATAATGTATTTTCCTTAAAAATCGACGTATTTCATTTAACATCAACTCCAAAGAACATCGTACACAAGCCATTCACATATATAATAACACTTCAAATAATTGAAATACATTACAATGGCATATAAAAAAAATTAATTGATTTTTTAATTATATTATGCAAAAATAAAGCTTTGTTATTTCTATAATTATTAAAGTCTGTGTCTCCATGGAGCTGTTTTGCCTCGCCTAATAATTTAGCTATCTTTCCAATTTTATCAAACATGATTTTGCCAAGGTTCAAAGAGCTCGTTTCTCTAGTGTTAAGGCCCCCAGCTGGGTAAATCTCAGACTGTCTATTACCAGTAGCACTGTACTCCATCCTGGAATCTAGTCGACAGATTAGACAGAGTTTTTAAGTTGTGGACACTTTTAATTAGCTGAAGATAGTTTTTGCTCATGCAAATATTGGGTATTCAGCTTAAGCTAGATTTTGTTTACAATGTCTGGCTACATTATAAGCTTCTTTTTTGGATTGAGATAGCCCGGTTTATTTATCGCCCGGAATACCGACTCTATTGATTTCTCCTTGTTTATTCAAAGCCTCTACATCGTAGAGACAAACTTGTGGGCTGGCTGGAGACCCGTTTTCTGGCTGTCACCGATGGAGAGTTAGTTAGTTACTTAGTTTTGCACAGACCAAAAGCTCTTAACTCTATATATTTTCAAATTATTAGACATAGCTATATTTATTTAATTATTGCCAAAGTGCGACGAGTTCTAAAATAAACCACAGCGATTTATGGCATTGCATTTTGTGTGTATTTTTAGAATTATACATATTTTTTCATTCCTTTTTTAATTGATGTGCCGTCTGTAGCAGAAGAAGCAAACACAACCACGTCAACGACAACAGCATCAGCAAAATTAAATCGTCAGATTAGCGACAATTTATTTGCATTAAGTTTTGGCTATTTATAGAAGAAGGGCAATAGCCGAACATTATAATATAATAACTTTATTGGGGTTTTCGGGCTATTTTTGAAAGTTCTTAATGAAATTATATTTTTCACTTGGCTCGATTTGTACGTGTAATGTAAATATTTGCAACATAATAATTATATAGTTTTTGTGTGCTCGCAAATATTTTAAATTCTTGTTCGTCCCTCTGTTTGACTGTCTGTCGCTCCCTCTGCGATTTATGCACTTTTTTCGAAATTGGGTTAAACAACAAGCAAGTCCCAAAAAACAGCAGGCGTCTGCCGCAAGGATGCAACTTTTTGCTTATTTGGCAAATTTTCAAGTGAGGCGAATTGCAAAAAGCGACAACAAAATAAATAAACGCACACACATCGAACAACAATAACAACCACCAAATTTAGCGAAAAAGTAAAGAAAAGAACAGACACAAACTGAAATAGGAAATATTTACTTTTGAAAGCTTCTTGAATAACTACTTGAGAGCTTTTGTTCAATGCAAGGTTTTTGGCATCAGCTGAAGGTGAAATAAAATGCAATTAAGATAATATCTATATTTTGCGCTCTTTTTCAATAGTTACAGCTAATCTGTAGTAGTTGAGCTTTGCATAATGTTTTCGTTCATTGTTGCCATGAGCTGCATAAAGGGCAAACAATACAACTTTAATCGTTTAACAATAGTTTTTGCTTTCTGCTACTCTGCTAATCGGCTAACTAATTTTAAAAACATCTCAATTTGGCTTGAAAGCTTTTGCAAGTTGCCGTATGAAATTCACATGCCTCTTTTTCTATCCCTTTTTGAGGTCAACTCAAAAAGAATGCGAAAGCTAAGAGAGTCCTTCGCACCCCTCCTCCCTCCTCCGCCCGCCCCATCGCAACGCTGCTGCTGCTCCTAATGAGTTTTGCCGCAATGGGATCTCGTCGCTGGTGGGCGTGTCCATGCCACAGCAAAGTTGTCAGTGACCAAACGAACGGGAGAGCATGTCGTCCCCCAGAAAAACTTTTCCTTACACTAATTGTTGGCCGCAAAAGGGCCAGCAATGAGGACACCGGGCACCGCATCGTGTCCTATCTTTGAAGCATTGCACACAAGTTGAAAATCATTTTACAGCAATTGATTTGGCATGCTGTTTTAGCGCTAATGCCACATGCCATATGATATATATAAATATATATATATACATATATTTATAGTTAATTTCATTCGATTCCGCGACATTGGCGCATTGCAACTGCGACTCGATAATCTTTTGACCTGGCGTAGCGGAGGTCAACCGCAGCCAAGTTAATGATTGAGAAGCGAATTGTAATTTTGTGATAACCCGATTTGAATTGCACTCTACCAGCGTCAGTCATCAGTTAATGCCATATTTGCAAATATTTAACTTATGAATTAATGGCTTTATCTTTGCTTAGGAAAACACAAGAAAGAAAAGAACTACCATCTTAACAAAAATTAAATCTTTGCATATATATCTCTAGTTATAAATATATATATATATATATATATATATATATATATATATATATATATATGACAGCATATGTATATATCAAATCCGATTGCATGCTATACATTAATTATTGACTTCAACTTTAGTTGATATTCATTTTCCGAAAACGGAAAAGCTATCCGTATTCATTTTTGAAATTAGAAAAGGTCCACTACTTAGCTATATTATATATGTATACAAGATAATACAATTTTGTTTCCTTATAATCGAATGCTTATTAATGCCAATCGCAATTTAAATAATTCCAGAGTTTTTGTGAACCGGTCCCTGCACTTGGAGAATATCAAGTACTATGGTTTCGATATGGATTATACACTCGCAGGTGAGTCATTACAATAGTTGCAACTCATTTTCCTACTCTGTACCTTGCTTCATTTAGAATACAAATCACCGCAATATGAGCAGCTGGGCTTCAACTTGGTGAAGGAGCGCCTAGTGTCAATGGGCTATCCGAAGGAGATATTGCAGTTCGAGTATGATCCAACATTTCCAGTGCGTGGCCTGTGGTTCGATACGCTCTACGGAAATCTGCTCAAAGTTGATGCCTATGGCAATATACTGGTCTGTGTGCATGGCTTTGAGTTCATCAAGCAGTAAGTGTTACCGTACAACAACATCTTCTACATGGTATTAATTGAAGCCCCTCTACAGTCATCAGGTCTACGAGCTGTATCCCAATAAGTTTCTCAAACTGGACGAGTCCAGGGTTTATGTACTGAACACTCTATTCAATTTGCCTGAAACATATTTGCTGGCCTGTCTAACCGATTTCTTTACAAACAGCGATGAATTTGTTCGGTGAGTTCGTAATTCTTCAAAATATGTTGAACAAATGTGGGCCTAGCCAAAATTTCATATAGTCGAAACTATAATTATGCTCTTTGCCTATGACTCTATTTCCATCTACTTTGTACTATTTATACTTGTATTTTTATCTCCCTCTCTCTCGCTCTCTCTCTCTCTCTCTCTCTTTCGCTCTCTCTCTCTCTCTCTCGCTCTCGTTGTTTATTTATTCTCTGCCTGAATATAATTGTAAACTGAACAGCGTTGAACGAGGCATCAAAGCTGGTGATTTTTTATTTACCTATAAGTCGATTTTCCAAGACGTGCGACGCGCCGTCGACTGGGTGCATTCCGATGGCGATTTGAAGCGTCGTACCACACAGGTAAGTCACAACCTCCAATTAACCTCCTATGAACTTCAGATCAAGTCAATACTACATACGTTTATCAATTTTACTCTGTCAACAAGACATGTATCAATCATAAATGTATTTTCTCAATAGGCACAACATGAATCATTAAAACTTTCTTCTTCATTGATACTTCTCTTTGCCATCGGTTGACACATGTCACAAACTTTGTATGGGAACGTTTGACGACAATTAAGATTTGTTGTGCGAAAACTTTTTGGTTAAACAAAAAAAACGACTTCCACTTGTTATTGACATTTCTGGGTAGCAGTTTCGTAAAATATTGATACCATTTGATATTTGTTTTACATTCGCATTGTATGTGTACAACATAAAGGTTTACACGCGCTTACCTATATTTTGTTCACACTCCACTCGACGTGAACATGTTAGAAAAGCGGATTAGAGAAGAAATTGAACAGTTTGAAATGTTTGAAATGAGGAGTGTAATATAATATTCCTCTTCGCTCTCACTTTAATCTTTCTCTATATACAACATACATATCTATTAGCCATAAAAGGTGAATCTTTTTTTTGTATAAACACTAGACCTTTGGCACTTGTACGTATTTATACTTAGCTGAAACTTTTCATGTTTCATCCTGCAGAACATGGCGTACTATGTGAAGAAGGACAAGCGGCTGCCAACTGTCCTGTCGCGCATACGTGAATCCGGAGCCAAGCTCTTCATGCTGACCAACAGCGATTACACATACACCAATGAGATCATGACGTATTTGTTTGACTTTGCACACGGCGCGACTGACGATGAGTCACATCGCGACTGGAAGAGCTATTTCGATGTGATTGTGGTGGATGCGAGGAAGCCGCTGTTCTTCGATGAGGGCACTGTGCTGCGTCAGGTGGATACGAAGACGGGTGGCTTGAAGATTGGCACGCACATCGGTCCGTTGCAGCCGGGTCAGGTGTATTCGGGTGGATCGTGCGAGCTATTCACCAAGTTCATCAATGCCAAGGGCAAGGATGTGCTCTATGTGGGCGATCACATATTTGGCGACATACTCAAGTCGAAGAAGATACGCGGCTGGCGCACGTTCCTCATTGTGCCGGAGCTGGTCCGTGAGCTGCACGTGTGGACGGACGAATGCCAGCTGTTCGCGGAGCTACAGAATCTCGACATTAAGCTGGGCGATCTGTATCGTGATCTGGACTCCAGTGCCAAGGTCAAGCCGGATATATCGCAGCTGCGAACCTGCATACGTGACGTTACACACAAGATGGACATGTCCTATGGCATGATGGGCTCCCTATTCCGTTCGGGTTCACGCCAGACCTTCTTCTCCAGCCAGGTGGTGCGATATGCCGACGTCTACGCCGCAACGCTGCTCAATCTCATCTATTACCCGTTCTCCTATATGTTCCGCGCTCCGGCCATGTTGCTGCCACACGAGTCAACGGTCGCCCACGATCAGGCCCATCAGCCGCCGGCGCCGCCAACTAGCTCAAGCTCGTCGTCAGCGGCCATTGAGGATGCCAGTAGCACCAGCAGCATCATTAGTGCCTCCAAGCTCAGTTCGGCACTGCGCAACGACGATGCTGTGTCCCTCAGCAGCAGTAGCAACGCGGCAGTCATTGCCGCAAAGGATGCCAAGGATGCCAAGGAAGCCAAGGATGCCAAGGAAGCCAAGGAAGCCAAGGACGCCAAAGATGGCAAGGACGGCAAGGACTTGCATCGCGCTGTGAGTTATAATAGTATATAGATATATGAGCATTTCCAGGAGCCACGCACTTACCAGTCGTACGTGATTAAAATTGACAAATCCAAAGAAAAATCCACTTCTTATTATTTTTTTGTGCTTGATTTTGTTCAATACTTTCGTGTTTAGTTGAAATACTGGGAGTTTATTCTTAAATACGGATACGTGACGCAATAGCAAAATTTGCAACTTGTGTTAATATGATAAGGCATAATTTTACTTTCAAGTTTGTTATAGTATTTAAATATTACCAAGTCTATTGAACAGCAGAAACATTACAAAAATTAATTTAATCTTGCAATTTGTGTACCCTGAACGTAAAAACATGCAAAAATGATCTGCCTTAGAACAATATATTTAACAGCTGGTCTGATCAGGATATCTCGTAGCGAGCTCTAACGACTTGTTATTTATTTTCATACTGACAATTTAGTTCATCTCATTTCATTTGATATTAAATAATTTTTATTTTTTTCTCGCTTTGATCACCTTTCTGTTTAAATTGCTAAATATGTACATATGTATGAATTTGAAGAAATGATTTATTTAAACTGAACTCTATTTACAGAGCTCTATTGTACACACGCGCCCATCTACACCCACTGTGGTGACTCACACCCACGATGAGGACTACTCGGAGGAGGATGAGATGGCCAGCGGCGCTGAGTCGCCATTGGAGCAACTGCAACGCGAAGCCTCCGACTAATTGTGTCAGTGGCTGTCCACCATAACCTCCCCCCAACCCCCTCTTTGTGGAGATCAACGAATTTGCAATCCAGTTTCTTTCGTCAATTTAGCAGTTCTACTCCGTATACCTAAGCGAATGTTGCAGGCTTCCTTGTTCTACAGGTGCAACTAGTGAGAAACGTGCGATTTTTTTTTTCGATTTTACATATACAGTTATAAAGTCTATATACAATAAAAATATATGTACACATATATACACACTAGCTGGTTGATTCCAAATGACCGAAATATATAAATGCATTTTGTAACAACAAAATGAATCAAATATGGTTTTTACTATTTTCTTGCGTACTGAGCTGACTTCCTGTCTGTCCGTCCGTCCCTTGCTTTGCGAACCAATCGCTCAGTTTCATAATCTATATTTGCGGGAGTGAAACATTATGCCAATATTCTGGCTGCAGTTGCCAACTTATATTTATCACAGTTCGACTGAAATCTCTGTGATATGTTTAACTTTACATATTTTATTGACTTTTTTGACATAGCAATAGTAATTGGTAACTGGCCGTTGAGAATGGTGACTGTTCGTGTTGAGATTTTGATACGAAATCGTTAATATAAGTACAGACCATTTGTTAATATTATCAGTCAGTATTGGTTGTTTTGGTGGTAGTGGAAATTCATGGATCATGACTCGAGCGACTCAAAGAGCTTTCCAAGCAGGTCTCTCAGTTCGATAGCAAAGGGCAACTTTTCAAATGCATCCGTTTGCTTGTCCGCTAGATGGTCTGACAGCATGATTAATTGCTTGTGTAGTTTTGTGCCTCGCAACATTGCCCTGCATTTGGCACTGAAGCCGAACAGCTTCCACAGGCAAAGCACCACCAGATGGTGCTCCACATAGGGATCGATGTTTGTATCACGTTCACCACGACCATCCTGTACTGGCTGTGACACAATGTCCCGCAATAGATCCACGAATTCGGTCATGGCCACCAACTGCATCCGGTTGCCATTGGAAAAGCACATATTGCGCAGAATGCGGAGGCAGCGCAGCCGCAGGATGCATAGTGGAGGGTTGCGACGTACGGCACCGAGCAGTGAGTCCAAATGACAGATCTTAGAGCCTTGCTCATATCGGGAGAAAATCTCCCAAAATGCTAGCCAGCCAAGCCGCACCTCTGGCTTCACTTTGGTCGCATTGCAGCATCGGCCGCTTGCCGGCAGTACCGTATCAAACATGTCCAGGACACGCATCTTGCTCAGACCCAGGCGACCCTCGATGCAGGAGCAACAATTGATCATCACTCGCAGTGCGGCGTCAATAATTGAGTCCGCATGAGAATTGTCGGCGGTTGGCTCCTTTTTGGTCGTCTCGTGTTCAGCGAGGCGCACCATTAGTTGGAGCAACGAATGGGAGTGGCTGGAAAGCAGCAATGATGTCTGCTTGCACATTTCGAGGGAGTGTTCGGTGAGCAGCATCGATAGACGCACGGTCATGTGTTTCAGCATCATTGAATGCGAAATCCAGGGCCACAAGCGTAGCAGGACACGCACAAAACGAGTGGCCATTTGGGGATCCGTGATGACGGCATGCGACGCACTGTGCCAGTTCATCAGCATGTTGAGCTGCACGAGAAGATTGTTGATAATATCGCGCGTCTTGTGTGCACCCACCCGCCTCACATAGACGGTGGCACTGCCCACAGTGGCATCATCGAGGAAAGTCTCGATCAGGTGGAGAGCGCGTTGCATCAGCTCGCAGCTAGTTGCCATGTCCGTCACTTGAGACGACAGCTTCAGCAGATTGCCGAGTACTTCACAGACCTGCACGTGACTCTTTGTTGGTGGATGCAGGAAGCTGTATTTGCCGTTCGGATAGTGCAGCTCAAACAGCCGATCCAATCGATGATAGAGTTGAGAAGTTCCGGTTCTTCTTACATAGCTTTCCATGGCTTGTTTTAGATTATTTGGCGTTTTTGATTTAGGTTTTTTTGCTTCGCCACAGTTTTCAAGCTTAGCATTTGAATTTGTTTATTCAAGGTGTTCTCCCTATCGCTGTCCGTG
This sequence comes from Drosophila planitibia, assembly GCA_035043785.1. Classification (NCBI taxonomy): domain Eukaryota; kingdom Metazoa; phylum Arthropoda; class Insecta; order Diptera; family Drosophilidae; genus Drosophila; species Drosophila planitibia. Next base: position 583,153 of record JAWNMS010000042.1, on the reverse strand, counting down.
TTTGTGTCCGTGTCCATGACCGTCTCCCCATCATCTTCGTGCTCATCACTAGAGTCGTTCACATACTCTTCAAATATGACTAGTACATTGAGTTCCTCTCTGGAATTACGCACCTTAGCCAGCAGCAACGATAGTGCTGCCAGTGTATATTGCTGCACAGTTCCGTGGACAAAGTCCAAACTTAGGCCATACATGATCAGATCACAAAGCATATTGGGATGCGAGCGAAACTTCAAACAGAGATACTTATAGGCGTCCTCATCTTTGAAGAAGACCATTAGCAGCTTAAGGAGTTCAATGAGATGATTTTCCGGCACAGGCAACTGCTGATCGAGCACAATGTCCATCAGCGAGTAGTAGCCATCGATCAGCAATGTGTCGCGACAGATGCTGCGCTGTATGAACTGAACGTTGTGCTGATAGCACAGTGAGTAGAGCCGACAGATATTGCCAGCGCACAGATCCATATAGGCTAAATGGTTTGTCATCTCGGTCTTTGGCATTTTCATAACATCGCTGAGGGCATTGACGAAGGCGGACTGGGCGTGATTGGCACACGAGATTGGGTTCAGGACGATTAGACGGACGCAGATGCTCACATAGCAACCAATAATCTCGCACGAGTGTTTTGCGCTAGACCTATCGCCGTCTGGTCTTATTCTCGAGGCCACATGCAGTGCGCCGAGTGCCAAGTGTGCCTCTTTGTGGAACGAGTGACGCTGCAACAGGAGGTTGCAGGCCTCGATGCCAGTGTGCGGCATCAGCAGCTCGAAGAGACGTCCGGCCAGCTCACGCACCAGCATCAGCTCATTAGCATTCAGCAACGTGACGAGGCAACATTCGGCCAGGCCGCTGGGCAGAAAATCATTAAAGTCCAGGAGGACGCTCGGCAATTTGTCACCGCTGCTCGTGCACCAATTGGCCACCGCCACCCAGGCCACAGTGCGCACCTCTTCATCACCATGACCGCAAAGGCCCATCAGGTAGCGCAGCACCTTCAATCCAGAGCCAGACTTCAAACTTTCCGCAGGCCTGAACTTGCTGTTCGACTGCAACTGACAGATGATCAGCAGACAGTCCCTTTGCCACTGGGCTCCAGTCTGGGTGTTTGTTCTCAGACTGCTCGACAGCTGCACGAACTGCTGATAATAAGACTATATGCAGATAGAGAATGAGAAAGAAAGAGAAAGACAGAGCGAGAGAGAGAGAGAGAGAGAGAGATAAACAGAAAATTAGAACAGCCAAATTAGAAATACTATTTGAAATAAATGTGAACATTTTAGCTTTACCGTTGTATTCTCTGTTCCCCTCGAGTCTGCATACTAAACTTAAATCGTCGCAGATATTCAAGCTCGCTAAACAATTTGTTTATCAATATTATCAAGCAGTGTGTGATGAAATGAATCAATTACATAATTATATTTTCGAAATCAGGTGTCTCCAGCTCTTGTAGTCTCTGAGATTCGCTCGTTCATACAGACGGACGGACAGACAGATGGACGTGGCCGATCAATAATATAAATATACTGTTCGGCTCGGAGATGCTTCCTTTTGCCTGTTACACAACGCTATAAAATAATTTTAGATCATTTCTTTCTTTTTCTTTGGTAAGTTAAATCTGCTGACCTGCAGCTTGGTGTCATCAAGATTCAATGGCTGATTGCTCAGCTGCCGCAGGACCCTTAGAAGACAACGGACATGATGCAGATTACGCAGCTCGAAATTGGTGCGAGCCAAAATGCTCAGCTCCATGAATAGTTTGTTGTGCCAGGAGATGTTGTTGGTCTGGTTGTGTTGTGGCGAGGATATCAGCAGCACCAGACACTCGGTGACCAGGTGCAGCAGATGCAGAGACACATTGCTATCGTGCAGTATCAAAACGAAACTGTGATCCGGATCATTTCTGAGTGCCTCGCACAAGCCGTGCAACACAGGGGGCAAACGATGGCGCAAACAGCTGCGACAGAGCTCCAATAATTCGGTATACAACTTGCGATCCGCATCGTTGCTGGGCATTAGGCGCAAATACTTGTGCAGCAGCATCCACAGTCGTTTGCATTGAACGGGCTCCACATCGACGCGCATGAAGACCAGGAACATCTGAATGCTGGCCACCAGCTGTTGCAGCATCTCGTGGCTGCTGCAATTGCTCGCCTCGGCCAGTTGATGTTGCAACTGCCGATGTACTTGGGTGGCATGAACCAATGCCAGCTCTGATGCTCGCAGCTTCAGCGACTCCCTAATGTCCAGTTCATGAATCGCGGACATCGTCAGATCCCCCGCACTGCCACAGACACAGTGCGCCAGAAGGAGCCGCCAATATTGAGCATCAAGCGCCGCATTGCCCGCAAAGTGTGTGGCACGCAAATGCTCCTGCATGGCCAGTCCATGCATGGCGAATGTGGGCGAGACACTGTTGCTCAGCACATAGGTGACCGGCAGCGACATTGCGGATAGATCCACGTCCACGTGGAGGCTGCTCTCCTCGACAGTGATGTGCTCGTCAAAGAGCAGCAGAAATATGCAGGTGCTCGCCTCGGCGCACAGCTGTTGCGAGTGGGGCAGCAGGAAAATGCATCGCATCAAACAGACCAGCAGCTCGGCATTGTCGCTGAATTCGCGCCGGAAACGTTCGCTGCGACAGAGCAGACGGAGCAGAATGCCCACGGCCGGCTGCAGTGTGTCTGCATCATCAGCAGCACCACACAACATGAGATCATGTATCGCCCTCAAGCAGAGCACATAGGCGCCATCGCAGCTGGTGTAGGTATGGGCAGCCAGCCAGCTGTGCATCAGGATATTCAGTTGAACGAGTGTTGATTTGCGTATGGCCGGCTTCAGATCGGGCGTGCCCATCAGACGCAGCAGCGCCGGCATAGTCTTTGTGGCTGGTGCACTCCTGCGATCACAGAATATGCTGGCGTACTCAATTGGTGGGTTAATCACGCACAGATTATGGCCGAGCAGGTCCAGGGACAGCTTATGCATTGCTGGTCGATATTTGTGCTGATGGTCCTGCCTGATGAGGATGTAAGCCACACGCGCCATGGCATCCTTGCGCATTTCGGCATCCGGATGAAATAGATAGCAGATGTTACCGCGCAACGCTTGCGGCGTCTCCACATATTCGCCATCCGGCTCGAACAACTGCCAGAGCAGTAGCTGCAGTTGCGGCTGATTGATGGCTCGACAGACGAGCAGCGGAACCACTGGCATCACCATCTTGAAGATGTTGGCAAACTCGCACGCTGGAATCAGTTTGGCCAAACCCAGCAGCATAATTAGATAGTCAACGCACCACTGTTGCAACGCCAGTGGCGGCAACGACTGCAATGGACGCCAGCCCGCCACGAGCAGCTTTTGCAACAGTCCGGTACCTATTGGCAGACCCAGAATGTGCTGGCGGGCCAGTTGCAAGTTGCTGCATCCGGGCAAATAGTTCGTTTTGTTCATGAACGCATGAAAGTGCTCGACAACGGGCTGTTTTAGCAGACGCAACGCGTAGTTGCGCAAATCCTTGTCGGGCAAATCGAATATGGTGAGAAGCAGCGTTTCCGCCTGATTGCGCAGCTCTGGCTTGCTCATATATAAGCTTGTGCACTTGACAATTGCATCGCAGAGCTGTTGCAGCAGGCACTCACTGCCCAGTTGCACGATAACGTAACTTATCTCACCCTGTTTCTCCAACAGCTCCAACGATGGCAGTCTTCTTTCGGCTAGTAGCTGACCCACAGCCAATTCATATGCGGCCTTCAGCAGAGTCATTTGCTTTTGCTCCAACGTATTCTCTTTAATGATCCCGCCGTACAGCTGGGACAAATCATGCCGGCGCTGCGGCACACACCACAAATAGCTGCTGTCCAGGATCAACGGTTGTAGCAGCGTAAGACCAGTTGCACGATCGATGGTAGATGCATTCTGCGTTATCACATCCAGCAGCAATCCATTAAATATGAGAGATCCCAATCGTGGCATCATTAGCACTTTGGCCATGTGGCGCGTCTCGGTGGAATTGGACAGATCGATGCTGTTGCAGTAGCTTATCAATTCACGCACCATTGCGCCCAGTCGCTGCACATGATGCCCGGGAATGGGCGCGCCTAGCTGAGCAAACGATTTGATCACCTCAACAATCAGTTCGATCAGTTGCCAATTGTGAGCACAGTGCTCCAGCTCAGGCCGCTTTAGCTGGTCCAAGCAGCCAGTTAGCAGCAAGCCCAAAGCGCTGGAAATACGCAATTGTAGATTCGCCTCTAAATCCGATTCAATACACTTCGCATAATGGATTGTCCTGGTGCGCTTGCCAATGCGATACTGCATCAGCTTAAGAATCGTAAGCAGAGCACGATTAATGTGGAACAGTGTTTCGGACGATTGCTGCAACTTTTGCATGTGCAGCAAGTGTAGATACATGTTCGGCGTCTGCAGCAGATACTCAACGGGATAGTCGCATACTTTGATTTGTATATTGATCAAGTGCTGCTGCAACTGCTGATCGTTTTCCACTGTTAGCCCATCCACAATTGTGGTCATTGTGGCTAAGTCGTTTAGGCTGGCGCGCGACCACGCTGTTTCATAGTCTTCACCGTGCAGGTGGAAGCTATCGACAGAAAATGCCATTTCGCTTATGCTGCTCTGTGATTCACCTGCAAAAATAGTAATAGAGTTGAAAATCTTTTTCTTATCAGAGCAAGAGAACAACTTATTTTGATTTTTGTTTTACCTGAACTATTGTACATAATATCAAGCAGGCTCTCTATTTTGTCCAGCAGTTTGAGGCAACGTTCTGTCGACAGACCACGCAATATTTGTCGTATTTTTCGCAATTCTGTTTGGAATCGACGGCAAGGAATCTTGCGGACAATCACATCGCCGTAGTCGGAGCGCATCAGCTCGAGCAACAGGGCCAGGACGCGATCGGGGGCTGTTGGTGGTGTGAAGCCAAACCAGCGGATCAGTTGCTTTACCAGCACCACCGGCTTAAAGTTGATTGCCTCTTCATGATGCAGGCAGCGCATGAGACTTGTTTCAACATGTTCGAATGCGCGCATGCGAATTTCCAGCGATTCATTTGTCAAGTCAATGAATTTGGCTTGGGGGAGCGCGTCCTTCTCTTTCGCCGATGTTGACATTTTGCGAATCTTTTATCTGTTAGGATTTCACCCTTGTAACATGATTCAAACAGTTTGCTGCACTTACTTGTTCTAGTCTCTTTATTTCACATCAATCAAAACATCTTTTGCAATTTGCAAACGCATTTTAAGCGTCGCCGGCTTTTCCGCCTATAATGAAGCCAGCATTTTTTTTGCCGCCGTTGTCTTAAATAGCGCTGTTACTTTACATAGCCATCATTTTTGCGCTTTGCTCATTATTGCGTTAAGTTGCGCGCAGTAACTGCAGCAGTGTTTTGAAAAATTAAGTTGAGCCATTTAAAAATTTAAACAGATACTTAAAATCATGGCGTAACTATATGAGCTATGTTGAGGTACGACACTTAACAGCTGGTAAAATTTTTCTTGTCTGGCAGCACCTGGCGGGAATTTAAATCATTGACGCAATGAACTGTATCTTCAGTAAATATTTAATAATGAAACACATTCTACAATATTTATTTGTAATTGCATAAAATGTATAATCACAAGAAGCAGCTTAAAAAAATAAATAAATATGTTGCGTCGAATTTATCAGCTTCAGCATATTACCACAGGTGACAAATAACAAAGCTAAATCATATTTTTGTTCTCATATTTATTCAAAAGAAAGAAAAATAAAAAAAAATATAGTATGCATATTTAGAGTTATAAATGGGCTGCAGGCACACAAATGTGTGAAGCCTTGGTTATATTGATTAAAGCTTGACAATCTTGTTGCCATCGCACTGAAGGTCGTTGTAGATGTGCTCATTCTGCAAATGGCTCTTCACCTCAGTGACCAGCACGCTGGCATTGTCCTGCAGGAGGCAGAGAGAGATAGAGAGAGGATTAGATGAAGACTTCAATGCGATTCAATTGGAATGGGTTGGGAACACTTACATCAAAGAGCACGTTCTGCTCTCCCTTCTGGTACTCGCCAAAGAGCGCAAAGACATCGACGAATTTGCCGTGGGCGCCAAATCTGTCGGAGATCAGGGCGGACAGATGCTTGATAGTCTCCTGCTCGACGGGCGTAGTGTCTGCGCGCGCAAAGATCGCGCGTGGCAGCTGCACCTCAACGTTGCAGTCGGTATAGTCGGTGACGGGACGGCGCTCCAGAGTAGGGCAGACGAGCTGCCAGTCCTTGTGCTGCTCCAACTGCTTGACAGGCACAATCAGCACCTCCTGCTCCGTGCTCGGTGAAACGTTGCACCATTCCATGCCGCGGCGCTTGTTCAACAAGGCGGCGCTCAAGCGAGCACGTTCACAGTTCCCATCATAGTGACTGAAGAGCAAAGATAGAGAGACAGAGTGAGAGAAGCAGTCATATTAGTTCTTGAAAGGATTCTGTCAGCAGTGTTTGTCTTACAGTGGCGCCTTTTGCAGTGCGTCGCGATTGAGGGTGGGTGGGGCAACGGCCACCAGCATCTCTTCGTCCTTCAGCTGCTCGAAGACCAACGGCAGCAGCTTCTGCGCCCGAGCTTCTGCATAGCTTGCCGCCGGAGCGATTAGCATATCGGCCTTGCTGGTAGCCAGGGCCTGAATGCAGTCGGTGGATTGGACGCATTCGAGCTCGGGGCGCGCATCACGTGCGTATGCGGCTTGATGGAGTGCCTGACACTTGGAGAACTCCGTATCCCGCTGGACGCAGAGGCGCAGCTTGCGTATGGCGCTGCCATCGCGCTCAATCACATCTTTGTAGCCGGCACGCTCCAGGTACACCTTTGGATCAATGGCCTCCGGCTTGCTGTGATAGGCGGCGTTCGGCTGGATGAGCAGATGCGCGGCGGCCTGCTTATTCTCCGCATGGAGTCCATTGTCAAAGAAACGCTCCAGGCGTGCCTGCAACTGATGCAGCTTCTCCGGGCCATGCACGGCCAGCTCGTTGGAAATGTAGCCGCTCCAGGGGCGCTGAGCCCAGGAGCAGGCCGGTCCGGTGATTGGGCGACGGGTGCCATCCTCGCACAGATACTCAAAGTCCTCGGCCTTACCTTCGGCGGCGGGCGCATCTGCGCTGCCGGTCAGACCGAAATATTTCTTGATGTACTGTACCTTAGAAAAGGCGACCTCGCCATTTCCCTTGTCCAGGCAGCGTATGGCACCATCATAGCCACTGTATATGTCCGGATAGTTGCACTGTGCCGGCTTCTCGCACAGTGCGCACAAATTCGCGTACTTCTTCTTCAGCAGGCGATCTGTATCCGGATGCGCCGAATAGTTGCCCACCAGACACGATTGCGTAAAGAACTCAGACAGCGCCTTTAGCTCTCGCTCTGTGGCCGAGATCTGTGGATCGGCGGAAACTTTTAAAACGTGCGTGTTTTTCAGCTTTGTGATCGGAATCCGGTAGCCGACATTCCGACCAAAGCCCGTGTGGCACGACTTGGCACCGCGCAGCTCTTGCAACGTGTGAATCGGCGAAGATTTCTTCACCAAAATAATGCCCTCATAGCGGAAGTCGGCTGCGAAATATATATAAAAATGTTCGCATGTTAAACAGAACTTTCACTTCATGTTCGGATACAAGACATACAAAAGTAACCATTCTTGGGAATTCAATTTCATTTAATACCATCATGTGGCCATAAACAAGTTTGGCTTATTTTAATCCGCATATGTATATATACATATATAAGTGCTTGACTTCAAAATTCTGTACTGTATTGCATAGTATAGGAAAATTGCTAAGATTTTAAAGTTATTCAAAGCATTAATACATTTTTAAACTAAATTAAACAACAATTCAAAGTTTTTATTAATATGCCATTCTCAATAAATTTCAAATACTTCAAAATTTGAGGGTCGTATAGTATTTCACAGATGGCGCGGCTACTTGCCTTTTTGCTTCGCACAATTAAATAAAAATCTGCCGATAGGGGGCTCTTATATGTTTGACATTCACTTAGCTTTAATGTTGCTAATATATGTTAATTTCCATAAAATCGCTCTTCTGTGCTACAAATCTGTGTCGAAATTTAAATAATCCACGTATGATTTTAGAGGCTGTTCAATTTTGGGAAATCAGACAGAAACTTGCTTCCAGATAACATTTTTGCCGTGCTCCCATTTGCGAAACAGCAAAATTTTTGAATTTGGAAAACGGACTCTGATTTCAAATGTAAATAGCAGCTTTAAATGCAAGACCAACAGACGTACAGTTGAAACTATTCGTAGTATCCTCTGTAATATTTTACGATTATTTTGCCGTATATATTTATGCAAACTAGCCAATGATTATGTTTTAGATATATACATTTTCCGTTTTGGTTCGGGCAAAAGTGAAGATGTCAATTAATTACAGCGTTTCTGTTTTGAGTGTAAGCTTTTCCGTTGCAAAGGAAAAATGCGAAGCACCTTAAAACGAAAACAGACATTTTTTTAAAGCGCGAGCGAAAAATTTGTTTTCGCAAATAGGAACAGGGCAAAATATTTCCGGGTATTATATACTTTCGAGCTTCTGACTTCGAATCAGTTTTATATTTATATATAAAACAATATACGGCAGATTATTTTTGGTAATGCGAATCTAATTGTAGCCGATTTATATGTATCACTTCTACGAGCACTCACCATTCTTATCGTCCTGGGTGCGTATCTCGGAAATGACACGATAATCCTCGTTCTTGCGGTGATATGCCATGTACATGTCCTCTGGCTCGCTGGCCAGCACATCTGCCTTCCGCTGTTCGATCATCTCCAGGCACTCGACACGATCCCGTCCCGACACGCACTCCATGCGTATGCCCGCCTCCGATGGATCGGCGAGAAGTTTCTGGCAATCGCTGAAATAGATTTGCGGCACACACAGCCGATCTGCCAGAGAATTGGTGATTTAAATTTATGTTGCACTCGAACTAGAACTCGAACATTCTGCAACAGAATTTGCGCTTACAAATGGGCTCCTCGGCGGCTACATCGCTGCAGTACAGCATCAGCAGTAGCGTTGCCGCTGACAGAATCCAAGTCGTTGCCGCTGATGCCATCGTCGCTCTAGCTCAACTGTGGAGTTCAGCTTGCCGGCCGGCGCTTTTTATAGCCTAGCCCTTCCAAGCGTATTTTTTCCTTTTGCTTATGCTCTATCTGCTATTATTTTTCGAATTTTTCTGTTTTTGTTTTGTTGTATTCTGTTCTGATTTGTTTTTTTCTTTTCTTCAAATTGCCTCCCTCACCCTCTCTCTCTCTCTCTCTCGCTAATTTTGCCAATGTTTTGATTGCCGGTGATCATTCTATTAAGCGACAGCTGCAAATAAATATATGTAAGAATGCTTTAGTCGAGAGAGCGACTCTCTCTCTCTCGACTTACGAGATACCCTAAGCCAAGATCAAAAAACACTGGCTTATATTTTATTGCCAAATTTCGAGCAGGTTGTTATGCAGTTGCAACTGCTTTTATTTTGTATGTGTGCAGTTGTTTCGCAACCAGAAACTGAATCACAAAAAATAACTCACCGCCTTGCGATAAAGATATCCCAATATGTTTGCATATACCAGTATATCGATATGTATGTATACACGCCTTCACACATAGTATGTCAAGGTTACTATATTCATACTCTATTGTATGGGTATATGTTGAAAATTGTGGCTTTGTTGAGATCGCAAATCGCTTTATATCGATGACAGAGAAACTTGTGAAGTTATCGAAATTAACTAAACTTTATCTGCGTATGGAATACGAAAACTTACATTCCAAATTTAACATCTCTAGATCTTCTAGTCTCCGACTTCAGCAAGTTCATAGAGACAGACAGAGAGACGGACATGGCTAGTACTACTCAGCTGTTAATGCTGATGTAGAATATACTTTATAGGTTCGGATATGCTTCCTTCTGCGTATTACATACATTTGCACTATAGCATTACACCCTCTTTCAGTTCAGGTTCAGGGTATAATAAACAAACGAACGATATACTTACCCATACGTGCACATACACACATAGGCATATATATGATCGTATATATTTAACGTCTCGAGCACTTTTGCCAGATCGGGTTCTTCCCAACCAAGCTGGGGTCTGCGCTACACAACAGACGGCCGGTTCATGGGTTATGGATGATCTTACACACACACACACTCTCACACACACACACACACACACACACACAAATATTCGATTTCATAACTTAATCAATTAAATCAGAACTCATAAATAGTTTTAAACTATGTATTCACTTTGTATTCACTTTTTTATTACAATGTTAAGCTATGTATTTGCTTTGTATTCACTTTCTTATTACACCTATTTTTCGTTTTTGAAATACCCATTGGCCATTTCCATTATTTTGACAGATAATAATAAATATATATATATATATATATATATATATATATATGTATATATATATATGTGTGTGTGTGTGTAATTTCAATATTAGATGTATAAGTTATATGATGAATGCGTATATACCATTTCTGTATGGTGTATATTTATTGGTTCCTGTTATAAGATACTATTAAAAAGAATAACCAGTTTCCTTGTGAGCTGGCCTTCGAATCAAATGAATAATAATTAATAAATATAGTTATCTCTTTAAAAAAAAGAAGAAAAGGAAAGACTTTCCAGTAAACTGTATTGTTCAGAAATAAAAACTGTAATTTTCACATTTTTCATTTATTTTTTAAGCATTTATGTAAAAATTATCTACAAATAATTAATTACAACCTTTAATACATTACATTATTTGTAGAAAATTAGGAAATCGAAATTTCCCTTTGTTGTACAAATATTATTTTAAAAAAAATATATATATATTTATATTTATTTATATGGTCATACATATATTTATAGATTATATTTGAAACAGGTTATCGCAAAGCACTGTCGCTTAGGCCTCAGAACCTTCAGAACAATTCGTCGCTAGTGATTTGATTAATGCAACTTAAGCACTAATGCCCAACCCAGCGACAGCTCATCATATCGTAGGGGCCTAAGTACATACATATACATATATATAGGGTTATATATATATAACCATCCGTGCAGTGCCTACCGCCTTCTAGTCGACCTGCAGGAGGAGCAGGCAAGAAGCGACAGTCAACTCAACTGTCATCATTATTTACTCTGCGTTTTTGCTTGTTGCTTTTTGCTTATTTCTTAGTCGAACAATTGAATTATTTGCATGTCAGAGCCGGTTTTTGTAGATCCCACAACGGGCAACCCCATCGAAGCCCCTTTGCGAATATAAATTTTTTGCGATCTATTTAAAATGCAAGTGAGCAGGCGATTCTAGTTGAAGTAACGCTGAGGTGTGTGTGTGTGTTGGTAGGTAGGGGGTAGGAGAGCTGCAAAACGAATTGTCAGGTTTGTTGAGGGCGGACTGCTAATAAACGAAGCTTAATGACTTTTGCTCGTAAACAAGATCACAAAAGTTATTCCTATACACCTACTTAGAAAATCGCAACGAGAGAACTTAATTATGAATTTTTTATTTTTATTTTATTGCTGTTATTGCAATTGTTGTCGGGCAGGGCACCGGGTTGAACCAATTAAATGTTGCTGCTTTATATATGTATATTATACACTAACTATGTTTGTGTTTGGTTACTATTTAAATAGTCCTCTAATTGTGCCTTTAACTGGGTGCACATATAAACAGATAGATGCATATTACCAGATATGTATATGTATGTACATATATGTTGTACGTTGCCCTCATTGGCGTACAACATATATATTGAAGAACAAAAAAAAGCCCCTCCAGCGCGACGGGACTTTCCCAGTGACGTTCGGGTATTTTTTAATAAGAATTTAACCTCATCGCACAGGGGCATGCTGCGCAATCAATTTAAAGATCCCTTGATTATAGTGGTTATGCATAAGTAGAAGTAGATTATAAATAGGCAACTGCAGTCAGGCGATAAGCTCAATTGAAAGCCTCAAATTTGATCTAGAAATTACTATCCCAAAGAGTAGCAAGCAATTTTAAATTTTCATTACAAAAATGGCCGCCAATTTGAAGCGCCAAGCCTGATTTCTTCAAGTGGCAACGCTGAAAGCTGACAGCACCATCTAGCGGATGTTATGTTAATTAAGCTGCCACAGGCAGTCGCGTTTGTCACATTCACGCTGGTCACACACACAGCAGTGAGCTGGTCACACCGAGCTTCGTGCCTCGAAACAAATGACACGTCAAGTGAATTGCAGATTGGGAGGCAAACAGTGAAATAAATTAGCAACAAATTACACAATTACATTTACATTGAATTGAATTATTATTCATTTCCTAATCGTGGACAGCGTTGCTGGTTTGTTAACAGCAAAGATGACACAAGTGCCGTGCTACACAATCATCAACTCGCCGGACCTCGAGGTGCCGAACGAAATGCAACTGAAGCAAGATCTCGAGAAGGGCGACACTAATGTGAAAATCGAGACGCTGAAGAAGGTTATCAAGCTGCTGCTGAATGGTGAACGCTATCCGGGCCTGATCATGACCATCATACGATTTGTGCTGCCTGTGCAGAATCACACAATCAAGAAGCTGCTGCTCATCTTCTGGGAAATTGTGCCGAAGACCTCCGCCGATGGCAAGCTGCTTCAAGAGATGATACTCGTATGCGATGCCTATCGCAAGGTAAGTCCGCAAACTAAATCCCAATCCCTATTCAAATCCCAATCCCAATGACTGACGACTGACTGCATCAATCGATTTTATAGGATCTGCAACATCCGAATGAGTTTCTGCGCGGCTCCACGCTGCGTTTTCTGTGCAAGCTCAAGGAACCGGAGCTGTTGGAGCCCCTCATGCCAGCCATACGCGCCTGCCTGGATCATCGTCACTCGTATGTGCGCCGCAATGCGGTCCTCGCCATCTTTACCATATACAAGAACTTTGACTGGCTAGTGCCGGATGGGCCCGAGCTGATTGCGAGCTTCTTGGACACGCAGCAGGACATGTCGTGCAAGCGGAACGCCTTTCTCATGCTGCTCCATGCCGACCAGGAACGTGCGCTCAATTATCTGGCCTCGTGCATCGATCAGGTGCAGAGCTTTGGCGACATTCTGCAGCTCGTCATCGTCGAGCTGATCTATAAGGTGTGCCACGCCAATCCCGCCGAGCGTTCGCGCTTCATACGCTGCATCTACAATCTGCTCAACTCGTCCTCGAATGCAGTACGTTACGAATCCGCTGGTACGCTTATCACGCTCTCGCTGGCGCCAACGGCTATCAAGGCGGCCGCCGGCTGCTATATTGAGTTGATCGTCAAGGAGAGCGATAACAATGTGAAACTCATTGTGCTGGACCGTTTGATTGCGATGAAGGAGAACGAAAACATGGAGAAGGTTATGCAGGATCTGGTCATGGATGTGTTGCGCGTCCTTGCCGCCCCAGACATTGAGGTGCGTCGCAAGACACTTGCCCTGGCCATGGACTTGGTCTACTCGCGCAACATCAACGAAATGGTGCAGGTGTTGCAAAAGGAGGTGGCCAAGACGCACAACGTAGAGCATGAAGATACGGGCAAGTATCGCCAATTGTTGGTGCGCACCTTGCACACGTGCTCCATCAAATTCCCGGATGTGGCCAGCAATGTAATTCCCGTGCTGGTGGAGTTCCTGTCCGATACGAACGAACTGGCCGCCGTCGATGTACTAATCTTTATACGCGAGGCCATTCAAAAGTTCCCAGCACTGCGCGAACTAATCATTAAGCATCTGATTGAGGCCTTTCCACAAATCAAGTCTTCGAAAATACATCGTGCCGCCGTCTGGATACTGGGCGAGTACGTGGAGGGCGATGCACAGATTCTCGAGGTGATTGCAGCCATACAGCAGACACTCGGCGAGATTCCCATGGTCGATGCCGAGCAGCACCGTCTCGCCGGCGATTCAACCGATGAACAACAGCAGCAGCATCAGGGCACAACGTCTACCAGTGGCGAGGCAACAAATAGCACCGGTGCCACCACAACAACCACCACCAGCAGCAGCAGCTCCAACAAGGTCACCTCAGATGGCACCTATGCCACACAGAGCGCCTACAGCCTGGCACCGTAAGTTCATAAAAAGAAAATACCACCTACCTTTTTGATATGCGAATTGGAGTTACTGAAGAAGACAAGTTGGAGATAAGTTTCATGATTTCGTGGTTAACATTAAGGTTATTTACCAATTCGATCGGCTTAGATTTACGTTTATAAGAATGTGCAAAATGTCCATTTGTCAATAAGTCCGAACGAGCAAAAGATTTTTGGTTTTGTGTGTCTGTCTGCATGAACTCATTTTTTCGACACTCTTAGAGATAGAGACTTGAAACTGCGAACATATACATATATCAAAATTGGAGTGCTACCTCCACTAGCAGACTAGGAAATCGATAAGACCGACAATCGCAAATCGATAAATTTAAAGACTACAGTCACCAAGTTTGGCTTTTAGGTTGTTGGTGTTGTTCAAAGATCGACATACACCACGCCCACCTCTGACGTGCCCAATCCACCCGTCCCTAAAAGTTTTTAAATTAGAGCCGTCAAAATTGGTAGGTGTATTGCTGGTAACCGCCTTTAAGAACTGATCAGAAATTTTTAAGGCCACGCCCACACCTGCGCCCATAATCGCCAAAGCCAATTTCTCGGAAAGTGTAAATCGATAAATCTCCTACAATTTTAAAGATAGAGTCAGCAAACTTGGAAGGAAACTTGCTGGTAACCTCCTTCAAAGATCGGTGTATACATTGTCAAACCATGCCCACATCCTCCGCTTCCAGGAACTTCGGCCCTAGACATCTGAAATGCGCACATCTTCCACAATCTGTAAGCTAGAGTCACCAAATTTATAAAGTATCTTGCATGTAACTCCCCTAAGAGATCGATGAAAAATTGGATGGCCACGCCCACTCCGCCTTCCTAAACCAATACACCTGTTAGTGTAATTCGATAAAACCATATATATAACACAATTTGAAAACTAGTCACCAAATTTTAAAGGTATATTGCTAGTAGCACCCTTTGGACCACGCCCACTCCCGCTCCCAAAAATTATAAAAACCTATATCTTCCGCAGTTTATAATTTACACTTACCAAACTTGGAAGGACGATTACTAGGCCCCTTCTGTAATGATTTTTTTTAGCCACTCCAAGCAAAACACTGATTTGTGGTGATAAGCGAATGTATGTATGTATTATAAATATTGAATTCTCCAAATTTCTCGTTCGTTCGCAGCGTTGCCAAGAAGGAGAAGCGTCCGCCGCTGCGTCAGTATTTGATGGATGGGGATTTCTTTATTGGTGCCGCTCTTTCCGCAACGTTGACGAAGTTGGCGCTGCGCTATGTGGAGCTGCAGTCAGATGCACGCACACAGAATCGTCTAACCACACAGGTGATGCTCATTATGAGCTCCATACTGCATCTGGGCAAGTCTGGCTATCCCAGCAAGCCGATCACATACGATGATTCCGATCGCATCATGGTTTGCCTGCGCACGCTCAGCGATCGTACACCAGAGGCCGTTGCTGTTTTCAGCCACGATTGCCGCACCGCACTGGGAAATATGCTGGATGCACAACAGGAAGAGGATCAACGCATGCAGAAGGAGAAACAACGTGCCACGGCCAAGGTGCAGCCGGATTCGCCAGTGCTGTTTGCACAGCTCTCCAACGGACGAGACAATCAGCTGGGCGAGAATGTATTCGAGTCGAGCTTGAATCAAGCATTGGCTGGCAGCAAGACCGCCCAACTCAGCGATATGTCGTCACCCAACAACAAACTGAATAAGGTTACCCAGCTAACGGGCTTCTCCGATCCGGTCTACGCCGAGGCCTACGTAAATGTTAACCAGTACGACATTGTACTGGACGTGCTGATTGTCAATCAGACAAGTGAGTTATTCTCCTAAAAAAATCCTACCCAGTTATGGTAATTTTTTTTGTGTACAATTCGCTTAGATGACACTCTGCAGAACTGCACTTTGGAGCTGGCCACATTGGGCGATCTGAAGTTAGTGGAGCGTCCACATCCGGTGGTGCTGGCGCCGCACGATTTCTGCAACATTAAAGCCAATGTGAAGGTCTCCTCCACAGAGAACGGCATCATCTTTGGCAATATAGGTGAGTGGAGTGGAGTGGAGTGGGGTGGAGGGATACCGGGAGACTTGTTCCACTGATTGCTAAATCACAATATCGTCTTGCAACATCTTGCAGTATACGATACGGCGCTAAACACGAACGTCGTGGTACTAAACACCATACACATTGACATCATGGATTACATCATACCGGCCAGCTGCACAGACACTGAGTTCCGTCAGATGTGGCAAGACTTTGAGTGGGAGAACAAGGTGACGGTGAACACCAATTTCACCGATCTGCACGAGTATCTCAAGCACCTGCTAAAGAGCACCAACATGAAGTGCCTGACGCCGGAAAAGGCGCTTTCCGGCCAATGTGGCTTTATGGCCGCCAACATGTATGCCAAGTACGTACCCAATCCTTACAGCAATTTACAGATGTTTGCTAAACAAACCTTAACCACTTATCGATTGCAGATCGATTTTTGGAGAGAACGCCTTGGCCAATCTAAGCATTGAGAAGCCCGTCGACGATCCGGACTCGAAGGTGACGGGTCACATACGTATACGCGCCAAGAGTCAGGTGGGTTTTCATTCAGATTTCATTCCCTTTTGTAATGGTCACTCACCACACAAACCGTCATTTGTTTTATCCACAGGGCATGGCACTTAGTCTGGGAGATAAAATCAGCTCCTCGCAAAAGCAATCGGTGCAGGCTGCCTAGTTGACGAGCAGCAACAGCAACGTGAACAGCAGAGGCAGCAGCACCAAGCACAAGAAATCGAAGCATATTTGAGAAGTGGCCGAGCCACGGCCTGCATTCCGCCTGATTTTCAATTAAAAGCAGATCACAACAGACTATTACTTACATACATCTTAAAGTAACGCATGCAATTATATACTTATTTAATAAAGTTAACCGCCCCAAATTCAAGTATTCTTTGTGTGTGAAAGCGAGACAGTCCCAACACATGACAATATAATACATTGTGTGCTGGAGCGAGAGAGCATACACTCTATGCAGTTCTAGTGTTGGCAGTACCAACCAATGGACTTCTGCAAATTTCCCTTCGTACATTCAAAAATGTTAGTTGAACAAAACGAAATGGATTTGTGCTCTATATTAACTTAAATGAATGAAATTTATGTTGTAGCATCACATTGACCATACTAAGGAGCTTTACGTTTCAATTTATTCTCATAGTTTGCGAGTTGTCACGGATTTTGCGTTTTTTCGCCTCCAGACGACTCTATTGTTAAATTATCTTAGCTCTTTCAGAAATCAACTTTAAAGACAATACTAATTCCATTAAAGAACCAAGATAAAAGGATATTTCTGTATATACATATATACATGATCATATGTCAGCCTTATTCTTGCATATTAGAATTAATATCAAAAATGCTTTATCAAAATTTAATTTGCCTTTCCTATGCATATGTTAATCATAATTCTTATTGGTTGTTTATTACATACAGTGTATCCACCTGCTAGGTCGGGCTACGTAAAAAAGTACCTTCATTTATGGTCAAAGCTTCTTTCGAACAGTTGCATTATGGACACCTGGGTGCCATAAAACCCGGATTTTTTACGTCAGGTTAAGTATTGTCGGTATATATAGACCAATCCTTCGTAGTCAGTTTAGTTATATCCTGCATCTCGGGTGCAACCAGCCAATAAGGACTATGGTCAAACGGACTACCAACAACGGAAACTCATCCTGGAACACTTCAAAATCGGATATTCACATCGCCAAATAGCCGAAATGGTCAATCTTAGCATTCATTCGGCGCTTCGTCGACGAAAATCGGATAGAGGACAAGGGCATAATGGCACCAAACAAGATTTTCACCGAACAGGAAGAGCGGAGGATCGTCAGGAAAATAACATCCGGAATCACAGATTCGATCTCAAAAATGATCTGCTGGATGAGTGGAGCAAAATCAGCCCAGAAACTACCCGGAAGCTGGTATCTTCCATGAATAATAAGTTAAGGGAAGTTGTTAAGGCTTAAGAATATCATACTAAGTATTAACATCCTTATTTAAGTTTTTATACGGCAAATATGTTACTTTTCTAAGACTGTTCGAAATAAACTTTGACATGTATTTTGGATATGTTCTCAGTTTTTGACTGATTTTAATTAATTAATTAATATTTTAATAAAAACTAAAGTTTCTTTTTCAAACGTGATTTAACACAAAACAAATTGGCATTCAAACATTTTGTTTGTTTCTTTGTTTAAACTTTATAGCACTTTACCTTTTTTGCTAGACACTGGTCGAAATAAGGTCTGAGACACTGTATATATGTATATTAATTTTATTATATACGGTCAATTTTTTTCATCACAATTTAAATTAATTCACTATTATTTTATCGGTGCGCGCTTTTAACTAGCGGTGTTATCGCACATATCGATAATCACTTAAGCGATAGTTGATATATCGCCATTTGACAGAGCCAGCGCTAGCCGCTGACGTGTTTCCAGCTACACAAAAACACGATTCAGTTTAGCTCTCAACATGATTTCGCATATTTAACTGGCAATATGGGATAATGTGATTCTGACAACATAGTAGCATAATAAATGTTCAGACTTACACCGAAAAGTGAGGCAGAGTGCAGCGGCAAACAATTGAGCAGTTTATAATAACAAAATGATTTCAGGCTCCAAATTAACCAGAACAGCAACAACAACAGGGATAGCGGTTAGCACTGAGAAGTAGCGGCCACGGCAACAACAAACGAAGTGGAAAGCCAGCCGCACTAAACTGTAGCCGTGGCCACAATCGAGCAGCAGCAGCAGCAGCAACAACTGCAAGCACATTAGCGCAGACAGAGAAACACATACGCATTGAGGTTGCCCCCCCAACTTAAAGAAACAACACAGACATGGCGCTGCTGACGATGATTGCCCGTGTCATAGATGGCCTGCCACTAGTTGGCACCATGCAGGACGATGAGCAGGTGCGTTGACACACACACACACACAGACACACTCAGAAACACGCAAACACACACACACACACTGACAGCGAGATAGACAGATAGACATATGTATGTACATATCTAAGCATATGAAATAAAACACTTTCACTTTTCGCATGTCTTAAAGAGCGGACGCAGCATCTTGGACTATCAAAATCAAGCGAAAATGCTATTTCGCAAGCTGGGAACACACTCGCCGGCGCGCAGCAGCATCGAAACCGGACCATATCTATTTCAGTAAGTTCACATTAAAGCTGATTCATGAATCCGATTAAACATAAATTCATCCATTTGGTGCTGATGAAGTCGATTTGTGAATGGGTATTTAATTGACCTAATATGACTCTTTCTGATTTTCTTTCATTGAATCATCGCACAATCACATCGTCTTCACACCCGGCCACAGCTATCTTATCGAGAACGATGTTTGCTACTTGGTAATGGTTGATAAAATGTATTCAAAACGCCTGGCATTCAACTATCTGGAGGATCTGGCGCAGGAGTTTCATACAAACTATGGCAGACGTGTCAATTCGGTGACACGCCCTTATGCCTTCATCGAGTTCGATGTGTACATACAGAAGGCGAAAAAGCAATTGACAGACCGCAGGCGAAACATTAGTAACATCAATACACAACTGCAGGATGTGCAGCGTATCATGGTCCAGAATATTGACGATGTGCTGCAACGTGGCACCGTGTTGGCAGGTGTGTTAAACCTTAAGAACCACATAGCCAAAGGCTAACCAAATTATAAAACACATTTAATCATGCTCTTTTCTCACAGAGCTGGACACAAAAACGCAAAACCTTTCGATGATGTCGCAGAAGTATAAAAAGGATGCCAAATTGCTAAATCGCAAATCGATGTACGTGAAGGCGGCCGCCGTTGGCACTATATTTCTAGTGTTTATACTATACTTTTGGGTTTTGTAATATATGTATCTACGTTAGTCGCATTAGTTGTTAGTTGTTAAATTGTAATTGGCGTTGTTTGCGATGCGCCGATGATGATGACTGCTGTTGACTTTGTCGTCGTCGTCGTCGTCGTCACTGCCGGCCAAACGTCATAGACGTGTTGGACAGAGGGGCAGCAGCAGCAGCAGAGCGGCAGCAAGTGTGCCGCTTGTTACAAAGGCCAAAAGATATTTAAATATATATTATATTTTAATTGTATAACAACAGCAGTAACAACACCAGCAACAACTACAACAGCTAGATAATAATTTCCACTAAATTGGGGGGCACGCACTTTTGGTGTGCGCCACGCTTGCTTTAGTTTACATTATGCTTTGGGTTTAAATTTCATTTCCACATACACACACATTCACACACGCACACCCAGAAAGAGAGAGGCAACGATAAGCGAAACAACTCCATAAACCAGCGATAATATACACAGTTCCATTGACTTCTGTTTATGACTTTATTTTAATTGGTTTGCTGTACATCACGAATTGAATATAATATTGCATGCCGAAATTTAATGGTAACACCAGTTTGTATCTTTTATGGAGCGTCCCAGCCGAAGTGAAAATGTAAATTGTAGAAAATGTGTGTAAAAATAGTATATGTATATGATATGCTGATCTTGATAGTGTCTAAAGACGGACGGATGATATGTAACATCAATAAAATACAATTTTAGGTAATTTATATAATTTTATTAAGAAATTACTATTTAAATGGGCTTTTTCGCCTTGAGGCTTTTTTGCTTATTGACAATAAGTTTTCGAGCTCGCAGAGTTTCTTGGTATTCCATTGCAATCCCAAAACCCAGTTAAAACGCATTAGTTATTTTTTGGTAGTTTTTAATGATTAATTTTTCCATTATATATTTTCTTTCGTTTGAGTGATGATATATTCTCCTATTTCTTGCCATATCTGCGCTGACAAATATGTATGTATGTATGTATATATATATATATAGTTGAATGCTGCTTTTCTGGTTGCGATTTTGCATATATATTTTTAATATCAAATTTTTACAATTAGGAAAAAAATGCGCCGTTACCATTTACACATTTATTAACGTGATTTTTGTATAATTTGCTTTTGTTAAATATATGTCTGTACGCGTCTACATATGTAAACACATACTATATATATAATATATATATATATATATGTGAGTGTGTTAAGTTGCTTGAACTAAATTCAAAATTATTATCGAAAGCGCTTTGAGATGTACTCAGTAAAAAGGTCAAATCGAAAGGGACAATTTCTTTAAACCAAATTTGTAGAAATTGAAAACAAAAAAAGCTTTATATGTGTACATGTTTGTTCTTGTGACCGTTAACAGACTTACGAGTGCTATCGATTTGTTTTATTTTGTTTTTTTGGCTATTTCTAAGTACTTGACTTGGAATAATAATATTTTTCCATACACATTGAATACATGTTTAATTTGTTTAGTTTTGTATATTGTTTCTCTGGATATCATGCATATCAATTATAATTGCTATATTGGCATACATTTATTTGTTTTTATTTTTTTACTAGAAGCTCTGGCTGTGTTCGGTTGGCTATTTTATTACTTTAGCACATATAATTTGTTGAATTTTTTAAAAAAGAATTTGAATAAAAACATTTATTTTAGCTGTGAAATGAGGGGACACAAACCTGATTCAACTTTATAAATTGCGATTATAAAAATAAAAAACCCTTTGTATATATATATATTTCTTTCGCGCGATATCTAGACAACATTAATATATATTGTGCTCTCTATGCAAAACTAGTAAGTACGACAAGAGCAGAAATCATAAATGTATGTATACTGTATATGTATTTGTCTGGTATCTAGATCTAAGTATGCTACACATCTTTTCTAACTCCTCAACTACATTTTGCTTACGAAAAAAAAAGTATTTCATATCTGGGCATGAAAAATGCTATACAAAATATGGTTATACAATTGTAAATTCTTCCACTCTGCTGCTCATGAGTAACACTAATGTTTATTTAGATATTGCTTTAGCCTATTTTTGTTCATCTTGTTGGGTTTATTTATTTATTTATAATTATTCTTTTTTTTTGGCTTGATTCGTTATCTTGTTAGTCGTCGTTTGTCGTTGTTCTACATTCGAAAGGCAGTTTTTGAGCATGGAGGGACAATGTGAGATTCATGAAGAAGCTTTAATTAGTAAGAATGTTGAATATATGCGTATAATACGATTATACATCGGTGAGAGTAGAAGAAAGTTATTGAAACGCTGCGAACAATTTGTACAAATTGCTGTACAAAAATAAAGAGAAACCCGGAATCTACAGAAATATATATATACATATATATATATATATATATATATATATATATGTGTACATACTTATACCATATGTATTATATGTATATACCTAACACGGAGTACGGCTTAGATCTAGTAAAAAACAAAAAAAAATATTTATAATATATGGTTGAGTTGTGTTTAAAGTACGAGTACCGTAATTAGCTTAGCTTAGGAAAGAACGTTCTTTTGTTTTGTCATAGTGTTGAGTAGCGCATAAAGTACATTCGCACTGGCGTACTTAAAGGCTTTTGCTTACACTGCTCAATAAGTGCTCATTTTTTATGGATCTCTCACATACATATATAAGTGTATTTATGTAGGTATGCGTGTATATAGTATATATGCATATGTATTATATTAATGTATATGTATATGGTACTATTCCTGAAGACGACCCACCGTCGAAGCTCACTTGATGCGCTGATGATCGGGCGTGCTCTTCAATATGTCCGGCTGATGCGGATGCGAATGCGAATGATGATGATGATGGGCCGCAGTCTGCGAATTGAGCGTACCCTGATGGCTGCCACCACTACCGACACCAGCACCACCACCGCCACCAGCACCACCACCGCCATGGTGCGAACTGCTCAGCGTATGCGAATGCGTTGAGTTTAGCGTGTGGGTCGCATGTGAGTTAAGCGTATTGTGAGCCGTTGTTGTTGCATTCGTGGAGAAGCCCGTGATGCTGCTGGCCGCGCCAACAACGGTGAGGCTTGTGAGGCCAGCGACGCCAGCAATGCCACCACCAGCAGTAGCAACACCGCCGCCTGGTCGCTGCGAGGTGCGCAGGGAACGATGCGAACCGTTGCGGGTGAGGGAGTTCATCTGTGGTGTACCGGGCACCGTGTGTCCCAGCGCATTCATATAGTCGGCAATGAGGAGCGTGATCTCCAAGATTTTCGGCTTGCTCATGGCGAACAGGAGCTTCTGTTCGCAGCCGCCGGCTAAAGTGCCGTCATCGTGTGACACCACCAGCATAAAGTCGTCCTGACAGCCACCGAAGGTCATCACGCTGCTATAGGGATAACGCGCCACCGGCGCCATCGTCGAAAGCTCGAGCACATTGAGCGCATCCTCGGCGACGGCCAGCCAGGCGACGGGCGAATTAGTGGTTGCATGCGGCTCGCTTTGGCGCGGCTTAGCCTGAAAGAGGCAGGCACCGAAATAGGTCCACTTGCGGCAGCAGGTCAAATAGATGCGTACACAATCCAGCGTGGAGCGCCCCTTGAGCAGCGTCCACTTCGATATGAGCAGCTCCTGCACATCCTTCAGCTGATCGGCGCCAAGTGCATCACGATAGCGATACGGATAGAACTTGTCAAGCGCCTTGAGGCCCACATCGCGCGACTTCTCGTGCGTGTAGTCACCTATATCGATCTGTGACATCAGCGATGCCAACTCCAGCGCCAGTTCGCGCGAGAGTGGGAAACGGCCCTGGACAATCTGGGCATTTGTCTGGTAGCAGAGCAGCAGTCGCTCCTTGTCCGTCTCACACTTGATGGTGTGCTTCCAGTACAAGCGGTTCTTGTAGCTCAGCTGTATGACGCGCGAGTTCTCGAACTTGCCGGAACCCTTTTCACGCAACGCTGTCTCCCACTTGCTGATCACATCGCACAGCTTGGCCAGCGGCTCCAGATAGTGCTCCAGATCCTTTTCAATCGGATCATCGCTGAATAGACAAAATCCATTGGTGGCATCCCGGGTGCCCAGTTCTTGGGCGAGAGTCGTCTGGAATTCCTCGATTGTGGTGGAGCCATCAAAGGAAACCACCTGCAAAAATCAGCGAGTTTATAGATTATAATCATAAACGTTTAAAACTGAACTGTTAACTGAGCTCAAGATCTAAATGAAAACAAGTAAAAATGCTGTAGTCGAGTGAGCTCGACTGCGAAATATCCTGAACCCAGCTGTTCAATATATTCTTATTTTATTGGCAAATTTCCCTCTAAAAGTTTTGAGCCCAAATATGAGCGATATTCCAGAAACGGAGGTAGCTATTGATATACATGTATACATATGTACATACATATACGAGAACCTTTGTTCCAAATTTGAAGTCTCTAGCTCTTTTAGTCTTTGAGATCCGCGTGTTCATACAGACGGACATGGCTATATCGAATCGGCTGTTGATCCTGATCAAGAGTATATATCCTTTATGGAGTCGGAGATGCTTCCTACATACATTTGCAAAAACCCTTTTACCCATTTTTAATGAGTTCAGGGTATAATTAAATAATTACAGCAAGCTAATTTTGTGAAAATGGTGAACACCGATCTTATAAAGAAAGTTAAATTATCAATCTAACTTCTAAAGTTGCACAAAATAAAATGTTAAATGTTAGCTACATTAACCACGTCATATTTTTGTTTCGATTTAATTAATTATAGAAAAGTGGAAAATCGAAAATAATTTTCAGTAGATAATCTTATTCATCTGGAACAGCATACAAACTGACTATAGTAAGTTCTTACCTGATAGGTGGTATTCATCATGTGCACGGGTATGGCATGTGGCAGGGAGTGATGATATGGATTCTTCAGCAATATCGAAAGGACCTCCATGCGGGATGGCTTCGTCTCGCGTCCTCCGTTCTTAAGAGTTCGTTCCAGTGCCCGCTCACAGTAGGCGGCGTATTTGCCCGTCTCCGTTTTGGTGTCCGCATTGCGGGACAAATGTAGTTTGAGATACCAAAGCAATCGACTGGACTTGGGCACAAACAATGAAACGGCCAGGGCGAGCAGTTGCCAGCCCTGGACAAAGCTATACGCGGGCGGATTTGACTTGCAATCGATAATCGGCGTCGAAACGGGCGCCTGCTCAAAAATAAATGAGAACAAATATTACGTTCAGTTAGTGGAAGACAATGGAGGTGAAAAGTTGTGTATTGGATTAGGCAACTCTACAATTGACTACTATAACTGAAAGCGACAGTATAACACTGGACAAACGACACAAACAAATAATGTATATTGTATATCGTATATCGTATATCGCAATTCGCAATTTGTTTTGCTTATCGTATATCGATTATGGAATGACAAGACAAATTTCCCCTCATACCTGTATCGAAGTGGGCGAACTGCCGTTGGCTTGAGCTTGGCCAGCCTGTTGAGTATCACAGGTGAACAGGCTTTGGGTGGCGCACAATAGTAGTTGCTGTAAATTTCGTGAACATTGTCGTCGTCGTTGTCATCGTCGGTACAGTATAGTGTTGGTAAATGGTTGGTATTTACGGGTTTGCGGTTATCGGTAATCGGTATTAGATTTGGTTCGATACACATACAAACGAAACGGAGAACACGTTTCAAAACCAAAAAGAAACCGAATAGGAGAATGGAAGAAAAGCCAAAAAACATTTGCTGATAAATTTTTGTACGTGAAGCTGACAAAATGTAGAGTTTTTTTTGTTCAACTAAATGTTTCTAGTTGTTTTTTTTTGTTGTTGTTTTTTTTTACAGAGATATATGTGTGTGTGTGAACCGCTAACACAAGTTGTTCTCTTGCTTTTGCTGTTGTTATGTTTGTTTTGTTTGTAAGGCGCAATAGGTAAAGAAAACGAGTTAACTGTATCAATAATGCAAAACATTCAAAGCCATTGAACAAAAAAAAGAAGGCAGCAAACTGTGCGAAAAAAGAACAACGGAAAACTCTACAGATCAACAGAGAAGAAGAAGAAAAGGACGAATATGATGTATGTATGTATGCACAATACATACGCTTATGCTCGGCCAACTTAAACGCTATTATCACTTTATCAATAGCAAAGTGAGGTTATTTGCAAACTTGTTATTTCGATAAGCGAGCTGCGTATAAACACTAAGCAGACAATACAATTTGTCCTGTATTGTCTGCTTAGTAGTATAAACGTATCGCAAGAGTGGATATGTGTCTGTGTGTGTGTGTGTGTATGTGTGTGTGTGTGTGTGTGTGTGTGTGTGTGTGTGTGTGTGTGTGTGTGTGTGTGTGTGTGTGTGTGAAGTAGGATACGCACACACTGATACCTAAGTATACTTTGAGGTTCAAATTTTGAACTGTTTCTTATTGTGGTTGAGGTTGTGTGAGTGATGGCTATGGTGACTTAATTGGTTCATTAGGGTTCGGTTGCAGTGCATATTCGAATTTTGTCATAAGATGTGAAACTATCGATACCATAAACTCTCTGCTATGCAAGTTAGTCTTCCCGGTTAGAAGCTCTATATATATAAATATAAATATCTATATATATATATATATAAATATGTATGTAGTTGTCATTGAAACGAACAAACGATCGGCTACATATAACTGAGATAAGTTTGAACTTAATTGACAATATCGGACCCCTCTAATATATTATATTATCATCAATGGAACCAAGAGTTTAGGCATTACTAATCGATTCTCAACAAAATCTTGGAACACTGATCTCAACTATCAAGATCAGTCAAATATGTATATATATATAGCAGCAATTCAGATAATATATCTGCTCAGGAATTATGTACATTACTAATTGTCCCTTCTTGAGTACGTATATGTATGTATTAATATGTATGTATATGTTTGTTATGTTTGAGAGATGTGCGTTGTATATTTGTAGATATGTATGTTCTTTAAAGGTACAAAGTATACTTTGTAAATATATAGTATGGCATACTATAGAATGTATGAAATTTACAGCAATTACTTTATACAATGATAATGAAACACGAAGAATCAGATAAAATTATACACAAGAATATAACTTTAATCGTTTTTTTGTGCTGATTGTTGTCTTTTTTTGTTTTTGATTCTTTTGAAAGCTATGTATGTATGTACACTAAGAAGTATGTGTGTGGACAGAGCTATAAAACATGTGTACACATAGGTAAAGATTGGCAGTTATGGGGGAAATTCATTGTCTGTTCACTACTTGAAGTACAAATCAAAACAAATGAAACGCAAAAATTAAAAATAAATATCAAGAATAATCGAATTGAATACGAACAATTAGTTAGGAGAACATGCTAAAAACTACAAGAATAAACTATTGCATGAGTATGATATGATATTGGTATGTTTGTGTGATTAACTTATCGGTTATTAAGTATGTTAGATTTGTCGTAAGCTCTTTCAAATTAAAGCAAAGCTCTTTTGTCGCCGATCCTTTAACAAAGCGGTGATTTTTATAAGCAATTAAAAATAAAGTTGAAGAATAATAGACCTTTTGTAGGTATTTGATATACGATACCTAGTTGCATGGACTTTTCAGGAAAGGTAACACTTGGAAGCTGCATTGAGGAAAAGCTTTTAAGCTGTTTGATTGAAGTTTTTAAATGATGTAACGATTACATGAGCAGTGAGTGATCTGTGTGACAGTAAAGTCTTTTGGAAGAATTCTTTTTCCTTTTTTAAGTACAGAATCGAAAGCTCTGTAAGAGCTTTTAAATTTTGTCTTTACTCTGATAAGGAATCGAAGGCCACGTGCTAGACATGTGCACAACTAATTGGTAAGTGGATTAGTCAAGGGAGTTACATAGCAATCAATAGGAAATGAGAATGTTAATAACAAATTTTGGGGGGATACAACTAAAAGTGTCTTTAAAGGATAAGAAGCTTTGCAACTTAAAAACTTACACGCGTTTGCTTGCCCAGTTTCTTGTTTACCTGGACACCGACACTTAGTTTCTGACCCATATGTCGGGAGGTTTGCTTAATTAAAATGCAAATCATTTCGGTCTGTAGTTCCGGCATGTCCAGGCAATGCTGCAAAGCGTTCTGGGCGAGCACCACATGGTAATCGATGCCTGGCTGGTTCACAGCCACAGACATGAACAGCTGAATGCTCTATGTAGTGAATAAATATATAACGGGTTATACGAATGTCAAATACCCGAATCCGGTTAGATAATGTTCTTACCTTGAATAGCTTGATGGCCTCCGGCTGCATAGTCTCCGTGTGCATCGAGGACAGAGGCGCTGTTATTGTATCTTTGGTGTGCAGCAGTATGGGATGACGCCAGAGCACACAGTCTAAACCAAATTTAGGAAAGGCCGTTACGATTTATACACAATTGCAGTTCACATTCAAAAAATATTTGCGATCTTTTGTTCTTTTATTGTCGATAAATGTGTAATGAATAGACACATCTCTAAAAAAAAACATACGAAAGCAGGTACCGATCTTTGAAGGAGATACTATTCAACGAGATATTAACCAAGCTTGGTGCCCCTAGGAATTGGAATTGTGGTAGATTTGTGGTTTTATCGATTTGCGCCTATCGAATTTATCGATTGCCTAACCAGGGCTTAAGACTCAAGGGTGTCGAAAAAAGTTGAGTTGCGCTCATTCAAACCGACAGACGAATGGATATTTCACGAAAAGCAATCTAGTCGGTATTATGAATATTTTTATCGAAATTAAAAGAAAGCTCTTAAGATAGCCATTAAGTACACACGCAATAGTTATCGAGGTGTGCTGGTTTGGCACGCACCAATGTGTATTCTGACTAGTATCTACAGTCAAGTCAATATTGTCCATTTGTTGCATTGTATGTTTGTAAAACTTTTCCTGCCCCTTTGCCTTTGCCCCAGGCTGTACATTTCCATACACATACATATGTTGGAGTAGGATAGATCATACCACTATACACTAATAAGTAACTATATGTAACATTACTATATAAAATTGCAACTTCCATTATACGTTATTGTCCAAAAATGATGTTATAGAATTTAGCTAAAACTACTCAACACTTCTATTGTGTATTATTTGAACTTACTTGGATCCCCATCGGTTTCCATTAGCTTCTGCACGAGCTGCTCGTACTGTGTGCCCGCACTGGGTCCTCCGCCAGAAACGACAGTAAGATGATATAACCAATTGTCGCGCTCCGGTTTGCCGGATAGAATCAGATAGGTGGGACCCTGATGCGCCGGATAGATGGCGACGGTGAGTCTTGCCTGATCTTGTGCGGCATCCTCGCGTTCCTCAGAATCGGAGTCGGACACATGCTCCACTTCCTCAACGCGTGCATCACGCATATTGATCTGACCCAGTGGATTCTGTGTGGATTGTGATGATTTGCCAATGTAAAAATTATACTTGATTTTACTTACCGTCTCAATAGGCGCCTTGAAGTAGAGAAACATTTTGCCAAGTAGGACGCACCAGCACTTTTTGGCATGCCCGTTCTTCACCTTGGTCACCCAGCCCTGTACCGTCGGCTTCTGATCGTCTCGACTGAGCAGCAGTTTGGTTGCATTGCGTCGCTGCACATTCTGCAGCACGCGAATCCAGTCGTCCATGGTGGCATGCGAATCTGCGGTTAGATAGTACACCTTCTTGCCCGTATCAATCTCAAAGGTGGAGGCGCCCTCCGCCCGACTGATGCGACAGGCCTCGTCCAGTTGGATCTGTCCCTGCGGCTTGCGCTGCACATCGTGCTGGCTCTTCCAGTAGGTAAGGCTGCCGTTCTTCAGGACAAACCAGCGTTTGCGCCAAGTCTTCAATTTACCGCCCAGCTTAGCCAGATGACCCATCTACGTGGAGGAGAAGGAGCAATAAAAATATAAGATCTAAGGTTAAGGCAAACAAATGTAAAGAAATAAGACAGTTGACATATATTAACACAACCAAACAATAAAATAGAAAGCAATTTAAAAAAATGAGTCATTTTTATTTAAGAATTTGAATAATAAGAAATATGAATATATTGATCTCGATTGATTTAATTTATTTTTTTTAATTCAAAACAAAATTTAGATTTTTTTTGGTTTAAGAGTTTTAAGTTCAATGAAAAATACTTGTTCCTATTCAAGTGCATTTCAGTGCATGTATATTATTAGCAGGCACCATAATCATTGCTTATGTTATAGAAACCCAAATTATTTGATTATTTATTAAATCTTAGTTATTTGCTCTCAAAAATAATAATAATTCTGAGTTCAAAGGGATGCAGCTTGAGCAAATTTTATTTGATTTTTATAAGTTGATCTTTGCTTAGCAATACATTGTACAATTCAGTCTCACCTTCTCGAGCGACTCGAGTTTCTTGCTGGGCGAGTCGACGTAAGATTGGCGCATCAAAAGCGATGGCATCGAGGCGTCCATGCACGTGGATTCGGAAACGGCATCGGGTGGCAGGGCATAGTCATCGGAGAGGCCTGATTCAAAGGAAAGATGTGAAATTACTGTGCCACGCATGTGGGGGCTCACGCGCAGTTGCGTCGGCTGCGCGCCAGAGGGCGTATGTAGGCGTGGCAGCGTGCTCTGTGCTCTGTGCATGGGCGCCAGCGCTGGCGCTTGTAGGTGTGGCAGAGTCTGATGAAGCTGATAATGTTGTTGTTGGTGTTGTGGTTGTAGTCTTGATGTGCTTGTGTGGCCTGTTGTGTGTGTGAGTGTGTGTGTGTGTGTGTGTGTGTGTGTGTGTGTGTGTGTGTGTGTGTGTGTGTGTGTGTGTGTGTGTGTGTGTGTGTGTGTGCGTGTGTGTGAATGGTAAATGGTTGTTACAAATGAAATGGCCCCACAACATGAGCGTGGAGGGGTGAGGCGAAGGAGATGCAACCAGTTTGAAGTTGTTAGAATACATGGATAACAAATTAGTTGTTATAGAAAAGATTTAAGGACTTGCAATCGGGGCTTGAACAAATATCTTATCAAAAACGTATGCTATTTGTAATGGAACAAAAATGGATAGGGGTAGGGATACAGGGATACATTTGACGAAAGCTTAAATGCAATCATTGCTTAACAAATGTATATATAAATAAATATATATATATATATATATACATTCGAAATCAAAGCATAACAATTTGCATTCTTTGGAATATAAATGTATACGATAGAAAGATGTGAAGGAACAGAAACAGAATTTATATGCAGAGCAAAAAAAAAACAGTTGTTTCAAATTTATAATCAGCTAATGAAAACGATATGCATTCGATTGGGATAAGCTTGCAGCTTGGTTGGCAGCAGTTTAAATGTTTGAAATTAAGGAATTTAATACAAAGGATAAAGCGATATAGGAATGGGATATGTTAGTACTAGTTGTGACATGGGAGTATACCAAAGCAAGAAATGCAGTTGGAAAATGAGTTCAAGCTTGGACAGCAATTAATGTTAAATGGGGTATAGTTGGCTGTTAGTTTTTCAGGTGGGTGATTTTCACCAGATTCTTCGTTAGTGCTGTTATCGCTGTGGTTGTTGTTGTCGATGATGAGCTACCGCTACCGCTACCGTTACGCTTTACTGGTTTTTACGGGGCAGATGCGCGTGCGGGGAGTGCAAAAAATGTGGGGGAGTGAAGTACTTACCACGCGCCTTGGCATTTTTGGGGCTTTCGGAGCCGCTGCGCTTGGCCGGGCTCAGGCTCGATGAGGTCTTTAGACTTTTCGAAGGACTCGAGGCACTGCCAGATGTCGACGTCTCCGTGTTATCCGTGCTGGATGAGTTGTGCGAATTGTGCGTGAGCATGACGGCGTGGTCTTCGCCATCGCTCGAATCATCGCTAGAGTCGCCCGTGAAGGGCATCGAGCGGATTTGCGAGGCACGCCCCTTGACCGTGGCATAGACGGGCACAGAGATATCACAGAAGCCGCCGCTGGCGGTTTGTTGCTGCCGCGTCGGTGGCGGCTGCGGTGTGCCCGGTGTTCCGCTGTTGCCCAACGTTCCGTTCGCATCCTGTCCATGTCCTGGCCTCGACCTGCCATTGGACAGCGTTAGCTGACTGTGCTCCTGCACATCGGGCGTCGGCTCATTTCTGACGTTGCTTTCGTTGCTTACATTGCTGGTGCCAGTTCCGTGGCCTGTGCCAGTGCCAGTGCCAGTGCCTGTGCCGGCGAGTCCATCGTTGGCTACCTGATAGATCTTGGCCTCCCAGCTGGGGAAGCGATGCAATGGCGGTGTGGGCGGCCTGGGCACGCCCACCTCGCTAGTTGTGGTTGTTGTTGTGCTCGAATTGCCACCGCTGGCCATTAGCGCCGGATTGTTCTTCATCCAGGCCGGCAGTTTCTCACACGAGGGCGTATAGATTTCCGCATAGTCGTGCGCCGTATCCGTGTCGGAGCTATCCGGACGTGTGCTTGCAGCCGCTGCCGTCGAGTGCGTTGCTTTGCTTGAGATGCTGGACAGCGGCGCCAATGTGAGCCCATCAACGGCCGCAACTAGATTGCGTTCCAGCTCCTGCGGCTCCATTGATAGATTGCGGCGATGCTGATGATGCGGATAGGAGCTGGTCAGCGGTCGGCTAATGATCTCCTGCGGATCGAGACTCTCGCTGCGTCTACGCGTTTCCGGCGTGCTGGCAAAATCCTGCACATCCAAGCTCAAACTATTGCGCACAGGGCCAACAATGCTGTGCCGTTGCGACTGATTGGCAATGTGATTCTTGAGCAGCTCCAGCTGCTGATTGCACTTGATATTCTGTTCGCGCAGCAGCTGATTTTGCTCTTCGAGATCCCGCAGCTTATTGTTCACCCACTCCTTGATCTTGGCTGCCTTCGCCTCGATTTGGCGTGCGTCGTGCAAACGCAACTGCCGCTGCTCCTCCACCTGATACTCCAATGAGTTAATTGTTTTCTCCGCCTCGTTTTTTGGCTGGCCGCATGCTATGCTGCTGCTGCTGCTGCTGCAGCTGGCCAAAACGCTCTGCTGACATGCAGCGACTAAAGCTGCAGCGGCAACTGCCTGTTGTTGTTGTTGCTGCTGCTGCTGCTGCTGATGTATGGGTGAGCTGGTGGCTGTGCCCTGCTGCGAATGTAGCTGTTGTTGTTGTTGCTGCTGTTGTTGCTGTTGCTGCTGCTGCTGCTGCTGCTGCTGCTGTTGTGCTTGTGGCTTTGGCCATTCACTAAGCCGCTGCTCCATAGCACGCACCTGCAAGCAAATCAGAAAGAGAGGAAGAGAGAGAGAGAGAGAGAGTTAGAGAGAGAGCTCAAAAGTGTTGGCAAAACTAAGCTATCAAAAATTGTACACTGAAAAGAAACAATTTTTTCTTATTTCCCATCTATTATGCTACGCATCCAGCAACATCGACAGAACATAAAACATTATTAAAAACTATTATTTAGTAGAACACATATATAAATATAAAGTCAATCCTCAACCCAGTATGGACGTATGCAATGCAGCAATATACACAACCGACGGGTGAGGTTGAGTAGTACTTCCCTATATTGAAAATATTACTCTATGAAACATTGAAGGTACTACTTGGTATATAAACAACCTTGAAATCCGCAATGATTTGGCTGGGAAAACATAGGAAAACATTCTTAAGATGTATTTTGAAAACCTACTGGGCTGAATGTCTGTTAGCCGCTTGAAAGGATATCATATCATTTCATATAATGTTAAATAATTGTAACAAGCTAATTAGGTAACATACAATCTTTCAGTGTATTCATTGACTCACTGGAGTAAAATCAATCCTGTTTGATATTTATTTCATTTGTGCTAGGATGTTCGTGCTTGAATCACAGATTGCGCACAAAATAATAAGAAAAACATGTCGACCTAAACTTTGTGAAATTCAATTAATTTTGCTATAAGCTGAATTGTTCTTTTGCCAGGGCTAATGGTTACATATGTCTGAACTGTAGACCGGGGATTAAATGTGCACTTTCTGTGGCAAGAAGTTGAGACAAGAGTAGAAGTAGCCAAGCCTTAAACAGTAATGCAGCTGAGCTGCGTCGATCTTTGAGTAAATAAAAAGTTTCTTTGTGGCTATAAAAGGATTTTCGATTTTTTTAAGTTTTTGGCAGGATTATAGTTAGAAAGTTGAGTGGAATATGTAAAGCTGAAACTAAATACTAAAAAGGCTAGCAAATAATTGGAATCTTTTAGCGTAGATGCATATTTGTAATTTCAGCAAGTAATATCATTGATACGACAAGAAATCCTAATAAAATAATGAGCGGAAACTGCGGAAACTTCTAAAATATAATTGATAAGAAAGAACGGTTATCTTAGGGACGTCGGAAGTTCAATTTCCATGTAGACCGGAGTCGTCTACATTTAAATTTAAGCAAATTCGGCCGATTGTTCCTATGAAAGCTATATGATATAATAGTTTAATATTGATAATTTTTTTGTAAGAAATATGAGGAACACGACACACTTGTTATGTAAAATTGGTTTGGATATCTGTTTGGACAAAAAAGGTTTTCAAACAGGAATTCATATTTTCTTGCAAATGCTAAGAAAAGAATATTGTGCAGACCTGGTGAGTTTGGTTATAAATATTTGTTAAACACAAAAGGTTTTTATACAAGAACTCGTAATTTTATTAAGTGTTCCTTTGGCAGCTATAAGATATAGGATATAGATATACATATATATAAGATGTTTTTTAGATGTGGGAAGCAAACGACCACCTATATCTGGTGAGTTTGGTTAGGACAAATTGGTAAACAAAAAAGTTTTTGAAACAAGCTCTCATTTTTGAATCGTTCGTTCCAAGTTCAGGTAAAAGATATAGTGTTCTAATCCGATCAGTTTCAACATATATATGCTGCCTACCGTAAAAACACGGATACATGCTAGGTTTCATTAAGATAAACTGAGAGACTAGTTTGCAAAGAAACAAACGGACAAACGAAGATGGCTATATGACTTGACTAGTGTTACTGGTCATAAGGATATATACTTTATACTTTAGTACATCGTAAAATTTAGAACAAAAAGTGAAAGAACTTGTTAATTCTGTAATATGTAGAATAGTCAACATTATGCATAGAATTTGATACTAGACTAGAATCGAATAAGACGACGACAGCAAATGTAGAAAGTTCGGCTTTAAATATGTAAGCTGATGCAAACCCGTTTTTAGGTTGCCTAATATCAAGTCCAACTATTTCTAATTAAAAGAATGCTGATTTAAGGAGACTGTCAAGCGCTTTGCCAAATTATAGGCGCAGTGGCGCAATAAATTGTGTAATTAAACGCAACCTTTTGTGGCAGACTATAGCTAGTATTTAACACTTGCCTCACAGCTTCTGCTGCAGTTAAGCAGTTGAGCATAGCATAATTAAATGTGGCATGCAAGGATTCCAAGGACTAAGTGAGAGGCAAAAATGCCAAGAACAAATTTTTATGGGCATACACTTTGGCGCCAATGCAACTGACAGACAGAAAGCAACTGAGAATCGAACGGAGCGAATATTAAGAGTCAGGGAGACAATGATAAAGCAGATACATTGACGCAAAGAACCCAAAAGAAATAAGTTAATTTGGCACGACAAGTTGTTCAGGTTGCCCTCGAGTCTGGTCTCAGGAAACCAAGGAACTGGGAAATTAGCAGAAAACACGAGCTGACAAAGTAGGTTAAGTAAGCCCGGAAACACTGTGAATGCAACACGTCACTTGGCCAAGTAGTAATGTTGCAGCTAGCTCTCGTCACCTCGGCATTGCATTATTAGTTACCACTTGTTTGGATTGTGGCTTTGCTCAGAGGACAATGCAAATGGGTCAATTGCTCTATGTTCGATGTTCAATGTTCAATGTTCAATGTTCAGTTTGCAGGTCGAGGAACCCGTGTCAACTCCACTCAGCCACTGACAACATAAAGTTGCCTCAGCTGAAAGCTAAAAGCTGAAAGTAGCGTCTAATGCTCCGTGAAGCTCAGCTGGCGTATGCTCAAAATAAATAGACTGCCAAAAATATCCAAACAGAACATCAGGTTATTGGACGCGACGCATATAAAATGCCAAAGTTTATGCTTGTCCTGACACGAACATACACAAAGAATCACACACACACACACACATACACACACACTCGCATATACACTGTAACGGGCCCGAGGATAAAAAGAGTTATGGTCATGCAAAACAAAAAAATAAAAATCGAAAGGATAAAAAGATGACCGCTGACAGCGGTGATAACAAATTTACACCAAACAAAGGCTTAGTCGCTGCTTATTACCCGGGGAGACATGTATTTTGTGGCATATCGGGCAATGTGTATTATTTACATAGCTATTACATTCAATCTTTACTTTTGGCCAATCTCCCGCAAGAAGTTCTCTTTCCAGCTATTTAATCATAGCTTAACCACAGTCGCAAGAGAACGCTAATTTTCTTTTCGTTTCCAACAATCTGTTCTGAAACCGCACAAAAAATGATGTTAGGAAAAGTAAAAGATCCATGTGAAAAGTTTGCTTCATGTGGAAAATTTCTTTTCCTATACAAGGTGCTCTACTTCTTCTGACAAAACGTTCATTTTTGTATCAGCCAACCCATCAAATTATCTAGAAAGCAACGAATTGACTCTTTAAATTCGTTGTACATAGGTAGGATAAAGTCAACCTCAAATAATACTAAGACAAAAAATAATAAACGGTTCAAATCTTATCTAATCTATCCATTCATTTTAAAAATAATCCTGTTAAATAATAAGGCGAGCTACCCTAGCGCCAAATGTATTTTGATATTCTTAAGTTCAGGGCTATTTTTGTTCTGTACGAATGCAAACTGAAGCTAAAAGTTGGCTTATATTCCGTTCTAAATATATTGTTATCATTGGAAAAGAGCCGTGGTGTTCAAGGCAATTATTACTGTATTAATATTTATGATTTCGAATTCTGCCAAACAATTTTTGTTACATATTGCTCATGCCCTGGGAAATCATATCTTTCCATTTAAAAAACACTTAGTTAAAAGATAAAATAAAAACAAATTAAGCCCCTCTTCAACTTTGGCTTTGACTCTAATCCAGACCGAAATACTTACTTGACGTCAGTGTCAAAGTCGATAAAAACATTTCCAGGCATTTAAGCCGAAGAATAAAGTCACAATAACACACAAAACTACACAACTCTTGTAGAATCGTGTGGCTTCACGATGCATCGAAGCCAAGTCGTTTCGGTTACAAGTTTCTGGCCAAAACTAAAGCCATACAATTTAATACCGCCTCACAAAAACAAAAAATCGAAAAAAGCGGGCATATAAATCTTGTGCAACTTTTACTATATATTTTTTTATTTTTGCCAATAAAAGTTTTCAATGTTCTGCATTGCTGCTAAAAAGAGAACAAATAGCAGTAGAAACAAGGGGCAGGAACGTTGACTCCTAAGTTTATCTAATGGATGGCAAACAAATGTTAGATATGAAAATAAATCTGCACCCTGTCAGTCCAACTAAATCCGGCAATTTGCACCATTTGATTAGATTTGCCTGCCCTGATGTCTGTGGGAGTGTGTGTGTGTGTGTTTGGGGAGAGAAAGGAGGTCTAAAGTCCTGTGCAGCTGTTGGGTATCGTTAGCGCAGTCTATTCCAAGTTCTGGTTCACATAAACCAAGCTGTTTGTTCTGAGTCTCTCAGCTTTTGTTAAGCTTTCCTCCAGCGGCTTGTTCTAGGTCCGCAGTGGGAGGAGTGGGGGCAAGAGGAAAGGGGCGCTCGCTTTACGGCTGAGCGCAGCTGCAACTGTCAGGCAAAAAATGAATAAGAAAAATAGAGAAACAATTCGATATTTATTGCAGAACGACATTTTTATTGCCAGAACAGACAAAAGTCATAATAAGCAGGTTGGGGAGGTCTGCTGTACGCAGACAGAATGGAGTAGAAAGTGGAGCTGTAGGACTGGCCCCAAATGCCCGCCCACTTAACATAAATTCTGTCTGGCTTCGCCATAGTCTGCTTGCATTGACTACAAAACCCAAAATCCTACACAATAATTTGCCCAAACGCACAAGACGATTATGGATTATATGAAGTATATGGCGGAGAAACAGAAAGAATCTCTCAATAAAGACTGAATAAATTATGAATGAGCAACTCATATATATTTTGCATTTGCATACAATTTCTTAATTTGAATTTTTAATACGCCTTTTTTTGGGGCAGTGACAAACTTTTACGCTTGGTATTTCAAGGATAGAGGATGTGCAATGAGAACGCAAATGATAAGAATAAGGAAGTGTGCGCAACTATGTGCGGAAGACCGATTGAATGCATTCATTCAGTCATGGCCATAACTGTAAAGCAGCCTCCACATCTTCTGCCCCTCCCCCACAGCATTCCATCTTTGTTGTTGGCTCATGCTCATGCCGATGCCAAGCATGAATTCTGTTTTTATCGGTAAATGAGCAGACACAATTAAGTGGCGTAGGTTACGAAGGGTTGAATGGACGATAGCCGCTGCTGAGGGTTGTTGGGGCACTGAGGAGCTGGACAGATGACTAACAACAGCGAGTCACAATGCTTGCTGGCCCACTAAATGACTTGTTATGGAAAATGTGTGTAAGCTAAAAGCATTTGGTGTCAGGAGTCGTAGTTGGGGATAGGGTCAGGGCATGGATGAGGGTGAGGGTGAGGGGTAATAGATTTGTCATTTGTGGTGACGCAGCTGCTGTGTAGGGGCATACGGTAGTAGGAGGTAATTCACGCTTACAGAACTCGCCGTCATAGTCTATGATTAATAAGTCTAATGCCAACGCTAGATGGCGCCACGTTTCGCCTATGAACTTTGGACTGAGGTCTGTTTGTAGATAAAAAGGATGCCTCTTAATTATTTGAATGCTCGCTTCAATTTCTTTAAATCTGACTTGCCACAATAATTGCATTTTGTAAAAACAACACTGCATAATTGTGCAAGACTTTAAGGTATTCCCCTTCAGCTTCAGCTCTCTTGTGGTACGATAAACACCTCGCAAGGCCCTCCCTAATTGATTCGTTCGTTTCGAGCAAGACTTCTGTTATTTATTTAATTTAATTTAATGGCACTGATTGAAGTCCCTTGGTTTTAAATCTTGGCTTTGTCTAGGCAGCTCTTTTGTCATTTCTACAAATTTGCCGTTCAGTAGTGCCTGGGGGTGTGGGTGGCTTAATAAGGATGGAGCTAGAGTTGTGACACTTTATTGTGTGCACAAATTGATGACGTTGCTTGGCAATTTGTTAATTCATATTACACAAATGTGCCGCAACATGTACATATGTGTATAAGTAGAAATCTGTCCAACTTCTCTCCCTTCCTGACTGCCACCATCGCCAACCCCCTGTCCCTATATTTTGATCGCTTGCGCTCTCTTGAGTCTTGGCATCCACTTTGGCTGCACATCATCTTTGGGCTTCTTTCACATGTGCCTTCCCGTTTTATTTGTGTTTCTGGTTGTGTTTCTTTGACTTCATGAGCAAACACAATAACAGCCCCCTCCCCCCACGCATATGTTTCCACTCCTTCTTGTCACGCCACATTTTCGACGTTTAATTTCGAGTCATGATTCCATTGTTATTTATAGTGAACAGAGCGGCGGCAGCAGCAGCAGCAGCAGCCACTCTAGACAACACTCCATAAAAAGCACAACTAAAGCACCAACGTCTCTGTGCCCCAAACCAAATGGTGGCACGCGATGAGACGCGTCGTCGTTTTGTCTGGGGTAGTTGCTGCTGTTGCTGTTGCCACTTAGCTGCTTGCAGCTTCCGTTGCCGCTTTAAACGCTGGCAACGCCATAGAAATTGTAATTCAATTTAAGCATAGCTACATAAAAAATATAAAAACTTTGCAACATAATAGCGCAGTTTGTCATTTGCCTGCCGCCGCGCCAGTTGTTGTTTTTACTGTTGTAACTTCGCTGTCATCGCAGTCTCCCGAATGATTTTTCCATTAGAGTCAATGTCAATATTTGCTGCATGTTTTGGCAGCTTTGAAATTGAAAATGTGCTTGTTGCAAATTATTCCCGACATGGCTGCTGCTGCTGTTACTGCTACTGTACAACCACTTCCATCGCCAGCCGCAATGTCTAAGCTTCGTCTCCCGCTTGCAACAATTAAACAAATCTCGCGAACATTGCAGCGTCTGTAATTATGGCAGCTGGCTGGTACA
The DNA here is from genome assembly GCA_035043785.1 of Drosophila planitibia. Taxonomy (NCBI): domain Eukaryota; kingdom Metazoa; phylum Arthropoda; class Insecta; order Diptera; family Drosophilidae; genus Drosophila; species Drosophila planitibia. The sequence goes on along the minus strand of JAWNMS010000042.1, from coordinate 542,945 downwards.
CGATGCATCCTGTTTATGTTGCAGCCATCACGAGGGGCACTCGTCAGTCGAGTGTTAGTGTGCGGCAAATGCTGCCTACTTTGAGGCGTCTTTCAAGCTCAATAAAGCTTTAAAATGTCAATTTACAAAACCATTTAAATTATAAGAATTATAAATGTACATATTAATATGCAATTCATTGTTTAAACTATTTCGTTTTATTTATTATTACTAAAGCTATTATTATAAGTTATGTGGATTTTATATAAGGATTACACCTAATAAGAAGATCGTTGCATACTTTTTACTATAAGAAAGAGGTTTAATGTTGGCTAAGACCACTGTCTGGCCTATGATAATTAACATACATCATATATCTGGTACACGCAGAAACAAACAGCCCTAAAAGAAAAAAATAGCCCTTGGAAATTTTACTTGACTTTGTATCTAAATAGACGAAACATGTTCAGAAAATAAGAAAAAATTTGTTCTGTTTTTCAGGCATATATTTGTACTAATCGAAAATATTTCGAAAAAGTAGTAGCTCTGTTTTTGGAAAAAATCGTCTCTTAAATTCTACTGCAACTACTTTGTTAGAGTTTAGTTGCTGTCTGCCAATTGCTATTGCTTATTTTGCTTAAAACTCGAAAGGTTAATAACAATATTATATAAATACAAAAATCTTAATAAAAAAACGTACCCCGGAATTCGAAAAAGAGAAACCCCTATTTAAAAAAATACATCTTCCATTTCGGAAACATACTTTGTTAATAATAAGATCCTTGGCACCCAAAGTATGGCAACTTTTTAAAATTCAAGATGATTTTTTTATGAATGTTCTTTTTGTATTAAAAAAGGGTTCTTCCTTTTGTCTGACTTATGATAAAGGAAATAATTATCTACAGGAAACCACCTGGGAAACCATCGATGGTATACCCTAATCTGGGTTGGGATGCAGCAAGTTGGTTATGTTTGGGGGCCGCAATGGCTCGATCACTTGGGAAACTCAGGAAACTCAGGGAGCTTCAGCTGATACATTTCATCATTGTATAGCACTATATCAGTTTTTGTTGGTATGGTTGAGCTTATAATTATCATGCAGCCGCTGCTTGTTGCATCTTAAGCAATTTGCTTGCCAGCTGAAGCTGACGGCAAGTCACTGGCAAGTTGAACTTAATCAGTTTTGCAGAAAGATAAGGAGTGTGAGTTTGTGGAAGGGGGCAAAAACTTAGCGGCTCCTTTTGCTAGGCAACAAACTAAAACAAAAGTTTAGCTGCTGAAAAAAGTTTTAGAACAGCCCCCAGCCCGTTGCAGTGGACCTCACCCATTTGGGATTAGACTAGCACGAGAAACTTGGTAATATGCTGAATTTAAAGTGCGACCTGTTTGGCCCACGGCAACACGGCTGGCAATGGCAACACTCAGCTGCGCATTTCAGATTGTGCAACTCGAGACTATCTTGTGGATATGGCGTCGTCCTGCGGAAACTCCTCATCGGGAGTATATTTGGTCACATTGAGTTTAGTTGAGTTTTTGTCAAAAGGCAAACAATGTGCCCGGCAAGAGCTGCAGCATCTGCAGAAAGGGGCGGGGCATTATGTCTTGCGGGAAAAGCCATCGCAGCAAGAGCACAAAGCAAAGATGCCGACAATTTCGCGAGAGCAAATATATACATATATTTATTAATATAAGTAAGTATATATATATATATATTCATATACATATACATATACATATACATAACAGCAAAAATAGTTGGAGAGAAAAAAGTTGTGCGACTTTCAATAATTTTCCTTTACACCATTTTCTACCAACTAGACGGCCCTTGACGGCAACTGTTTTTGACAGTGGGTGGTATGCGCCACAACGCTCTTTTTTATCTCTGTGGTGAAAATGATATTTTTGCGCTTAAATGGCGTCGACTGCAGCTGCCCGCTGTTCGGTTGAACTTCAAAATTTAAGATCGAGACATTCACTCATCATCTAACAGTTGCACAACAACAACAACAATCTGAAATGGCCAATTCATTGGGATGCGATTGCCTTTGGGGTCTACGCCTTTTGCATGGCCCATTGTTAATTATGCGTTGGGAGGAGTGGGAAACCCCACAGGTTGCACAAAGTATAGCGTCTGGCTGAACGCCACCTCCTCGTCAAATTGCACTTGTTTTCCATTTTTTTTGTATTACAAACTTCTTTTTTTTTAATTTAGCAAAAGGCTTTTGTGCAAATGTTGGCTGGGTGCAGAACAAAAGTGCATTCAAGTGGAAGTGAGAATGGTGGATGGGGGTGCTGGGTGCGGGAGGGGGAGGGGGATGGGGAGAGAGAGTTCCGCAAATGCCTCTATCCATTCAATTGGCCAACAACAAAAAGTGCAAAAAGTTCTCGCTAAAAGTGGCGCCATCTATTGACAAACTCGACTCAAGTAGAATGCAACATTTTTAAAACGTTCAAATGTTTAAAAGATAAGTCTCAGTTTCATGGCAATAACTTAAATTATGTTGTGAGCGCTTTGAAATTGGTTTTAGTCTTTTTCGTTTAAAATCAATACTTAATCATCAGCGGCTATTGAAGTTAGGCTGAGTCAGCACTGTACAAGTGAAGTTACGTAGAAACTACTTCTAAGCTTCTTCTGGATGGAGCAACAATTTAATATTCTAATAACATTAAAAATCGGAGTCTTAAGAAATTAGCTGAAAATGTCAATGCTAATAGCGTAAAACCAATCATTTAAAACTGCTTGATTAGTTTTAATAGTGATTTGCCAGACGAAATAAGCTTTCCAAAGGAGCTCACAATGATATAGTACTTATTACAATTTACATGAAACTCTTTATTCCATAAGTAAGCTTGTGTAAATTTTTCGACTTTATTGAATGATTCTTAAGTGTTGACACAGAATAACCGAAAATCCCATTTAAATATTTATACCCATTCTGGAATCTCAGACAAACTTTTTAACAATAGGAAATCATGTTTCTTTTTGTGTTAGAACAAAATCCAATTAGGTTGAAAACACACCCTGGAAAAACATTTGTATATCGTTTGGAATATCATTCGCCCTTTTTTGAATGTGTGTTAAGCCAAACTTTGGACTGCAAACAGGCAAAGGCGCTGCCAACTTTTTGATCACAATTCATAAACGTGAACAATTCGTTCGATGTCGCTAACCAATTAAGCGTGAAGCAACAATCCCCTCTCCACCACAACGACAACAACAACAACAGCTAACAACCAACAACAATAACAACCTCAAAGGCAAAGACAACTTTATCCAAATGCGCCTTAGAGAAGCTCAACGATGCGTTCGACGCTGGGAAAACTCGTGAAACAAACACACACACACAGGCACACACACTAAAACTTGTGAGGAATTAAAAGCATTTTCCCCTCTCATTACTGCGTGTGTTCTTTTTGTTTCATTGCCGGCACTCGGCGAGTTTTTTCATTATCTCTTCTTCTTTTTCTTCTTTGTGTATTCTGCTTATAAGCATTCGATTCCCTATAAAATAATACGGCCCCAGCTGATAGATCGGGCAATAATAGAACCTGTTCTAGCTACGTCGTACGCCTTCAACCGATTGCCAGTTAGATGACAGTTAGATAACACTATACCGAAAATTTATAAATATTTTGTATTTATATTATTGTTTAAAGTCATTTTTGTTTACACTCAATCACAATACTTAGTTAAAAATTCCAGACAAAATTGTTGCACGTTTTGTAGTGAAATGGAGTTCAATCTAAATTGAGAACATTTTACATCAGAACTATAATATCTCTCAATTTGAGTTGCAAAAAACTTGACTTTATGAACTTCGAGTAGCTTCTATCAAGCGAGTCAAACTTAATTCTGTTTTAAAATATCGAATAACATTCACAGAATTGTTTACATAGTGAATTTGCAGTTGTAAATTATAAAGGTTATCACAATTAGATCGGTAAAATAATTATCACATACTTTTAATAGATAAGAGTTAACGAGAAAACTGTGAGATGCTTTTAAGGAGTCAGTGAAAGGCTAGTTGTGGATACATAAACAATTAACTATTATATTCAAATAACATATGTACATATGTATATACATATATATATATACAACTCAGGTATTGCCCATTCTATTATTGGGTTTAAAATTGTAAATACTGGTTTTTGCATAGGTATTACATACATTTTGAGCACAGTGTGCGTCTGCCCTGCTCCTTTAAGATAGCTGCCATTTTAATAGGCCTTTGAATACAATTTTCTCGCTGGAAGAGTTTTATATACGCAAGTCTTAACTCACGAGTTCACTGGAAAAAGACACACACGAATGAGGAATCATCTTATTAGATCAGAAGTTCATTGCCATGATGTGCTGGTGTAAGGGTTGGGGGTTGTTTTCCAATAGAGGCAAACAAAAAAAAAACACTAGGTTTTATAATAATTCGCGAGCAAAACTTTTTGAGTATAAACCGGTTTGGTGGTGGGCGGAGAAGGGTAGGGCGTTGATCGCGAGTTCTGTTGCTGCTGCTGCGGCAGCTGCTGAGGGTTGTTTTTGGGCAGCCCTTACAGAGTTCTTTGTTATTCGCACCATAAACATAAAAGAAAAAAAAAACATTTAATCAAATATTTAAGACATTTAGCAATCACGACAAAAATCACTTTGATAATGCTACAAGAAGCAAGTAGACGACGCGTTCTAAGACAATTCAACAATTGGTACCGTTCGTAAAAACTGAGAGATGCCGCCGAACGACGTGCACGATTCGAGCAACTCTGAAGCACTGAATCGGCTGCCAGCCAAGTATCAGCCAACAAGCACCAAGTACCAAATGCGAGTGAGAGGGAAATTTTAGTGCGTGGAGGTGGGAAATTAGTAAGTGTGTGTGTGTGTGTGTGTTTCATCCTAGACAGCTGAGAGAGGGAAGTTTTGGCGAAGCGAAGCGAACCATTTGCCATGCGTGTGTGTGTGTATTTTATTTTTGGGGTGGCAGGTAATTCATCTTGTAATATATGTCATATATCACACTCTGTGGGTGCACGTATATTTTGTGCACACATAAGTACAAATATAAATATAAAATAAGCACATATTATAGTACTCTAACATATCTAACACACTAGCCGCAACAATAATAATAATAAAGGGGCAAGCTTACAGCAAACATTACCGTTCATTTTGGCCTTAGTGGGTTATCAGTTATCGGCCATTTCGCCAATTATGCGTCTGGTTCTCGTTCGTGGTTCGGTTATACATTTAAAATGGAAATGGAATTTATAGAAATAAAATACGTAATTCAGTGGCAGCCTGCCCCTTGCCCCTGCTTCCTGATTGAAATGACTCACGCAGGGATGACAAAGCTAACGGTATTCGGTTGCGACTGCTTCTGAACACTGCGTGCCAAAACTCGAAGGCATTTTTATTTTCATAGTTGCAAGGATTGACTTCAGTTTTGGAATACTAAGAGTTACGTGCTCTAAACATTTATCAAACGCTTTCTAAAGTGTTTGTATCATATATCAACCACATCACTCAAAACTATACCGAAGCATTGTAAATTGTCGAATATTCATTCATATTTTATTTTATTTTATGTACACATATGAAAACATTTCAACGTATTTCATTGGTCATTTGACTCTCGTTTTCCTGACAAAAAAAGTACTGGGTAGTACCCCATATGAAAACTCCAAGGCCCAAGCTCTATCTCGCTGCTAAAATCATGTATCTTGTATCGGAGTGGCGTCAATGACTTTGCCAACTTTCGCCAGATGTGTGAGCGGGCTGGGTAACAGACCAAACATAAGTCACTTTGCCATCCTTCCGGCCCGAAGTGCGTGTCATGTGGCATGGAGTGGAGCGTGGCTTAGTTGCATGTCAGTTGTCAGATTATGTGTCGGAACAACACTGAGAACAGGAGGAGCAGCGGCAATAGCGTCTTGCCACATCTTACAATTTATCTCTCACGCTGCTGCCCAAATTTGGTGCTAGCTCTTCCAGCTGAAGGAAACCCGGCATATTTAATTTAAAAGTATGTACATCCATGTAGCACATTGCTTGGGTTGTGTGCCACAAGTTCATACCACGAATTTGGAAGCTCTTTCGCTGATTGTATACGGTTGGTGTCAACAATTTCGCTGATTAAAAAACAACAAAGCAGGCAGCTGGCATCATGCAGTGAAAGCAGCCAGTAGAAAAGAGAATTGGACGCCATATGAGATGATGCGAAATGACTCAGTTTCATGGTCGTCCTCGACATCCATCAGAGCGCCAGCCAGCATGAACATTATTGGCTAGACGCATTCAACAACAACTCTGAAGAGAACAAATAACAAAAAACTATAAAAACAAAACCCACGAAAATAAATCAATCTTTGGGTTCCCCGAAGATAAAATACCCTTGCACCAATTCTAATCATTTTGATCAGTACCAAAAATCAACCTTTCATTTTCATAAATTAAAGCCATTGTATCATGTGATATATTTCAATCTCATACCTAACTGTAGCAAAGAGCATAATTGTCTATTTCAATTTAGATATCAAAAATTTATAAATAATTTATAATAAAAATTCAAAATTACTTTTATTTTATATAATGAGCAATAACAGCTAAGCTGAAAGGCATTCAGCTAATTATGTCTTCGCATTATAGTTATTCACGTATTAACAATTTATGATATATTTTATTTAGTATGTATTTAGTTAAGTTACAACAGTATAAAAGCCACTTGGAAATCAGAGCTTTCGGAAATTTGAACAAAATCTAAAGTATTGGTTACAAAACCCATATTCTTGGAAATATAATTAACATGACATGTTTCATATAATATAATTTTATTTATTTATTCATACGAAGTAGAATGTGGATCCTCTCGAAAACTGAAGCACAGGGTATAATAAATTACCACAAACAACAAAAAAACCTTCCTCCGTATGAGTGCTTAAGTGAGTAATACGCCCCGAGTAGACTGGCTGGCAGCCAAATTACAACTAGAACTACCCTTAGCATTATTATAACCCTCACCATACCCCTATCCTTATCTTTGCGCTCACTTCTGTCTCTCCCAAAAACTCACTCCGCGCCTCCAATAAGTCACTGATTAAAGCACCATTACAAGCATTTGAATTTTGGCCGTAGGAAATCGCAATAAGGCTCTAGCACAAAGCTGGGCACAACAAAGTATCTGCTGCCGCAATGATGTGGCACATCATTCACATAGCGGCAACTGTTGCATAGACCCCGCCGCATGGGGCGCTATTTTTAAATGCATATTAATGTGTGGAGCCAACTCGCACTGCGGCGCGCCAAATGATGTCGTCGACTTGCTGATGAGTTTTAAATAAAGAAATGCAACAGAGCAATACAACGACAACTGCGAGAGAGTGCCTTAATCAAGGCATTAGCCCGAATGGCAGATACCCTAATACACATGCGTGATTTCTTATACTCTTTTAATATTAATTATAATGCATTTATATTTAATAGTTCAGCTATTAATGCAGCTCTGATATATGCATGTTTTATCTATGTGTGACAAAATAGTCATAAAATCTGAGGGCTCTTGTTATTACAGATATCAAGATAAGCTCAAACTGTAAGTCAAATATCGATATTTATCGATATTTTTAAGCTGATTAAGTGATAGAAAAATAGGCAATAAGCTGGCTGGGCATCAGATCGACTGGTTCATAGACGGACAGACAGCTGTACGGCACTAGATCGCTCCGGCTGTTGAGGATGATCAATCCACATATATATTTGTACAATGTATACAATATATGTAATACATAAAATTAGTATCATATACATTAGCACAATATGATGTCATCCTTTTATATTTAGTTACTTTCTAATGGACACAGGGTATTGTAAAAAGACCACTTAAGTCGAAAAAAATCCAACGCATAAAACGCATTACATCTTTCAAATGTGCAACGGCAACGTCGACCCCGAGGGCCAACTGTGAGTGGGCGCGCGGCGGCTGCTGCTGTTGCTGTTGCTGCTTCTGCGGAGGCGGCTTCAAGCGAAAGTGGCGCCGTCGCCGTCGACGTCAGCATCAACGTCAACGTCGTCGTCTGCGCTGCAGTCTGATGACGGATGCATGCATCATTAATTCAACTGAAGCAGCGCACACAAACAACAGCAACAAAATGAGGCAAACGCCAACGCGCTATTGCTTCTTCGTTCTGTGAAGTTTTATGCACAATCATTGTGAAAAACGGGATATAAAGGAAAAGTGGAAAATGGTTTACCCGATTGGTCCAATACGACGCATAGATGCGCTTAACGTAAGAAATCTATAAAAGTCAGCAGTTGGGAAACCACAAATGTGGTAGTCTATTCCTACTTACAGCTGAGCAGTGGAATGTGATTCCTGAATGATACTTAACGATGGTTATTAAATCGACGTCACTTTTTGAAATCGCAAGAAATCGTTGAGCACTTATATCAAATAGATCAAAGTAGTAATTTATTTATATATTTGAATAATGGATTTATAAAACTTATTTTTGTTATTAATGTGGACTAAAAACAGATCAGAAACTTAACCATTATTTTTTAAATATAAAATGTGTTTAATTTTATTTAAAATGAAAGCAATAAATCAAATAATATAAAATTGATAAATGATAAATATAAATGTAAGATTACAAAATCTTTATAATAAATCTGGGGGCATTGAATGTAAAGTAAGTAAAATGTTCATTGTTCAAAATTGACTGCAAAACATTGAGAAAGCCCAGATAAAATTTAATAGGTTAAAAAATCGTTAAGCATTAGTAGCTCTAATAATATTATTATTATTTAGTATTTTATTCATTATATTTTTGATAATGACAATTTGAATTCAGCTGGATAAATTTGGCTTAGATCATATCTAAGCCCGGCTTGAATAGGCTGGCAAAAAGCATTAGTAAATGAAATCAGCGTTTGGCCCACATCTGAGGTATGGTATAACTTGCAACTGCAACTGCATCTGTAACTGTTTGTTTTATTTCCAATCCAATTCAACCAACTTGGCGCTTTGTTTGCGCAGAGATAAATGGCCACTGTGCTCGAGTTGATTAGTGTTTGAGGAACGAGAATGCGATGAGAGACAAGCGAATTGTGGATGGAGCATAATGTGGCGGATACATACAAGCCATACATAAGTGATCTGGCATTGCCCTAGGATGGCACGTGCCGCAGCAGCGAAAGCAACGCGAATGTTGCCGCATCAATCGTCAATTCGTTGGGCAGAGCGCGGTGGCAAGAGCCTCATGCAATCGATCAACTCATGCAACACCCACGTAGCACGTTAATTGATTTTGCAGTTTTGTGGCTGATGAACTGGTTGCATGTATATAAAAGGGGCAACAACACACAATAAACACAACAAACTGCAACAAAGCGATGACGACGCACAGATAAGTGGCTAAATAATTGAAAAGTCCCATTAAAAGATTGACCCAATTCGCCACCCACATCCTCATCCCGGAAGGGTTAAAAGTTCAAATACGAAGTGCGAAATTTTTAATTGAATTCTGTTTACCAGCAGCTGGGGAGACTGGAGAAGACTGAAGCGGACGGTGGGATGGTGAGCGCCATAAATTATACGAAGAGTTTCTGGGCGATTGAAACGCCAGATAAATTTAATTTTATTCTTTTTTTTAGTGTTATGAATTAATTTCAGATATGATGGTGGGGTGGGGGTTTGGATTGGGTGAGCTGGTCCCTCTAATTTTAGCCAACTAACATGCACGAAGCGTAAAATTAAAATAAATTTGTTATGCGGCTGCCGTGGGCTCGTTGCAGCTTGCTGATCCGTTCGTGCAATACAGTTGCAGCCAGGTGGGCGTTCCAATTAGACAGCCCAATCGAATACAACTCAAAATTGAAATGAGAATTTCAAAAATCATTAAGAATTGGGATCTTAGCCAATTATAGCCCATCTAAAGTGACACCATTTGTTTTAGTAGCAATATAGTACCCAGATTCTATAAAATATCATCTATCCCAGGTATGTTTGAAATTTATTAAACGCCACTGCGTGATATAAGGCAAATCAAATATATAACACAAACGTTTTGAGAAAGACAAGGGCAAAATAGTTAAAGCTACAAATTTTGAGCATTACAAATATTTTCAAAATGAAATTTTCTTTGTGAAGCACATTTGCTAACTTTGATCATTTTTTTTTCGAATGTTGGCTCTAGTCTGACTTTATTCCTTTCCTTAAGTGTTTTTGCTAAAAATTATGTGTGTGCCTTTCAGCGCCCTCGAAATATGGAATATAATTCTAGAAGCAGCAACAGCTGCATCGATCTACAACTGTAGACATCAAATTTAGAATATAAGCTCTTGTTAACGAAACGCAGAATAAAGTAAAAATTGTTCTGGAATACATACGGTTATTACAACCTTTCATAAAGGTTAAGACTTTAAGATATTTTTGACGGTCTTATTACATGTGTATGAATATGTAAATAATGTATAATAAGTCGAGAATTCCTGAGAGCTGAAGTTAGATGGAAGCAGTAGTTTTAACAGACTTACCTTTTTTCTATAGTTATCCATTCATAAAAATGGTTCGTTGCACGGGTCTTAAAGTTAAAGTTACTATCGTTATCGTTATCGTTGTAATTATCGTTGTTGGTATCGTTGTCTTATGTTAATGTTGTCAGTTGTTTGCCAAAGCAGGTGGGCGGAGAAAGATTTGGCTCATTTGTCTGTGTGCAGCTAGTGGAGCTGCCGCTGCTCCCATTTTCTTTGTTTGTGGCGGCAGCAAACGCAGCAGCGGCGACGCTTGGCAGCCGCGCGGCGACAAAGCAACATTTTATGACACTGCCTCAGTCATGGGTTAATAACAAATTCACTTCAGTTGTGGCTGTTATTGTTGCTGTTGTTGTTGTTGTTGTTGTAGCGGCTTTTGCGTCTGGCAATGCCCCCAAAAGCGTTGCCCGCCGCTGGCAATGCTGAGAGCAACAGCAGCCAGCGTACTAGCGAGGCAGCGATGGAAAGAAAGCTGTTCTTTGAGCTGTCCTGTTTGTTGTTGTTATTGTCGTTGCTGCTGCTGTTGTTAATATGCCTAATTTGTATATTCACGTATACATGTACATATGTGTGTAAGTATGTATTTTAATGCAGTCGTTGCTTTTGTGTTGTAAATGGACGTTTCCTATTGTGTGTCGGTTTTGATATGTTTGTTTTGCGATGTTTTTGTTGTAGTTTTCTCTCTCTTCCTCTATTATTTGTTGCTAACTGCTAACAATTGGCTTTATTTGTTAACGCATAATTCACGCACACACATAAACACACACACGCAAGCGTATTTTTTTTTTGTCTCCTTTGCTGTGCGTTGTTTTCTTCCATTGCCGTTTTGCTTATTTGCTTTTGCTTTGTGGCTCGCCAGTCAGCTGTCTGCCATTGACATGTGCGCGCTCTCGCACTGCTCTCTCGCTGCTGCTCTCTGGTATTCTCTCTCTCTCTCTCTAGCTTCGCCTAGGGTGGCACTCACACATTTACTCACACACATACACACGCAGGCACAGGCACGTTTTAACTGTAAATGGCTGATTTGTGTGTGTTTGTAGGTTGTGTATATTTTTGCGCAATACAATGCGAAATTTGGCCTATACTTTACTACGTTAGGCACTTTTGGCTGTCAGCAACAACACACATACATACATAACACACGCACGCACGCATACAAACAAACACGTTGAAGCTACTGGAATTTTCGATTTAAATAGTTCTTGAGCATTTTGGGCAAGAAACCAAACTTAACAAATTCAACGTTTTTGTTGTTTTCCTTGTGCTCAGTTTTATATTTGTTTCTTGTTTTTTGTTTGTTGAACAGTTGTGTATTTAATGCGTGTGCCGATTTGGGGCCACCCCTCGCGCCTTTCACTATGCACTGAATATTTAACTTCTTTCTTTTTGCTTTTTACTGTGATTTCTTTGAACTTGCAACACTCGCAACACTGCGCCGAGCGTCGTCGTTGTTTATTGTTGTTCTTGCTACTGCTTGCTGCTGCCTTTGCTTTCGCTTTTGCTGCGTTTGACATGCAGTTAGCTTGTTGTTTTGTAGTTTTGGGCTGCAGCAACTTTTGGCCGAAATGGTGGTCGAAAATTGTTTAAACAAATTGAAACGCAAAATAAAAGGCAGCCCGAACAGCAGCCTGTGTCGGAGCAGCTACAAGTCTTCTTTTGCACAACTATTGCGCTGTGCTCTTTGTTACGCTGCCTTATCGCCCGCTTGCTTTAGCTTGCTTTCCTCTTTCCTCTCATTCGTCGTTCCATTTCTCGTTCTCTCAGTCAGTCAGTAGTCAATCGGTTTTTTTTTCGGTGGTTGTTTCACATTTTAGGCTTTCTTTTGGTTCTTAGCGACGCTTTCTCTCCTCTCCTCGCGCCGTCTGCTTTAAGAGCTTATCCTTTGCTCAGGATATGCGCACAGCTGTCAACTACATACAAAGCTGCAGCTGGGCATAAGACTACTCTCTGGCTTGCAGTCGCTTGCTCAACAAACGCACTCTTAAAAATCCATTCCACGCACTCACTCTCTCTCTCTCTCTCTCTATCTGGCTGTCTCATTCTCTCTCGCTGTCTTGCTCTCTCGGACAGCTGCTGTTGTCTGTCATCGAGCTTGAGGCGAAGCAACCCCCGAAAACAGCGCTTACAGTTTGAGCGCCACTGTGTTGCCGCTCAAGGTTTGATATGCATTCTGCCAGCTGTTTGTTTTGTTGTTTGTCATTTGTATTTTGGCACTCACGCACGCACGCACACACGCACGCGCGCCTTTTTCATTGTGTTTTGGTTGGCTTGCAACGCCGGCGTTTTGCAACACAGCGCAATGTGTGCCATGTGTGACTTTGCGAATGCAACACAAATCGCATCAACTTAATGCATTTTAAAGCATACAAGCAGCAAACAGCCATCCCCGCCCCTTCCGATAACACACACCGGCAATAGCAAGCTACCACACTTCCTCCTTGTCCTCTGAGCAAACAGGTAGTTGAAAAATATTATGGACTTTGATAAGGGTACGCCCCTTGGGCTTATGACTGAGAAAATGTTGTTAAAGACAAAATCGGATATGGAATTAACTTAGAAGTGTAAGAACAATTATAGAAAATTTGAAAATAATCAAGGCATTTATGTTATGGACTTCTGATCAGCGCTATTGTCCTGTTAGCAGTATCTAATAAATTAGATTCTTATACTGTAATCAACAATAACTAAATTAGTTCAATGCATCGAAAACTAAATTGATTAATGACCGAAACACAGCTCAAACTGTAAGAATTGTTATTTGAAAAAAAAACCATGTTGTTTTTTAGAAGACGTATTTTGAGAATTCAACGAACTAATTTAAGTAACTTTCCCCATAAAAACAAAATAAAGACAATTTTGAAAACCATAAACTATAGAAAGAAAATATACAAAAAAAAGCTAATGTTCACACCTATTTGATATTCCATGAATGCATTTTGATGAGTAATCCTTTTGGTCCTTGCTCACTGCTCGTGTCGTTTAAGCCCTGGCCTTAGCTTTGGCTAATAGTTCATGGTGAGTGATGCATATGATAATAATTGGGGCACGCTTTCTGCTATCTGCTGAAAGCCACAAAGAAACCCAAGGAAGGGTTGCCAGTAAGGTTAACAGAGCGAATCCCCTTATGGCTTATGGCTCCCCTCCCCTCCCCCTCTACGTAGACACACACACACACACCCGTGTGCTGGCAGGCTTAAGAATATCATCACAGCGAGTCATAGTTTGTCGTATGAGGCGACTGATATGACACGGGGGTGACACTACAGGCGGAAGTCCTTGATCGCCATTAACATGGAAATGACCAAGTCGATTCTTGTCTTGAGTAGTGTAAGCAGCTCGTGACCTCCGGCAGTGGGTCAGGTATCCCCCGGATAGCCGTTACGCATCCGCCAAGCGGCAAATCGATACGACTAAGACAGAGTCCAGTTATGTCATGGGATAGGAATACTGGAACCCCCTCTCTGAATATGTTGAAACCTGGGCTGACGGTAGCAGTATTCTAGCATCTCAGTAAGCGTGGTGAAATCTTGCCGGAATGCCTGATAGGGTAATGCTTCTACCGCCTCCGTCCCGTTAAAACTTGGTAAATCTCCAAGCACGCATTCTGGTACGTCGTCATTAACTTTTGTCGGTACAGGTTCAGATTTTACACTCTTGTTTGAAGCGAATCTCGCTCTGAACATCTGACCCCGTAAGCGCGAGTGTCAAACCTCGCATGGCCTCCCTGGATGCAAAGATGACAATGGGATTATTACGTATCTGTACAGCGACCAGAAATAAAGACTTGGAGAGTAACACTAATATAAATTTACAAACACAAACAATGACGGTGGCGACGCGTTTGCAAAGAGTGGAACGATGTTGAGATCTCCAGTATGTGTAGCAGCGCCGCCGCCACCTGGAGAAACCAACGGATAAAGAAATAAACCTGACGAAGCAGCTTAGCATAGCGCTATGCGACCACGGCCAAGAAATTACGAAGCTGGTGGAGATGCTAGAGGATGACAAACGGCGCACCATACACCAACCGATGTGGAACTGCATCGAGAGTCCCGGCAGACGTCCCCTCCTCCTAGGATCGGCGGTGGAAGTTAAAAGGAAATAGCGTGCAGAAATAAACACACTCCACGGCAAGAGGAGTAAAAGAGTAGCTGACTCGGTCGCTCCCACAGAGAACCAGGCGACGAAGAAGGTCCCATCCGTCGGAGAGGCACAAGAGACCCTAAAAGGCGAATAGTGGAGGGAATTCACCCAAAAGAAGAAGCCTAGAAAGCCCAAGAAAGCAAGAGTCTGCAGGGAGAATGCGCGCCCAAAAGTGAGGCTGGTTATGCTGAGATACGCAAGGTAAAAGCAGACGATAAGGATAGGGAGAAACCAAAAGGGTGAACTACTGCTGCAACTGGATAAGCCAGCTATGGATACCTCGACATGCATTTTACAGTTGTTACGCCCAACCGAGATGCTGGAGGAAGCCTCGGAGGATACTTTCGGCAGATCCCTCTTAGTAATTGCTGGGAATTTCCATGCCTGCGCAGAAGAATGGTGAAACAGAGAGACGAATGCCAGAGAAATGACTGGAGGCGGCTCACCTATCGTAAGGCTGGCAGTGAGTCTATCAGAGATATTACTCTGCTAAGTAGCTCGTTACGCAGAAAGACAACGTGGAGAGAACAAGAAGTTCACATTCAGCGATCACCAAGCGATATACTTCGTGATCAATGGAAGAACGCAAATACAACCGCGACCCAAGACTAATGGACCCAAATGAAAAGGAAATTTCTAAGACGATGATACTTTTACCGACTCCTTACGTCACGCCGAGTCCACTGCCACCGGGCAATCAGCCGGCAGCATGGATATGAGATTAATTCGGTGCGTTACGGACGCATGCTTACTGGCTAGAAGACGCTTCCAACGTGCCAGTTGGGTGGGGGACCTCAGAAGAGCCAAGAGAGAGCTCAAATATCGCATTATAAGGAGCAAAGCCAGCTGCTTTGGGCAATCTGCGAGGAGGCTGACATGTATTCCTTGGGGAACCACATATAAGGTGGTCATAACGATACCCATCACGATACCCAAAGCCTTTGCTGTAACAAAGTCCAGATGCTTACAGGGCGGAGTATTCGCGAAGCGATGGAGCTGGCAGCGGTTCATACACTTGCTAAAGGCGGATAAGCCGATTAACTATCAGTCAGGACATAGGTCTAGCTGCCTTCTTATTGTGCCGTGATAACTCTGGACATAGACAGGACAACAGGAGAGCTCTGGACGTAATTCGAGTACTTCCGTATCTGTCTAGTACTGTATTCAACTACCTATCCGACCGGTGTTGGAGTATGATACAGAAGACGGTCCAAGGAGTCCGAGGTCCTCGAAGACCCGGAACATGTGCTCTACCATTTCTCGAGGTATAGGGGCTACTACCTCAGGGCCCCCACCAAAGACCTTAGTACAGCACAGGATGGAATCTCCGTCACACTGGAGTGAAGTCCGCCAGCTCACCATAGGCATACAGAAGGATCTGAGATTATGCGAAACTGAGCGGCGAGTGACGGAGAGTGCCTAATTAGGCAACCCATCCCGGAAGTAACATGCAGTTAGCCCCGGCCGTGTGTATCTCCAGGAGATTCTCACCTCTAATGCGTAACCAAAAAAAAAATAAAAATAAAAACACACACAGAATTCAATTTGTCACAGTGGTTGGAAATACTAATGGTTAAGCAGTACCTAATGCTAAAGCTAAAGCTGAAGCTGTTGGACTCCCAACGACAGCCGTCAACTCCAGCTGCAGACGAGATGCAGAGATAAATCTGCCTGCAAGTTGGAAAATATTTGTATTTCGCCTGCTCTTTGTATGGGGTGTTTGGAATGGAAACGGATACGGGGCCAGGGGTATGGCTACGTTACGGTTGAGAGTTGGAGTTGGTAGCTGTTCCCCGTTGCGTAGGTAAAGCCAAAATCCCCATGAGACTTGTTAATGCAAACAATGCGCATTTGATATTGAAAACGCGTGTAAAACGTATTGGATGAATTTAGTGACTAGGTGGCTGGGTGCTTGGGTGGTTGTGTGATAGAGCCACCCATTGTGTGGCTGTCGCATTCGGGGTAGTTTTTATAGGGCTCTGGTGTTTCTGTGAGCATGCTTGTGTGTGTGTGTGTGGGGGGGGGAGGGGCTTAACATGCTTGCCAAAAGCCCAGCATCACTTGCAACCACACGAATTTTACTGAAGACAGTGGGCGGAGAGGGAAAAGCTGTCTATTTTTGGGGTTGTGTGTGTGCAGGGAGGGAGGGGGGGGGGGGGGGGGGGGGGGGGGTGTATCGGACAGCGTACGTTGCGTTGCATTAATGCGAATTTCCGGGCTCTGGAGCGGAAGTCGATTTATGCAAGTGCTGGCTACGTTTCTGGGGACAGTTGGTGACAACATTTTGTTGCTCGGCTTGTTGTTGACGCCGCTGTTGTTGTTGTTGTTGCTGTTGCCCTTGTTGTCGTTGTTTGTCCGCAAAAGCCGGTATTGTTTGTGCTTGGCTCGTTCGTCGCTTGTTTGCCCGCATGTGCCAAAAGTTTTGGTGTCTGGCAAAAAAAAAACAAAGTCATCCCAAAAACCCCAGCCTCAACGAAGTATGCGAAAATGCTAAAAATAAACACGAGTCTAAAGTTACAGACGAAAACGTTTGTAACCGGACTGCGCAATGCACTGTTCCCGGCGTAAAAAGATTTTTCACTTGAGAAACAGATAATTTGAACTATAGCTTTAAGTATTTTTTGACTTGAGAAATTGACAAATTCAACTGCAGCCTTAAAGATATTTATTGACTTGACAAACAAAGCAAGCAAAAATTCAACTGCAGCTTTAAGCATATTTTGCCTTGAGAAAAGAGAAGAAAAATTCAACGGCAGCTTTATGGATATTTGGAAAAAGCAAAAATTCAACAGTAGCTTTAAAGATGTGGAAAACAGTTGAGAAATTACGAAATTGCACTATAGAGTCACATAAAATCGGCATGCCCAATTTGCACAGTCTGAGCATGGGGCATACAAAAAACTGTTGTCAGTGTGGCATTATTGCCATGTTGTCATGTAAATGCCGCACGCGCTTAAATGCTTTAACTGGCTTCTAATGAGGCGCCTCCTGCCCGAGGCAGGCGCGGCTCGCGATATCTGCCGTCGTCTGGCTGGCTAGCTGGCTGAGGATGCTACCCTTGTTTTAATATCCTGTATGTCCTCTCTGTGGTTAGGAGTTGGGACTGTTGCTCTGTCAGTAGTCATTTAATGACTTACCTTATCTTCAGCTTCCTCAGCGCGTTCTTCCGCTTCGATGACGCGTTGTTCGAGCTCCGTTAGCTGCAAGTACAACAAATTTGAAGGGTGTATAAGTAAATGTGTAACAGAACAAGAGACAGAGAGATACATATATAGATAGAGAGAGAGAGAGAGAGAGAGAGGGGGGGGGATGGGAGAAGGGAGAAGGGGAAGGGGGAGGGGGAGAGAGATGCTCAGATTTTCAAGTTACTTAAATGGAGGAAATGATGTGCAAATAATCGAGTAGCCAAGTTTATCAGCACATGCCACATAAATTTAATGGGTCAAGTGACGTTCATTTATATGTTTTTGCTCTTGAATATACAGTCTCAGATTTGACAGCAGCCAAAACAAATACAATTACAATTCAAGTTAACGGCTTGTCTTTGATTAACACAAAGACAAAGCAAATTTTCGAAAATAATTTATTTTTGTTTGCGGCACAGAATCAATTTGAATTTGTGTTTCACTCAAAGTTAAGTTGGCAAGTTATTGAAATATTCATATTTCTTTATAGGCAACAGTTTGTAATCAAATTGTTAAAATATACATTCAGTAACAATTATTTCATATTCACCACATTTCACCACCACGACAATTATAAAAGTTATTGTTGATAAACAAAATAAAAACATTAAGCACTATTAGCCAGGTTGCGTGAAGCAAATGATCATCTTTTTTTGTTGCTGGTAATCATCGATTTCAAGATTTTTGATTGCAATCACAGCTCAGCTAGGTTAAGGGAACTGTTAGCGTTCAAATCTTACGCCCAGCACTTGGCAAATGTTTAGTAGCAGTCTTAAAGCTGTTGTGGAAACCACTTAATTTGATTTAGTTTCACAAATTTCTGTCTAACTCCATTGGAGAAGCTTTTGCGTGCTTTAAGCTTAGTTGTAGAGTGCACAGCGCAACGGAGACACACACCAAAAAAATCCCTGTATTTGGTGAGTGGTGAGATTTGAAAAAGCTTTGACCACAACAAGTGTGTTGAGTTGCGCTCGACAAGTGACAGGTGGCGCCATTGGTGCTGTCCCTTCACTCTTATCTTATCTTGCAGCATCCACATCACTTACTGAGTCCCACTCCCACTCCCACTTCCACACCCACTCACTCATTCAATCACTCAGTCAGTCAGTCAGTGAATTAATCAATCAATCATAGCAAACGATGACAAACGATTTGCGGTTAGTAAGGATAACACAGCATGTGCTGCTTGGCAACTCGAACTTTATAGCTTGGACGACGGCGCCGAAATGTCTGTCGAAATTGGCAACACACAAACAACAATACACATTATATATTATATAACACTGGCCATTTCTTTTTTTTGTTTTCTTGTTATTTGTTTTTTGGAAGCCACACCTTGCTGCACGCCATTGCCACCACTTGAGGCAGCCGCAGGCAAGGCAACGCGGTAGGGGGAAGGCGGGGAGGCACTTGTCAAAGCAGGTCGAGGAGTTTAGTTTGCTTGGGGTCAGGTCACGTGGCTTTGACTAGGCGGAAATGCTAATCTCGCACTTTTAACTGCTCAATGGTTTGCCATTAACACAGGCCCATAATGGATATAACGGATATAACGGATATAACGGATATAAAGGATATATAGGAGGCAGGCAACCACCTCGCTCCACTTCGTGGGTGTGCTATGCAATGGAGCACTCTTGGAATGCCATCAATTAATCACAAGAGTGGCCCGCGAGACGAACAACCATCGACGTTCAAGTTAAAGACCTGATTCCGTATTAGGCATTCTATCCAGCACCACCCAGCCGCCCAACTCAACCGCCCACTTGTGGGAGGAGGAGGCAACCCACGATTTGAATGCTTTGAGTGCATTAATTTGCGCTTTTTATGGCATTTAAGTGGCCATTCAGAGCGTGAGTGAGTTTTGAGAAGCGGCTTCCATTGATTGATGGCTGCCAGAAATATTAACGCCGATGAACGCCGAAATATGGCATTAGCATGCGGCAAATGATTAAGATAGAGATATGGATAGAGAGAGAGAGAGAGAGAGGCAGAGATAGAGGGAAAGAGAGAGAGAGAGGTGCTAAAATGGGGCTGGGTTCGAGTTGAGTGCTGTTCAAGGGCTGCTTGAGAAACGTTATCGTCTCCATTAAAATGATGGCAAAATGTGAATTTAATGGCTGTTTAAGCCAACTAATGTCCACAAGTCGATAATGATGATGATCATCATTCTAATGGCAAGCAGTTAATGAGGCATTGTGAGACAAGCAACAAAAGTGTTGAAAATACGTAACAGATCAATACATCATTCCGACAACGTATTACTTACTAATGTTAATAATCGATAATAATCGATACCCCAACTACCACCTCTATATACAAGAAATACTGAATAAACGTTCTTCTTTGTCCAACAGCCAAAGCCAAAACCAACAGATGAAGTGAAATTCTCATTGGACTTGCACAATTTATGTGGCATATTTTGTCAACACGGTGCAGCTGTTGTCAGAGATTGCATTGCGCTGCAAGAGAAAATATATGATATTTTACTCTTGGCAAGTTTGCCCAAATCATATGAGAAACTGGTTGCCGCATTGGAATCACGGGATGAATTACCACAGTTTAGTACTGTGACGGAACTAGTGATCGAAGAATGCGATAGACGCAAGAATGAAGAACAAATTGAGAACCTGAACGCCAACAATACACTCCACACTACACTTACAGTGAACGATTACCTGGCAACTCAGCGTGGTGCTTAGATAGAGGCGCCACAGTTCATCTCTGTGCAAATCGAAAAATGTTTAATTCGCTTGAGCGATTCACTGATACAGTCACACTTGCTGGTGAAGAGTCACTGGAATGAGTTCTCATGATTAAATCGAAATCGCCAACAGTGAAACTTACAAACGTTCTTCGTGTACGACAATTACAATGACACTATTTTGGTGAGCAGAGAAAAACGATAAAACGCTAATCATTGCAAATCATAGAAGCAATTTGCTTCTGTGTGAAATATCAAAAACAACAAATGCAGTGTTCCTAAGTGGAAACGGCAAAAGTGGCAGTGAGCACATTATAAAGTGGCATGAGAGATATGGTCATCTGAACACGCAAAGCCTCAAATAATTAAATAGTATGAAATTGGTATGGTCAGCAAGAGTGAGGATGTGCTAAGCCTCATACACAGTGATGATGGCAAATGGATCAAAGTACTTCGCAGTGACAATGGCAGAGAATGTGTAAACAACGAGTTAGACATATATCGAAAATAAAATGGAATCATCCCGAGCAAAATGGAGTTGTCGCGATGTATGCTGCTAGACGCCAAACTTAAGGAAAGTTTCTGGGGAGAAGCTGTTCACACGGCAGCTTATCTATGCACCTGACTACGCCAAATGAGTTATGGACAGGGCAGACAGGGCCTTCAGTTGGTCACCTTCTTACATTTGGTAACCTTCTTACATTTACACAATTATCGTAAGCCGTGATGTATACTTTGTTGAGTCAACAGGAGCTCGTGATTCAAATGATGGCAGATTTCTTAACTAGCAATTTGAGCAAGTCAAAACATGAAAATTGTAATAAGTTGGTCTCAAACTAATTGTCAATAATATGTATTGAGGGGGAGTGTTGAAAACAGATATGATATGAAAAGATCAATACAACATCTTGATAACGTATTACTAATGTTAATAACAGGGATTTCGGGGATACTGCGCTCGATACCCCAACGACAGCCCTATATATAAGAGACATTGCATGAACATTTCACAATATTTTAATTAGTCGAATGCACCTTTAGATTGGGCCAGGTTTCATAGCGATGTAGTTGCATGAGATTATTGCCATCGAACCATTTTCCAGGGTGAGAACCAGTTGCAGCAGAAAGCTTGGCTTAGACTGTTTCCACACATGGTCAATCATGGTCAATCATAATCGGCCATATAAAACTGTTGCACTGTTTAGAGCTGCAAATCAGTTGAGTGCAGGTGATTGATTGGAAGTGGATTGAGTGATGTGCGGAAAACTGAGCAAGCTCTTTAGCTGCACTCAAACGGACGAGCAGGAGGAAGACCCAAAAGAGCCGGTCACAAGGCAGGAGAAACAAAAGCCGCAGCAGCAGTCACATTTGGTGCCACTGAGCAACCTGAGTGCCAGATCAATACCAGCCGGCGCCACCGCTCAAGTTGCCAATTGCAATGGTCAAACTTATTAGGCAGTTGCGATTCCCATAGAGAACTGAAGCGATCTGATGATCAGATCCTGAACGGCAATGCTGCTCAACAGAGGAGCTCCGATTTGAAGATATATAAAGAATAAATACACACACATAAACGATCTATAGGGGATATATAGGAGAAAGACGCATAAAGGCTACATAAAGCTATTAAAGAGCAACTTTATAAAGCTAAACAAATGCTCCAAATGCCAAAATATTGATAAGCTGGTAGGGATGGGGGTGAGGCTTGGTTGTGTGTGTGGGGGAGTGGATGCGTGAAAAAGTTGTAGCAGCCAGAAAGCAAATGGATTAGGCCAAAAAGTGCGAGCTGGTCGAAAGTTATGCGAGGCTTGCGTGCGTGCAGGCAACCAGGCAGCAGCAGCAGCAGCAGGGGGTGGAGAGGCAGAGAGTAGAAAGTAAAGCAAGCAGTAGCAGGAGCAGCGGAAGCACGAAATCAACTGTACACTGAAAAACTATTTAGCGTATTCGGAACTAATCTGGAAAGCTTGGAAATGGACTGAAGCCAGAAGAATAACGGTTATCTTAGGCAAGCCGAACCGAGTTAATCGTTGCTGACACCTCAAGTTATAGTCCAGAGTTCGAAACATTCTTATTTTTACGGCATAAAAAAATGTGGGTTATTTGTTTTCTGTTCCACGACTGAATAGTCCATATTGGTGTAGTTATTCTGCATCGGAGAGGGTGACATGTATCCTTATAGATATCAAAATGCTACTCACTCATCTTTCGACCAATGTCTTCCATGACAGCTATGCTATGATATAGCTTGGCCTCGACCCATTTAGAGCTCTTGGCAAAGGGCCAAGTTTCAACAAGCTAACTTTAATACTGAGCGAGCTCAAGTTATTCGGAAAATCGGTTTAAGAAATTTGGACGGACATGGTTTTATCGATTTGACAAGTGATGCTGATCAATAGGCTCGGAGACGTCTCTTTACAAAGTACACACTTCAATTATTATTATTATTATTATTATGATATTTTTTACAAAATCGCACAAATTAAATTAAATAAGAATTTCAAACAACGCTGACAAAAAAAATATATATATATATATAATTATCAATCACCAAATAACAGTGTCTTTTAGTTCAGTTTTTAGACATTATCCAGACACAAAATGTCGAAACCTATTCCAAATAGAATGCTAACGCCCTCCGATATATCGCTATAATAAAGTCGGTGCTTTGTGGCTTGAGCTTGGATTTTTATTTGAGTGTAGGAGCTTGAGGGCAATCATAGAAGGGGAAGCAGGGGCAGCTGTCAAGGTGTGTCTGACCACAAACGCACACACACACACACACACACACACGCACACGCACACACACACAAATAGAAAGAGAGAGTGAGGGGGAAATTGTCGCATGTAGCTTTTTAGTTATAGGCGCTACTGTTGCCAATTGGCAAGTTAATTAGAGCTTTTGACCACGGCCACAGCACAACAAAAACACCGTCAACGATTTTGGCTCTAAGCAGCTGCATTTCCACATAATTGCATGGCCGTTTCACAACTTGCTGTTGTTCTTCTCGTTGCTCATAACTTGGCCCAAGTTAAAGTTTACAGTTTACAGCCGAATGGCAATCACAAATCTCATTTGCCAGCTACGATTGCAATTTGGGAACAAACAAATGACCCCAAACGGAGGACAGAGAGGCAATCAGACAGACAGACAGACGGACGGACAGACAGACGGACAGACGGACAGGCAGACAGCTCGTTTTGCTTGATGCAGGAAATTATAGGGTCTGTGTGGCAAGTCAGACACGTGAGCATGTGTGGAACCATCGGTTGGCCAAATAGGGACTGTCTTTTTATACTTTGATACCGAGGGTATCATGGTATATTTGCTTTGTGTAATGTCCGTTATGCTGTCTGTCTGTCTGCCTGTCCGTCTGTCCGTCTGTATGAGCGCAACTTTTTTCAACACCCTTAGAGATAGGGACTTGAAACTTGGAACATATACTGGTCTGTTAAGTGGCTATATATTCCTCAGGTTTTGAGTAAGAGCCGTTAAATTGTTTAGGTATATTTCTGGTAGCCGCCTTTAAGAACCAATAACAAATTTATATGGCCACGCCTACACCTGCGCCCATAATCGGCCAGACCGATATTTCAGGAAGTGTAAATCGATAAGCCCGCATATCTCCCACAATTTTCAAAATAAAGTGACCAAACTTGAAAGGTAACTTGCCTCTAAGGATCGGCATATAAGCCACCCACAACCACTACACACCCACCGTTTCCAGGAACTTCGGCCACAGAAATCTGAAATGCGCATATTTAGAAAGTATGATACTGGTAATTCCCCTGAGAGATCGACATCCAAATTTCAAAGGTGTATTGCTGGTAACACCCTTCATGAATCCGGTAAAAAAATGTTGGACCACGCCCACTCCCGCCCTCAAATACGATAAAAGCCTATATATCCGGCAATGTGAGAGGAACAGTGACCAAACTCAGAAGGAAGATTAGTAGGAGCCTTCTCTATAATGTTTTTCAGCCACGCCCACCCCCGATATATGTATATAGGTAGGTTATGGCTAGTTAGATATGTTATGGCTATGTTACTTGCGATATAGAATATTTCATATGAGAAACGGAAAGATGTTTAATTAAATGAGTTGCCAAAGACGAGCATTTGAGTACTCAATATAAAAAGAAAGAGAATCAAATAACAATAACTTGAGAATAGGAATAAGAACACAATAAATTCTATTGTGTCAATGAATAAATGTAACTGAATTTTTAAATAATTGTTCTGTATTTCTAATTCGTTAGGATTCACCTGAAAAGGATCACAATCACAGCTAGAACTTGTTGATTATCAAATTTAACATACTATAGAAGATCTCCAGAAGCTGATCAATATTGACAGTTTATTTCAAAAGTTAACAGAGTATAACGTAGTCTGCATACCTCTCCCATTCTCTGCTAAATTTCAAATAATCTTTTTGGAAAAATAAAGAAAATATTCTAATATCTTTGACATAGAATTTAAATCGACTACGATACGAACTAAAATTGCTTGAACGCAAATATGAAATTATTATTATTATTTGATTATTGAATATGCACTGGAAATTGTTTCAGTTATTGCAAATTGTTTATGTGTGTGAATTCGTGCATGGCACGATATGACAATAACAATAGAGTATTTGTTTGTTTGTGTGTGTCTGTGGGGGGGGTGTAAACATTTGACATGCGGATTTATTTGTCGTGATATTAAATTTCGATCCATTTCATTTATGTTCATTTATGCATATATTTGTACATTTTTTGTTTTCAACCCGTATTTACTTAGCTGGCTCCTGCTCAGGGTTTTGTGCATTTGTTTTAATTGCGATAAAGTTAATTAAAAATTGTTTTAATTGAATTGTTGTGGCACCTTTGTTGCACTAGGTCTCTGATTATTTTATTGCTCATTTGCATGCTGTCAATAAAACATTTCATTTTCTAAATGCGCACCTTAATTGAAGTCGACAACAAATACATAAATACAACATTTAATCTCATCCACTAAATTATCAGCTCGGGCAGTCGGGGATCATCATAGCCCAAGTCATCATCCACGTTCACATCCACGTCCTCAGTCATCTCCATCTCCAGTTCCACGTGCACCTCCAAATTCTGCACCGACTCATAATTTGGCTCAACCGTTTCGGGCAAATTGATCAAAGCGGCAGCATCCAATGTGGGCGGGGCAGTGGCACTGTCTGTTGCAAGAGACTGTGGCACTGTTGCCTCTGGACTGGACATTGTGATCGCCGGTGGATATATGATTGATTTTCTGCACGTGAACAAATCCCGTAGAAGAGATAACAACATTCGGAAAACCATTGCTGCTCCGCACCCACTGATAAACTAAAATGGGGCTCAGTTGTTTTTTGCTTTTCTATGTGAGCCACATCAGAACACAACGCAAACCTTTGTTTACCCAATGGCGTTGTTGTTGCTGTTGTTGTTCGTATTACAGCTGGAATTCGATTGGATTTAGCAGCAAGTGGAACAGCGTGAATCAGCTGCTTTTCAAACAATTGCTTGCTAGTCACACAAAATAAATTCGCTTCTTTCTTATACCTTGAACCAATTAAAAATGGCTAAAACGGTATAGCCGAGTTGTGCAGAAGTATGCAACAGGCAGAAGGAAGCATCTCCGACCGCCTAAAGTATATGTATTCCTTATCCCGATCAACAAGCGACCCGATTTCGCAATGTCCGTCTGTATGAACACACGGATTACAGAGACTATAAGAACCAGACACTTCAAATTTGGAATATTAGCTCGTATACCCCGTGCTAATTAAGTTCATCTTCCATTTTATAGAGTGCCCCTGTTTGGCGAATATTGATATATATTGATTGATTGATTGAGAGCAAAAAAAGGCACAATTTTAAAGGCAGTGTTTACTGCAGAGTCCGATATTTAGGCGTATTTGATTGTTACCCTTCAGTACCTGTTAATAAAATTATAGTATCTTAAACAGCTGGATATCCCTTAATTAAAATAGTCGATGCCCCGAGTGACTGGAGGCGATGGACAGGCAGAGAGACAGATACATAAAGTGAACAAACCGCTGAACGTGCAACGCGCCATTTGCAAATTGCATTTTCTCTGTTTCCACACCCCCTTCCCCCATCAATCCACACCTTTCTTTAGAGAAATTCCCATTGCCTGCCCCTGTAAGCCATTAATACTATTTTGAAACGAAAGCATCTGTTGTGAATGCGACTGGCTGTGGGCTGAGGGGCAACAACGAGTGCTGCACTGGAGTAGGATCTATATGTATATATATATATATTTGTGTGTGGGGGTGTAAGTGTATTATGAAAATGTGTTAGCCATTCAATTTGATGGACGGGCGCATAAATGTAATTATATAATGCACTTTGTGCACCATAATGCATTTCATGTGCAGCAGACTATGTCCATACAATTATATGTGAAATATTTGCATAAGTATTTGCATAAATATGTAATTGTTATGCATAATAACAAGCGACTCTTTCAAGATACATTTAATTTTTATGCATTTTGAAATTTGTTTAACTATTTATGATAACAGACACCCAACCCACTCATCCAACCCCACCCGTAGAGCCAGTGTTTTATGTACTACAAAAGCTTTGGCTAGTTAACATATATCCTTAACTTTAATCAGGAAATATTCTTTATTTAGACTAATTAAACAAACATTTTGTTTCCAATATGTTTTTTAAATCTATCTGCTAAAAGGTAATCATTGACATTACCATTAACATTAACATTAACATTACCATTAACATTACCATTAACATTACCATTAACATTACCATTAACATTAACATTAACATTAACATTAACATTAACATTAACATTAACATTAACATTAACATTAACATTAACATTAACATTAACATTAACATTAACATTAACATTAACATTAACATTAACATTAACATTAACATTAACATTAACATTAACATTAACATTAACATTAAAATTAACAATAACAATAACATTAACATTAACATTAACATTAACATCAACATTAACATCAACATTAACATTAACATTAACATTAACCTTAACATTAACATTAACATTAACATTAACATTAACATTAACATTAACATTAACATTAATATTAACATAAACATTAACATTAACATGTACATGAACATGAACATGAACATGAACATGAACATGAACATTAACATTAACATTAACATTAACATTAACATTAACATTAACATGAACATGAACATGAACATTAACATTAACATTAACATTAACATTAACATTAACATTAACATTAACATTAACATTAACATTAACATTAACATTAACATTAACATTAGCACTAACATTAACATTAACATTAACATGAATATTAACATGAACATTAACATTAACATTAACATTAACATTAACATTAACATTAACATTAACATTAACATTAACATTAACATTAACATTAACATTAACATTAACATTAACATTAGCATGTGGAATATAGGCAAGTATTTCACAAGTGCGACGAAGGCCACTTTCTTTTTCTGTGCCGCAGCGTAAACCAGGGCAACTGCGCCGCGTTGCAATTGGTGTCAACTGCATGAAGGCCAACACACAAGCATACAACTTACGCACAAACACACGCAAACGCACAACATGGCGCCAACCAACATTATTTCTGCTGAGTGTTTTTTTTTGGCATACTTAACCGCGGTATTCTATATACAGTTGTGCGTGTGTGTGTGTGAAGTGTGGTTGGCTTTAGGTCAAGTGCGGTACTTATAGCAAAAACTGCTGGCCAACACGACAAAAAAGGGGTTAAGGTGCCTCATTAGGCTGCAAGTGCATTGGCGTTAGCTCATTATGCAACTGTGCCACGTCTTCCAGGTGTAACTTGCGAACTAATTGAGATGCAGCAGCCAGCAGAACCTTGATTAATAGCAGCGCATAAAACGCTCAAGGCGACCTTTTCAAGTTGCTGCCACAGAAACTTGAACAACCTGACACAGGTTGGTATGGGGCAAAAGTACACCATGGCAATCAGATTATTAGCAGCGGCAGCAACGACGACAATCTTCTCGTCAATGTGCTCATCATGTGCTACGTTCCGTCCTTCATCGTTGCGACTATCAACTGGCAGCAGACGTCTTGCAAGAAGTTGCCCCAAGCAACTCAAACCACCAACGATTGGAGGCAGGCTACGCAACGTTTTGCAGCTGCTTTCAATCATGACGCACGGATTAGGACTCTGGTTAAAGATTAACAACGACACACCGACAACGAACAGCAGCCGATAGCAGACGACAGCTGGTGGGCGTGGCAAGCTTACAACAGCGTTGGCCTTTAGTTAGTCAATAAGCTGGCGTCATGCCCACCATTAGTTTGCTTTTGACAAAAGCTAAGCCGCTTTCCTACAACAGCAGAGCTGCAACATGAACAGAAATAAAAACAGAAATAAAACACAAGCAAGAATGCTGTAGTCGAATGAGCTCGACTACGACATATCCTGAAACCCGCTTGTATGTTGTACGTGTATACCTATGCACTCAATCGTAGATATCTGGATTCTGCAGTATACACACACACACACACACACACATACACAGACACACACACACACAAACTTACTTACATCCCTTTCTCACCCTTTCTCTTTTAGATAGTATATATCAATAATATGTATCAATATTCGCAAAATTACGGCAGCTATCGATAAAATGAAATAATTTCGATCTGGGCGGGGTATACGAGACATTTTTTCCAAATTTGAAGTCTCTATTTCTAATAATCTCTAAGACCCGCTTGTTCATACAGATGGACACTTACATACTTAATGGGGTTGCAGGTGCTCCCTTCTGCATTTCACATACATTTGCTCAAATTCATTATACCACTTTTATTCAATTTTAATGTGTTCAGGGCTTACACATAACTTGAGATACCGTACACCGACGCGTGGAAATTTGCAGAAACTTGGGCGAAACGTTCTACTTCAGGAAAGAAACACCACTGAGAACTGAGAAATAACGTTCAATTATTGAAACCTAAGAAATAATTTTTAGTAGAGCTCATGGAATAACTCAGCTTTTTGGCTGCTTTTCCTAGCCAAAATGTTTTGCCAAGCACAAAATAAAGAAACTCTAAGCTAGAGTGTAGCCAAGTTGGCAAGATGCAAGTCTTAGCTTATAAAAAATGTATAACAAAATAAGTGGCAGTCCTTACAGTTGATTTAATTGACAAATGAATAACTTGAGGCATTTTTATATATATATGTACTTTCATATTGAGCTGTCTGCAGGAACAAGCAGACAGGCAAAAGAAAATCTCTCAGAGACTTTTGTAGAACGCAGCTGGAGCAAAAAACCAAATAAAACAAACTGAATTTTGTTCCAACAAAGTTTTAAGTGCTGTTCAAAGCAATTTCAAACTTGAAAACCTGAGCTG
The DNA here is from genome assembly GCA_035043785.1 of Drosophila planitibia. Taxonomy (NCBI): domain Eukaryota; kingdom Metazoa; phylum Arthropoda; class Insecta; order Diptera; family Drosophilidae; genus Drosophila; species Drosophila planitibia. The sequence goes on along the minus strand of JAWNMS010000042.1, from coordinate 513,003 downwards.
GCATTTATGCCCTCTATGATATTATACTGGGCAAAATGCTCTTGTTTATATTTTCAGAATTTTGTCAATTTAAAATTGAGCTACAAAATGCAATACAACAAAATGAAAGAAATGTATGCGTTTAAGCTAGATGAATCCGAGCTGAGAACCACTTAAGACAAGGTAAGAGCAACGGTAACAATGCATACAAAACAACAGAAATATTGCAAATAGACGAATGAAAGAATGAATAACTGAATGAAGTAGATGGCGATGCAGTCAGTCTATTAGCAGCTGATAGCGATCTGAAGCACTTGCGGCCAAAAGAGTACTCAAGATAGAAAGGCATAACAAAAAAGAAGAAGCGACAACAGTTTGAAAAAACTCGCGCAATCAGATGGCAAGAATAGCAATTAGTGAATACTTTTAGGCTTAGAAGCGTCATGCGAAGCACAAAGCAAAAATAGCAGAGCAGACGGAGACAGAGAGGGGGAAAGAGGTGGAGAGTGAGAGAGAGTGAGAGCGCAGGAGGGAGTCAGACAGCACAACAGCTAAATGAAAAGACGCGCATGCAATAATCACAGCCAAGTGCTGCATATTTATAGGCGCAATCAAGTTAATTGCGCAACGCGAACAGGCAGGGAGAAAAGGCGACACACAACAGACACGCAGATAACTGACATAACAGACAACAGTGTTTGTGTGTGCGAGAGAGAGAGAGGGGGAGTGGGCGGTCGAGACCCATAACAATAGCAAGACAGCGACTGTTAATGGACTGCGTCTTAGCACAGGGGGCGGGGCCGTGGACGTGGTGCCTTTTATGTAGTAAAATGCGTATGGAGAAAGAAGCAGAATAACTCTGTCTGAGGTAGTTAATGTGCCAGCTCTACTTCTTTTTATACTCTACTTAAAATGTTGTGTAAATATACGTATATGTCGTATGTAAATGTATATATATTTTCAATAAATATTCGTCCATAAACCTTCCGCGAAATTTCATTAAAGGCACTGGATTATTTCCTTATAAAATTAAGAAAAAAGTGTTCCACAAAAGTTTGCTGTTTTAAAGTCAAATAAAAAGGAAATAAATTTTTAACATTAACATAACATATTTTATAACTTTTTTCCTTCTTTTTGGAGTGAGGTTAAGGTGCGAAATTCGATTAAAGGCAGTGCTAATAAGGTTAATATAATATGTACAAATTACACGAAAGTAACAAATTAATTATGTGTTCAGCCTCTAGATTTGTTTATAACTAAAACCTGCTCAACTATCTCAAGCCGTCGAGTACCCGCTTCAACTCATCGAAACAGGTGTCCCCATATGGTGTCTTGCTGGCCACCCTGAAAGTTTAAAATCATTTCACGAAACCACCCGCGACCGGCCTGCGACACATGTATCGGATCATTCTCCTGCTGGAATAAGGCATTTGGGTCTGAATGATGCTCCATAAAGTTTACCAAAACTGTGTCCAACATATTTAAATATCAGTAGTAATGCCAGTACTAATTTATACAGTACGGATTTTATCTCATAAGAAAATACCACATTTTGCCACTCCTGGATCCAGGACAAGTGATCTTTGCAACATTTATTCTGGCTATGAGGTGTGCCTTCGTTAATACTGGCTTTGACCTCATTTTCTTCCAAACCAATCGATTACTTCGTGACAAAAATTGTTGAACACGATGTTTCGATATTTGTAACCTTAAATCAAATAGAATTTCAGATGTTGTAACATTTTTATCCAGCCCAGCCCGTAAGATTGCAGATTTTTGCTGATGTGTGTGATAATTTTTTTGATGTTGTTTGTTGTCGTTTTCTTTTAATTTTAACATGTTATCAATTGCTGATGCCGATCGACTTAATTTAATTGATATTTGCCTTTGCTCAATCCAGTATCCTTGCAAGTAAGGATCTTAGCTATCTCCTAAGGATAGCGTGTTTTTTCCTTCCCATTCCAAATTTTTGTATGCATTTAATCTATTTTTACCCATAAAATATTTAATAAATATGTATACTTTATTATCCCATTCAGAGAAATTCCATATAACGCTCTGCTTCCTTTCTGGGAAAAAACTAACGGAACTTTTTTTTCCATGCATCATAACAATGTAAGAAGAAGAACCGTTATAAAATGCGTAAGCAAGGTCCCGTTACGCTTGGTACAGTTTTTAGCACCATAACTAAATCATTTAATCAAATTTCGCGGAGTGTATGAAAATGTATCAAACAACTTCCGAGCAACATGCATTTTCTGTCGTATTCATATCCATTAAAATAAGAAATTAATTCATATTATTATGAGAGGAATGAAATCCATTAATTTGTTACCACACCTGAAATCATAGATGTGAAATGTCAGGTTCACAAGCCAATTTTAAGATGTGACATTAATTCGAACCAAGTTTAAAAAATAGAGAAAAATGCCTTTTCAATCCTTAGAGCACAGGCCCATCTTTCTTTCGAGTGGTCTACCCCAGACTCAACACTTTCCCAGAAAGCATTCCTACGATTACAATAATCGAACGATATCAATTGTTTGATCCCCGACTAAAAGAAGAATAAGAGATCAGTCATTGTGAATAAAGTAGGGCAAGCAGAAGTATTTGTGATAGAAATATAAATTAGTTTTCACTGCTGCATATTTAAATTAATTGTCGTCCTTTTGTTAGCTTAGGTATTATTTTGGAATTGCAAGTGCCACTCGCGATTGACATGCAACTTGCAGCTATGCAATGCAAAACAATGTTTTGATTCGACTGCAGCTGGCATTAGGTAAGTGGCTCTTGAACGTGTCCGCAGCCAGGAATTATAATTCAAGTTGGCCGCTAAAAATAAAATGGCAAAATTGGATAAGCAAGGTTTTGACTTCATTTACGATTGGCTCCGCTTGGGGTGGTTGGATTGCCAGTGGGTTGGCTTATGTTTCAACGCAGCGCATTATAAAATTAGTTAGTGGCGATGGTAGACCAAAGCAAAGCTTTTCATAATCCGCGGCGTTATAGTTTTCTTTTATGCAGCACACTTTTGTTATGCCCCATGCCACAACGGCATTCATTCGTAGACTCAGCTGCGGCACTCTGCGGTGAATTTCACTTATCCCTGTCGGTTCATTTACTCCGGCATCGTTGTTGCACACATTTTCATTTTCATTTTGCTGATATTTTCTTTTGACTTGCTAAGCCTGTGCCTTGTATTTCATTTTTCAGTTTTATGCATGAGACGACGCCTAGTTTTCATGCCCATTCTGCAAAACTCAATCTCATCTTTTTTGTGGATGTTTTTTGTTTTGTTGGTGCTTTCTATTTTGCCACCCAGTTGCGCTGTAAATTGTTTGCATACAATAGAGCAACGCCTAGCGCCTCGCCTCTGCTCATGCTTCTGCCACTGCCCCGCCCCAAATTCTAATTTCAGTTTCAGCTCCAGTTTCAGCGTCAACCCCCCCACTCACCCAAGTTATTTGTTGGCCAGGGCCAGGTCTTAACTTTTGGCGCGGCTTATTTGTGCGGCTAGATTAAGTTTCAAATTGATGGCCATTTTTGGAGTCCTAAGCCAAGAGTACGAGACAGAGAGAGAGAGAGGGAGAGGGAGAGGGAGAGAGAGAGAGAGAGAGGGCGAGAGAGAGATAGTGATAAAAAGAGAGATAGACGTGGACAGTAAGACGGGTAAAGAGCGGGCATTACATAGTTTCTGGCTCATTGTTGTAAGCTCCATTGATGACCATACTTAAATTTATTCATTTTTTAGCGGCGTTCAGTTCACATCTTTAATTATATTGCGGCAACTAATCGTATTACTCTAAAAGAACAAACCAAATAACAATTTTCATATTTTAAATAAATAAAATAATTTTAGTGCATTTGATAAGATAATAATTCAGCTACCATGCAATGGCCAAATCTTAATTTTGAATTTAATTTTGTCATATTCATTTTATGAAAGGCGATAACAATGAGTTTAATTAGTATTAGTAAAATTTGCTATATTATGTTAATGTTATATATATATCTGAAAAATTTAAGAAAAAATTAAAATTTCGAAATTCGTCCAAAAACGTCAATTTTCCGGAAATTTAAAACAGTTTTCTGGTTTTTAGAAACAATTTCTAGGGATAAGAAAGCATTTCATTCCATTTTTGAGAATTACATATATAGAAAGACACAACTTTCCGTTTTCGAAATATACTTTCTGAATAATAAACTGAGTTACCCTTGGCGCTAAAAGTTGAGCGGTTGTTTTCTGTGATTAGTTTCAATGATATACTAGCTTCAAATTAAGAGTTGCTGGCTTTCCATTACTATCTGCATGCATTTATATCCTTATGCAAGGTAAAAGTCAATTAAGAGTCTAAGGCTCTATTGTCAGTAAATTGTGAATGGAGCTGAATCTTTGCCAGAACAATCTTTAAGATTCAATAATATATCTGCAATGAAACGGGGGAATGGCAATGCGAATTGCCATTAAATGTCGCGGAAACAGTGGAAATGGCATACCAAATTTCCAGTGGATGGCTTTGTGTGGCACGCCCACGACCAGTGGGTTGCTGTTGTTGTTGCTATTGCTGCTTGTGCTGCCACTTTTGGCAGAGACTTCCGGTAAGCGTTTCCGACATCTTGGCTGTTCAAGGCTCGAGCAATTTATGCATCGCTTGTGTTGTGTCGGACAACTCGACTATCCAACTAACGCTTAAGTGCCACGCAGTTGCCACTTGGCTGGTCGTGTTAAATACCAAGCACATTGCTGCCACAGAAACTGTCGCAGAGACGCCTCCTTGGGCTCACCTGCACAAGAAAGCGCACAAAACACGACTTAAGGTATTTCTCTCTCTTCCCCTCTCTCCCTCTCTCTCTCTCTCTCTCTGTCTCTCTGTGTGTGGCCTGAAAAACTTGCGCATAAAATTTCCATATCAGCAATTTTATTTGCAACAATTTGGCAACACTTTTGTGCGGGGTAACAAACGACCCCCTCCCTCGCACCATGGTGACGTATCAATTTCCACTTGATTGCATTTAAACTGAAGGAAGAGGGCCGAAGCAGCAGAGAGCGGCAAAAGTTTTTGGCGCAAATTAAGTTTTGGGTACATATTCCCCCCCTCACACTTCACCCGCTAACCAACCCCTGCCTGGTTGTCACACCCCATTCCACGGGCTGTCCTCTACACATAGCCATTCATCGCCGCAACAAATACAATTTTTGCGGCAAACGAAAACCCAAAATAAAGTTAAAAATTTTACGTTTTGCGTGCGTTTTTGTTTAAGTATGCGTATGTGTGTGTGTCTGTGTCTGTGTCTGTGTGTTGAGTGCGACACTGACTGCAAAAACTTTGCGCCCTAGCAAACTTTGGCGAGGGCAAAAGTTTACAATTTTTATTTTATTTTATTTTATTTCCCTTCTTTTTTGGTTTCTTTCGCTCGCTCGCTCGCTTGCGTCCAAGTTTAAAGGTTAATGATACCGCAAAGTAACACCAAATAAGTTAAGGACCACAGCAACTGGCAAAGAAAGACGAAGGAAAAACGCTTCTGATTGGATTTGGTACGTGCAACGTGCCACAAACAAACAGACCTAACTTTTCTCACACATGACTACGATGTGTATATGCAACGGCAACGGCAACGGCAAAGGCAAATCAGAGCAATTGGTATTGGAAAAGAAGCGAAAGACATTTGAGTACATCTACAAAAGCAAATTAAAAGCTGGCCAAAACTTACCTTGATTTTTCTCAAATTAATAAATAAGACTTGAAAGTACCGCAACACACAGAAAAAAATCGCTTAGAATTTGAGAAAATCGCCCCGAAAACAGGAAAGTTTTTCTTCTTTTCACAAATAATTTCTTACTATATGAAAAAACAAATTTCTTAAAATTATAAAATTTAAGTTTTCTATTTTTCAGAAATATTTTTCTTAATAAGAGAAATTATTTTTTAAAATTTGAAAAGTGAGCCATTCTTTTAAGACAAAATCCTTTCTGAAATATAGTTAAATGTCATTTCTCTCGCTATTAATTTACAAACTATTCAAAGAATGATATAACCTTTCGATCTAGAAATATACTTTCTGAACAATAAGGTGAGATAAAAATGATTATGGTACACTTACAGTTTGTAACACTGTAGTTATATGTATAATTTAGAAGATTTCACATTACAAATGTGTCAATTGCAAACACGACAACATATTCAAAATGTATGCATAAATATATATGGTAGTGCTGCTTCATACAACGCAAACACTTAATATTTTCATAGCTGCTTTCATAATACCTTCGGTTCTGCTTCTGGTTTGTGCTGTTTTGGCGAAGTGTCACAATTTTTGCGCGGTCAACATGGTAGTAGTGCTGGTGAAGATAGCCGAAATATTCAAAGCTGAACGTTTACGAAGAGTTTTTTTTAGTAAACAAATATATTAATATTATATTTGCATATTTGAAAACATTTTATTAGAACATGACTCATTTTATGGTTTTAGAATGGAACGTGGCAAGCAGTGCACTCCAAGAATAAAACCCATACTAACAAAAAAAAACATGATGTGAAAAGTCTATGTCTAAATATGAGCATTGCAATTGGCCATTGAAAAGATTGAGGCACACTTAGAGGTCGGACCAATCTGGTTAAATGGTGACAGAGGGTACATTATCTGTTTCTAAATACACGTGTTCCGCCATGAAACACGGCTCATTGTCTATAGTGATTTGGTCGACTTTCTCTGGTCACGCTGTCGCACCAATATTGTACCAATATTGCACCAATATACAAAACACATCTCAGATCGGATCCTATATGTGAAATTAATGGATGAAAATATGATTTGGACATTCCAACACGACACCGACTCCAAGTACACCAGTGAAGTCTCTAGAGAATCGTTGAATACAAATATATATATATATATATATATATATATATATATATAGCCGGCACAGTCTCCAAATCTCATACCGATTAAGAATTCGTGGTGCGAAATTATAATGATTGTTTCTAACGTGAAGCCAACATCATATTTCCAGTCTTGGGAGACTTTGAAGAGGTCTTGGACACCAATTTCTGTAGAAAAGGTCCAAAATTTGGTGGACCCTGTGCACCATCGCCATATGACGGTCATTTTTAATGAGGGTTACGCAATCAAATACTAGACTTAGTATAAAACATCACCGTATCATATTTAGTTTTAGAAATATTATTTAGCCCCAACAAAATCTAAAAAAGTGTCACTTCTATTCCACTACTTTTATTTTGATTTGTGATCAATTTTCAGTATTTTTTTTAAATTATTGTATAGCTATCCCATCTTTTAATATTTACTTATCTTCTAATTCATTGCTTGTATATTTTTTACATTTTCAAAAACATATGTGTTCACTACTATTATTTTGATAGCAGTTGTATATATATATATATATATATATATCTTTTTATCTTATCATTCGTGGTGTAGTTCATAAAAAGTTATGAATCACTTTCGCATTATCTGCAAATTTAGTTGTCTCAAATTGTATATATTATATATATATATTTAATTGAATATATTATATATATTCAAAAGAACATAATATTTACTTTTTAAGGATTGGGCAAGCCTATGGTGATTGGGAAACGAATATAAAATATATATTTATATATATCAGATTCTGGTGAAATACCTCAGTTAACATTTGATGGCAGAGCTCTTCATTATTTTGTAAGTTCAGTCATTAAAGTCACGGACACGAAGTGCCTCGCAGCAGCCAGATAGCCGTCAACAGCAGCTTGCACCTACAGCTGTTATTTTCCACATGCCACATGCCACATGCCACTTGCCACTTGCCATATGCTGGGGTATCTTATGCTGGTACCAAATGTGTTTGAGATGGCGCTCTGTTTGCTTAGTGAACATTTAATTGTTGTTTACATTTGTACTTTGGTTTATTTTGCAGCAGTTGTGTTGTCTTTGCTTGGCTGTCGGCATGCCCCACGCCCACGCCCCCACGCCCCACGTTCCCCAATGCAGGCGAAGCTCGTGTTTTTCTAATAAGACTCCAACACATAAACAACACGCACACACATACGCACACAAACACACACACACAATAGCTGGGCTGGGAGTGGCAGCAAGACACAAAGTGTTAGCGCAAATTTACATTTTAATTTCTTTTAATTAAAATGGAACAAAATAAAAAAAAAAACAAAAAGAAAATCAACAAGGAATAAAAAAAAAGAAACACAGCTCGAGCAAAATAATACATTAAACTGCTTCTTTTTTTGTGTTCCTTTTTTATTGACATTAGCATTTGGCATGGCAATGGGGCGGATAAGTAATGGAAATGAGGCTGAGACGACACCGACGACAACAGCTGTCAATACAAGCTGAAAGGATTCTATTGCTGAAACTCTTAAATGCCGCAATGCCGCACCTGCCGGCATAGAACGTTTCTCCTGGCAATCCTGGCAGGCACTCAAGTGTCCCTCGGCACGAGTAAGCTTCAACTTCAACTTGAACTCCAATTTGAATTGGAAATTCAGAATTCGGAGTTTGAATGTGGAATTGAAATTGGAGTTGCCTTTGATGCGCTTAGTTTGCCGCTTTGATGAGCATTCATTTTTAATGTTTTTCCGTAATCAGTTGGAGCATATCAAAGTGACCTATTTTATCTGCGCCCCAATTGCAACAAGTCGTGGTTGAAATTTTTTGGTTCAGGCTCCTTTTGAAAGCTGACATCAAGCATATCAGAAGTATTTAGGCCCAAATATGAGTGAGCTCAAATACAATTAGTTAGCTGGCTGAACTCGCTTTTATCACATACAGCCATCGTGTTCAGTTGTGAATACATTTTCAGAGTGCAATGGTTTTCTGTATATCTATTTAATATATATTCTTTACATATATACTATTCATTTGAATATTGAATTTCCTTTCGTAAAAATAGAAGTACTTACTTTTCGATATTGTCTGTTTACAACTTGGATTGCTGATGCAGTGTTAAAGTTTCGAAATAATATTCAAGGTTAAATTGAAAATTTCGCTTAAAGAATTAGTTTTTATAATTTTTTCTTAGAATTATTTTTTAAAATTCGCTAAGTAAGCGTGTATTGCTTTAACATCACACACATGTTAACTTCCACATTCGTTTAGGATGTTTGCATGGCTCTTTTTTTTGTTGCCCCTTCTTCAGCTTGCAATAAAAGTGGTGGTATGTGAGTGGTAAGTAGAGAGTTGGGGTGAGGCGAGGTAATATTTGAGAGCAACAAGCATTGCACTAAGCAAACACGAGACCATGGGCCGCAACTTAAAGCCCAGAAATGAACCAAAGCACAGCAACGATCCAGAAAACCAGAAAGCAACAAAAACCACAAACGGACAACTTCATTAAGGAGAATGTATGGGTGTATGGGTGACTGTGTGCCTGTCAGTGTGAGTGTGTATGTGTGTATGTGTGTGTGCATGGATAAACTTTTCAATTTCTTTTGCAATTTTCCATTTCACTTTGTACTGGACTGGTGCTCGTGCTGGCGCTGAAGCTGCAGCTGCTCTACGGCAATGTCTGTGGCAAATACACAAATGGAGTATATTTATCTTGCATTTCGCAACTAACCCATACTGCGAACTTGCCCCACACACACACACCCCCCACGGAAATACACGCACACATCACACACCCTGCACTGCGCAGAACAGCTCTACCTGAAAACATTTTGTGCGAATTTAAATATTTACCTTTTTGGTCAAGGCAAACATACATATACATATTTATATATATACATACAAATCATTCATTTATATTCTCAGTTATTCTAGCTGAGTGTATGAATAACCTTATTGATTTTAAAGATATTTTAACCGAAGTTTCGATTACCTAGAGAGATAAAAGGTTACACATTGTCTGAAAAATAGGTTTAAGAATTATGGCAATTTTCTACACTTTGTTGAAGCTTGTCAGCCCGGTATTCTATAGAATCCTGCTGCATTTTGGCCATCTCGCATTGCAGGTTAATTTTCCTTATGTAAATTTGACAAACAAAAAAACACCCACCTGCCCATCCTCAGGAATGCTCACTGCTATTTCCGAGTGCTTTTAGTGACTTTCAGTCGGCCACAGTTGTTGTTGTTGTTTATTCCGTTTGCTTGGGTGGCTGCTGCTGCTGCTGCTGCTACACCTGTCAGACAGTTGCCACCCGGGCGGCAACCATTTGTCTCACATCGTGTCACGTTGGCTACCCGCGTTCCCTGCTCAAGCAAAACGTTGTGTAAGCGCTTGCCAATGTTTAACGGAGCCGCATCTCAGTGGGCTACGCGCACTCCCAAGTTGCTGGCTTACTACTCGATCCCAACTGCTCGACAAAATGACTACCCGCTCCTGGACCCCAGTCATCACTAGCCGGTAAACTATCGCTTACTATACTGCTACATGTCTGCACGTTTTTTACATTGTTTTTCGCTTGTTTTTTTCTGCTGCTGCTCCCGTTGCAATATACTTGCAGCTGAGAACTGCATGGCAAAAATGCAGCATGGGATCTTTGCTTCAGTTGCCCATCTTTGGCATTGGCATCCCCTTTGTTTCCTGAGCTGCGGCGTGTTGCGTTTCATTTTCAATTTTGATGCAATTTGCTTTGGCTTTTGTTTGCTGCCTTTTGCGCGACTGATTCCACAGATCTGACTAGCCCAGAAGCGCTTTCAGGTCGGTCCACAGGAGCGGTTCGCCCGGTCTGATTGTTCAAACTTGCCACAAACAGCAAACTGTAGATTAAGTAATTTCCGTATAGGCAAAGAGCACGTTGAAAATATAATCATAATAAAAGTGAAATTAAATAAAACGAAATGCCATGAAAAGGAAAGCAAACAAAATAACGGAGCAGAGCAGAGCAGAGCAGAGCAGAGCAGAGCAGAACACAAAACATTTGCACTTGTTCAAAAAGTGAGCAGAAACAGAACAACGGAACAACAGAACAACAGAACAACAGTAACAGTTTACAATGAGTGAGTCCATTAGCTACGCACGGAACTGCGCCGGGGACTTGGTAATGGGAGGCGGGCGGAGGGGTGGGCGGCGATATGGAATATCGCCGTTAAATATTTACTTCGCGCACTCATTTCTTTTATTTAGGCTGTCCACCACACCACCACCCGGACGGGACCTGCTAGACTGGCGCTTTTGGGCGCAAGCCAGATAAACATAACCGTTTCATTTTATGAGCAACAATCATTGCTTTTGATTGCCCCACTGATGGCCAGAGTTGGCAACTGAGAACTGCAAGCTGGGAAATTGGGAAGCCGGAACCGCTTCAGTTACAGTTTCGGTTCGAGTTTCAGTCGCATCCACCGCCTCAGCTTCAGGTGGTATCCTTGGCAAAGGTGTAAAATGCCGCATTGCTTAAATTTTTTATGGCCTCCACTGCTGCGCCTGGTTGCTGTTGTCTATGTGTGTGTGTGTGTGGCCGTATGTGTGCGGGCGTAATGGGCGTAACAGTTGACGTGTGTGCTGTTTTCCGGTTATTGTGTCGATCTCATGATTGAAACTCATTTTGCTGGCCGCTTTTTTCTGTTGGTTTTCCTTATTCTTTTATTTGTTGGTGGCCAACTGCCCGCTGCGGCATGCCACATGGCCGGCTGTCAAATTGATTGTGGTAGCGACTCATTGAGGCAATTGTTGCTCCCAGACAGCTTTGGCTTGTCTGATGGGGCCATTAGTTGTGCTTGATGGGCCATCTCAGAAGTAGGCAGCACTTATTGAAAGCCTGCATATCAATTATGTGTTTGCTTTTGTGTCTGTATCTGTGTCTGAGTCTGTGTCTGTGTCTTCCTTGCCTTCGATTTGTCGTTTGATGTCACGTTGAGTGAGGTGATTGGGCACATAATTGATTCTAGCTGGCTCAAGCGATGCAAAGCTAGCGCTCGTGTTACGCTTGAGCGTAAATGCTAACTCAGGAAGCTTACCTAGGCTCATACGTGATACGTGATCCGTTCAAGATGACGTCATTTAAACGCGAAGTTAACTGAATTATTTTTTGTGACGGAAGTAAACGTATTCAAAAGCTGTTATTCTCGAAGTGCAATGAAAACCGTTGCGAGACGTAAGGTGCGAATAATAGCGATCGGAGTGACTGACGGACCCTCGTGGAATACCCCAACCCCAACCCCTCAGTTGTAGCAACTTTAATGAAATTTCCTGCATATCAAGCGAAAACTTCCGTCCGAATCGTAAAGCGCACAAAGGAAAATGAAGAAAACGTATTCAACGCATATTCAAGAGCAATGCTAGCTCGCATTGCGCGTGGCTCAACACTAGATCCAGATCCATGACCATGTCCAACTTCAGAACCCAGTCGAAGTCGCTATCGTTGGCCGTGTCGCGAGTTTGTTGAGTTGTTTTCCTTTTTAATTTCCGTTTTTATGAGCCCGCGCCCGCTGGCAGTAAAGTGGGTGGTGGCACTGTGGGTGTTATTGGGGTTGGGGGTCTGGATGTAGACCAGCACTTGTCTTTGTCTATTCACTGTGCGTTTTGGCGAGAACACCTTTCAGCTGTAGGTGAAGCAATGACAAAGCGCTGATGTTGCAAATTACAAGCCGCCAGCAGCTCAGTGCTGATGATAAGCATAAAATTATCGACACGAAAGCAAAATTTCGTAATAAAAATTTTAATTAAGTATCTTTTTCGTATACCCTGTTGGTATAGTGTAATGGCAACGGGCAATGTGTCTACTAGCTGACTTGGAGCATTGTATGCGCTTTAGATAATATATAATATCCTATTTGAATAACACGTGGGAACCACTAAAATACAGATGTTATCGAATAAGACTGAGGATTATAGCATAAGTAGCAGATATAGCGAAATCGTATAATGGCGCAAAATAATGCTTCGGAAAGGCAATTTTGCCGTATGGAAACTGTTGGGGAAAGATTTTGAGAAATATGTATGCAACATTTCTTATTTAATCGGTTTAGATTATAAAGTAAAGCATACATTCCAACATCTATTTGGAACAAAGCAAATAGCGAAGCTGTTTGCATTCAACGCTGAGCTTGCAGCAACAGGGTAACTCTTAGTCATGCATTCTCTTTCTCTCACTCTCTCCCTCTCTCTCTTTCTGGCTTTGCTGAATACACTTGTTTTTCGACTGGCTCAGAAGCCAGTTTCTGCTGTCATCGACATCGACCCCGCGGCTTTTGTGGACCAGCGACGACAGCGCTTCATCACGCCCAGGCTCAAAGACGAGAAGGGAGAGAGCAGGATAGAGGGTCTATAATATCGCGAAAATTTATGCAAATCGGTCTGCGTAGCGAGTTGCGATGCCCTGTGCCTCATCCCCTTGGCAACGAATTAAAAGTAAAGTCCTCCAAATGCAAAACACATAAAAGCGTAATCGAAACGACTGCGCAGCGCAGCGCAGCGATTAACGGTTTTAATGAGTACTAACTCGCCTATACAATTATGAGATAGAGGGCGAGAGACTTGAAGAGAAGGAAACAGCATCAAAGTCCACTTCACCCTGGCTGCCCAAGCAGCAGGAGGAGCTTAAGGATGCGCTGAAGCTGGCTGCGTGACTGCAGGGGCAGGTGGTAGAGGAATTAAATGGAATCTAAGCTACAACAAGAAGCAATTATGACGAGGGTTTATGAAAGAGAGAGGGAGGGAGAGGAGAGAGAGAGAGAGAGAGAGAAAGAGTCCGCTTGGTATTTAATTGATTATCAAGTCTTATCATCAAGCTTTAGAATTTATGTTGACTGTGTGAGCATTGCCAAATAACAAAGAAAAGCAAATAAAATGGAAATAGTTTTGGAACTGCTTTTCATTTATTCCAATTATTATTATATCTATATATTTATCTGTATAATTATATATCTATATCTATGTATTTATTGATACGAAAAGCATAAGCTGATGTGTAATTTGAATATTAGGAGATCTTGATTAAATGTATATTCCTACAGAAATCAAATGCAAAGTATATTTCGAAAACAGTAGTTTCTTTTTCTAATGGTCAGATTCTGAAAAGAATAATATTAGTCAAGTATTTAGAGCGAAGGACTGACGAAATACGCTCCCGGTAACATACAGGACTTATAGGATGATAACTTTTTTCAGATTACATGATGCATGAACATAACTTCAAATCAATAATTTTGAGTAGCACTTGATGACGTCCAGAAAGCTGATCAGTGGATAATATGCATGCCTTGGATGTGAGTTGCTGTATCCAACTGCATAAAAGTAATGCAGTCCAATCAATTTAAGTGCCTGTGCCTCGTTTCCTGGCTGAAGTAATGGCGCTCTTAGCCAGCCAGACAACTGTCAGGGACTTCATCCGCAAATCTTGAAGCCCGAACATTTGTCACACCTTGGCACACTGGCCAGGAAAAGACGAGTGGGCGCTAGAGAGAAAGGAGGGCAGAGAAAGAGGGGGGAGGGAGAGAGGAAGAGGAGCCGACAGTTGGAGTTGCAGTTAATTTATACAGAGATAGGTGAGCCGAGAATGACTGCAGCTGTCCAACATGCTGGCTGGAGAATAAGCCAAAGTAGCCGCTGCACAATTTATGCGCAACCTTTCCAAGTCAATAAGCGCGTTTGTCTTGCCAACGCCAATTCGGTAAAATTTATTTAATTTACTTTTACACACGCTTACTAAAAACTTACAAATATAGACTATGCGGAGAGACGTGGCTGGGTTTGAGAAAGGGAGAGGCTTAAGCTGGTAGCAACAGCAGACCAACAGTTGACTATACTGATTTTGGTCTGGGAATGTCTTGAGGCGTTATTTAAAATTAAATTGAATGGCTTTAGCAAAGGGAGGGAAATAGGTAAGGGGAGGGGGAGAGCGAGAGGGATCTCAAAAATATTTGTGGAGAGGGCGACTTGAATTTCAGCTACTCCATCGAACAGACATGCAGACACTGCTCCTATGAGTGGCCATCAATGTGTAATGGCATAAAAAGCAACGATTATTGAACGACCTATCCAAGGAGAGGGGCCCCAAAGCTGGCTACCTACTCTAACCTTGTTATAGCGCTTATGATGATTTTGATGATGATTATTACACACTATGCACACACTCTGCAACAGAGCGTTTCATGTATTTTTATGTTTATGCATTTTCTGCCAAAACAACAAAAACAGAAAAGAAAAACAAACACAAAAAAACAAGGAAACTACTTACACTGTAAATTATAATTTATAAAGTTCGAATACGAAGTGATAAGCACATACGTCCTGGAAAAATTCTCGAACTTTAAAGCTGACAAGTGAAACAAAGCCAAAATTCCAATTCGATTAAATATTCTCGGAGCAAGCAAGAGTTTGAACAAAGGAAAGTCATTCATAATTGGATAAATTGATTGGAAATAAGATTTTCGGAGCGATTTTCTAATCTATTTTTTCTGTGTAGGATTAACAGATACTTCCTATGGTTTTAGTAATTAAAATAACCTGCAGTGAGCTAATAGTAATCGAGAAGTCTAGTTTCCAAATGCAGTTTAATCACTATTCATATTCAAAAGCCACAGCCAAAGAGATGATAATTAACAGCTGAGCTTTAACTTTTTCTATAGCCAATTTCTGAGATAATTGATTTTGACATACCATGTTTTTTAGGGCAGGGCAAAATTGCTGTGGAATCGGTTGCTTTATGAAAAAAATCAACTCAGATTCAGCATTGTAAATGGTAATGCGTAGCACAACTGCCCAGTTGCCTGAGGACCATGTGGCAGAAATAAAAACCACCGCAAAACAAATCCCATGTAACAACTACAAAATCTGGTCGAGAGAGGATGGCAGCCCTGGCCAAAACTTCATGCCATGGCATGACCAATGCTTTTCCCTGCCTGCCATAGTAATATTCTGTTTTTTTCCTTTTTGTTTAGATGCTTTGCGACAAAGAGGCGGGAAGGGAGGCGTGGCGGTACAGCAACAGCAACAGCAACAGCAACAGCAACTAGAACATAAACGCGCTGGCGCTCAACTGTTTTTGTTATCTTACGCTTCGATTATTTTACGTTAGTCGTTGTAGAAAATTAGCTAAATTGCTTATGGCAACGCACGTAGCGGACGCCAGCAAATGCCAAGCCTGATACACAACGCCACAACCATCCCCCTGACCCAGCCCTCCTTCTCCCACTGCCAGACCACATTTTCAGAAACCCCCTAGTAGTACTGCCAGCACCCCCGCCCCTGCCTCTGCATAGCGACTGGCGTATTGTTTGCTGTCTTTTTTTTCTCAAACGGAAAATGCTTCTGAGGTTTCTGTTTTCGCTGCTGCTGTTTTGTAATTGTTAATCACAGAACGTTAGGTGTATATATGTGTGTGTGTGTGTGTGGGTGTGGGGGTCTTCGGCAGGCAGCTGAGCTTTTAGGGTTTTGTTGTCAGCACACAAAATTTACATAGCGCATTTGCTTTTTGTGGTACTGCCATTCGAAATTTTTGCCGCCTCCCCCTTGGCGCCATTGTTCCGTCGTTTTTTGTGGTCCATTGACTTGGCAGTACGCAAAGGTATGGAGACGCTGCGAGCGGTTACCATTTGCAAATCTGTTCTACATCCCCCCCCCATTCCACTCAGGCTGCGTACGTGCAGCTAACGCATAATTAGGAAAATTTCTAGAAAACGTTTCATTGTTGCCCAGAATTAGAAAGCACAAACAACAGCAAGCCAGGAAATGATTTCGATTTGGTTGTTTCCTTTTTTGGGGTTTCTCGTTTTTCTTGACTTATTGCCAGTCTCCTGCGAGTAGTTTGATAATA
Source organism: Drosophila planitibia (assembly GCA_035043785.1). Lineage (NCBI taxonomy): Eukaryota > Metazoa > Arthropoda > Insecta > Diptera > Drosophilidae > Drosophila > Drosophila planitibia. Next base: position 496,312 of record JAWNMS010000042.1, on the reverse strand, counting down.
ATTTAAATTATTCCGTTAGCAATCATATTTATAAAGCCACAAAAGGCCAGATGGTTAAATGGTTAAATTTCTGTTTTACATTTTAGGTACCGTTTATAAATAGAAATGTATTGATATTGTAGCGCCTTAATGCATTGGCTGCATTAAGTTGCTTGTAATTTTTGTATTAAAATAAGAAATATATATGCTACTGAGGTAAAAGAATAGAAAAATAAAATTTACCACAACTCCCAGCTAAAGCAATCGCATAAATTTCAATTTTGGGCTATTCAATCATTGGCACAAGGTGCCCAATGTAAGTAACCCACCCGTAAAGAGAGAGAGAGAGAGAGAGAGAGAGAGAGAATGAACAAAATTGCATAATAAAAGCAGAAAATAAATTAATGTATGCGTGTATGTTATAAGAAACGGTTGGCAGGTCGTATGAGTGATTTTATTGGCAAAGTAGCTGGCAAAAAGCATTTGATGTTGCCGTTGCTGCTGTTCTTGTTGTTGTTGTTGTTGCTGTTATTGTTGCTGATTTTATGCGCTGCCAACAGGCCAATGAGTATGCGATACATTTATTTGCGCACGCATAAAATACCATTTCCGAATTTACGAGTCTCTACTGTAGATGGGTTTCTGTTTGGCGGTGTTTGTAGGTGCCGCTCGTTATTCTCTTGTCGGTTTTATTGTCTTTTGTGCTTTCTTGGGTGGCTTCGATTTATTTTCTGGTTTTTCGGCATGCGTCCCCTAAAATTATGCCATAAAAAAGATTCCAACAAAAGTTGCGCCGTGCTGCGTTTTCTAATTAAATCAACATAAAAGCTGAAAACAGCAACAGCAACAGCAACTTTCACATGTGTTTACTGGAGCTCTTGTAATGTATTCTTGCCGCTGTGCTTCTGGAGTGGAGCCCTCTAAGTAGGGACAGGGGTAGGGTGTGCTGGGTGGCTCGATATGGCCTTTGTTGTTCAGGAGCAATTGCGTTGCTGCGCTTGTTGGCCTGGCCAAATAAACAAAATTAATGATGTGGAAATTGCGCAAGCCCATTGCATTTACCAGGCCCTGCTCATTAATTTGATGTGCCCAAGCTGGGAGAACAACTTCTGCTACCGTGCGTTAATTTGATTAGTTTTTACATCAGAGGCATCAAAAATCAAATTGAACCAACAAGCGAATGAAATGGCTGTGAAGGACATGTATTGTGTAATCCTCGAAATGCTGACCGTGTGCAAAGATTCGTAGCTCATTTTCTGAGACATCAGCTCGTCAGTGCTCGATCAAAGTCTACCATGTACCAAACTATAGAGCAAATTACACAGACAACTATTAGTTGGATCTCTGCTCTCCATCTCCATCTCCAAGCAGCAATTGTTTCAATAGATAAACTGTTAATATTTTTATTTATAGCACAAATGATACTATTCTATTGAATTACAATTTGTTTATATAAATAATCTCAACCGATTGAAAATGAATATTCTTATATTATTGTGTTTTTATTTGTTCTCTTTATTCAACCGAAAAAGAAAAACACATTTTCAATTTGAATACATTAATTTGCTTAAAAATTAGAATTATATTTTGCCTAATCAATTTAATGAAGCCGCAAATTGTTCATGCCTCAATATGCAGCAAAATGTTTAGGACGATTGGCGATGGCTACGCTAGCGACATCCAAGAACTTGCCACAAATTTTACGCAGCACAATTTTTGGTTACCAGCGTCGAGGGTATCAAAAGGGGACTCAACGCTATGCTGGGCATGGGGCGGGAAAGGGGAAGGGAAGGAGGAACGTACGCACGCTGCATACATAAATCAATTTCAATTAACGTTAATTAAATACGCATCAAGTGGGCATGACCACAGAGGAAACAACCGACAGGAAGACAAGAGGGGGTGGGGGCGGGGGGAGCGGATCGAGCAGGCGAAGCAGCCACAAAAACCAAGTAAAAACGAATGGGTTCTAAATTTGGGGTTGAATCACAAGCGGGGCAAGGTCTGGCCAGCGCTACGTATTTGGTGGCAACGGGAACAGCAGCCGCAGCAGCAAAAAGGGAATAAAGAAACCATATGGCAAAAAAGGAATATGCGAGAGAAAAAAAGGAATGAAAGTGAGTAAATGAGATTTGCAGTTGGCGGCTTTAGCTTTCGCATTAGTTGGGCAACGCTCGAAAGTATGCAACACAAATTGAAAATAGCTACATGGCAGGCAACAAACGTGCAACAAGGGGCCACTTGCTGCTGCTGACTCTGCCTCATCTCTGCTGTGTTTGTGTGTGTGTGTGTGTGTGTGCTGCGGTTATGCGCTTGGTTTGACAGCCATGAGACCAAAGCCAAATAAACAAGCGAACACAAAAACAACAGCAACAACAACAATGACAACTCGCCGCAGCAGTAGCAGCCGAAAAAATTCTCAATACACTCTGCACATTGGCAGGCAAAGCAAAACCGCAACGAAGTGCCCCAGCAACAAGGCACACGCGTCACATACACGAAACAAACATCGAACATTACATTATGCTATGTATAACAACGCGAGCAACAACAATGGACAAGCCTCCCACTCAACCCCAAAGCACATACACACACACACACACACACACACACACACACACACACACACACAACTGATAAGAGCAGCTCTCGATGGCCTGCAAATGCCATTGATATGATTCTAGCTAACCTGCCGAAAGTAACAAAAGTAGTTGTGTTACTGGCCACTGATCTTAACTGAAAGATTAAAACTGGCCAAGCTTACATAACATCGTTAACTTAATATTAACTAGGAATTTAAGTTGGAGGTTCCATTTAGTATAGAAGAATTAATTTACATATAAATATGTATTCCAATTTAAGTTGGAGGTTCCATTTAGTATAGAATAATTAATTTTCATATAAATATGTATTCCATATAATGTACAATAATTTATTTATACATGAATATACGTGCCATATAATATTATTAATTATTATTATTATTATTATTAATTGATTTATATAGAAATGGTAGCACACGCTGCTGGAAGAAAAAGTAACGCATACCTAAATCTAAATATATATATATATATATATATGGTATGTTATATATATATATATATGTGAACTAAGATATTAAGAAATTAACAACTATTTACTGCATTTTTACTAAGTAGCAATAATAAATAGAAGAGGATTCTATACCGAGAGAAAGACAAATGAATTTAATCTGTACTATCATAATGATCTAGGGTTCTTTCAGAACTTGGCTGAGAACTAGAAATGGAATGAATATGATTTATCATAATAGCTTAGCATCCAAGTAGACTCTCTTTTGTGTGTTCCAAAGAACTGAAGGGGTCTGAGAGACTTTGAGGGTGTCGTTTACCATCGCATTGCTTCTGCTAAGCAAGGGGTATTTATAATGTCAGTTTTTACATTTTTTTTTTGTATATGCCTTAATTTGAATTTTCATTTTGTTTTGAGTTTGTTCCCTTTTGTTATTCTGTGTTTGAGATGCTGTTGTAATTATATTCAACTTTGCATAATTGCAAAACTCATTAAAGGCAAACTGTGGGACGGGAGGAGGAGAGGAGGAGCGGAGGGATGTATGTTTGTCATTTCCTGGCGCACAAGAGTAGGCAACGAAAAGTGTAAATTGCGTTTGGCCCCCTTCCGTAGCCAGTACTGCTAATTGAAATTGAAACAGTTTGTGGCAGAGATTTTGCACATAATTCAACAGATGCTGCTGGGCAGGTTGCTGTCAGCGCGAACAGCTTGAGGAACTGCTAAAATTCCATTCCTTTTTGAATGAGAACACACACGGAATGGAGGCTATCTTCAGTAGATAACAACCTGTGTTGGACGGAAGAAAGGCGAGTATAAACAAAAACAAAAGAAAAACAGCCGCCGTCGCTTAGCAAAACAGCTGACAGACCTGAGCCATAAGTGATGACAACACGAATTTGCATTTCAATTAAGTGACCAACTGCTGCTGGCCCCCAGGTCCAAATAGATGTAAAACAGCGCTCACTTGGCCAACGGCGCTGCTCCATTTTTGGCCAGTTGTGGCCCGAACGCCAAGCAATGCGCATATTTGTCGGTTGCCCGCTGTTTGCCCTTTGCTTCAAGCGGCATCTGGATGATGAGCAAACCTTGGCCGATCTCTTCGAACAGCAGCCGCCCACACACAGCAAAGTTGACCAGCCCGAGCCTGAAACCGTGGTGGAGCAGCGGTTACAGCTGGAGCCGGAGCCGGAGCCGGAATCGGAGCCGGAGTTGATTGCAGATACATTACGAGCAAGGGGCGCAGCAGCGTTAACAAAGCGCGGCTCACATTCACCGGCGCGTCTCGAGGAGCTTAACATTTGTGCCGTTGTGCACCCAAACAGATTGCCGGCAGAGCTGATGCGGGCAGCTTCTCCAGTCGGCGGCGCCACGGGGTGTTATTCGAGCGCCGCAATCAAAAATGAAATTGAAATCTATTCGGATGTGGAGCTAGGCAACGGCTCACTTTATTTTGGCTTTTAATTCAACCAGTTGAAAATTGACGCTAAATTACAAAATCAATCAAAAAGTGTGTTCATAGATCAAAGTCAAAAAGTTCCACTTTGACATCGACTCAAATTACAAACAACAAGTTGATGGTCAGTTTCAGTATATATTTAAAACAAATTAGCTTTATTGCTCACTGTCGGCAGTGTTTGGCAGTGAAATTGAAGATGTCATTCAGCGCCGCACTGCTTGTCAACGCATTTGCCATAGTAAATTGGTAATACAATATGCCAAATCACATTTCCCCCTTCTATTCAACGGATTTAACATGGATACATCATTTAGAACTGGCCCCAGCAGCTACTCGTTGAATGAACGCATTATGGAGTATAATCACGTTTAGCAGTTGTATTGGCCTTTATAATTTTTCATACGGCTTTCCTCACAAGATGAATTAAATAGATATAGACTGTAGTCTAGTAAAAATCGAAACATGACAACCTGTTTTTAATTAAGCATATAATGAATAAATTTATTCTTTATTTTTACTAAAACTTGTAAAGACTGGGATTCTTTCTGTTTGATTCAGTTGTAGATAATAATTGCGAAAGCTGATATATTTCTACAGTTGTTCCAACTTTTGCAGAGTATAACTAACAAAGCCAGTTTTCTTTTCAAAGTCATACAAGTTTAGCAACATATCATCAAGAATGGCGTCAGAATATAAATCAATCCATAAACCAAATTTTATTTTAAAACTAGTATTGATTTTTCATAGAACGAAAATTGTAATTTCTTTTAATTAAATTACCTCCTGCCCAATTATTGATTATTTCATCAATAATATTGAAACAAAGTGGGTTTATGTCGCAGCTACGGATTAAGAGCACTCGCAACTGTATTCAGGTAAAATTCGGCACTCATTTTGTATTAAGTTTTCATTTTCTCTCTCACTCCCTTTGTGGCTATTGCCACTTAATCTGGCAAAACATTTGCCGAGCACCGGTGCACATTTCCAGTAAACATAAATTCTAAACAGTTTTTGGTTTACTGGTTGCTTTTTAATGTGAGGAGGAGGCTCTGTTTATATTTCACCGGAGAAGGCTATATAAAGCGCTGCCAGGCGACGGCAACATGCAACAGTCGCGGCTGGCACTTGCCACTGGCTCCCCACAGAGACGGAATATTGTATCTTGAAGCACTTTAGTGTTGCTCAGCAGCTCTTTTATTGTGAACAATCATCTTGTCTATGAAGTCTGAAGTGGTCCACACACACGTAGCGTTCGCCATCTATTTCTGATTCTCAGTGATCCATTGCTAGTGTGCGCTATTCACAATTAAGGAGATACTCAGCATTTATGCTCGACTCAATTCTGGTAAGCTTAAAAACGTTTTCATGATTTTTCTGACTTAGTCTTATGCTCTGGTCTACTGAATTTTCTCCAGTACACATAATTGATCTATATTCTATATCTATACCATTTTGATCCTTCTTCTATATTCTATTTTATATTTCTATCCTATTTTATCTTGTATTTTTATTGTATTTCATTGTATTTTTTATTTCCATTCTACTCTATCTGCATTCGTTTTTTTTACCAAATCTACTTTCACTCTCTCTCTCTCTCTCTCTCTCTCGCTCTCGCTCTCTCTCTCTCTCTCTCTCTCTCTGCTTTTCTCGCTATTTAACTACTCAACTTATTTTATCTCTAATTATTCTCTAATTGGTTATTCTCACAATTTTTTTGACAATTATAATTATGTTTTTACTGTTTCTGTTTTTTCTTATTTTTTTTTCGCAGTGATTAGCATTTTTAATCTTATCAATTCGCCTCAGTCAAACAGCAAAATGTGTCTACAGTTCTGTGGCTGCTGCTGCGATACCAACACCCAGCAAACGGGCAGCCACCAAGGCCAGTGTCCGGACATAGAGATGAAGGATTTGACGCCAAGCCTGATGATCACGATCACCACACAGCCACAGACAAGTAGCTTCCCAAATCGCAGCGCATATTCCTCGCTCGGCATTGCGGAGCGCCCAAATATTATAGGCAGCTGGAACTGCGACGGGGAGATCAAGCAATACAATGCCGATGAACACGAGCCAACCATATATCGTGGCCAGCCATAATATTCTGAAGCCACAGCACACACACAGCTTATAATCATTTCGTGGAGCAAAGCACCTTGAATGCACATCCTCACCGAAATGTGTGTGTCGATGGGTGGGTGGGTGGTAAGGAAATAAATTTAATTAAATAGAGGATTAACGCAAGTAAGAGTCTGGTGTCACAAATGTCCAGCTTACACCCAGTCTTAAATACCTAGAGCCCGCGAAACACATATTTATATTATTAATATATTTATTTTGATATTATATTATATATACCAGAAAAGAGGTTCAGTAATATGCATATAAAGTACCATCTACCACAAGTTACATACATTTGCACAACTATCTATGTATATCCCAATATTTCGTTTTCGATGAGTGCAGGGTATGCATGTGAAAAAAACAAAGCAAACAAATGTAAATAAAAGAAAAAACGGGGAGCAACAAAAAATACTTGGTATACGGCCAGACTATGTCTGGGCCTTGGCCGAGGGGCTAAAATAGTTTTCACAAGCCACACCAGCGGAGACCCACACACACACATAATGCACACACTCACGTGAGGACATGAACATGTATTTTTAAAATGAAATTACGCCACGTTTAGTTAACTCGAGCAGCAGGCCGAGGAGCAGGTTGTTGGATGTTGTAGCCAACTGGTTAAGACTATGTAATAAAAATTTTATTAGCTGTTTGTTTAACTTTAATTAAGTTGATTTCATTGCGCACAAAAGCCGGAAAGAAAAACGGCAAAAAAGAAAGGACGACTCCTGGAGGAAGCTAAAGCTAATCAAATATTTAGGCAATGCGCTTGGTGGTTTGCCTTTTTGGGACGCTGCCTCAGCATATTAACATTGTGCTGGGCAAACAGGCAAACAAGCAAACAGGCAAACAGGCAAACAGTTTGCCCAGCAACACACAAAACACACCAAACAAGCAGCATAATATTCATGATTATCATTAACACACACACACGCGCGCACACCCCACATTGCATGCATTGTGATTTCATGAGTTTTACACGGGCCGCTCAACAAGCATCCTGCAGGAGTCTGCCTGATGACATTGCCGCTAACATTTAACGCCTGTGCATATCAAATATGCAAGCTGAAAGGCATACCCGAATGGGGAGAGATTGAGTGAGTTGAATTTATTGCTTTACTTTAATGACAAATTGGCTTGGTTTGCCGATTCAAGCAGTATCCCGATGTTTCAATATATACATATTTATTTGTAGATATTTATGTTTATCGTGATTAATCTCCACATTTATATAATGTATGTATGCTTAAACATTAATAGTTTCGGGAAAAAGTTATACTAACTACACTAATAACATTTTTTGCATTGTCCCAAATGCCAATCTAATTTTATGATTGCGAATAATTAATTTTTTTGAATCGAATATTCCTCGTCACAAAGTTTGACACTTCAAATTTTGAGACCTGAATATGTCGATGTCTTTTTAATTTTATTTCATTTAATACACACACACCCGCACCCAGGCTCATATATCGGTCTCAGCGGGAGTTGGCAACATCTTGAGTGTGGCATTCCATTAAAAGACTTTGATGCCTTGATGCTTGCCACTTAGCCGAACGCTGCGTATATTATCGATGGCCATAATGCGAGGGCCCAAACCAAAGTTTCTTGTTGTTGCTGTAGTTGTTACCGTGCGTTGGCCATTAAAAACTTTCCGGCAATGCCATTAAAATAAAAATCGAGAGCGTGTTAAATGATTTACAAAAGCAAAAACCACTGCAACGAAAAGACGATGACGACGAAGTCGAAAACGAACCCAGGAACAATTTCGTTGCTGGCGGGCTTATCGCATTGGCATAATGTGTTTCAGGTTATCCCATTTGCCACCCCTTGCCACATACCCCTAATGCGCCCCCCTAGCTTTATTTATTTTATGCGGCTTTTGTGACAAGTTAGGGCTTTGCTCCTTACGCCTCCTTCTCGCCCATGCCACACACTTCGGCACTCCTGTGACTGGCAAAGGCAGTTTTGCAACTTTATGGATTTTATGAGTTTTCAATAAGTTTTGCCACGTTGCGAAGTCGAGTACTAGCTCCGAAACTTGCCTGGCAATTTAAATTTATTCGTATAGTTGAAGTCTGTAATCGGATTTGATATCCTTACAAGTTTATGTATTTGATATCTGCTTATAGCGGCTTTCAGAGGATGATTCCAAATTCCCTAAGCTATAAAATTGAGCAGAATGACTGAAATATTTGAATTTGGCGGCCCATTATATATAGTATTATTATTATTATATAGTTTTATTATTTAACATTTTCAAGAAAAACACTTAAATTTTTTTTATAAGAGATCGTCACTTAAAAGCTGTAAGGAAGAACTGAAAAAAAAATCAATAAGGAACGACCTTAATTGTACACCAATTATAACCAGTTATCAGACCCAAACATTAATCTGAAATATAAAATTATAATTTTTCTAAGACTTTTCGTATATTTCAGAGTACGTGAAAGATTCCAGTAGATGCATTAGAAGGATCCTTTTTAAGCTATTCATTAGTAAGTATTATAAACAAACTAGAATATGTCTCTGGTCTGGTTCTGGTTTTGTTTCCCAATATAATTGGAAACTTTTTGTTTTAACTGACATAAAAAATTTGCTGAACAAAAAATATTTTAAAAAGGATCGAACAGTCCTCGACTACTTTTATATGTAGTATGTAATTGATATGCTGGTGATTTATAACCTGGCGCCAGCAAGAGGCATATTAAAATTATAAAAAGAGGTCACCAAACAAAAAACAGTCAGTCAAAAGCACATTTAATGATTACTTGATAGCTTGCATTAACTCAAGTACTCTCATATAGCCATATTGATAATTATAAAATACATATTTACAAGATAAAAGCAGAAAGCATATTTATATTTCACACGGTGCATACATTAATTGATTGACTATCAAATACATAAACGCAATCATATCCTTGACGTAAGGATATTGCAGCATCCCTCCCAGCTATTCAATTACCTACGCACTTGATCACGTTTACGAGAGAGAGGTGGGGGAGCAGAAGATACGCCAAGGCGAATGATGGAGGGGGGTTGTGTCAATGCTTATGGTCAACTTAATGCAACTAATCGCCTACCATTAACCGCCAATGACACTTTTATGCCACTATAATAAACTTAAGCAACACAAGTGACACTTTATGGAGAGGGGTGCTCTCCCCCACTCTGTGTGTGTGTGTGTGTGTGTGTGTGTAGTTGGTGGTTTCTTTTGTGGTTGGCTTGGACTGGGCGGTTAGAGGATGCGTGTGACAGGCGCTTGTCAAAGCATCACAAAAGTTTGGGCACGTTGTGGCAATGTCTTAAGCGAGTTCTCCCCCAAATGGCAAGGAAGCGAGTCCCAAGAGTTTGGACAAGTTGTTCCGTGTTGTTTCAGCTGTACACAGACACAGACACAGACAAACAGAGATACAGACGACCAAAACCACTTATATCAATAATAATTCCCATTTGTAATAAAGCCAACTTAAGGGCGGCTTTTTGCGGTATTGAGAGTTGCATGCAATAAGCATCAATTGAAATGCATAAGTAAACAACGAATATCGAATTGCCACCGAGTGGGTGGCACAGAGTGGTGCAACATGCTGGGTGTTCTCTATCTCTCTCTCTCTCTCCTTTTCTGCCCTATATATAAACAGTAAATTGATACAAATTACGTAATAATCACGCCATTGCATTTTATTTTTGTTTCATGGCAGATGACACCGCTGGAAACAGAAACAATAATGGCAAGTAAAATAAAACAAAAATGGCACGAGTTTAATGCGATAATGCCAAGCAACAACAACGAAAACAACTGACACATTGCATTAGTCTGGCGGCAATTTCGTCTATTATTAATAGCACATGGTCACACTGAATGCAGCTGAGAAGCGAGCAGGCATCGAGAGCAGTAAACGAGAAATCTGCAAATGTCATTCAATCTGGTCGAGAGCTGAGTAAGCAAATGTGTTTAGTTCAACTATTATTAGAAACTAAATGGCAATAATTGAACGGCATTTGTTAGAGTCGCTAATTTGAGGCGATTGTTTATTTGATAATATTTATCGAATTTCAGAGAAATAATTGAAGAAACAAACTAAAAATATCAAGTTGTTTGCCATAATGCTGTCCAATTCAAAACTTGCACGTTATAAACAAAATATCTGACATAAAAATATAAAAAAAAATACTACCAAATCAAGTAAAGAAACACATTCAGACCAAAAATTAATTTCGTCGTGAAAATCGACTGAGTTTGAACATAGTCAAGAGAGTTGATTATCCAAAAAGAATATTTTGAGTGATTTTCTGTATTATTCATGAGAGCAGACATGTTGATATCGCTTGGCTAGATCACGACTCGAGAATTTTCCCACATTAATGACACCACCTTTATTTTTTGGTTCTTAAAAAAATTGCTTCAAAATATATATTTCAATATTTTCATGATGCTCAAGTCCAAGTTTTGTACATAATACATAAGTCTTTGATTAGTTAATCAGCATATCGGTTTTGAACCGAACAGGCGAACCAAATAGACATTTTATCAATTGCTGGTCAAGTGCAACTTAACAATAATAATCACCTGTGAGGATGTGAAACAATGCCTGCTTTTAAAGGATGGATATTAATATTACTATTATTTTTATTATTATTATTATTATTATTATTATTGCTATTATTTTTATTATTATTATTATTATTATTATTATTATTTTTATTATTATCATTATTATTATTATTGTTATTATTATTATCATTAATATTATTATTATTATTATTATTATTATTATTAGGATAGATAGTATCCTAAACATATTTAATTGATGAGCATGTACCAGGCTTAATAAATAGTTCATCTTCATTTCGAATCAATAACAAAGCGGATACATTTAAATGTGTTGAGCTCGCATTAGGAGCTAGTAGTAGTTTATTGTTTCCACTCATTTAAAGTATCGGGACACGCTTCTGTCGCCGCGCCCCCGATCCGCCCATTCGATGTTATTTATCATGTGGCAATGTTGTAATGCATTTTGTAATCGATACAAAGCAATCACAACGAATTGAAGGCCTAGCCCCGCGCGCCAGGCACGTGACCAATCATCCCAGGGTTTGAGTGTCGATGTGAATGTGAATGCGGGTATGAGTATGGGTATCGATATGGGTTTGGGTAAGCGTATGTGTATGACAGCCCCGCCTCGCAGTTTGCTCGTTGTGGTTTCTTGTGGCTCAAATTCACGGAGCAGAGAAGCGGGAATCAATGTAGAAACCACGTAGCATGACCAAGTCGACAACGAGCGTAGCGGACGAAGCGCGACGCAAAATGCAATCAGAAAATAATTCAAAGTTAATTTTAATCCATGGATTCGCAAGCCGGCGAAATGAGCAATGCCAAAGCAAAATAGACTCTGATAAAAACATGCTCCATATTTCAGAAATATGCTCGAAACCAAGAATAAGTTATTATCTTTTAGAAATAATTTCAATAATTCTGAAATACATTGCTTAAAAAGTATAAACTCTTGACCCCGATTAATCTCTGATTAAGTCTGAAAATCATATTCATTCTCATTGTTATTAAAACTGGTTTGGCAACTTCTAAATATAATTGCTTATGGTTTGGTGATCTCTTTCAATTCTTTATGAATATTATACACTGGTTGACTGGGTTTTAGTAAATATAAATTATATAATCTATAGACCGACTGGATACAAATGGAGATAACACACAATATATATAAATTCCGAAATTGTTGTGGGAGGCTGCGTGTTTTCTGTTTGACAATGCGAATGGAAACGACAAAATAAAAGGCGTATTCAAAAATTGCACTGTGTACTTGTATTTGTTGCTGCGGCTAGGGCAGGAATGAAATGTCAGCTTAACAGCGAGAGACGCGTGTTCTTGACTGATAACAAGCGTTAGACCAGACCACTTTGGCAGCCCCAAAAACCCCCTTCTCCCCATCCCCCACACTGGCGAACATTGATTTTTTGCGCTGAGTAAAGCATTTCCACAAGCTGGCACTAATCAGCAGCATAAGAACCATAAGTGAGAAGTGTGTGTGGTGTGTGTGTGTGTGTGTGCGTGTGTTTGAGTGTATGTGGGTGGGGAAGGGGCCGGGTAGGGGTTGTATGAATGCAGCTAACGTCTGTTATTTTTTTGGCAGCGCCAACATCTGTATTAATTTTCCAGCATTACCAGAAAGAGAGAGATAAAGAGAGAGAGGGAGAGAGAGAGAGAAAGAGAGAGAACGCCAAATCGAATTGAAACTTTAATGACTTTATGCGCTAGTTGCAAGTCTTTGGCAACTTGCTACTTGCAACTTGCCACTTGCAAGTTGACCAAAGCCAAGTTTGTAAGTAAATGCCAGCATTTCCGTTGGCCAGACAATTAATTGAGCAACTTTTAGCAGAATTGTACTTTAAACTTTCGACATGCCACGCCCACTGGCAATAGAAGCACCAATGGATAATAATGTTTGTGATGACGATGCTGCTGTTTCTGCTGCAACACGTTGAACAGATTCAATTAATTAACTGCCAATATTTTAGCAAGCACGAGCGCGTGCCACGCCCCCAACCTCTGCAACCCCCGCCCCGATTCGCTGGCGTTGTTTGTGGCAGCACTTCTCCTTTCTTTGCTTGCTAAATAATTAATGAAAATACAAATTGCTATTGGCACGGCAACAGCAACAGCAGCTTCGACCTGAGCAGCAGTCAGTTTCTGCTTCTATTACACCCTTCAATTGTGCCTCAATCTCTATTCTTGATTTGCTGCATCTTTCTGCAGATGCTTTCATTTGCCATTGCATACTTTTATTCGCTGTGCTGATATTTTTCTAGCTCATTATTCCATTGCCTTATTTATAGTTTCTTATTCCTTTATATACTGCACTTCATGAATTGCATTACTAATTGCTCGATTGAAGCAAGCATTGAAGCAAGCATAGTTGCTGAAATAACTGGACAACACTAGTTAGTGTCGTTGGTGAGAGATGATATAATACTTGGTAAGCCCCACCAATGAATGCTATGGAAAAACTTCAATTTTGATTTATTTATTGAATTTCAGAGAGTTTGTTTATCACAGTTCAAATTGTTGTAATTTCTTGTCATAATGATGTTTGTCTCAAAAATAGTAAGCTGTAAAAAATATATATCTGATATTAAAATATCTAAAAACAAGTCGGGTGTAATCGACTGCGAAATACTTTGATACCATAATTATCAATTCACACTATCTAGTTTATCGGTTTGCGAGGCAGAGTAGGCGTGGCCACCCAATTATTTATCGGTCTCTTAGGGGAATTACCAGTAACATACTTTCAACATTTGGCGACTCCAGCTTACAAACTGTGGAGGATATGCTCATTTCAGATTTGTAGGACCGAAGTTCCTGTGGGCGGCGGATTTTGGCGTGGTCTGCAAATGTGTATGCCGATCTCTGAAGAAGGTTACGAGCAAGGTGCGGTTTTATCGAGTTACCCTGTCCGAAATATCGGCTTTGGCGATTATGGGCGCAGGTATGGGCGTGACTATACCAAGATTTTATCGATTCTTAAAGGCGACTACCAGTAATATACCAACCATTTGACGGCTCTAAGTCAAAAGCTGCTGAAGATATAGCCAATGTGAATTTTCGGCAGCGGAGGGCCTGTGGGCGTGGCATATGCTGATCCTTGAAGGTCATCGCCAACCAAATTTAGTGACTGTAGCCTTAAAATTATGGAAGATATGTGGCCTAATCGACTTGCCATTGTCGACTTTATCGAGATCCTAGTGGACGTGATACCTTCGGTATCAGAGTATTAAAATCAATCAATCAATCAAATCAATAAAAAAAACTAAATTAGAAAAAAAATCGCGTTAATTTGAATATCGGCCAAGTTGAAACATAGTTAAGAGAATTGAGTAACGAAGCAGAATATTTTGTGTGAGTATTGTTTGCCTTATTTTATTATTATTATAGCCATATTCTATGCTAGAGAGAGCTCATGTTAATATCGGTTGGCTGGATCATGAGCCGATCAGTTTGCCACATTAAGCCAATCTCAAATGCAAATCTCACCTGTGCGCAACACCCACACACCTCAACTGCCACTTTTGCCCCCAATCTACAGACTGGATGGCTGGAATGTCGTGCGCTGATTTAACATGCAAATGTGGTAGAGTTTTCACAGCTTTGCCTTCCAACCAGAACTCAATGCATAAATCATGGCTGCTAAGGAATAACTAAAAAAAGTGAAACAAAACAAAATAAAGGAAAAAAATAATAATAAAAGGGTTGCACAAGTGGCAGCCTTCGCTTTCACTTTCGCTCTGATGGGATTTTGGTACGACGCCTGCTGCCTGTTGTTTTTGTTGTTGCTGCTGGTGCAATCGATAGTCGGCATTTTTATGCCGCCAATATTGCCCTTTAGCACGTTCAGCGTGCTCCGCAAAGTATGCTAAGCTTATTTATTATTTACACGAGTGAAACGTGTATGAAACCAAAAGATCTGCTAAAAACCTGAACACTGAACGGAACTGGGCTGCCTCCCTTGCCTCGCACTCTCCCCTGCCTTCCTCTCCCTTCCCGCTTCCTTTTCTATAGGCAGCTGTAGGAGAAGTCAAAGCCAAAGCCAACGGCAGCGGCAACGACAACTCGTGTGTGTATGTGGTTGATTTGATTGCTTTATGCACCCAGTGAGTGGCCGCATGAATTTCAAATGAGCCGCTTTCCCACGCATTGCCAAATGGCACAGCTTCAGTTGCCTGCTGCCTGCTCCAGCCAGGAGTTGCCTCGCTTCTTGTAGGCAACAAAAAGGTGCCAAATAATACCGAAAGGCATATGAGAGAAAAAGGTTTAAGAAAAATGTTAAGATACGGCCAGCGCATTCATTAGAGCTATGCCAGCTCTCATCCCCCTCCACCCATACACACTCTGCGCTCTCTCTCTCTCTCTCTCTCTCTCAATCTCTCTCTCGGCTTGTCTCTCTGCTTGTGTGGCACATGTAACGTGTTGCACACGTTTCGGCTGCCAGTCAAAGAGTGACTCGCAATGGAAATGGAAATAAACATGAGAATGCCACTAGAGAGTGAGTGACTTAGACAGTCGACTTAGACGAAGAGAGAGAGAGAGAAAGAAAGAGATGGTGTGTGTGTGTGTGTGTGTGTGTGTGTGTGTGCCGGGTCAGTGTTCACACGTCTTTGTGCAGGCTTTTGGATAATCTACGTAGCACACTGCCTCCCAACGCAGACGGTGCCACCAACAACGGCAACAACATAAAAAAGAAACACCTCCCGCACTGGAACTGGTTCTGTTTTGTGTGCTGTTCCCACAGTAATTTGAAATTCATGCGCTTCGGATGTGGAATAAATTCAAGATTTTGATTTGCTGCTACGTGTGGCATCTTATTTTCTGTCTTACACCTCGCTCTCTGTGTGTGTGTATGTGTATGTGTATGTTTATGCACAATTGAAGGTGTGAAATCGCACCTAAAGGATAATAAAAGTGAAAAGCGTGAACGCTCTTCAAGCTGTTGTCCTTAAAGCTATGGCTTTAAATTACTGTCAAATTTCGAGCACTTTTTTGTTTGCTAGCAACGCAAGCGACCACAAACCATTTATGAATGGGTGTGTTTAGTTTTTTAATAAAATGTCAAAGTTCATGCCAATTAATGCACAATTATATATTAAGATAATAGCCGACAGACTTGAGAAGCTAGCCCAGAAGCATATTAATCAAATTTGCATATTAATAGTTTTGTAAATTGTTACTTTCAGTAGCCTTCAATTTGTAAATGACGTAATTAGTTGGATTTTGAAAAACACTACATTTAATGTTTTATGCTTTAAGTAAGCCTTTTGTCAAACAAGATTTATTTTTATCATAAAATCGATGTCACAGTACAATATTAACTGAGTGATATTTCCATATCCATATCTAATAAGATCTACTACGATCTTTTACCGTGTTGTATGTTAAGTGTTAAGTGTTTGGTTTGGTCGAACAATACTTCCATCTTCCACTTCTCCTTCAACCTAGTTCGTACATTTCCGACGATTTTCCACCTTCTTCTTCGAATAGCAATTTAAAGCATTAATGCGTAGGAGCACCCTGGTGATTTCAATAATTTACGTCAGTGTCGCGACAGATAGCAGCTCAGTGACGTTACCCATGCCAACCACACCCAAAATGTTGGCGCACCAGCTTGGTGAAGATGAGTTAAGTTAAAGCTGGTAAAGCTCCGTGACGCAGTTGTTTGCAATGAGTTTTGTCGATGTCACACAGCGGCTCTTATTGTAAGATTTTCAAATGATGCCGAAAAGTAGGCAAGACTGACAAAAACACACCTACAAGCACACACACACACACACTCACACACACACACACACACTCACACACACTCACACACGCACACACACACACATGCATACAGCGTACACACAACAAGCAAATAAACACGCGCGAATATTACGAGCTGCTTGACTGTTGACGTCTGTCGCTCTCCCCCCACCTCTCTAGCAGTCTCTCTTCCGCTTCCGCTTCCTCTCTCTCTCTCTCGCTCTTCACTCCATATATGTTCGTCCCCATCTCTCACAGCAGCTGTGCGTTTATTTTTGGCATAGCCTCGCGCCTGTAAGTATGCAGCGGCAGTCGGCAAGCGGGAGGAATACATGTCAATGACTTTACAGAAAGCGGAAACTCATAAAGATAAGTGTTGACATGGCTGCCAACTTAGCTAGGCACTGTACGAGATACCCCCTACGTCCCACTTCCACTTCCCCACCCCTCTGCTCAGTAAGTGGCATCTGTCGTGGCGTATTTGTGTCATTCCACTGTGTGTCTCCCACTATGCTCCCACGCATCGCACACTTTCCAAATGTTCCTTACAATCAGGCGAGCATCAGTTATTTGAGCATGGAAATTGGTTTAAAGTTAAAGAATTTCGTGAGGCTTCATCAGCCAAAGCCAAACAAAACAAGAGAAACAGTTATCTAAACAGTATGCCGAAAATCGTATACCCTGGTAGACTGGAGTTAATCTGCTGTCAAATTTAGTCGCAAGCTCAAAAAATTAATATATATATTTATATATTTATATGTTTATCGTTTCACGCCTGTGAAACTGAATATTCCACATTTATGTAGTTCTATTTTATCAGAGAGGAAGAAATGCTTGCCTACGCCTACCTAGACCCCATATCTTTCGACGGATTGTTCCGATGGCAGCTATGCGATATACTAGTCAGATGAGGTCCACGTCAGGTCCTGTAACCACAGCAAATCGAAAATGCCAAGATTGCCAAGATGAGGATAGACATTCAGACGGACTAGATCAGCTATATCGACTTGGCTAGTAATGCTGATTAGGAACACAGCGGTATAAGAAACTGGAAGATTTCCTACAGCACATTTTAATAACTGTTATTTCTTGGATTTCTTTTTTTAACTGTTAAAGATTTGTTTCATTAAGTTATGCATGGCTTAAAACATGAATATGCCAGAAGAAATTCAGCTGGAAGAAATGAATAATAATATGTATAACAAACACATACACACCGCCGCAAGCAGCAATGCACTTTGAATATTTATTATTATTATTATGATTACCAAAGTTCTGCTAATCAATTTTCTAGACAAGCACCGAAGTAGCGTGAGGCAAGTCCCAAAGGCAAATGGCAGCTTTGTGCTTTATATACCACAACGAAGACCACCAGGCACCAACTGTTGTATCTCGATTGTTGTGGGGCCTGAGCCGGGGCTAATAAATATTATCGCATTTCATGCATCACTGCTAATTGTTATCGATAAATAATGTAACGTCAGCCAGCGAGATATGGGTGTGTGCCATGTTCTGTGTTGGCCCGCTTATTGTTCGTTTGCTGTTGCATTTATCGTGTTTCAGTTTTTGGAGCAACATGAAGTGACAAGCGTGCAGTGAGATAGGGCAAGTGGTTTGAGGAAGGGGAATGCTAAATGGGGCGATACTACTCGCCATGTAAACATAAAACTCTCAAGACAATCAAACGCCTATTAATGCAAACATGCAAGCGGAAATGGTGAAACGGAAACGGAAATTGAATTACTTAAGCCCAAGCAGCTTTTCAATGGCTTAACACAACTTTCAGCACACCATTGCGTGAGTCAAACAGAACCAGAGGGTAAGGAGCGGACGGAGAAATGTAGAAAGCTGAACTAAAGGTAAATTCCAGGAAGCATTTGCATAGTATATGCACCATTTTAAAACTGACAAGTTGATTGATTGATTAACGGTTAGTTGTAGTTACAGGAAAAAATAATCGAGATTGTCATATATATGCGCTCTTTAACTATGGGAGCACTTCCACTAAAATGCTTTCAAGTTTTGCTTTGTTCTTGAGCTGGAAAATATGCCCGAAGCATTGGTATGGCAAGAATTTTGGTTGAGCTGGGGAAATAATTAATGTCCTGCAAACTTGGTGCCATGCATAAAATGCCACAAAGCTATTAAAACTCATTACAAAGTCATGTTAATTGAGGGTTTGCGCAGATAGCTGAAGGCCAGTTGGGCAGCATTAATTAAAACTGAAATATCAAATGCACAAAATCATAAGCCAGAAAAACAGAAGAAAAAAAAATCAAACACAGTAAAGAACAAGAAACAAAACAAACAAACAGCAAAAAGTGAAATGTCCAAAATAATTACCAAGGCCGGAAAGAGGCTGCCGTTGTGATTTTGTAGTCAAACAATGCAAAAGGTATAAAAACGATTTATGACTTGTCCAAAGGTGCAAGTATAAATTTAATGCGCTCCAAAAAGTAGGCGGACCAAACTCACCCAAAAGAAGCCAAAAATCAAGAAGAAGAAGAAGAAGGAGAAGCAGAAGACCAATCCAAACAGCAACAACAACAGCAACAAATAAGGCAACCACAACGAAAGTATTAAGGCAAAAAGTTTATCCCTACAAAAACTCTTGCCATTGCTTTTTTCGGCTAAAACTTTTCAATGGTCTTGCAGTTGCTGTTGTTGCGGTTGCATGATACGGAAATTTTTTGTGGCCAGCAAAACTTTTCGGAGAGACACACAAAGTCGGAGAGAGAGCGAGAGAGATGGAGAGAGATGGAGAGAGAGAGACACACACACTTATGTGCAGCTGTTGGTGGTGCGCTTGAAACTTCAGTATTTAGCCGTAAGTGGTAATAATTACGAATCTGACTGCTTCCGCCGAACTTCTCGCACCGGCCGGGTTAAGGTCACAATGCCCCAACAACTGTCGACTGGTTTACAGCTACGATGCGGCGAACTACACACACACACTCGCACATACACACACACACACACAGAGACTCACACACACACGCACACTAGTTAATTAAGTTTAATTGCATGAAAATTATACAAAATTATACACAATCTGCAAGGCATACAGATATAAACAAAGAGCGAGAGGAAGAGAGTGAGAAAGGGAAAGGGAAAGAAGGACAGCGAGGGAGTGGCAGAGCAAGATGGAGAGTATCCAGTTGAAACCACGTCAGGACTCGAGCTATCGCCACCCACTGACGTAGTTGCCTTGTATAACAAAAATAATTCAAAAAATAAAACACAATTATTTTATACTTAAAGGGAGCGAAAATGAGTCTGCCAGAGAGAGAAAAATTGTCAGAGTGACTATGACAACACAGCCATGGGTACAAGGTATGGACTAGTCGAGCACACTTCGTTTTCATATATCGAAGGAGTCTTTGGTGGATGTCAAATTTTTGAGTAAAGGGCAACTCTTAATGCGGTATACGTCACGAATGCTCGTTACTACTGTTCCTTTAGGATGAGATCAAATATGTATGTGGTATTACTGTGGTATACTTTGATACCGAAGGTAAGAACCGATATAAAAAATTGTATAGCCACGCCCACACCTGCGCCCATATTCGTAAAAGCCGCCATTTCGAAAATTGTAAATGGATAGATCCGCATATCTGCCACAATGTTAAAGATAGAGTGACCAAACTTCGGAGGTATCTTACTGGTAACCTCCTTCAAAGGTTGAGCATACACCCGCCGATCTCCTAAGAGATAGATACAAAATTGGATGGCCACGCCCACTTCGCCTCCCTACACTGATACACCTGTTAGTGTAAGTCGATAAGATCACATATCTCACACAATCTGAAGGCTAGAGTCACCAAATTTAAACACTCGTATGAAGTTTGGACCACGCCCACTCCCACCCTAAAAACGATAAAAGCCTTTATCTCCCGTAATTTATGACCTACAGTTTCCAAACTTGAAAGGAAGATTACTAAGAACCTTTTTAATCATTTTTTTCAATCACACCGACTCCCGCTCCCAAATTTTCCAAGTCCCATATTTCCGTAATTTAAGGGCTACAGTTACCAAACTTGGAAGGAGGGTTACTAGGAAACTCTTCCAACAATTTGTTTCGGCGACAACACCTCCCGCCCCCAAAATTCACAAGAGCCTATATCTACTGCTCCCTGTTACTTGCTACCTGTTATCAGCTGGTATTACTTATGGCATCTAAGTATATTGCAGTCGGTTACGCCCGACTGCACCGTTCTGTCTTGCTTTCTACTGTATTTAAATATTTGCAAGAAATCACTGCCTACTTTTGGGATCAGGGTAGCCAAAAAGAAAATTCTATTAGGCCAATGATGTAAGACAAGCTGTCATTATGCAGCCAACTAATTTGACTGTCTGATGCCCTAGGAGAACTGCTCGCTGTTCTACTGCCTGTTGTTGTCCCTTGCCCTTTGCCCTTTGCCATTTGCCCTGTAAGCCTGTCATTGCAATAGCGTTTTTACAGGCTGCACAAAAGCTAAAACACTCCCCAGTGCACTATTGTCGAGTCGCAGCAAAGGAAGATAGGGGAGTGAGGGAGGGGTGTGGTTGGTTTGAATGTGGGGAGTGGCATGCTTTAATTTGTTGATGGCAGGAAATCGCCGTCTTACTCTCACTTATGCATCGGTTGTTGTGGAGCTCCCCGCACAGACCTCACACCCCACCACGGGCGGCTTTATTGAAATATTATGCAACAAAGTTGATGAATTTTTAGCCCGACAAACGTGGTCGCTGCATGGGGACTGCGCATTAAGCAAAACTTGCCACACTCACACAGAGAGAGAGAAAGAGAGAGAGAGAGAGACAGAGAGAGAGGCATCCCCCATGCCCCCAACACCCCCGTGGCCACACGGCCCATTGCTGCCATCGTATCAGGTGTTTACCAAACCGACGAGCACAACGAAAAGCAAAAAATATTGTAATAGCAATTGAGAATTGCTGATGAGCTTTGCTGCCTGTCTGCCTGCTGCCTGACTGCCTACAACGACGACGACGACAATGACAGGCAGGCCCGCTAAGACACAGTTGCCCCTCTCCGCTCTCCCCGTATCCCCACCAATATGCTATAGCCCTCTATAAATTGTGAACTCACTGCAAGCAACTGGCACACTTGCCGAGGCTGAAGCTGGAGCTAAGACAGACTGTGGAGAATGAAGCTGGGCCCAAGTTGCTCTAGTCTTTGCACAGACTTGTTGTCGAGGGAGCATTTTAATTATTCAACATTGTTGACAAAGTTTGAGCTGTGACTGAGCCAGCGCAAGTGCTCGTGCGAGTGAGAGAGGAAGAAAGAGAGAGAGAGAGGGACGGCGCTAGAAGGCAATATGATTTGCTGCCTGAGCAGTCAAAAGTTGAGGTACAAAAATTGGTCCACAACAAGCGCCTGTTGACATTGCCAAATGCCAACGGGCCCAGCAAAACAACAAAGGGGGTTCGTTCTACACTCGTCGAGGTGGAAGGGGGAGGGGGTTTGTTGGCGGTTATTTGATGATATTCTTACTTAACTGCTCGTTAGTCTCTCTCTCTCTCTCTCTCTCTCTCTCTCTGGCATTCAAAGACTTCATCATCATAATAGATATTCGTGAATATTCTGAAATAGGTACAAATTGTTCAATGCAAGAATTTATGCTCTTCAGAAATTAAAGCTTTACCTTCATGTACTTAATTTAATTTAAGAATTAAACCAATCAAACGCAGCTTAATACAATAGGAATTATTACAAATAAAGGAAGATAAGCTCGGGTTTTGGTCCAGGACTTAGAACTTATACAGATATCAATCATTTCATGTTCTTAATTTGAATATTTGTAATTATTGGAGGTATACATTTTCCAACATGATATACAGTTTCTATTTATTTTTATTGACTTCCAAACAAGTTTGAAAGAGTGTTTATTAAATATGAAAATATCAACCGGTGCAAAAATATATAAAATTGCAATTTCTGCACTGTGTTTCAGTCCCATAGACCGAACAATGTATTTCCCACTGGAGATTTAAAATCTATTCCTAATCGGTGTCACTACAGGACCAACAAAATAGTTTAATAATAGTTTGACATTTGAGGTGTCAGATGGAGGCGTTGATAAGAAATTTGAAAGTACGTTGCAATTGTGTCGACGTAACCCACATCACTGGCGACAGCCAGCCAGAAAGGCAAGCAGGCAACCAAAGGGCCTGCAAGTCCTTGAAGCGCACGCTGTCATTTAATTCTTTTACAGTGGCCCACAAGCCGCAGGCCCAACGGCAGCTGCAACAACGTTGCATATGACGAGCATGTTGCACAAAGTGATGCGGATGTTGGGACAATGATGCAATTTGGGGGCGTGTGTATAAAAAGGCTGGTCAAAGGGATGAAGCTCTTCATATATGGCTTGCAATTTTTTGGACGGCTCGCTTCAATAATTCTGTTTGCTCGCACACAGACACACACACACACAGCACATAACCGCACACCAATACAAGGGCAGCCAGCATATTTCGAGTGACTTTTGTGGCATTGGCATCGACTGTTCACAAAAGACAAAAATGCCTGGCAAAACTGCAGTTAAAGTTAACAAAAGCAGAAGCTGCAGCAATGGCCGAAAAATCACAATGCACTTGTTTGGCAACGTGGCACAAGTCGACTGTGAGCAGTCGACCAAAAGTCAGCCATAAACGGAACTGGAGCTGCAACACACACAGACAAACAAACACAGACCACACATACACTATAATTATTGGGTCTCTTTAAAAAAAAGGCTCCACAGACGGCTTGACACTTACGTTGTTGACCACTTGAACCCAATTGAACCCGAATTTTGAAAATACCTATAAGAAATGTGGCTGAGTGCAGTCTGAGTGTAATACGAGATTAATTGATTTAATCCGCACTGCATCAAAACCCAATTCAGAAGTATTTTCCTTTTCATTTCAGCACATCCAAAGATCGATGCACTAGCTATTTTGACCACGATGACTTTGAAAACGGATTCTTGGAGATAAAACGAATAAATTCGTTAAATATTAGTTTGTTGACTATAATCTCAGTGAAATAAGTATGTTCCAAGCTCCACAGCTGACTGAACCTCTATCTTAGATATACATTTAGAGTTTATTTTCATGTTTCTTTTTGTCTTGATACTTATACTATGCATCATTTATTTTAATTTGCAATTTTTACAATTGAGCTTTAACTCTTACTGTACTTATTTTTTTTATAATCTTATTATATATTTTATATTTTTATCCAAGCCCTAATATTCGCTGCCCTCTAATCGATGTGAATACTGAAAACCATCAATATCTTTCAGCAAATACCTATCATTTTTCAACACATTGTCTATTTTATAAGGGCCTTTGGTTTGGGAATTGGTTTTCTAGACTTTCCTGCCGTACTGTCAAAATTGTTTACCATCGAACAATCTCCTGGGCTATACTTGCGTGGAGTTTTCCTCTTCTCGATATAATATTTAGCATTGCTAGCTTGTATGAACAGATGACTGACTATGTCCGTATTTTTTCTTATGTCCTCTAAATGATGTTTTTCAGTTGTATCTACCTTTATTGTTTACCATGGTCTTTTTGGTCATCGCTGCTTGTTCCTTTTTGCGCTAGACAAACTGCCCCAAATCCTATTGCATTTGCATCGCCATTCAGTTCAATATAATCCCTGTAAACGTAGACTGCCAGTACCGTCGTTTGAAAAGCAATTTAACTCATTTTCTTCACATTTAAACTCTTTGTCCTTCTTAAGCACAATGTTTTTGTCATAATGGAAAAATCCCTTGTCTTCGGAAGTATGATAAGTCCAAGAAATCTCTTCTATCTAGATGTCATCCATGTCCGAGAATATACAGTTAACGAATCTTTGAAAAACTTGTGGAACTGTTTTCAGTCCAATGGGCATTAGTAGGAACTCGAATTGTCCTAAGGGTGTTACGAAGGACATATACCTTATAGATTCTTCTTCAACAAAGACATCAAAATATCCATTCTTCAGTTCAAGTTTGCTAATGACTGTTTTACTAATGAGTTTATCTAACAAATCATCGATTAAATGGATAATGGATAATTATCGTTGTCTTGCTCATTCACATTCTTCCCCCCGCAGCACGAACACAGTTGTCTTTTGGACTTCAAACAGTTCTTGCCCAATGAGCCTTGACTTTGCAATTGAAACAGCTGGTGTCCTTAGGAATGGTGCCACCTCTTAACGCCTTCGGCCTCGCTGCACTAAGTGTTCTAGCCATGACTTGTTCCGGAAGCAACACCTCTGGTGGGATTACCGAAATACATTTTTATTCGGGATTCACTCAGTTAGGTCATCTGGGAACTCATCGTTGTCCATATCCAGTTCTTGGGCCATCAGCGTCTTGCGCTCAAAATATATTCCAAGCTTTTTTGATTTCCTCATGCAATCCTCAAACTTGCGTCGTAGTTCTGCCTTAGTCATCTTCTGCCAAATGCAATCATTAAGTTCTCCAATAACCCAGTAAATGGTTTGACAATGCGTGTCGGTTCCGCGTGCAGCCGTGCAGTAATGCATCGCCTTGGCTAAACATAACAATCGGCGCTGCGTCTCAGTCAATTGGAACAATTCGCAACATTCTCCAATTGAATGATCCAATTACACTCTGAAAAATTACCGTCAAAATCCAATACGACTTCTTTTGACAACTGGAGTGCCGCCGTCGATAATGCGCCGTTACCTTTTGCCACGCCTTCGTGCATGGTTGTGGCTGACTCTGCTTGATGAGTTTCACAACGGCCGTTTTCGCTGGCGACGACTTCCCAGCGGCCGCCGTCGCGGATTTTCGCCGCCGATTTTCGCTTCCTCCACACATTCGCCGTTATTTTAAACTGTCTGCCGCTGACAGGCGCCGATGCAGATGCTTTGCAAGCGCAGCTGCTCGAGTAAATCTTTCCCTGAAGCTATTTCACCACGCATATTTCGATGGCCTTGGTGTCCTTGAAAATTTCGTTACGTTGCACTTCCAAAATTTTGCCTTGGAATGTTAGGCGACGCTCGATCGCTCTTCATTTGCTACGTCACTAGTATGAATATTTGAGAGTTTGTTTGTTTGTGTTTTCATTTGGCTTGGCATTAATTTCTTATCGACTGTGCCTAAGAACTACATTTGCTGATAACAGTTAATGATATGTGCTTAGCAAACTAAAGCAGTTTGCAGCAGCTGCTGCTAAACACTCAAGCTAAACAAAATATGCAAATCTAATACGATTTTAATTTAGGCCAACAACAACGAAGGTGAATCGCCAAGTATCGCACACACACTCACACACTCACAGAGAGGGTGAGATGGGTGCTTTTATCATTTGTGTGGCTGCATAATCATTCTCCTTGGCGGCAGTCAAACTATTGAGCAAAAAAAAGATTCTCGTCGCATGGCTTTTTGATTCGCTTTCTTTGGCATACTTTTGTGCGCGTCTGCATTCAGTTTCTGTATGCGTTTCAGATTCCCAGATACCAGTTGCCAGTTGCCAGTTGCCAGTCACCGATTCTGTTTGCCCTCTTATGTGTGCCTGTGCCTGTGCCTGTACCTGTGCTTGTGTGAGTGTGTGTGTGTGTGTGTGTGCTGGTTCGCGTGTTCACGTGTAGATTTTATTAAACATATGAATTCATTATGCAAATACGACAACATCAACCGACAGCAACGACAGCAGCGAACGAACCAGCGAACGAATGAAGGAAAATTGTATGAAAATCGCCTTTTGTTGCCTGCTCCATTTCCATTTCCCCTCCAGCACCCCCTCCTCCGCGCGCCGGCACATTGTAAGTAGTTTGAGCAACGTGGGGTTAATGGGTTATGCGCTGTGATTTTCAAAGAGAGTGCTCGCCTTTTGTTGAATTTTATGTAAAGTGCAAATTGATTTGCCATTGGGAGTGAAAGCAGCAAAGGCAGCAGCAAAGGCAGCAGCAGCGGGGCAAGCAACAGGAAGCAACCATAAGAAATTATTAAAATTTCCATGCAACAAAAGGTTCTGCTGCTGCTGTGGCTTTTTATGCTAGCATTGTTGCCCTTTGCCTTTGTTGCCGGTTGTTGCATAATTGAATTCGAATTGTGTCCAATGCGTGGAATGCAGCACCACGCTTACAATTACCGAGCAGGCAGCAGGCAGCAGGCAGCGGGCAGCCGTTACCTGATCGACTGGAACAGTGTGGAAAGTGTCTTGAGGAGCACAAATCACAGTTGTGTTTTTCACCCAACTGTCCAACCGTCTGTCATTTGTTGTTGTTGTTCTTCTTCACACACAATTAACACTAAAACAGGGCCTTAACACGAGGGGACTTGAATTGATGTTAGGTAGAGGATGCATGCTACACAGGCCGTATGCCACTTGCCACGTTCCGGCCACCCACACACAGCACCACATAAGCATATAGCGAATAACATGCCACTTAATTTTATTTCTCTTCATTCTGGCAAAAATGCGGCGCACATTGGACCAAATTGTGCCAGCAATTCTGAATCGTATTAATATTAAGGTGATCATGAGTAATGTTTTTTTTGTTAATCATCAATATTTTGAAAAGCATTTAAAGCTCAATTTATATATTTGTTTTATTTTCTTAGTATTGTTATTTTTATCATAAATTCGATAGTTTAATTTGTAATTTTTAAATAAATGTGTATAAGGTTAAAGGTTAAACAAACATAGTATAAGGTTAAAGGCATTAAACATTTATAAATCTATAATATTAAATATTTATAATGTTTGAATATTTGTTAATGATATTTCGTAAAATGTTGACAACTTTTTTTTACTTTTTTATTGAATACTTCAAGCATTTGATTTTCCTCTAGTTTGAAATGAATCCCATAAAGTCTGCTAAAAACTTGATCGGCAATCAGTTTTGACTTACTGTTTGCACTTCGTATTACTGCTTCGTTTGTTAACAATAAACACACTATTTAGCTTTTATTTCGTTCATTAAATGAGAAATGCATTGATCACTCGATCTCAAATATGATCGTTGACTTCAACTCAAGTAATCAAACTGAAATTAAATAATATATGTTGCACTCGTGCTAAGAGCCCACTGTGCACTGATTTTTGTTACAGCTACTTTCATTGTTGGTGATGTTGTTGTGGCTGTTTTCCGTTGTCATAAAGCGGCGTGAATGTAGTCAAGGCGGCTATTATTCTTAGATTTGAGGCGCAAATGAAAGCGTCGGGAAGAAAGGACGAGAGCTGCCAACAGCCAAAGACAGCAGCTCCACCCAAATATGTAATGTCGGGTTGAGGTTCAATACGAAACAATAGCCATGTGTGGTGCGGTGTGTGTGTGTGTGTGTGTGTGTGTGTGTGTGTGTGAAAGTGCCTGCCACAGTAGAAGCAGAAAAAGGCAAACGCTCTGTCGCATACAAAAGCCTCATTGTTTGAGTCCGTGGTCGACGCAGCTGCGTGTTTGGAAAACGATGCGAAGATGATGATGAGGCGTGGCAGGGTGGAAGGGTGACAGGTTATAGAGTGGCAGGTGGTGGGGAGTGGTGCAGACATGTAAGTGTTGCGGCTCATGGGCTTAAATATGCACATGAGAGCGTGTTAGTGAGTATGTGTGTGTGTGTGTATGGATTTTTAAGTAACTTGGCCCAATATCGAGTGGAGACCGTGTCGTGTCACGAGCACGCACAGTTGAGCACGATGTTGAACAATTTTGAAAATGAAAATAGTAAAGATAAACAAGAAACATATTCCAAATAAGTAAGAATGCTGTAATCGAGGGAGCTCGACTACGATTTACCCTGAACTCAGCTGTTAAATATACAAAAATGGTATGGCAAATTTCCCTTTAAAAAGTTTTGCATCCAAATGCGCGCACGTCTGCAAGTGCACTAATTTCTTATAGCAGGCACAGGCACAGGCATGATTTTATTCACGAGCCCGAACTAATCCTAATCGGATTGCGACAATCGCATACATATACTTCAGCAGGCCACTTATAATGTAGGGAATGGGCTACTAATGACTTAGTAATAAGACTGTAACAACATATGTGCATAACATTTATATCGATATCGATCGATATCAATCGTCTGATCACCAACTTAAAGAAGAAGAAGCAGAGATCAAACGCGGTGTGTAAAGGAAAGTAAGCAGACGTGATTCAGAAAGAAATATAATTTTGTTTTGACTGCTACAAATATCAGAAGTGAGATAAAAAACTCGACGTAATGCAAATTAACAGCAGAGACGTGTCGTCGAAGGGCTCCAAGGCCGAAATGCTGGCGCGATTGAAGTCGGTGCCAGCAAGTGACCGTGGCAGCGCTCCAAAGTAAGATGAGTTAATAAATGAGGAGCGATCGAGCAGGCAAAATTTTGAAAGTGGTGAAATAGCTCCAGGGGAAAATTTACTCGAGCAGCTGCGCTTGCAAAGCATCTGCTTCGGCGCCTGTCAGCGGCAGACAGTTTAAAATAACGGCGAATGTGTGGAGGAAGCGAAAATCGGCGGCCAAATTCCGCGACGGCGGCCGCTGGGAAGTCGTCGCCAGCGAAAACGGCCGTTGTGAAACTCATCAAGCAGAGTCAGCCACAACCATGCACGAAGACGTGGCAAAAGGTAACGGCGCATTATCGATTGGATAATTGGATCATTCAATTGGAGAATGTTGCGAATTGTTCCAATTGACTGAGACGCAGCACCGATTGTTATGTTTAGCCAAGGCGATGCATTACTGCACGGCTGCACGCGGAACCGACACGCATTGTCAAACCATTTACTGGGTTATTGGATAACTTAATGATTGCATTTGGCAGAAGATGACTAAGGCAGAACTACGACGCAAGTTTGAGGATTGCATGAGGAAATCAAAGAAGCTTGGAATATATTTTGAGCGCAAGACGCTGATGGCCCAAGAACTGGATATGGACAACGATGAGTTCCCAGATGACCTAACTGAGTGAATCTTGAATGAAAATGTATTTCGATAATCCAACCAGAGGTGTTGCTCCGGAACAAGTCATGGCTAGAACACTTAGTGCAGCGAGGCCGAAGGCGTTAAGAGGTGGCACCATTCCTAAGGACACCAGCTGTTTCAATTGCAAAGTCAAGGCTCATTGGGCAAGAACTGTTTGAAGTCCAAAAGAGAACTGTGTTCGTGCTGCGGGGGAATTCAGGTGAGTTTATTGAAAACCGGACTGATAAACCTAGTACTGAAAAGGATAATGTTATTACCCAGGTATATTGTCAGCCAAATAAAATAGATATGTTCGATAGCAGAACGTTGGAAAGGGATTGGTTAAACGAAGTTTTAGAACATAGTTTTCAGAATATCAAGTTCTTCTGAATATGAATCAGCAGTTGTTCTATTTAAGGAAAAAACTGGGGTCTTAAGAATGTGCATCGACTTCAGAAGACAACGATAATTATCCATTATCCATTTAATCGATGATTTGTTAGATAAACTCATTAGTAAAACAGTCATTAGCAAACTTGAACTGAAGAATGGATATTTTGATGTCTTTGTTGAAGAAGAATCTATAAGGTATATGTCCTTCGTTACACCCTTAGGACAATTCGAGTTCCTACTAATGCCCATTGGACTGAAAACAGTTCCACAAGTTTTTCAAAGATTCATTAACTGTATATTCTCGGACATGGATGACATCTAGATAGAAGAGATTTCTTGGACTTTGTTCATACCTCCGAAGACAAGGGATTTTTCCATTATGACAAAACCATTGTGCTTAAGAAGGACAAAGAGTTTAAATGTGAAGAAAATGAGTTAAATTGCTTTTCAAATCTAAACAACAAGTTGTTGGAAGCGACGGTACTGGCAGTCTACGTTTACAGGGATTATATTGAACTGTATTGCAGTATTATTGCAGAAGAAGCAAGATGCAAAGCTGTGCCTCGTTTTGTATTTCTCAAAACGTACTACAGCAGAAGCAAAATACCACAGATTCGAGCTGGAAACTCTGGCTATTATTTATGCGATTACTAAATTTAGAATATATTTTCAGGGAAGGCGCTTCAAAATTGTGACAGATTATAACTCGTTGACCCTAACATTAAACAAGATAGATCTCAACCCTAGGATTGCGAGATGGGCATTAGAGCTCCAGGAATTCGATTATGAATTAGGGCAACGTGCAAAGTGCAAGCAAATGAATATTATTATAGCATTATCGCGAAGTAAGATTATCGTACTTGAAGCCAATAGTTTTTAAACAAATTTAGTGATGGGTCCGAAATGGGAGGTGATTTTAAATTGCTTGAAATGAGAAATGGGGTTGACAAAAGAATATTATGTTATGTGCCTGAAGGAATGGAAGACCACGTATTGTATAAATACGATGACAAGTTGGGATACGTTGGGAGAGACAAAATGTAAAATGCAATTAAGAAGACCTACAGGTTTCCCGGAATGAAAATCAAAGCTTTGGACCACATAGAAAACTGTTTAAAGTGCATAGCAAATTCACCATAGACAGGAAGAGATAGCGGAGTCGTACATAGCATACCTATGGGTAACAAGCTTTTCGAAATAATCCACATAGATCATTGCGGACTAGTGGGTAAGGATAGAGCCAAGAAGTATATATTTGCGGTTGTGCATGGTTGCACAAAACTTGCCAGGCTGTAAACGACGAATACTACAAAAAGCAAAGAAGCGACCAGTGCACTAAGAGACTATTTTCGATCCGACAGTAGGCCAAGTTGCATCACATCTGATCGATGGAGTTTTACATCAGCTGAGTTTGATGAGGCTATGAATGTTACAAATGTGAAACACATAGAAATTGCGACAGGCTCCCCGCAAGCAAATGGCCTAATAGAGCGTATAAATAGAACTTTAGGACCTATGATAGCGAAGCTTACCGAGCCGGAAATTGGACAGCATTGGGACGTTTCGATCGAGAAAGTAGAATACACCTTAGACAACACTCAATATTATTGCACAAAGCAATTGCCCATCAGTACGTTGTTTGGTGTAGCGCAAAAAGGAACAAGCAGCGATGACCAAAAAGACATGGTAAAGGAAACAATAAAGGTAGATACAACTGAAAAACATCATTTAGAGGACATAAGAAAAAATACGGACATAGTCAGTCATCCGTTCATGCAAGCTAGCAATGCTAAATATTATATCGAGAAGAGGAAAACTCCACGCAAGTATAGCCCAGGAGATTGTTCGATGGTAAACAATTTTGACAGTACGGCAGGAAAGTCTAGAAAACTAATTCCCAAAACCAAAGGCCCTTATAAAATAGACAATGTGTTGAAAAATGATAGGTATTTGCTGAAAGATATTGATGTTTTTCAGTAATCTCAAAATTCACATCGATTAGAGGGCAGCGAATATTAGGCCTTGGATAAAAATATAAAATATATAATAAGATTATAAAATAAATAAGTACAGTATGAGTTAAAGCTCAATTGTAAAAATTCAAACTAAAATAAATGATGTATAGTATAAGTATCAACAAAAAAAGAAACATTGTAAGCTCAAATGTATATCTGAGATAGAGGTCTATCTCATTGTCAGGATGGCCGAGTTTCCTTTCCTTCCGAGGCCACTTATATTGTAGATAACACGTACATAACTAGTACGTAATAATGAAACTTTAAAATGACATCTGTACATAACATTGATAGCGATATCGATCGATATCAATTGTCTGATCACTAACTTGAAAAGAGAAGATATCAATCGTTGTGAATAAAAAAAATAAGAAAT
Source organism: Drosophila planitibia (assembly GCA_035043785.1). NCBI lineage: Eukaryota > Metazoa > Arthropoda > Insecta > Diptera > Drosophilidae > Drosophila > Drosophila planitibia. The sequence goes on along the minus strand of JAWNMS010000042.1, from coordinate 463,710 downwards.
ATAATTTAGTTTGGACTGCTACATATAGTTCTATAGAGAATTGTATTGATTTTATACGACAATCTTTATATATACAAAATTTCAAGAGCTCAATTGCTGTCTATTTTTTGTTCAATTATCGGTACATTGTTAAAATACTTGTAATAAACGAAAACACACTAAGTGTGTCCGGAGGGGGGCGAGCGGTGGAATAATAAGAACATTGCAATTGTATTGTACATAAAATGACAAAGGCTATGAGACGAAAACTCATTTTGACTCTGTGAACAGGAGCGACACTGGACGAGCCAGTTTCTGGCCAGACCTAGTTGGAAACTCGGCCAAGTTGTTTGCCAGGCTCGATGATAAGGCATTCACAAGCACAATATCATCCAATTACCAATTGTGATAAATTGTACTTTTAAGCAATTTAAACCCCAAAAAAGCATATATATATATACATAAAGGAGGAAAAGTTAAGGCAAAGCAAACCGAAACAGAACGGTCCCTCTTCAAATTTCGTGTCAAGAGACAAAACAAAAAAAGAAAAAAAGAAAAGAAAAAGGTTGTCTCCCTGGTCAGGCCGGACAACAACCCGCATTGGATACCCTGTAAGTCTGTGCTTGCTGCTGATTTGATTACTGTTCTTTTTTTGGATTACATTTTGCAAGTACATGATATCCAGATGTGGAGAACACTTTGCGTGTTTCTAAATAATCCAGAATCCTAAGCCAGTCCTAAATGAATGAATGCCCTTTGCTAAAATATTGTGTATTTTCCCATTTGCAGGGCACCTAAAAAGTCGAGCATACTACCTTCCTGCTTTGGTCCCAAGTTACGTAAAACTACTTTACTAATAATGCCTCAATTGTGCGCAATATTGAGGGCTGAGTTCTCCTCCAGCTTTGTGGCATAGGGTCCGGCTCTGGATAGGTAGGGTTTATTTTATTGGGATTCTGGACAGGACACCTATATGTATGTATATGTATATGTATATGTATATGTATATGTATATGTATATGTATATGTATATGTATATGTATATGTATATGTATATGTATATGTATATGTATATGTATATGTATATGTATATGTATATGTATATGTATATGTATATGTATATGTATATGTATATGTATATGTATATGTATATGTATATGTATATGTATATGTATATGTATATGTATATGTATATGTATATGTGTATATGTATATGTATATGTATATGTATATGTATATGTATATGTATATGTATATGTATATGTATATGTATATGTATATGTATATGTATATGTATATGTATATGTATATGTATATGTATATGTATATGTATATGTATATGTATATGTATATGTATATGTATATGTATATGTATATGTATATGTATATGTATATGTATATGTATATGTATATGTATATGTATATGTATATGTATATGTATATGTATATGTATATGTATATGTATATGTATATGTATATGTATATGTATATGTATATGTATATGTATATGTATATGTATATGTATATGTATATGTATATGTATATGTATATGTATATGTATATGTATATGTATATGTATATGTATATGTATATGTATATGTATATGTATATGTATATGTATATGTATATGTATATGTATATGTATATGTATATGTATATGTATATGTATATGTATATGTATATGTATAGGGAGCTAGGAAATCGATAAGCTCGATATTCATAAATCGATAAAGCCACATATCTCCCACAATTGGTTGGCAGTTTGTTGGCAATGTCCTTCAAAGATCGGAATATACATTCTCAAACCACGCCCACCTTCGTCGCCACCCTATTCCTAAAATTGACTATGTCTTCAACGATAAAATCGTATATCTCCAACAATTTTAATAGCTGAGTCACCAAACTTAGAAGAAATCTTGCTGGTGACCTCCTTCAAAGATCGGCATATATATTCTCAACCACGCTCAAACCATCCGCCTCCCCCAGGAACTTCTGCCCTAGAATTCGAAGCGGGCATATCTCTATATCCACAATTTGTAGGCTACAGTCAACAAATTACAAAGGTATATTGCTAGTAATACCCTTCAAAGATCTGGAAAAAAGTTTGAAACCGACGCCACCAAAATCAATAAAAGCCCATATTTCCCGCACTTTAAGAGCTATAGTTAGGAAACTCGGAAGGAAGATTACTCAGATCGTGATCCAAAACTTTTTTGACTGCGCCCACTCCCGCCCCCAGCATTTCCAAAAGCCCATATCTGCCGTAATTTAAGAGCTACAGTTACCAAACTTAGATGAAAGGTTATTAGGAAACTATTCCATTAACTTTTTTCGGCCTCATCCACTCCCGCCCTCAATATCTATCTACAGCAATTTTAAAGGCAACCTTGGACGGTATTTCTTAGCTACACCCATCTTATACTTTGTTACCTCTTATCAGCTGGTATTACTTATGATATCAAAGTATTTGACAGTCGGTTACGACCGATTGCATCGTTCTCTTTTATTTGTTTTGTTTTCTTTCCTTTTTCTTTATGTTGCTTGTTGTTTTTGGTATCTTGAGTATTAATCCTAATTGAAGGAAATCCCTTGATGGACACGCACATAGCTAAAGGGATCGGTTTAGGGACGGAGGCAAGGGAGCGGTTAAGCGGTAACCCTTTTTCTACCTTGTATCCACTTAAATGGATAAACGGGAATATTGTTAAATTGTGCAAGCCGGCAGAGTGAAGGATATTGGCACAGTCAATCTAGTTATTCAACTTAAGAAATTTAAAATATATATGTTCACATTTCGTTCGATTGCGAATCTCTCACGTTTCCCTCATATCGCTTTGAATCGATTTCGGTTAGTTATAAAAGCCACAATTTATCAGTGTATCCTTTCAATTGCAATTGCAATAAATGGAAAGCTTGGCAATAAATATGGAACATGTGGTTTTCTTAGAGAATTTAGATATTTTAGAGCCGGGTAAATGGTATCTCCAAGTCAGGCGTTTTAGACTAGCACATTCTTACTATTTTTTGTTGTGCTACTCTGGGGCTGTTGTGCCGCCCGAGATCGTTAGTTTTGCTATTTTATGACGCTTTGTGTGTGTGTGTGTGTGTGTGTTTGTTTGTTTTTTCTGTTGGCTATTTACTGCTTTTCGTCTTTCTCTTCTGGGTTTTTTTGGCTTATTCTGAGAAGCAGCGCTTTAGGAAATCTCATGTGAAGGGTTGGCAGAATTGCCAACATGTGGCGCAAGATAAATGCGTGCCGTCTCAAAATTAGCTACGTCTATCAATCCCCCCTCCTCCATTCCCTTTATTCCCACCTAAACCCGCATTATACTCAAGTCCCGTTAGCTGTTAGCTTTGCTCATAGATTTACACGATATGCGAAATGAAAATGATTCCCAATTCTTATCGGCATCAGACTTTAAAGCTTACAAGAGACAGGGAGATCTATCCATCTCTCTCGCTCTCCCACTCTCATTTGTAAGCTTTAAAACGAGCTTTGAGAAAGCGAAAGGAGAAAGAGAAGTTCATAATTGCAATATATTTAAGTTGATTGACAATAGCACATTGCTATATAAGGCTTACAGCGGCTAAATCGAAAGGATTAAATATGGTCGGAATACCCTGGTAAGCAAAAAGTATGTTTTTCGTGCAAGAACTCATATTTCCACAGGCAGCTGTGGCAACTGTGGCAGCTATGGCAGCTATATTATAGCCAAATATCAAAATATAGCCAAGTATGTATGTTGAATTTATTAGTAAGTTTCTTATACCCATTACTTGGACCTTTAGTAGTAAGAGGGTATTAAAAAAAAGCGCATATAAACATTTAATGATTCCCCATTGTCATTACATAAAGGTGGCTTATAAAAACATTATTTCACAATGGAGGTGTTGAAGGTGTGTGACTGTGTTGTGTGTGCGTTTTCTTTGTTTGTTTATTTGTGTATGTGTATGTATTTGCTTGAGATATGTATTGTGTAGCAGGTTTGGGGCCATGCGGGCGGCTGCTCATTTGTCGACTGCCACAGCTCCCAGAACGAAGGCATTTCATGGCGGCTAACGAGCGGCTGGGGCATATACAAACATATTTAACCCAATGCCAATGAGGAGGCATGACTCGTCCCCCTTTTCTTGCACATAAATAAATACATACACATGTACGAGCGTAATTATATTTTGGTGTGCACAATCTTTGGTCAGGCATTTTTTGTTTCGGTGCCGCATAGATTAAATAATTGTGAGCTGCTGGTCTGCGTTTGCGGACCATAAAAATGCCATTGATAAGGCCAATAAACGCGAACGTAAACAAAAACATGTAGGAAAGCTGTTTCCGAGTAGTAGTAGCTCGATTATGATATACCCAGAACCCAGCTATTAATATCCTAGTTTTACTGCCAAAGTTCCCTTTAAAAAGTATAGCACACTCAAATATATGCATGAGTGGTAGTGCTTGTATTTCTTATGATCAGCATAGGTACTGAAGTGTAAAAAGAACTAAGGCTATGCTCATATACATCCACAAGCCTGAGCTGATTTGTGGAGTTCATCAATGTATATTATAAGTTATTTGAAAGACTACCTTTTAAATTGTTTTTTTATTACACTACACTACACTTATAACACAAATGTCTCATGTTGATTCTGTTTTAAGTGCACTTAACCATATAATAGAGAGCAGAGACTTACTTGCTTGACTATTGAGATTATTATTTAGATTATTATTTAATACATTCCAATGGTCACAAGGATATAGAAAGATTGTATCGATTATTGAGATTTTAAAGGTATAGTTGCTAATTATATTTATTTAATAGCATAAGCCTTGCAAATTATTCTTACCATGTTCTTCGAATTGAATTTAGTTGCAGCTGATTAAAAATCAATACATTGGCCAATATGACCAATGACAAGCAAATTAGTTCGCAACTCAGCCAATGTGTTTGATGTGTTTGATGTGTTTAAATGCTTTGCTTATACCATCAGATTAAGAATACATTAAAGACTTATATCTATCTACTACTTGAAAATGCAGCTGGTCACACTTCTGTCAAAGACTATGCCTTGCCTTGAGGCTACTTATTTAGCTGGCTGAGACGTATTTCGAACGCAGCTGGCCACACTGTGTGCGTTCTAAGTAATTTTCTAATAAAGCGCAAATAAGTATTGGATATATTTTCGGATTGGTTTTACTCCAATCACTTGAAAAGGGCAGACCACAAAGTTCGTTGGATGTGTTACAAAAATGCTTCAAACTTGAGCCGCAGCTCGATAACAACTTTGGACTCGTTGTTGTTTGTGTTATTGTTGCTGCTGTTGGTTTTGTTATTTAGTTCTCCGATTCGATTTAAGTTCTGCATGCCACTCTCTCTCTCGCTCTCTCCCTCCCTCTCTATCGCTCTTTGTCTCTGCCTCCGTGTGTTGCCGTTTTGCCTTTGACCTCGTCAATTCGTCTATTGCCGCAACGTTTTTGTGCCCAATTCTATGTCATTTCCAGGCAGTGCTTATGACAAACGTCAAAGCGAAACTTCGATTGTCAGCAAGTGGCCCAGTTTACAAGACGGATAGACGGAAATGGGAGTGTGGAGCAGCGGAGCGCTGCTGCAAACAATAAAAATATCTGCATATTTTGGCACATTATTCAAATTGCCATTATGCACGCGCCTGGTTCGAAAGTATGCCACAACAAAATTGGAATCGCATTCGCAAACAACAAATAGCAAATGGCAATTGCAACAGCCATGCCGCAGCTCGCAGGCGCGTTACCAGCAACCCGTCAACCCACTATGGCGGCCACAAATGCAATGCAGGAGTGGAACGGTAGCTAAGAGTGTTGGCACCACCAATTTTAACCAATACCAACGATACCAACATCAAACATCGACCCATGGCACGACTGCAATCCTGTGGCAATGCGACACTTTACAATAGAAACAACTTAGAGTGATCTAAACGCAGAGTGAGCTAGACGACATGATACCCTAAACAATGCTATGGCAAGTCCATAACATTTTTCCAAATGGGTAACAAATCTTTAAAAAATGTATGCTGTATATGTCAATATTGAAGCGATATTTAATGAAGTTTTTCTATCATAATCTATTGAAAATCGAAGCAATAGTGCTGAGAGTATGAAGAATGTAAAATCTTTGACTTTCATAAATTCCGACAAACAAAATATAGCTGTCATTCGGTTGTGCCTAGCCAGTTTCAGGCTTACAGTACAGGGTATAAGGGGGACGAGGAGAGTTGGACCATATACCACAAGGTATGCAACGGTTTCGTTTAGTTTCACATCGTTTCGCGCTGCCGCACGTGGAGTTCATTATCGCTAATAAAATGCAAGCGCCCCAAATAGTCGTTCCGATACGTAAACGGAACGATACATATACGATACGTATACGTAATGTAAATATATGCGTCCATTGGCTCAAACGGTTACGCTGGCTGCGTTACCAGGATGGTCAGCAGCATTGTGGCAGCTCCCTCCCTCCTATTACTTATTAGGCATACTTCGTTCGAGGCGCATTACAAATTTAAATTGTTTGCATGCCGCTGCGCAACAAAAAAAACCAAACAAAACCATTCATAAAAAGAAAAAACAGAAAAAAATCAATTTTTTTTTGCATATTATTTATGGGTTGCCTCCGCACTTAAAAATGTTCAACACGTAAAAAGCGTTGCATGTATAAATATTCTTCTTTTTTTTGCGGATACGGTGCACGTCTTGCTGCAACAGCCATGCCATACGCTGTGCCGCCGGACTAGGTTCGAGATTTATGGCTATGGCGGAAAGACAGGCAGACAGCACACAACCCAGACAGACATAAAAGGACGAATAATGGACGGCGAGTAGTAGATGCAGCGTCGGAAAAAGAGAGACAGATACAGGGAAAGAGAGGGGAGCTCTCCATTTCTCTATTGCCGCAATGGCATTGCCCCCAACGATAAGCTGAAAGCATATTGTGAATATATAGTAAGGTCCAAGGATATTTCCCAATGTCGCCAAATGTGTTCGAGATATTGCTTATTGCGTGCGATTGACTTTAAGGGGTATTCTTTTTGAATGCACCCTTATTATGGGATGCCAGCTGTGTGCTACTCTTACATTTTTGAGATTATACCTTATTATTGTTCTTATACTGCATTCTTATACAGTTTTGTCAATAATATATATAATATATATTGTTGGCCCTTCCATTTCTTTAACAGAAGTCTAGCAATTTAATTTAAAAGAAAAAAGAAAATGCTGAACGTTTCTGAGATACTCTTGAATAGTTTGAGTGTCAGCGGGAATGCCTCATGTCTTACCTTTCGCAACATGTCATCCAGCGAGTCCACATCGAGTCCGGCATAGTTGTTGTTGAACTGACTGGAGCAATTAGACGATGTGCTTGTGTACCGCTTGCGCCGTCCCAAGGCTGGCGAGTTGGCAAGCGAGCTGGGCCCACTGGAGCTCACATAGCCCAGCTGGGCGGCAGCCATTAGCGGGTAGAGCGTATGATGTGCAGCCAAATGTGGCACGTGGCCCATGGTCAGATGGTGATGCGACGAGGCAGACGACGAACTGCAGCAGACAGCCAGACAACCGCCGGGGGGAGGCGAGGCGCCCGATATTGTTTGTTGCTGCTGTTGCTGATGACGCATCGAGGCGAGTGGCGAGGGTGGCGCTGTGTGGTGCAGCTGCAGCGAGTGATGATGATGGTGCAATGTATGCGAATGCGAATGCGAGCCATGATGCAGATGGTGATGTTGCACATAGGCCTTAGCGGGCGAACTGTTACCCGACGAGCTGTTCGAGGTGCCCGCTGTCTCCGTTAAGATTGCATTTGAGCTGGACGAGCCGGAGGCGGAGGCGGAGCCGGTACCGGTACCAGTGCCGGAACCGTTGCCAGTTTCAGCAACAGCAGCCGCGGCGGCGGCGGACGTGGCACATAGTTCTTTGGTTTGTGTGGAGCCGTTTGTTGTGCCACAGAGCTCTGAATTTGACGTTTGACCGCTCAACTCAACGCTCTGGCGTTGCAAATGCCGCGGGTGGCTGTGATGTGGATGCGGATGCGGATGCGAATGATGCATTTCCGTCGGCGATGCATCGACCAGCATCAGCGTCGTACCCGCAACATCCATGACTCCACTTTAAGATCCTGTGTGTGCGTGTGCTTATATCTTCTAACAAATGCTGTCTCGCTCTCTCTCTCTCTCTGGTGACACTGACTGACTTGGGCGTTTCCATTAGCGATTAGGGCAGCATTTTGTTCTTATTTTTGTTTTTTTTTTTGTCACTTATTGAACACTCAACGCCTTAAATAATGCAACGCTAAATTTGAATACAAAATTGTGAGTGTGTACGGGCGTGGCAAATAATTTGTTGCATTCGGTTGCCCTCTCTGTCTTTCTCTGTCCCCCTCTCTCTGCCTATGTGCGTCTGTCTGTCTGGTTGTAAATTTATGTTGCTGTTCCGTTTGTTTGCTTTTTAATTGCATGCCGCATGCTGCATGCCACAGCAGTTGCTGCACTTTAGGCGTCACCCACATGATTAATGGTTACCCGGGGAACTCAGCTGCAGTGCGGAAGAGTATAAGGCAGGGGCAGGGATAAATTGGGGCTTAAGGTTGGTTTGTTTTTAACCACAAATGCGCTGCAGTAACTGAAACTGAAAACTGATTGTTGTCATTTGCAATTTGCATTTGATGGGCGGAAATCGAAACGGCAAACGCCATAAAGTGGACAGCAAATATAATAAGCAACAAAATCTATATAGACAATATATAAGTAAATAAAATATGCACGAGACCCTGACTTGATTATTATGTGGAGAAGTCTGCAGACTCAACACCTGAAAATATTTATCGAATGATTTGACATTAAAAGCGATTTAGTTTTTAAATAGCTCAACGGCCTCCATCGAAAAAACTGTATGTATAAGGTGACAGTTTTGCTGTTAGCGTTAACCGATTTAGATCGATTCTGGACAAACGGGAAACATTAATCGACTGCACATATTTTTCTGTTCCTGGGCACATAGGTTTTGCGACAAATCTTAATTGATTCAGAATAGGAATGTACAAATTTCCAATCAATTACTAAAGCAGACTAGCAGCAGATTATAGTACACAGTATATACAGTAGTCAACCTGTCAACATTTAGATTTTACTCCAGAGTACGAAATATTATTATGCTGGCTGTGAATTGAATATGACACATTTGTGTAGTTACATTGCATTTTAAACTGATATATCATATTGATATATCGACTTCGTTTGACAGCTATATGATAGAAAAGTCTGATCCGGTCTAGTTCGTCGTACAAGATTCAATGCTACCCTTTAAGCTGAACGAGTTTAACTTATTTTAAATACAATTGTTGCAAGAAGAGAGCGATGGCTACATCGAATCGGCTAATAATGCAGATTAATAATATATTGTAAAAAATTGTAAAACCCCATACCAGACACAAAAAAGTTTAGCATACTTTGCAGCGACACTGACGAAATATGCAAATAAACAAGCAAAATGAGCTGTTGTTATTTACCATACTGGCATACGCTTGACTTGCGTGACCAGAGGTGGAAGGGGAAGTGAGTGCAATTTACAACAAACAGCAATCAATTTTGAAGCACAAATAACTCAATTTTCAGCATTAGCCACTGACACTGGTGGCACTGATGCTGCGGCTGCTTCAGCTGCCTGCTATTAATAAATTAGCAAAGGGCTGAAGTCAAGTGAAGAACAGCTGTCTGACTGGAGCTGGAAGCAGTTGTTGTTGCTGTTGTTGCTGTTATAAGTTTGAATATGGAATATGGTATATGGATAAAAACGTTGGGGCCCTGCTGCTGCCAATTAGTATGGGACGTAGAAGCTTATTGCGCTTATGTAATGTGCCTGATTTAATATGCTCGGATGTGCGACGCCTGGCAGGGGTGCACTGGAGGAATGTTATGGATGGCATCTAGTATATCGAGATCTAATTTCAAGTTGCAGCAGAGCAAGAGTCGAGTAATTCGACACAGGAGCAGCAACAGCAGCAGGATCAGGAGTAGAAGCAGCAAGGAGCAGAAGCAGCAGAAGCGCGACGTGGAGGACACCAAAGTGCCAGGCGACATGTTTGCCAGGCAGCCGGACATGTTGCCCCATGCCCCATCTGCAGCAGTTATTGTTGTTGTTTTTCTGGCTGTTGCTATGACTGAGAGTTGAAGTTTTGTATCGTCCATTTAACAATGTACGATGATGATACACACACACACACACACACAGACAGACAGTGTGCTAGTGGGGGCAGTGCCAAGACCCATACACAGAAAAAAAAATTGTAATTAACGTAATTCAAACTGGGTTTTCTTCATAGGCACATTTCAACATCATTTACTTTGACTCAATTAACAAATTACAATTCTTCTAAAGTATTAAAATAATTTCTACAATAATACAAATATAAAATATAAGTAGAAACTTGAAATTACAAAAGCGCACGGAAAATGAAAATACTAAGTCAAGTTGAACAAACTTTCTTTTTGCTGTGTGTAGCAAAAAGTGCATGTTTAGCGTCTGTGTGTGGTTGAATGTCTATATGTGTGTGTGTGTGTGTGTGTGTGTGTAAGTAGGAGACATTGGCCAGCAGTTGCTGTGGCTGTAGCTGCAAGGACGAGCCGTTTTGGAATCTATATGGCCAGGCCATAATTCACTAGAGATAATATACATATGTCTGGCTGGCTACCTGCCTGCCTGCTTAAAGCAGGGGACTTATATACACCACGAGGAGACAGTAGCGTTATGCAATTGCCTTGCGTGCACGCACAAGAAGAACGACAAAAACAGCAACGGCTACAACAAGAACAGGAACACACGCATATTAATGACTCGCTGCCTGACTTGCAACTTGCACGAGAAGGATCTTAAAGCTGTGCAACGCGTGTAATGCAATTGTTTTTTTGAATGTCAAACGTTTTTTTTTCATATACGGATATGGAATTTACAGGCAACTTGAATTTATTGTAGCACTGCCATTGCTGTTGGCATTACAAAAAAGTATGCTACACATTGTTGATATTTTTTCTGCATTTCAAATGCTCATCAAATATTTATGGCAAGTACACACACACACATACACCTTCATAACACTTACGCATTTATTTGGCAGTGGAATTCATCAAATATGCTCGTGTATCTGCTTCACTGCGCCAAAAAATTCTGCTACCAAAATGAAAAACAAAATACAAAATACAACATCTATCTTCAGACTACCGAAGATTGAATGCTCTCCAATGCTGGCAAAATATATAAGTTAAATAGCTTGACCAAAATAGATTTAATTTCTAAAATTCAAAATAAGTTTTTGAAAAAAACAAAACTAAATAAAAAGAAAAATAAGAAGACGCGTATAGCTAATTTCGATAAATTAGCTACATGTCAAAAACATAATTAAATTGCATTGAGATTCATTTAAAGTCATTAACGTTTGTCAACAGGATTAAATTCTTTCTCGATTTCTCACAATTTTCAATTGTTCTTTTTTCGATTGTTGTGAAGACTGTAATTGATAATTAATAGATCTCCAATCAGGCAGAATCTTTGCTAATTTCTGCCTTGACTATTTCTGAATAATAACAGTAGTCTAGAGCTCCCGTATACACAAATATTTGATTGAATCGCACTGATGCATTTTTCTAAGTGTTTCACAATTCGCGTTCAAATCATAATACCCCACTCAAGGGCAGACGCAAAATAATAAGCGAAATAAAGAGCATTACAAAAGAACAAGAATAACACCAAAGAAAAACGAAAAGCAAACACAATTCGATCGGCAAAAAAAACTGCTGGTTGGGTATACACGTCATATATATGTATATATATATATTATTTTATACATTATTTTATTTAATATTATATCTGTTGGGCACATAAAGCAGGCAAGCTTGAAAATGGCGCCAGTGCGTCTGCTGTTGTGTTGGCCTTGGCAACAGCTAAGCTGACCCCCCCCCCCCCCCCCACGCTCTTTCCCATTGAAGCTGCTGTCAAGACATTATGAATACTATAGTATTCTGCTTAGAAGTAGTCAACAATTGCTTTGCCACACACAACACTAAAACCATTTTAGTTGATATACATAAATATCCGTATTAAAAAAATAGTTGAGCTTTTTACCTTGGCGGCAAGCAATACAAAAAAAACACAGGCACACACTTGAAAAAAATAAAGTAAATATAAATTGTTGTCGCCTTTCACTTTTCCGCGCAAATCACACAATATGTCGTAGCTGCACTTTTTGATTTTTTTTCGTGATTGTTTCCTTTGGTCTAAATTCGACAAAGTTGCGTAGAAATTGTCGAGCTGAACCGCACTGAAAATGACGAGCGAGGCCGTGTGAAAGCTTGCGTTACGCGTTACACAGCCAAACACAAACTGATTGCCGTGTGCCGTGCCATGGTTGTGATTTACCGACAACCGACAACCAACAACCGACAAGCGTCCCAGTCAGTGCCGGAGTCAGTAGCACAACAAGGAAACGACACACGAGCTAAACGAAACACACACACACACACACACACACACACACACACACACACACACACACACACACACACACACACATGCGCACACGCCACAGCTGTAGTTACTGCTTGTATGTGTGCGAGTGTGTTGAAAGAGTATCGCACATAGCGTGGTGAGCGAAATTTCCCCGAATTTCAACCACTTGGCTGGGATAAGTGAAATACTGGGTTTTGTTGTGATATTAAACGGGAGAAACAGCTGGCTTCATTTCAAGGTATTACACAAACATTAATCAATGCTGTATTTGGATAAAGAAAAGGTTACATGAGAAATCAATAACTATAGTTCACATTTACATACAGCCAATTAAGCAGTAAATGCATTCTGTGCCATTTAAACGACACTGGTTGAAATAATTAATATTGACTATTGAAACTACAATTGAGCTTTTGGGTCAAGAAATCCTAGGCACGTCGAAGATTGCATACCCTTGCAGACGGAAGTTAATCTGCTGACATTTCAATTTTAGTCCTGATTACGACATTTAATTATTTTTATTTATATATTTTTTTTTGCATGTTTTACATTTTTTATTTATTTAATTTTTCCAACGTCGCTTTTATCTACGACTATCTGAATCCCAAAACTTAAATTATCTCTCATCCCATTGTTTCTAAGACAGCTATAGTAGTGATATAGTGATCCCATCCGGTCGGCTTAGAATCATGTTTTGAATTCCGAAAAAGGACACATATATGTCAAGTTAATGTGTCAACAATAAATTAATTTAAATTATTTGAGTTATTATTAAAGCCTGAAAGTTGGAAGATAAACTTCTTTAATATTTTTATTGCTTATAAAAATATTTTCGAGAGTACAAAATCTTACTTCAGACTGTGTACTATATATACAGCAAGAAAGAGAAAAACAGCAGAAAAGCAGCAGGTATATTATGCCTGCTTATCGGAGTTTAGTTGATCCCATAATTATTTCATAATTAAATAATAAATAAAAATCGACCGACTCCCACAGAAACCAACTTTATAATATAGTAGTCCGATGTTGATAGTAAAGCTCGAAACTAATGAATTTGGTCTGGTTATGTTGGTAAACAGATAGTAGCCTTAAAGCAGATAAGCAGACACAGTAAAAAAAGTAAAAATTCACAACTCCTAGGTCAAATAAAAAGTTCAATTATTTATTATTATTATTATTTATAGATTTTGATCGTTGCTTTAATCAATTGGTTATTATTTCTCGGATATTCTGCTGCTTGAGCATGTGAACACAAAGTGACTGAATACGGGGCGAAAAAGAAACTGGGAACTGCCCGAAGAAAACGACATCTTTAGCCAAATTTCCCGCTATTTTCTGGCTTATTCCCAGCAGCAGCAGAGGACATTTTGGCTTTTGGTGTGGTGAACAAATGTTGAGTTAGTGTTGCAGCTGCCCCCTTTTTTACATCTTGGGCATGTATAAATGCGTGTAGTATTCTTTCGTGCGCTGATTGTGTGTGTGTCTTAAAGTCAAACTTATCCTAAAAGTGGCAACGTGCGACGTAAACATTTGTTAGGCCGCCTGCGAATCTTAATAACTTTGACCAGTAGTTGGACGACCTGCTTGCTGCTAAAATATGTTCGCATTTGAATTTTAAATGATGACGATGCTGGAAAATGGCGCATAATCAGCAATGTGGCATTGTGAAAGTATCGTGCTTCCTGTTGACTCAAGGCGGATGATAACATGTCATGTCAGTGGTGACGGGCTGGCGGCTTAGCGACAATGCTATTGATTTTTGCTCTGACCTTTGTCCCCAATAACGATTTTGTTATTGGCCAGTCAATTAGCGAGGCACAGGGACAATGTCGGACTTAAGTCTTGTCAGTAACGCATCAGCATCATGGACAGCATCATGCAGAGACTATTTTAATTGTAGCTCCACCAGATTGCCGCACAAATCCACACCTGCCGCACACACACACCCACACTTATACAGCTGTCAGCAGCGTAGCATGTGGTGCATCCGTGTGCCGCATATGTCACAGAGCCTGGCTGGTGGTCGGTCTACGCCGCCAATGGCAATGCTCAAATTGAATGCTAAATTGTATTTTTTTAGGATTAGGGTCTGGCAACGCCGCTTGACGCCAACTGGTTGAGCAATTAAGCAAACGGTTAAAGCGCCAGGCAGCCAAAACAGGCAAAGAGCCCAGCTGCCAGCCTGTGAATTTATGTAAACTTCAAATGAATACAAATACACATAAAGTAATACATGCATGTGTGTGTTGGTGTGTGTTGTATGCATCCTGTGGGACATTATCAGGCGCTAAATTTGAACAGACAAATATTTGCGCTGTTCAAAATGTAATTAAATGTGTGATTATTTTCAGATTTAATAAACAATGTGAAACATTTCATTTTGTTGCCAAAGGCGTACTGCTGACATAGATGTATGCATGTAACTATGAAGTCCCTTAGACTCTATTTCGCCAAAGTTGTATGGCCATTAAGTTGCTGTCCGTGTTCAGATAGGGATCTATGTTTTAGCCGTGAAGAATTTAACATATGTATCAATCAATGTGTGGAAGACTTGAACTTTAAGAGTTAAAATAGAAAAGATAAGTGGGAGATCGACATAAAATATTCACATGTTATGTATATAATACATAAGCATAATGTATAACACGAATCACTTGTAGATATATAGATAGATCAATCAGAGAGCGAGATCTATTATAATTATACTTATTACTATATCAATACTTATGTTTATATAACAAAGCAAGAAACAGTTGCATCCATTATTCAACGTTTAAGTAATTTGCGTAGCATAATCTCAAAAATCAAATAAATTACCCCATCTTTTTATACTCTGATATCGAAAATGCAAGAGTAAATTGGTTTTGTGTAATGTCCCTTAGGCCGTTTGTCAATTCGTGTGATCGCAACTTTAATCGCCACTCTTAAAGCTGGTTTAAGTTAAAATTGAGGTGCTTCATCCACTAGACGACTAGTAAACCGATAATTGCAAATCGATAAAGCCAAATGTCGACCACAAAGTCCTTCTGGAATTCTCATCGGACCTCGGACATCGGAATTTGGATGCCGCTATATCCTCCACAGGTTTACAGCTAGTGTCACAACAATGTTATGACCATGCCCTCTCCTGCCATCATAATCGGAAAACTCGATATATCTGAAAGTGTAAATCGAGACCATAATAACCCTTCAAAAAGCGGAAAAGATTGTTCGGACCACGCCCGATCCCGCCACCAAAAATGGCATAAGCCTATCCATCTCCCGCAAATTTTGTTCAGCTGGTCATACATCATTTGTTATATCATAAAAAAAATATGCATAAAGATATTCCTATTAGTATACGTAATTATATGTATATTTACATCCCTATCTATATATATATCGCTTGTTGGCTATATTGTTTCGTTCAGCTTTTGTCGCCTGGCGCGTTGAAGTTAGCTGTTATGGCTATTTTTAACGCTTGTTCAACTGGAGCACAAGCGACAACTGGCTAATATCCTTTTTAATCCCGTTGCCATAACATATACATGCGAGTCCCTAGACTAACATTGAAACTACCTGCACAGTAACCGCAATCCATACGCGCCCATTTAAAACCAGCGGAAGTGTGTGGCCGTAAGTATTGTTGGTGTTTGCTGTTTGCCTTTTGTAGTTGCTGCTGTCGAGCTTATTGTTGTTGTTGGTGCTAGGTTTGCCCCTTCACATAGATTTTCATAAATTTGAGACGACTATGTACTCAGCTGGTTGCGAAGCAGTCCATCTCCCTCGCCTCTCCATCCAGCCATCTCTTTTGTCGTCGAGCAATCCGCTTAATATCATTTTTCGGCATCACTTTGAGTCTAGCGCTAGCGTTGTCGTCTTCTTGTGCTTCTTCTTTTTTGTTAACCCCTCAGCTGATCCTGGCAATGGCGCAAATTGCAGCTGACATACGGCCCTTGGCCATGAGTATGAAATACCGCTTCCGTATATGTGTGTTCAAATGTCTCGCAGTGTATGTGTGTAGGTTTGAGGCTGCTTGTGTGTGAGAGAGAGTCGTGTGTATTTCGCAGTTACACGACACAACGTTAACGGCTTAAATGCGCAGCCAAAAGCAGCTTAACACTCATCTTTAGTGCGGTGGTTTGTAGGGAGTTGGAGTTCGGAGTACGGAGTAGAGTGGATGTTATGGGGGAAAGCGGAGAAATCGGGAAACAAGTTGCAAGCTATTCGCGGCTTTAATTGCAGGCACAAGTTAGGAGATTGTTTCCCCAACAACCATTCATAATCATGTTTTATGCTTCGACCACACCGCAGAACACATTAAAAGCAACGTATTCGTTTCTGGCCAACTACTAAACTAAAGAGCCGTTTCCCTTTAGCTGCAGTCGGTCACAATTATAAGCGAACTCGCCCTTCTCAAATCTATTACTTTTATTTCTGGTTTTATTGCAGTTAAGGCGAGGTCAGACTGCAGTGAGCAATTCGGGCAACCATTGAGCTCAAATCCAGTCAAGATAATACATATAAGAGCAAATCCATTGAGGAGCACACCGAATATAGTCGCCTGTCATAACCCAAGCCATACACCGATAAGCAAAGAAAAACAAACCAAAGCCTACATTCCAAGTACGTCAAATGTTGAAATTAAACTGACGAGCTTTATTAACGTGCCATTTAATTAACTATCGATTATCCACTTTGAATATTATATTTGTGCAATATTTAAATATTATAATAAATATTTTGTAGTTGAACAAAAAAAAGCAATCACAATCCTAACATTTTCATTGCCATTGTGACAGCATTTTGGTTGGTTTATCAGAACAAATTCTGCCAGATTGCTCCACATTCAAATGTTGTTATCAACATATAAACATACATACACCCACCCACACATATACATGCCTAAGTCAGGGATGGCTAAC
Source organism: Drosophila planitibia (assembly GCA_035043785.1). Classification (NCBI taxonomy): domain Eukaryota; kingdom Metazoa; phylum Arthropoda; class Insecta; order Diptera; family Drosophilidae; genus Drosophila; species Drosophila planitibia. The sequence continues at coordinate 446,304 of JAWNMS010000042.1, read as the reverse complement.
AAATCAAATCAACTCACTTTCAGTTGCTCAAACACAACTGGACGGATGAGTGAAGCATGATAAAAAAAGGACAATAGTTAGGAAAAATAAATAAACAGCGACGGCAAAACAATTTTGCCCTGAAATATTTATTTAAATCTTATATCCTGCTCCTGCACACGTCCAAGGGGTGTCTACATTCATATGTTTGTATGTTCAACAGAATTGGTATACATTTTTCGAGTTGTTTAAAGATTGGGAAAGTGTTCAAACGCGTTTTGAAAAAAATTACGTATTATTTATTGAAGACTTGTTTCGAATATTGGATGATGGGTAAAAACCTAGGGTCATAGCTTAAAAAATAATATTCTGATATTCATAATTTGTATGCAGACGTTATAAGCCTTAAAAATATATAATAAATAAATCTATGCAGAATAATTTAAAGTTGGGTGCAGGGTAATTGCCAGTATTGCATTTATAATTTTTTCTTTATATTCCACTTTTGTTTTATTGTTATGATGCTTTCGTTGTCCTGGTTTCCTCATCATTCCTCATTGTTCTGTTATATTTTCTTTGTTTTTTATTTTATGCGGCTGTGTGCTAAATTTTCACCGCTTTTGCTGGATTACATTCCGCTTAGGCATGATCCAAATAAAACCATTCATAGCCAGCGTTTTTAAAGAACTGAGAGTAATGCTACTATTTTGCAGCAAGTATCGCAGCCTTTTGGAACTTCAAACAAAAGAATTATAAACTGGAAAGGAACCTGCTCTCTTGTTTAGTTTCGTGGACGATGCCACGATGAGCGGTTGGCTTTAATCTTGTCAGCAATGGACGCATACTTTATTCGCGTGCAGCATGTAGGTGGAGGTAGTGGAATGGGGGGATGGGTGAGCCTAGGGCATCGCTATATGCTGTATGAGGCATTGTCACGCATAATTAAAATTAAATGTGCTTTTGGGAATAATTCAAATGAATAAACGAGCGTGGCCAATATGTGTGCCCTGCATACACAAAATGAGTTGTCCTTGTCTTGCAGAGACGGTGCCATAACCCTCTACACCGCCTTCCCTTCCCCCAGCAGGCACACATACTATGCCCCAGTAGAAAACAGACACACTCACATACAGAGATGTCCGCGCGTATCTGGCCTGCCTCCGTCCAAAAGCAGCGGCTTTAGACACAAAACTTTAGAACTTTTTGGCATTGTTGTGGGCGTGGGCATGGAAATGGGCGAGTCCAAAGAGCGAGCAAACTGGCAAAGACATCGCTTCATTTATTATGCGGCTGATGGCCATTAATTTTGCAGGCCACAGTCGCTTGGCAGTTAGTTTGCCTCCAATGTTTGTCGCCTGCCTAGCAAGTTGCCAGACAGGCGACGCTGAAAAGTAGGCAGCACATGTTGCTCCCAGCGTATGTCTAAGTGTGTATGTGTGTGTAAGTGTGTGTAAGTGTGTCTGATTGTGTGTGCGTGCGTGTGTGCATATTTAAAAGTTGTCATAAGCAAAAACCCCTCATATCACAAACAACTCTCAAACTCGAATGGACATGAGAATATGCCAAGAGCAGACGGAAGAAAAGAGGCAGAGAAAGGCAGGAAGTAGAGCACCTCTTAACTCATCGGCGCCCAAAGAATGCAATGCACACCAGTAATTAATTATTCGCAAATGCTATATGGATAGCACAGCAAGACCCCCCCCCCCCCTCCCCCTTCCGCCTTCCGCCATTCCCCCTGCCTATCCATCACACACATCCCGCACTCAATCGTCCCCATTTTAGTCGAGCCTCGTCTAATTGCTTAAATACTTGGGCAAATTTTGCGTTTGGGTCAATGCGCATTGACAGCATTGATGCGCAATTTATGCTCAGACACGAAGCTGTCCAAAATTTTTAATTAACGCTGTAAAAGTGTCCTCAAGTAATTTTCAACCCTTCCCCCATACACACACACCCATTTTCATTTCTCGAGGGGCTGTATTAAAAGCAAATTTGTGGGCACACCATAAAACCTGAGCTCAAAGTTAAAGACAGTTCTGTTCAATTTAGGTTTTCAATGCCTTTCAATTTTGTTGCTTTTTGTAAATTAGGATTGAAGTTGTTTTGCACTGGTCTTAAGATAAATAATATTCTTTGCAAAAGCTGCTAAGAGAGCTTCACTCATCAGCCCATCTCAAGTAACATGTGATTTTTTTTTCATATTGTAAAAGACCTCTTTTTTAATATAATGTCATAAAAAAACAATTGGCAGAAGCCTTAAAACATCCAAATGGATGCGCAATTCAAGAGATAAATATTTATTTATTTCATTAAGGAAATTCACATATGCAGTATTCTGAAAGAGCTGTACTCCACAACTAGCCCAGTTAGATTGAAGGAAGTTTAAAGCCTTCTATAATAACTTATATCATATACAGTGCACTGAGCACAGCTGTAAGAAAAGCATTGATTAGATTACGTCGAGAACTTTGTACCGACATATCAATACATTACAACTGTCTTAAAATAATAGAGCACATGAGACACAGCCTTCCGGCTCAGCTGCAAATACGGCACAGCATTTTCAATTTCCCACTGCATAGTGCGCATAAGCAAGGGCTACGCCTTCTGCAATGCAAACTGAACTGAACAATGACTGCCTCTGTCTGACTGTGTGTGTGTGTGTGTGTGTGTGTGTGTTTGTGTGTGTGTGTGTGTGATATCATTTGTGTGGAAATCAGCGCATTGTACGCCTTGTAGGCGCCTATCTGTCTCGCTGGCGGATGCGGCATTGTTGTACACAGACGTTGCCCATTTGAAAAGCAAAACGCAGCAGTCAACGACCAAACGCAGCCAACAACCAAATGAGAGTTTTGTCAGATGCGACTGTTGCACCGGGCCACGTGTGTCCATTATTGTTGATGATAGTCTATGCCCCACAAGCTGTCAGCAATGGGTATATGCACGCAAGCATGAGCTGACTATATAGTATATATATATATATATATAAAACTGACCACATCAGTGTTCTTAGATATTCATATGTAAAACATACCTGTACGATTTTTAGTCTTAAATAATTGCATGGTGCGAGGGAAGAGTAACTAAAATGAGAGCTGATCTGCTCAGAAGATGAATCCTTTGCGACCTAATTGAAAACATGACCCGCTGAACAACAACACAGCCTTTACTCAGTTGCTGTTAAGCTTGCTCTTATTCTTTTGAAGTTGTTGAGCTTCATTTACGTACCAAGTTTCTTGCTGCTTTCCTTAGCTGCTATATGCTGTTTTCCTTATGCAGTTTTTCTTTTCTTTGTTTTTCTCTGGCACAGGGAATTTCAAAGTCGAGCAATCGTCTTTTTCTTTGTTTCTGCCATGCATTTTCCACTGTATCCGGATGAACGCAAACTTTTGTCAACATTCGGCATATTTGGTGGGCTTTGGCGGACCAATTGGGAAAATTGAAATGGGCATGCAATGCCTCTAAGCGCGGCTTTCAACGCGTTAACGCGCTGAGCACACACACACACACACACACGCACACACATCACTTATGGCTTATGGCACTAATGTGGCCACTTTTGCTGCTGACGGTTGTGTCCAATGTGCAATCACCAACAACTGGGCCGCTGGCTTTTGCGGATTTATGAGGCCCATTTATGGCCATGGCGGTCCCATAAAATACAGCCGACAAATGAGAGTGGCGGAGAGAGAAGGCAGAGGGATAGACAGAGCCAGAGAGAGAGAGAGACAAAAAGAGATAGATAGAAAGGAAGAGCAAGAGAGAGTGGGATAGGAACGGGAAGTTCGCTTTAGAAGTCATAGGACGAAACCATTGGCAATTGACAAACCAAATTTCATAACAATGTGCGCACACGAATTGAAGAATAACCAATGCCACTTGAGTGGGCCAAAACGTGGCAGCAATGCCCAGCGACTTCTTAAGCGCGTGGCCTTAACACTAGAAAGCCGTTGAAAGCCAAACCCGCAGCACAGCACATAAGAGCACTTCAATTCTTAACAAGCTTCCGAACTTCGGTGCAAATTTGCCAGAACAATAAAAGCGGTGTGTGTACAGTGTGTAAACTGACTTCTTGAATATGTAAAGGAATAAAATTGAATTTTCCTCAATTAAGAAGTTTGACAACGCAGCATAGGCAGAACGGATTTAATTGCCAATGAAAAGTTTTAAATGATTTTGCGAAACTCGGCAACGTTGCCAACTAATTACCGAACTGTTCATTAATACTGCCGAGTGGGAAGCAGAAAATATTTACATTTATTTGTAATAATAGTGTGACCAGTGAAATTTGGCAACAGAGCAGCAGCGATTGAAAGAGATGGAAAATATGTTATATGAAAACATTTAAATTTCAATCCACAGAAGAAAAACACGAAATTTCTATATAGTTTTGGTGAAACCGAATATATTACCAAACAAATGCTTAAAAATATACAGACTTCAAATTTTTCACATTAGTACTACAAAATTAGCTTTTTAATTGAAAACCTATGTTAAACAAATAAGAATTTTAAAGTATAAGTAAAGATAAAAGCGATCACGAACAAGAATAACGAAAATGAGTATGGGAAACCATGTTGTAGAATCAAACTGTAATCGACCGCCTTTTGCTTAGTGTTAAAACTGAAATTTGGCGTCGTAGCAGCCGTAAACACTTTGGTGTATACGACATACACGATATTGTGTGCCCAGCTCTGTAAAACTTTATTCATTCGGTATTCTTTTCGGCACATTTCTTCGCATGGTTGGCCAGTTGCTTGGCAAGGGTTTGAGTTTGAGTTTGAGTTTGATATTTGAGCTTGTTATTCGCTGACTGCTCGGTAATAAACTTGAATTTTATTGTCGGACAAGAATGTTGCAATATGCTTGGCCATAATTTCTCGTCTTGCACATTGTTGCCAAAAAACATTCGGAGCCCCAGCCGATTCTGTGGTTTTAGCTTAACGCCTCTTTTGATTGCTGTTTTGGGTCCTCCCTACCTTCCTACCTACCTACCTACCTTGCTCCATCCTCCACCTCCATCATCTTCATCTGCAGCTTCTTCGTTTTCTTCCGTTGCGAGTACATTTGCTTTGACATTATAAATAGTGTGCGACAAGAGCAATTTTAGGTCAACTGAAAAACTTTTCTAAGATTTTAAATGAACTTTCCAAAAAAAATACAAAATAAATTTTAAATAATAATAATAATGTCAGGGCGGCTTGCAAACAGTCGACTTGGCAGTTTGCTGGATCTAATTTAAAATTTATGATGACAAAAATATGCTGCACTTCAACGACTAGCTACTGCTATTGCAGCAAAAAGTGGCAAGGCAAAAGGCAACAACAAATATTTGGAAGCGAGAAGAGGCAAAAGCATAAAACAAACATAAAATATTCATGACATACTTTTTGTCATTCGAGTTGCTAAATTTCTCATTTCATTTCCGTTATGCGTTTCGTTATCCTGTTTGAATCTGTTCACTCTGAATACCCTTTAAGAGCAAGGCTTCAATGCAACTTCTTTTTACAATAGAGGAAATCTATTTAAATTCAAGTCTCTATAATATTTTAAATATACATATACTTAGTACAGCGACTATAAGATTTCCTCGATCCTAGAAATTTCTGTATACACTTGATTCGATTCGAGGAAACTACTGTTTAATCGGTTTTGACTATCGGGGTTACACAGTACAAGGCAGGTTTTGTAAAATATTTCATAATTGAGCAAAGATTTCTTTAGATCCCATCTCCAGTAGTTTAGACCTGTACATATAGGGCAACTACTATTCGAGCAGTAGTTGTTTGTTGTTTGTGTTCTGCTTGGATATGTACTAAGTACTTATTCATACATTTTTTAGGCGGTTGCTCTCGCAAAATCTGCTGTCAATTAAATATTGACAAATGCAGCAAAAGTGTAATTTTAGTACAGTCTTCGTGCGCCGTAAAATCTATCTGCTTTTTGTAACAGCGAATTTTACGTATTCAGTATTCAGATTCTCTTTTTTTCGTATTTTTTCATTAAAAACATCATGCGAGAATGCACAAGTAAACGAATAAAGTTAGCGCATTCAAGTCTACTACTCCACAATAACATGGCTAAAATCAACAATAGTCTGCAAAATTTTACATTGCATAGTAAGAGGCGTAGATGCGAGGGCTAGTGTAATGAAAATAACAATGCAGTGCATTGTACATGAATACGCTTTGAAGAGATCATTGCGGGTTGCTCGTTAGAGACAGGCAGACAGACAAATTCAATCCAGCCTTACAAATGGCTTAAAAGCCAAGCCTCACTTAAGCTGAGAATAAAACTAAGAACACATAACTGTGATTTCATTCATTTTTGTGCTTCAAATTGTTAAAAAAAAAAGTATCTAATAAAAAATCCAATAATAACAGCTAACAGCTTCAGTAGCACTTGAAGCCTTGACCTAAATTAAGTCTTGACAGTAGAATTTCAAATTAGGAAACTGTTGAGTTAAAAGGAAAATCAGAAAGGGCATACAGTTAAACAAGCTAGAATGATATATTCGAGTGAGCTCAAGTTCGATATAACCCGAACCCAGCTGTTAAATATATTCTATATTTATTGCCAAATTTGCCTTCAAAAATGTTGCGCACTCAAAGTGAATGAATGGAAGTGCTATCATTTTATGTAGCCGGCACAGGTATTGAAGAGCTTAATAATAAAAAACTAAGGCAGCGCAGATACATATTCACAAACCCGAAGTACGTGTCACTTTTTGCACAACTCCAACATTTCTAGTGTGTAGGGTGTGTAAAAAAATATATAAAAAGAAAGGGGTTACTTTCAATTGATTTCGAGCATTGGTATTATTTTCAAAAAAGATTCTGAAGAAAAAATATTTATTTATTTATTTAATGTCAACTAAAGTCAGTCGACACCAAAAATACAAAAATAATAAAATCGAATAAAATAAGATTTAAAATATATATAAATTAAAAAAATAAGCTATACTTATATATACTATAAGATTACTGTGGGTATTTAAATGCAAAATGATAGAGAAAACAGAAAAATGTACTTGACTCGTCAACGCAGAGGAATCGATTTCACCATTTAGTAATTTAACTACAAACATATAACCTCGCATAACCATTAGACGATTATTTAAGGAAGGAAGGTTAATAGGGATCAGTTTATTGGTATATGGAAGCAGTATACCCCAGTCATAGCGACGAAGAACAAAAAGCAAGAATCTCTTCTGCACAGATTCCAATATACTTTAATGAATATGATATTGTGGAGACCACACACAATGTCCATATGCCAGAATTAGACGTACAAGAGAAGTGAAAAGTATCTTGGTCGTATAAGAGTCATCAAATTCCTTTGACCAACGCTTATTAAAACCAAGAACTTGAAAGGCTTAGTTGACAGTGAATTTAATATGACTATCGAATTTTAATTTATGATCAAGAAGTAAACCTAAATCATTTACTTCATTCAGACTGCCAAGTGGCATCCCTTCGAGCGTGTAACTAACAACATGAGGAGAGATACGATAAAATGGAGCATATTTATTTTACACCATGACATAAATGAAAGTAAGTCCGCCTACGTCAGGCACAACTTGAGCATACATTACTACATTAGAATTACAATATTACACAAGGAAGGTCATTAATAAATAGATTAATAAGCACTGGACCCAAGTGACTACTCTAGGGTATCCCAGAGGTGACTAGGATAGGTTTAGAAAGTAATGTTTTGAATACAACTGTTTGAGTTCTGTTACTCAGATACTCAGAAATCCATGTAAGAAGGTTAGTAGAAAATCCTATAAAGTTTAGTTTATTAAACAGGGAGACAATGGATAACAGAATCAAAGGCCTTACTGAAGTCTGTATAAACGACATCAGTTTGCATTCTATTCTGAAATCCTTCGATTGTAACAGAAGTAAATTCAGGAATGTTAGTGGTAGTAGACCTACTTTTCACAAGACCATGCTGGAAAGGTGAAATAATAGACTTACAATAAATAAGTGTTGCAGTTAAGTTGTTACTAATTTCTCAAGTGCCTCAGGTATTGCGAACAATTTGGAAATACCCCTGTATTTTTTACATCTTTGAGCCATTTTTATGGAGAGGAATAATAAAGAACTCCTTTCAGATCATTTTTTGTTTTTGTATCTTCATCAGAAACGGAGCTTGGGAACGAAGAGGATTTGTGTTTCACATTCAGAAAATTATATATCTGCCTAGGATCCTGTGCAAATTGCAGCCTACGGCGAAGAAGGTAATTATTATGACAACGCGAGTTATAAGTAATGAAAGCAACCAAATAGCGAAAGCAATCAAAAGGATTACTTGATATCTTTAACTTCTTATAATACTTTGACTTCACATTTTTCAACCTGGCTAATTCCTGCAAAAACTAGGAAGGCCTATTAGCCTTCACAGGATTCGTATGGGGAACACAAGCATCCAAATATAAGATTATGGTCGTAGAAAACATTGAAATCGCAATAACCATATTGGTGCAGGAATATCATTCTGACCAATCAGTGTCAAATACAAATTGATTAAGTTTGAAAAAATCTACTTTACGGAAGCAAAGATTCTTACGTTTAGAATCCATAAATCCTCATAAGTCCATCAATAAATTCATTTGAGCTGCGTGACACCAATTGGGGCGGACCATGTAATTATTGGAATCTTAATTGTAAGTACATCTAAATTTCATTTTATTCGCGTAACCCTATTAAATTAACCCTTATGTTTTCTTATACACTAATAAACTAAATGTTTTCCCGCCAGGTTTTCGTTTAAAATGAAAATTTGGTTTACAAAATTATTATTTAAAAATAGATTTCAAGTTCATTTAATAGAACTACATAATTAATGATAGGAAAAAATATAGAAACAAATGTGAAAAAAATACGCGCATTTTGTCCACATATATGTGCATTCATTACCATTTATATTGAGACGAACATTTAACAAATTATGATATGATTATAACGAAACTCGACAAGATGCGAGGCGGTCAGGACGTACTATATATACACAAATGGGCAATTGGCTGATGTAGAGCGCTTTACTCATGCATAATTCATGGGACAAAAATCATTGAAGTGTAATTAATTTATGTCATGACTCATAACTACATACGATATACAATGTGCCATATGTGTGGCGAAATGAAAGCAACATTCACTCACTCAGACACACACACATGCACACACACACTCACACATTTGCAGCAGCTCGCTTTAGTGTCACATTTTAATAATTTATATAGTTTTTGCATTAATGCGCCGGTAGACGGCGCTGCCAATAAGCCTAATGACTATGCTGTGGAGCATCATCGCTTCGAGGTCTCGCTGTGCCATTTTGGCCAAATGCCTAATGACTAAATTAGCCTAATCATAAAAGGACTCGCGCACACACACACACACACGTGAATGTGGAGGATGTCAACAGGCAGCTGCACTATTTCCGCTACAAATTAGCCAGAGGGTGGCTCTGTCTCCTCCTGTGCCTAGTAGATTACTTTTTGGCCTGATAATTGTAAGGGGCCGTCATAAAAATGTTTTAACCATGGGCCCCATAAATCATCATTAAGCACAAGATGTGCATTAGTTTCTCTCTGAGTGTGTACGTGTGTGTGAGTGTGTATGTGCGTGTGTGTGTGTGTGTAATTAATGTGTCTGTGCGTCACTCTGTCTCTGTTTTTTTTTTTGTTACTCATCGTCCTCTTCTTTATTCTCATTTATTAACTCATTTACGCTAATCAACAAGTCCCCCAGCGCCGTCGAACTTAGTTCCTAGTTCTTTATGAAAACAATAAAAAACGGCAGCTGTGAACTGTGAACCGGTTCAACTTTATTTCTAGTTTTTGGCTTAGTGTCCATTTGTATTGCTGTCTTGTGCTATACTGCAAAAAATACTTAAAGCCTTATGAACACAATAAAAAACAGAAACTCTGAACCGGTTCAACTTTGTTTTCATACTTTGATACCGAAGGTATCATGGTATATTGGTTTTGTGCAATGTCCGTCATGCTGTCTGTCTGTCCGTCTGTAGGTCCTCTACGGATAAAATCGATATACGTAAATCGATGAAGCCACATATCTCCCACAATTTCAAGGCTACAGTCACTAAATTTGGTTGGTAGTTTGTTGGCAATGTCCTTCAAAGATCGGAATATACATTCTCAAACCCCGCCCAGCTTCGTCGCCCCCCGTTCCTAAAAATTTTAATTGACTATGTCTTCCGCAGTTTGTTAGAGTTAGTGAGTGAGTCGTCAAATTTGGTATATTCCTGGTAGCTGCTTTTAGAAACCGATAACAAATTTGTATGGCCACGCCCACACCTGCGCCCATAATCGCCAAAGCCGATATTTCTGAAAGTGTACACCGATAAAATCGTATATCTCCAAAAATTGTAATAGCTGAGTCACCAAACTTAGAAGAAATCTTGCTGGTGACCTCCTTCAAAGATCGGCATATATATTCTCAACCACGCTCAAACCATCCGCCTCCCCCAGGAACTTCTGCCCTAGAATTCGAAGCGGGCATATCTCTATATCCACAATTTGTAGGCTACAGTCAACAAATTTCAAAGGTATATTCCTAGTAACATTCTTCAAAGATCTGAAAAAGTTTGAAACCGACGCCCCCAAAATCAATAAAAGCCCGTATTTCCCGCACTTTAAGAGCTATAGTTAGGAAACTCGGAAGGAAGATTACTCAGATCGTGATCCAAAACTTTTTTGACTGCGCCCACTCCCGCCCCCCAGCATTTCCAAAAGCCCATATCTCCCGTAATTTAAGAGCTACAGTTACCAAACTTAGAAGGAAGGTTATTAGGAAACTGTTCCATTAACTTTTTTCGCCCACACCCACTCCCGCCCTCAAAATCTATTTGCCGCAATTTTAAAGACAAGCTCGGACGGTATTTCTTGGCTACACCCACCCTATACTTTGCTACTTCTTATCAGCTGGTATCAAAGTATTTCGCAGTTGGTTACGCTCAACTGCAACGTTCTCAATTGCTACTTTTTGGCTTAGAGTTTCCACTTAATATTGTCTCTGTCTTAGTCGTTTTAGTTCGATCTTACCTTTTCACGCAGCATATCCCGAATGCGACCCGCTTGATTCTTGGAGCGATGCAGCTCTAATTGCAACTCCAAACAGCGCTCCTGCCAGTTGATCTGCACCAGAGCAAAATGGAAAAGGGGAAAATGATTATTAAGTCCGTCACTTTTATTGGATGAAGACCTGCGTTGAACCCACCTCTGGTAATGCCTGTCCATAGTTGTTTACCTGATGCACGTCCAGATGCTCGGTCAGAGTGGAGAAGTGCGGCCAGGGCGCATCCGGAGCATCCAAAGCGGCTAGCATAGGATTCTGCGGTGGCGGCGCTTGAGGAGCGGGAGCGGGAGCGGAAGCCGGAACAGGAGCGGAAGCGGAAGAAGCTGTGGTATTTGCCTGTAGCTCCTTGGCAGACGGCTTTGCTGGTATGGGCGGGGGGCGTGGCTGGCGTCGGGGCATGAGGCGTGGACTATTTGGCGTCGAGGCGACAACCAGACGTGCGTCGTGCAGCTGTGCGGCACGCGTCAACGGCATCTGGCCGCTAAACGAGGTGGCTCGCTTCGCCAGCAGCGGCGAGGCATGCAGCGATTGTGAGCCAGATCCGGAACCAGAACCAGAACCGGTGCCCGACAGACGTCCTGGCAGCGAAGGCGGTTGCTGCTGCTGTTGGAATTGAAATTGCTGCTGCTGTTGCTGATGCTGCTGCTGCTGCTGAAAATAATGCGTGGAATGCTGTGGAAACGTGTGCATGTAACTGGCGCCATCTTGCGGCCGCAGGAAGTAATTGTGCGTGTGTGTGTAGTAGAGCGTCTCTGTGCCGGCCACGCCCACCAATTGGGAGGGCGTGGCACGGCCGGATGTCGCCGCCGAGGCACTCGCCGACGGCGATGGCGATGACGAGGCAGAACGACGACGCTCCTCTCCTGCAGCTGCCGCTTGCTGGCTCTGCAGCTGCAATTGATGATGTTGCTGCTGTTGTTGTTGCTGTTGTTGTAAGGTGGTAAGCGTATCAAAAATTTGCGATAAGCGACCCAAAGGCACTTCGTCAGACATTTAGGCGAACGGAGGCAGCTGTAAGATACAAACAAATACGGTTAGAATAAATCAAGTTTAGTCGATTATGTGAAAAAATGCAACCAAATGCACCCAATATAATTAATATTGATAATAGAAAAATAGTCTTATTATATTAAATTAGATTTAGTTCTCTTTGCAAACCAATTTAATCGATTTTATTCTAGTTTATTAATATTTAATTGCAGTTTAGTTGAATATCATTTATAATTCAAATACGAAGAGCAAAATATCACATGGGACTGCTGCCAACTGCAACGTTTTCGTTGCTTGAAATGCATGAGATGAGTTTAAGTTAGACCAAGAAAATAACTGTAGCGTCTAACAAGAGGATGACTACACATACAAGTCTACAAGTAAATAAATTAGCGCAAGTTGCATATAGATGATGAAAATGATGTGATGACTGTCACAAAAATTCTCGATGTATGAATTAATAGTGCTGTGGAAGGAAATATGCCAAGATTCAAGATTCTAGTAAAAGATCTAAGTTAATATTCAGTCCATCAAAGTTGCGATGATCCAGTGACACATTTGGGATGATTTTGGTTTAAATTGCGTCCTGAGTTTGGGAACAAGTGATTTTCCCAAAGAAAATACTCAAGCGATGTTCATGATCAAATGACATCATCGATAAAATGCAATAAACTACCATACGCTAATAAAATCGCAATGTGACATCAAAGCTCGAATATTCCCTATTGGTAGACTCTATAATTACATTAGTTGTAGAGATGTTGCAGATTACACTACTATATCATGTAGTTTTCAAAGGAACAATCGGAGGATTTTTTTTTAAGTTTATACAAACAGGGTAGTAGAAGGGATCAGGAAATTGGGAACCAATAACTGAGAGCTAAGTGCTGAGCCATCAACTAACCAATGAACATTTTTTTGGTGGGCAACAACAGGTGCTCGAATCTGGGACGTAATTATTTTTTTAATCTTCTTTGACTGTCCTAGCAATTGTGCTCAAAGTGCAGGGCCAACGTTTACAAATTGAATGTGCCATGAAACTTGTGAAAGAACTTGATAAACTACAGAGACAGAGAGAGAGAGAGAGAGAGAGATAGAGAGACAGAGAGAAAGAGAGTGAGCGAGATAGTAGGCAGGAAGGGTTTGATTTTGAGGCGATGAACGCCATTTCAAACGACAAACGAAGAAAGAGTTTGGTCTTTCATCTTTTGTGCGGTTTCTGCCCAAGCCCCAAGAAATGTCAGAAAATTGTCTGGACCAAAAACCGACGCAACACAGACAACTACAAACGACAGACGGTTAATGGCTGTTGGACTTTTGCTGATGGCTTTTGGAGCATATGCAGGTTACAACAACAACAACAACAGCAAGCCAATGCATTTGTCGACATTTGTTTGCTGTGAATTTTTGTGTCTAAAAGCCTTCAGCTTCAGCTCGGAATTGCTACTGCTACAGCTGCTGTTGTTGTCGAAGGGTGGTACAGCAGCCCCATCGTACGAGCAGAGTGCACCACAACTCTTGGGACATTCATGAGAATTATATATTATAAGAGACGACAAGGCTAACAAGGACGGCAACTGGCAGTTGCCCATGAAATTGGAATTGAAGTTAAGGGTTTTTAGTTCCAGTCATCGACGGCGTCCTCAAATATTTGTGCGTATGTGATTTTCTGTCTCTATTGTGCTTCCTCTCCCTTTCTCTTGTGTTTGACTGCACTTCATATAACAAATTTTGATTAAAATCAAGTTGATTGAAATTCAAATTCCGTTCTTGATTTGACAAAATGTACACTTGGGGCATCATTTTCAAGTTCTGCTCTGCTCTGCTCAACTGCACTTTGCAGCTAATTGTTTCTAATTGAAGCCCTGAGAGGCTCTTTGAGTGCAGCTGGTCAGCAATTATCGGCACTAAGCTCAACTAGAGTGCCCGAGTTGAAGTCCGCTCCTTTGACGAATTACAAGCATAATGTGGCTGTAATAATGTTCAACGATGCAATTTAAAAGTTTTTAAGGTTTTGGGGCATATTGTAAAATTAAAGCTTAACCACACAGAAATTGAGTTTAGAAAGCAATATCAAAATATCGTTTAACTATCTAATATTATTATATTATTATTATAATATTATATTTCATATAACAAAATATAAGTTTCTCTAAGTAAAAACTGAACTTGGTTGGCAAACATTTCCTCATCAAAGGGTTCAGGGAGGGGGCCGATTTGTAATAGCATCACAGTGCTCCGTAAGATACTGATGCTGGTTAAGATCTGTACCCTGAACTTCGGACATAGTCTGTCTCATAGTCATGTTCTTAGAAGAGGATCAAATCATTGTTCTAGGTAGGGCCGGACTAAGGTGTAATGCGACCCGTGCCGATAGTCGGCCTGGCTGGGGGCCCGTAAATAGCCCACGGAGCATGTCGCATACTTGGCAACCTCCGACATTAGTAAGCCGTACCTGCATATTGCGAATCTCTGTGCAGGCGGACCTCCTTTCTCCGCAACTCGCAGGATTCTGTGGATCTACAAAATAAACCTAAGCCGAAAGAATCCGGCACTCGCCCAACGCCCAAAGCCAAAAGAGAGGAATCCCAAACCCTTAGCGGAGGCAGTGGCTTCAAGGCCTGGCCAACGCGTACTTCAGACAAAAGTGGTGAAAGAGCCTATTTGCCTAGCCTTACTTGTTACTCTCCGCATACATGACACATGACAGCTTTGGACCACCATCAGATGAAAACATAAAATCTCTCGTCTCGGCAGGCGCAAATCGCAAAATTGGCTTAGTCATATGCTATGATGTCAACGTTCACCACTCCCAGTGGGGTAGCACGGATACGAATTTGAGGGATGAGCCACTTTTACCCTTCATCCTTAATACCAATCTTTTGATCTGCAATACGGGAAAGTATCCCAATTTTATTATTAAAGCCCGTAAAAATGTTATAAGCCTGACCCTTGTTTCACATACCAATACCGAACAATTAAAAGGGTGGAGAGTTTCTGACTTACACTCTTTCTCTGATCATAGGTATATTGAATTTGAGCTTTTCTTAAGCCTCCCAACACCGGTCCACTTCTTAAATCAGAAGAAGGCGAATTGGTAAATTTATAAAAGCAAACATGATTGAATCCTTTCGGAACTTCCGCCGATAGGCCTAGACTCCTTAGAATATGTCTGTGATCTCACAGACACACGTACGATAAGGCAACCCACCTGTTTAGCATGCCTACGCCAAAAAGAAACGAAATTGTGGCCTAAGCGCTCTTCGCCAAAATTGTAGGTCTCCCTTCAAAGCTTCGTCTCCCCACAAATCTAGACTGGCGGACTACAAAAAATACCCCAGACAGGCTAAGAGGAAATCATGGAGAAAATATTTATATACAAAGCCACCCCACACTAGGTTATCTGAAAAGCGATGACAACTCATGGTCTGACTCAAGTGAAGAATCACTGGATATCCTCCTAAATACACATTTCCCAGACTAAATACACATTTCCCAGACCTACCACCCAAAATTGTATAGAATCTGAAGAGATTACATGAATGAAACCTTTTCTAAGCAAAGGAAATTGAAAATGGGCAATAAACAGCTTCAAGATCTAGTCCAATTACAAAATGCGGGCACACCAGCCATAAATTGGCAATGTGTAATTTTCGAGAAAGTTCTCAAGATTGGCCAAGTCTCACCCACCTAGTGGTGTCCAGTCAAAAATCATCTTTATACCCAAAGCTGATAAGCCTTCACCAGCGGTGAGCATCACGAGTCATAAGTCTATGCCTTAATCACTCCATAGATCTTAATAAGTTATCTCTGGCTCCCAAAATGGCAGATCAACAAAAGCTGCACTCCATTCCGTAGTCAGTATTATCGAAACATCCTTATACTCCAAGGACATATAGCTTTCCGAGATATTGAGGGTGCTTTTAACACTTTAAACCAGAGGCAATAACATGCAATAACATCAGCTTACCAAGGTTCAGGGCACGGCTAAACTCTGCATCTTGGGGGCTCTTCGCACCACACTAAATGAGACATTAGACACTAGATATTCCATGTCTGGAAACATAAGGAATAGGACATGCAACACTTTCGACCATAAGACTGAGAGAATCCTTAGTCTGGAAGACTTAGATGAAAGACCATGCCTCTATTCTAGTGAGAAAAACAAAGATCCCCTCAAAAACCGACTACTGTACCCCTGCTCACAGATAAGGAAGGTATATGTATGCCTCTGGCTATCTGTAAGCTTAAAATCAGAGAAGGAAACATAGTATAGATCTGGCTAATATAAGTCGCACAAACTACTCTGCAATAATCCATGCCATAACCGGCCACTGACTAGTAAAATGATTTCAGCAGAAGCCGCAGAGAAGAAGAGGAGGAAGAATCTCCGGAGAACGTCTTCTGTGTCTGCTCTGCACTGGCCAGGAAAAGACTCGCTACCCTTTGCACACTTTGGACTACAATTCCCAATAATTGCATGGTGGCACAAATTACACAAAAGTTTTCCACCGAAATGAACAGAACGAAAATCTAATTTTGAAAGTGTACTACAATTTCAGGCTTACAAAAAAAATAATTATTATTATGCGTTTATATTATATTATATATATTTGAATTATGACTTTTCAAATTTGGTGGGTAAAATATCAAAAACAAAATGGCAATCTAGAACAGTGTACAATAGTTAATTATTTCTAGGTCTGGAATATGTATGACGTGGATGGTAATAGAGACAGAAAGAAAAATTTTAAAAATTTGTTGAAAAATATTGTTTCCAATTGCAGTTTGACAATGCGACAAGTTTGGGAACAATGCACAACAGCCGAAGGTTGGCAACAGTGCATAGTGCATTTTTATCACTTTGTGAAAAGGTTGAATGAACTCATTAGCCCTGACAGCACTTTAAAGCTTTCAAATCATAAGCTGCTTACCAATATGTAACTGACAAAATACAGTTACTAAGTATTTTGCAGTAACTATCCATGTTTGTGACTCGGCTTAATATGGAGTTACACAAATTTGCACTGAGAGAGACAAGAAGTGGATTGGATAAGTGCAGTTCATATTGCGACTTCACTGTCTTCTGTCTGCTCTTTGGCTTGCTTAGCTTTACGGTTTGCAACAACTCGCTAATACACACACACACACACACACATACACATGTGTAGATGGAAACCCAAATAAATATAAGAACGTCTGCGTCGGCGTCGGCAACGACGCATGAAAACTCACTCAAACAGTTAGAAAACTTGTTTAGTTGCAATGAAGTGCGGCATGTTGCATGTTGTTGCAGCATGAAAACCAAAAGCAAGAGCCAGAAGCAAATTTGAGACTCCAAACCACCACACCTCCGGACGACAGTTAAGCTGCTCCTCTCTCCGCTTCAGAGCTTTGGCAAATATGAGACAATGTATTTATGCATCATCAGATACATGTGTTCTGCAACGGAGATGCCTCTCATCTCGTCTAACATGTACACAACAGCCAAAACTCTTGCATTTGAGCTGAAAGCTGCTGTGAAAACAGTCCACCTAACAACCTTCTCTTACCAGAATCAAAGTTGTTTGTCAAATAGAAACTGAATGGCATCATACACTCTGTGAAATTCGTTTAAGGCACTTAATTTTTTCATTATAAAATGTTGTCTGTTTTAAATACATGTCAAATAAAAAAGGAACTAAATTTGTAACATTAACAGAACGTTTTTATTTATTATTATTAAGGTTAATAGGGTTTTTAGGTTTAAAGGCAGTGCTAATAAAATTAATATAATATGTACAAATTACATGAAAATAACAAAATTCGATTTGACATCGAATCATCAATAATTTTTTAGAAATCAGATTGTGGGATTTTAACCCATTCCTTAACGACAGCCTTCTTAGCTGCTCAACAGTCTCAAACTGTCGAGTACATACTTAAACTCAACGAAACAGGTGTCCCCACATGTTCTTTATGGGATTCAAGTCGGGTAATCTTGCTGACCACGCTAAAAGCTTAATATCCTTATTCCGAAGCCACCCACGGCAGTTCTGTGACGCATGTATTGGAATAAGGCACTTGGGTCTGGTTGCTCCATTAAGTTCACCAAAACTTCGTCCCTTCGAGCTCAAACGGCATACAATTTCACAAATCGGGGTCCTCTTGTGATGACTGAATGCAGCCCAGATCATGAGTGAAACACCGCCAAACCTTTGAGTAGGAAAAAACTCTCTGGCTTCTTTAAATCATGCCAGTAATACTTTAAGCCGTTTGGACCATCGAAATTAAATTTGTTCTCATCGGAAAATAGCACATTTTGCCACTTCTGGGTCCACGATATGTGTTCTTTTGCAAAATGGAATGTGGCATTTGGTGCACCTTCGTTAAAGCCGGAGTTGACTTCAATTTCTTCCAAACTAATAAATCACTGATAACATTTTTTCAACATAATGTTTCGATATTTGTAGCCTTAAATCAAATAGAATTTCAGATGTTGTAACATTTTTATCCAGCCCAGCCCGTAAGATTGCAGATTTTTGCTTATGTGATAATTTTTTTTATGTTGTTTGTTGTAGTTTTCTTTTAATTTTACCATGTTATCAATATATCATGTTATATCCAGTATCCTTGCAAGTAAGGATCTTAGCTATCTCCTAAGTATAGCGTGTTCTTCCCTTCCCATTCCAAATTTTTGTATGCAACTAATCTATTTCCACTTATAAAATATTAAACAAATGTGTATACTTTATTATCCCATTCAAAGAAATTCAATATAACGCCGAAGGCTAGAAGCTGACTGGCGTGGCCGAAAAAATTACTAGAGAAGGTTCCTAGTAATTTTCCTTCCAAGATTGGTAACTGTAACTACTAAATTGCGGAAGATATAGGCTTCTGGTAATTTTGGAGGCTGGAGTGGACGTTGCCAAAAACAAATTTGGAGTATGATCTATGCAATCTATCTTCCACGTTTGGTAACTGTAGCTCTTAAATTGCAGGAGATATAGGCTTTTATCGTTTTTGGGGGCGGGGGTGGGCGTGGCTCAACATTTTTTCCGGATTATTGAATGGTGTTTCTAGCAATATACCTTTCAGACTTGGCGACTTTTTTTTGGTGACTCTAGCTTACAAATTGTGGAAGATACGCACATTTCAGATGTCTAGGGTCGACGTTCCTGGGGTCGGCGGGTATAGGCGTGCCGATCCTTGGCGGAGGTTACCAGCAAGTTACCTTTCAAGTTTAGTCACTCTTTCTTCAAAATTGTGGGAGATATGCAGATTTATCGATTTACACATTCCGAAATATCGGCATAGGCGATTATGGGCGCAGGTGTGGGCGTGGCTATACAAATTTGTTATCGGTTCTTAAAGGCGGCTACCAGTAACATACCTACTTCATTTGACGAATCGAACTCAAAAACTGCGGAAGATATAGCCATTTAAAATGTTTAAGGGCAAGGGGCGTGGGATGGCGGAGGTAGGCGTGGCATATGCCAATCTTTTACGGACATTGCCAACAACCTACCAATCAAATTTGGCGAATTTAACATTAAAACTGTTGGATATATGGGGTTTTATCGATTTTCGAATATCGATATTATCGATTTCCTGGCGAACGTAGCACTCCAATTTTTACACTTTGTCTGACGCCGGCACAGACCAGTATAAGTTCCGAGTCTCTGTTTCAAAGGATGTCGAGAATAGTTGCGTTCATACAGACGGACAGACGGACCGACGGACCGACGGGCATTGCACAAAACCAATATACTATGATAGCATGGGTATCAAAGTATAAAGAAACAAATATGCAAAAATTTTGAACTAACGGAACTTTCATTCGAATACATCACAAGCACCGTTATAAAATGCGTAAGCAAGGTCCCATTTGGCTTGGTACAGTTTTTAGCACCAAACACGCGAGTGCCTTTAATCGAATTTCGCGGAATTTAGTCAACATATGAAATTTGACAACATATTAAAAAATGAAATACAATTAATAAAAAAAATCTGATAATGTTTGAATTAAGCAAAATGAAATCAACGTGATGGCAAATTAACAGCACTTGTTTTTACTTAAAGCAATGCGCCTGTAAATCATATCACAACACGCCAGCACACAAACATACACCCACCAGCACCATCATCATTCGTTGCAAATAAAGTGTATTTGGCTAGCTGGCCATAATAGTATATGATGCCCATATTGTAAGCTACAAATTGCATGCTGTAAAATTAATACAACATCAGATGTCATACACACACACACACACATACTAAAAGCAATTGCCAGCGCATATGTACATATATATTATATACACTGAAAAAACAACATGCATTGCCAAAGCTATGTTTAATTCGTATATGCTTTTTAGGAAGTAAACCAAGCTTGAACATTATAAATTATCTCACAACCTTTTTTTGAGGACTCACATAATATGTCTATTGGACTTTTTATAATAGTATGCGCATTTAGTTTAATCAATAAACTCAGTTTAAGTCTTGTTAGATTTATTCATTGTTGTTTTTTACGATTTTCATGTTCACAGAACTTTAGTTGTTTTACAAATTGGAGGTCAAAAATGAAATTGGAATAGTGCAGCAAATATATATGCTAGTCGTTTATTTTTTTCAGTGTATGTAAATGCATTTTACATGCACACATTGTCTGTGCGCGCACCCTGCTTGCCCCATGACAA
The DNA here is from genome assembly GCA_035043785.1 of Drosophila planitibia. Lineage (NCBI taxonomy): Eukaryota > Metazoa > Arthropoda > Insecta > Diptera > Drosophilidae > Drosophila > Drosophila planitibia. The sequence goes on along the minus strand of JAWNMS010000042.1, from coordinate 425,552 downwards.
TACTTCACCCTGTTTGTGGCACTTCAAAAATTTAATAAACGTTGCAGCATCGTTCGCATGCCAATAATTTTACAACGCGGCACTACCAACTTGCCCCCAAGCACGCAAGCTGCCACACCTCTCTCACTCTCTCGCCATCTGTCGCTCCTTCTGACAGTCTCTCTATCACTTTATCACTTTGTGCCTCTTTCACCCACACTCTTGTAATACGTCGTCAATTTGAAAAACATTGTCAATGCATATTTGGTCTGCATGCGTGTGTGTGTGTGTGTGTGTGTGTGTGTGTGTGTGTGTGTGTGTGTGTGTGTGTGTGTGTGTGTGTGTGTGTGTGTGTGTGTGTGTGTGTGTGACAACTACTAAGCGTCATATTAACAACATTGTAACATGCACAAAGCATTGAGCGAGAGGAGCATGAACGGAGCATGTGCTGCTCTGGGGCAAGGCAATGTTGGCAACAGCAACACAGCTCCCATCCCCTGTCTGCCCCCTCTACTGCGCTGCTTACCAACGCAGCCATTGCATCCCCTCGCCCATCCGCCTTCCGGCATGCTCTTTATGCGCTTTTTTCTCTCCCTTTTTGATTTTTTTACTTTTCCCGTTTTCTTCCCTTTTTAGGTTTTTTGTTAACCGACTATTTTTCAGTCAATTCCAGCGAATAATTTATAATAAATGCTCGTGCACATGTGATGTCGCGCATTTTAATTGGTAACTCCGCGCCCTCTAACTATGCTGCCCCATGCCGCATGCAACAGAGCCACACGCAGCAAAGGCAAAACTGAAGAAGAGGGGGAGTAGTTAGACGGTTGGGAGGTAGAGGGTGGGGCGGCTGAGACCTTACTGTCTGCGCTGCGGTTTAGCTGTAAAATGATTGCTCTTAATGTTGTTGTTATTGTTGTTGCAGTTGCACTTGTGGGTGGTTGAAGGTTTGTCGCTCTGTGACCCACGTGACTGTTAGAAGACTGAATGCAGTCGCTCAACTCATCGAAGTGCAGCCCAACCATCAGGCCACTCTCGAAAAAGCGGAGTAGCGATCCATCCAGATGTTCTGAGACCGTCCAATCGATGTTGCTATGCATCTCTACATTATTTCCTTGATGTCTGTGCTTCCGAACAAGTCTTCTTTTTTGATGTCCTCAACCTATTTAATATTGTTTGCTCTGTTAAGTTACAATGAATGTATATTAAAATCTTACTTTTTGGAAACAAAATCTATTGATATATTAAGGTTTTCTTTTTCCTAGTTAACTGTCCACAAAGTTATACAATTAAATTGATTTTTCAGCGTTGGTCAAACAATTTGACGATTCTTCTACGGTCAGGTTACTCTACACCTTGTACCCTTGTACGTCATCTAAAGAAGAAATAAACCGATAGACTACTTGTTACTGAACTTCCCACACTAACTAATCCTCAGATTATGATAGGTGTAATGCTTGTAGCTCAATTATGAAATATGTAAATGGATTCCTCTGCGTTGATGAGCCAAAATAAAATGTATGTTCCCAGTTTCTCCTAATCGTTGTTCTGTTCTATTCTATTCTTTTCATGAACCTTTTCGAGCACTCTGTAATAATTACAATAGACTTTTAAGCATACAAGATACTCGTACACATAAGACTCTCCCGAAACTAGATCAATTTCAACTTTCTAGTTCGTAAGAGGCATGCCAAAAAGAAAAGTAAAGCTAGTTAAGCATACAAAAACTTAAATGCAAAACTGAACCGATGTACAAAATGAAAACTTTAACGCACATATTAATAGCTAGCATTCTATTAAAACTTTAATAAATAACTAGATTTTTAGCTAGAACACTCTGCTGAATATCCTAAACGTGCAGTCAACTCAAGTGCGAGCTTATAGGAAAGTCATATCAAGTTTCAGTGGCTCTAAAAAAAACCGGTTTTGCTGTTTTTGTTAACAAAATCTTGGCCACCCGCTCAAAAAGCGTCGCCGCTAATGAGACGACAACCACAGCAACAACGACAAAGTGCCAGCAAAATAGCAAAAATAAGCAGCTAATTAAGAGACATGTCGCTGGCCAGAGCCAGACCTCCTAACCAAATCCGAATCCAAATTCAAAGCGAAACCCAGCCTAGCCCAACCCAATCCAACCCAGAGAAACAAACAAGCAACGACCTTCGCTTGGACCTGTTTGCAGTTTGCGGCTTAAAGTCAACACAAGTTGGCAAAGCCCCAAAACACATACATACACACATACATATATATACATACACATAAATACGGTACATAGACACATACATATATTAGAGAAACGAGTGCCGAAGATGAAATACCCTGTAAGGCATATGACAGATGTGCTGTTAACAAAATCTGTCCTTCTTATCCGAACTTAATGTTTATCTATAATTTGTTTGAATATATTATATATTAAATGGAAAGCAGTATCATTACAGTTGTGTCTTTTATTGCTATCGAAAATCGATTTGTATCAATCTTCGGGGTCAGTTATCAATAAAATTAAATGTTTATGATCTAGTTAAATTATTCATAAATCGAAGAGCTGTAATTACAATTGTTTTCATATTCCTATCGGAAATCGATTTTTATCCATTTTTCGAAAGAATAAAATAAACGTGATGTGTCTATGGTATGCGAGAACGTTTATCCCAAAGTTATAGTCTCTAGTTCTTATAGAATCTGATATCGGCTTATTCAAACAGCCAAACAGACGCACAGGACTACTTTGAATCGACATTTAATGCTGATCTTGAATATACTTTATGGGGTCGGAAATGCTTCCTTCTGCCGGTTACATACTTTTGCACAACATCATTACCCCCCTTTCGTTAAAGAATTCAGGGTATAATAAGATCTATTTGCATATATCAACTAGTCTATATTCGCAACAAGAAAATACAGATATGTCTATGCTGCTCGTGGCATAGGATTCTCAAACCGATACAGGAACAGGAAAAGAACCCTTTCCTAGCTGGAGCTGTTAGAGGTTACCAGTAAGCTAAAGTCTAGTTGACCCACTTTTTGATAACCGTGTCTATGACCGCATCGAGTTGAAGTTGGAATTGGAGTTGGGGAGCCCGAGTTGTAGTCGACATCGTTTGCACGGCCTGTTATTTGACAATTGGGTTTTACAGCTGCTGCGCTGGTATTATAATATTTATGATTCGCATTCGCATTCGCTTTAATTAAATTGTAAGGCCCGCTCCCCGAGAATGCGACTGTGCGGCCGTGTCACACATTTGACTTTACGACTTGCATTTAATTAAAGTCAATTAAACTTGTGGCAAGACAAAGACAAACAGCTAGCAGGAGGGCGAAAGAGCGGGGAAGAGAGAGTAGTAGGTGAGTTCAAGGCGCCGTGCCTAACCAGACCAACGATTGCAGTTGTCGGGCCAAAAGCAGAGCATATATAATTTCTCACAGCCAATTACATTATTACATACTCAAATTTTAGAAATATTAAAGACATTTTTCTTAAAATTTTCTTCGCGATTTAAAAATACTTATATGCCATTATTAAGTGTACTATAATTTCGACAGGCACGTTTTTAAATTTTATTTATATGTCTTGATTTTGACGGCTAGCTGCGAATTCATATGCCACAATTATATGCAATATAACTGTTTCAGAAATGTATATTTCGATTCAACAACTTAAAACTCAGCTTTCGGCCGATTGACAATATGATAGCTATATGATATAGTGGAAATCAAAGGAGAAGAGATGAAGATGGCTAATGATGCTGATCAAGAATATATATACATTTAATTACTCCGTGAGCTAGGGGACGTTCCCTTCAGTGTACCACACATGTCAGCACAAAATTATAATAACCTCCTCGACAAGAGGAAACTGCAGCTCACTTCATATATTATTCTTACTCGAGTAAGTGTTTACTGTTATGCACATGCATGACAATAATATTAGGTCTGGTTTAATCGGCTATTAGCTGGTGATGACTAACTTGCGATTCGCCCATAATTCCCGCCTACTCCTCAATTTATTTATAAGCGGCCCACAACGAACTTTGGACAATAACTGATATGCATACATGCATTGTGTATGTGTGTGTGTGTGTGTATGAGTGCTCTGTCACAAAGTGAAATTATCTTTTTACAAATGCAACACCAATATTAATATATAAAGCCTTTCCATGTGAAAAGTGGTTGGCTATAAAATGCCCTATACTAAACTTAATAAATCTTTTTAGGCGCTGGTGCTCTTGTATTATTAATTATAATATTATTTATATATAAAATATTATTTTTAATATTATTATGTATATATATATATACCCATTAATATATTAGTTGGTCTGAATGGGTTTTCTATGAGTTAGCCCTCTCCTTGGAATAATAGTTGGATTATTATACATTTATTATATTCTTTTTCATTTTATTTTTGCCATTCAATGCATCAAATTAATATATCAAATGTATGACTGGATATTGAAAACTGATCTTCAATATACACATGTACATATATATATATATATATATATGCGATTTGGAACATGCCTTTATGCATTTTTATTTATCAAATTGTTTTTCAAAATTCTTCATATAGAGGCCATGAATTCCCTATCTAAATTGCACGGTTTGTTTTCTATTATATTATATTATATATTATATTATATTATATTATATTATATTATATTATATTATATTATATTATATTATATTATATTATATTATATTATATTATATTATATTATATTATATTATATTATATTATATTATATTATATTATATTATATTATATTATATTATATTATATTATATTATATTATATTATATTATATTATATTATATTATATTATATTATATTATATTATATTATATTATATTATATTATATTATATTATATTATATTATATTATATTATATTATATTATATTATATTATATTATATTATATTATATTATATTATATTATATTATATTATATTATATTATATTATATTATATTATATTATATTATATTATATTATATTATATTATATTATATTATATTATATTATATTATATTATATTATATTATATTATATTATATTATATTATATTATATTATATTATATTATATTATATTATATTATATTATATTATATTATATTATATTATATTATATTATATTATATTATATTATATTATATTATATTATATTATATTATATTATATTATATTATATTATATTATATTATATTATATTATATTATATTATATTATATTATATTATATTATATTATATTATATTATATTATATTATATTATATTATATTATATTATATTATATTATATTATATTATATTATATTATATTATATTATATTATATTATATTATATTATATTATATTATATTATATTATATTATATTATATTATATTATATTATATTATATTATATTATGTTATATTATATTATATTATATTATATTATATTATATTATATTATATTATATTAGGTTATATATATATATATTTATTTATATACTGTTAACGTCAACAGCAAGCAGTCAGAAGCTTGTGATATCAATATACATAAATGCAAATGTTTGTTTGTGTGTGTGAGTCCGAGTGTGTGCGTGTGTGCTTAGTAGTCAGCCTGAGTCAAACAAACAGGCTTATGCATGCGTATGAATAAAGTACAAGCAAGCCATGCAAAACTAAGAAGACAAATCTATACAATGTAATGGCCATAACAATAACAATAACAATAACAACAGCAGCAGCAACAACAACAACAACAGAAGCAGCAACTGTGACAACTGCGCAAAGCGCCAACAGCAACAAAAGAAACTGAGCAAACTGAAAAAGTCAATGGACTGCAAAAACAACAACAAACTACAAGCATACCAACTGGCTGCAGCAGTTGCAGTCGGCGCAACAGCAACAGCAGTCAAAACGTCAACGTCAAATGCTCATTTACAAAAAGAAAAGAAAATGAACAAAAACAACAGTCGCACATTACAAGCAATGACTGCACTTCTCCCCCACTCGCTCAGTCGACGCTCTCTCACTCACTCTCTCTCTCTCTGCTGGTGCTCTCTGCATTTAGTAGTTCAGTTACATTAAAAAGCGCTGCTGCGCCGCTGTTAGCACTTAACAGACCTCTGTTGCTGTAGAGCAACTACAGCAAACAATGCATGCGACTTGCAAACTATTGTTCCTTATTCTTTTTTTTACTGTTGTCATTTGTTTATTTTTGCATAATGCAAACTAAATGAGCGTGTGCCGCCAGGTAGGCGGTAGGTGTTGGTGTGGGTGTGGTTGTGGATGTGGGATGCATGTGCTTCTGCTGCGGCAGCAAAAGGCACACGCTTCCATAGTACACAGCAGCGAGAGCATTAAAAAGCAAGGTTAAGTTTATTTGTTTATTTACGTTAAGTGGTCTGCGCTGTTATTTCATTTCATTATTTTTGCAACTCTTATTTTGCCTGCCTACATAAACACATTTTTCTATGCTGCTACTGGTACCCCAAATAACCACACAACAACAACATACACCACAATCCACTTCAATAGGGACAAGCGACAAAGCAATTTGCTTGATTAATCCTTTTCCTGACACGAACAGCATTTTCAGACAGCACACAGTTCGAGTAGTCAAAGTCTGGATTCAGAAGCCAAATCCTAACTGTAATATAGTATTCAGATCTCAATATAATCGAGACTGAATGTTTGGGGATTGATGACACGAAAAGAAAAGAGGAGGAAACGAAATAGTTTTAAATTATATTTAAAGTCTCTATATGATTGTCTTGCCGAAATAATTTAATGGTTCCACGAATTATTAAATGATATTAAATAAGCTTAAATGTAATAAAAATGCAAAATCCAAAGCTATAAGAATTTTTAGTTGTTGTCTCGTGCATGCAAAACAAGAGAGAACGTTGAAGTCGGGCGTAACCGACTGCGAAATACTTTGATACCATAAGTAATACCAGCTGATAACGGGTGGGTGTAGCCAAGATATACCGATCTATGAAAAAGATTTTTAGTAATCACCGTCCAAGTTTGGTTTTCAAATTTTCGGTAGGTGTAGGAAGATAGGGGCTTTTGGAAATTTTGCGGCGGGACTGGGCGCGGCTGATTTTGCGAGCGGGAGTGGGCGTGGTTCAAAATTTTCCGGATTTTTGAAGGGTGGTACCAGCAATATACCTTTAAAACTTGTTGACTTTAGCTTTAATTGTGTGAGATATATGGTTTAATAGATTTACAGAGGTATAGCGGTTTTGGGAGGCAGAGTGGGCGTGGCCATCCAATTTTTTATCTACCTCTTAGGGGAGTTACCAGTAGCATAGTTTCAAATTTCTAGGGTGAAGTTCTATTGGGCGGCAGTGTTTAGGCGTGGTATAAAAATGTATATGTCATTCTTTGAAGGAGGTGGCCTTCCATGTTTGGTAACTCGGCTTTAACTCAAAAACTGTGGAAGATATAGCGTGTCAGTTGCCGATCTTAGAAGGACATCGCCTACGACCTACTAACCAAATTATGTGACTATCCTTAAATTTGCGAAAAAAACACATCAGGATTTTAGCAACGGCGATAAAACAGCAGTAAGCCTGGAGCAAAACAAGAAAATCTTGGAGAGATATAGATTCAACTAGCGAAGCCGCGAGGCTTAGAAAAGTTCTATCGAAAATCACCCCCACACTAGGTTATCTGAAGAAAGATAATAATTCATGGTCGGTCTTCAGTGAAGAGCCACTGGACACACTTCCCAGGCTGCACACACTGCGAACTTCCCAGCTTGCGAAGAGATTACATCAATAAAACCTCTTCTACATAAAGATAACATAAAATGGGCAATAAACAGCTTCAAGCTGCTTAAATCTCCAGACCCTGATCAAATAAGCACCGTCCAATTACAGACGGCGGACACAACAGCCATAAACTGGCTACACGAAATTTTCGAAAAAGTCAAACAACTTTATACCTAAAGCTGGGAAACCATCTCATTCCAGCGCCAAAGATTTTAGACCCTTCAGTCTATCCTCCTTCATGTTAAAGACTCCAGAAGGACTCACAAGTCTCTATCTTACAAACTCCATAGACCCCAAGCATATCTCCGAGTCCTAACATGCCTACAGGAAGTGTAGATCTACAGATACAGCCTTCCATTCCGTAGTCATAGAAAAATCTCTAATCTATAAAGAGTATACCCTAATAGCTTTCCTAGACATTGAAGGTGCATTTAATAATGTCATTCCGGCTGCGTTAGCTGGAGCTCTGCTGGACCTGGATATTGACGCCAGATCCGACTGATCAATCAATTGCTCACTTGTAGGATTATGAAATCTATACTTGGATCGTCAACTCTCTCCAGGTATGTCAGCAGAGCCACGCCCCAAGGGGGCGTTTTGTCATGGTCTTATGGAACATAGCGATACAGGACATGGAGGAGGCAGCTGCCAAACTGTTGCATATGCGGATGACGCTGTGGTAATCTTCAGAGGAAAGTACCCCCAAACTCGAAGTGACCTAATAACTAGTAAACTAAAAATACTGTCATGTTGGGCATATAAGTGTGAACTCGGTGTGAACCCCAATAAAACGGAACCTGTTCTTTTCACAAGAAATTACAAAACTCCTCCTCTTATCCCTCGCATACTAAATTACTTAGCTCTCTCCTCTCCAGTGCCAACTGCCTAGAATTGATACTGGATAGGAAACTAGACTGGTACCTTAACACCCAAGTATGGGTGAAAAAGGCAACCGTAGCTTTATACACATGTAGAAAATCGGTTGGGCTCAAATGGGGTATGTTCCCAAATTTACACATTTATTGGCAGACCAATGCTTCTGTATGAGGTCATGGTATGGTGGCCATGCTTAAAAAAGCAAACCACCCAAAATCAACTTAACAAAGTTCAGCGCATGGCTGAACTCGGCATTTCAGGGGCTAATCGTACCACAACAAGTGAGGCACACGGAATAGAAAATGCAACACTCACGGCCGTAAGACTGAGAGATTCCTTAACCTCGCTTGCTCAGAAAGTAGGCGATGCATCTACAGTGTCTCCCAGCTTATTTGGACACTGTATCTTAGAAGGGAATTTAAACATACCTTCGAAAACAGACTATTGCGTGCCAGTAGTACAGCTAGAAACACCCTTCAGTACATACTTCCCAATGGAGGAATGGACCCATGGTACCTCCGGACCACCGGCAGCCGTAGCCTTCTTCACAGATGACTCAAAGCTAGACAACCGTGCAGGCGGAGGTGTCTGCTCTGAGCAACTCAATATACAGGTATCCTTCAGTCTTCTGGCACACTGTAGTGTTTTTCAGGCTGAAGTACTTGCTATAAAAGAAGCACTAGATTGCCTAAAAAGGCTCAAAGTTAGCCCTGGCAATATTAATATATATATTGTGAACAAATCTATTACCGTGATATCGTCGAATTCGATATCGGTAAGAAGCTGTCGCAAATCTCTGCATAAGATGGCTAAGCAGCATGTGTTTAGCCTGATATGGGTTCCTGGTCACCAGGACATTGAAGGCAATTGTAAGGCTGATGAGATAGCTAGGAAAGGAACTCTACTACCCTCCTCACAGATAGGGAAGGTATATTTATGCCGCTAGTTAACTGCAAGCCCAATATCAATGAAGAAAGTAGACGCAGGTCAAATGATAACTGGCAGAACGCAGATCACACCAAACATGGCCCAATATTAACACAAAACACAGTAGAGAGCTGTGTAATCTCAGTCGAACGATCTGCTCTGCAGTAATCCGTGCTATAACAGGACGCTTATTAGTCAGTATTCGTAGCAATAGACTTCAAGTGCCGTGTAATGACTTCTGTAGAAGTTGGAAAGATGAGGAAGAAGGAGTATCTGCGGAACACTTCTTCTGTTTCTGCCCGGCACTTGCCAGGAAGCGATATGCAACCTTGGGAAGCCACTCTTTACCTTGTTTATCAGAGCTAGCGAACATGGGACCAGCCAAGATAGCGCAATTTAGAAACGCAACTGGCTGGTCAAATCTTTGATCTTAAGTTTTTACACGAGTACAGGAGAAATCCGAGCTAGATTCCATGCGTTATCACAACGGACCAAACATGGTATATGTGTGTCAACCTTCAGGTTGACAGCCGTATTAACCCAACTTAAACCTAACCCAGGGAGTTACCACTAACATTGTTTCAAAATTTGGTGACCCTAGCTTAAAAATTGTGGAAGACAAATTTCTAGAGCCGAGGTTCTATTTGGGTGTCGGAGGTTGGCGTGGCATACCCCAATCTTTAAAGGACATCGGCAACAACCTACTAACCAAATTTTGTGGCTGTAGCCTTAGACTTGTGAAACAAAATATATGTAAATATATGTAGCTGAAATTGTCGTAAATTGATTTAAAAATGCTTGTCCCTATTCAGGTGCATCGCGTAGTATGTATATACATATGAATGTATATTCTGATGCACCAAAATCAAATGAGTTGAGGCTCCAGTGGAGTGCAATTGACGCCATCAATTAAACAAAAAGATTTGTTTTGAACAAAGCACCAATAATATGGGGTATATATGCATTACGTACTTGTGTCTTTATATATATATAGTTGGCGATGAAGATGACCCTGACCTTGTCATGTGTGTATGCGTATGTAGGGAGGGGAATGTGAAATGGGCTTACTGCCAGAGATGTCTCGCAATGATTTTGCTAAAACTATGCAGACAGAAACTGTTGCCCAAATCAATTATCATAAATATATTTCACATAAGTATATTCTGTATGTAGCTATATAATCCAATTGAATTATTAATTATATATAAAAGCAAACTCTTAGCTTGGACTGACAAACTGACGTAGTTTTGTCAAATTCTAAACAAAATGTTGTTTAAATGGTGAAAAAGTGTTACGTAATCTATTTTTTTCAGAGATCTATGTGGAAATCGAGCAACAGATTTTACAACATTTTTGAAAGCAGCCAGATTTTAAAAGAAGACCTGGCAGAATGATTTAATATGTAAGAAAACAAATAAGAATGCTGTAGTCGAGTGAGCTCGAGTAAGATATACCCTGAACCCAGCTGTTAAATATATAATAGTTTTATTTGCAAATTTAAAAAGTCTTGCACTCAAATTTGAGCAGGTCTGCAAGGTATTGAAGAGTAAGCAAAATCGAATGCAGCGCATTGTTTTCAAAAGCCTGAACTCATCCTAACAGCCTTGCAAGAAACGCATTCATATAATTACATACACACATACATACATATATACGTATAGGCAATCGTAAGTAACGGTACACATAAGCATATTGACGCTCGCACCATCTCTTTCTCCCAGATGCGCTTTAATATTGGTGTTTCTTACCGATCTTGATTAAATTTGGGCAGTTGATCAATAATTTGCATATGCAGGATGTGTATTAGTTAGAAGCCTCTACCTTTAAAATTGTGGAGTTTATTGCTAAGGGAAATCTAAATGTATCGATATTCGAGAAACGGAGGCAGGTATCGATAAAATAAAGATCGAGAATACGCTATAAATACTCGGTATGTTGCCATATAAATAAATTAATAATTACAAAATGATTCCATTTCATTGAAAGAGAACTGAGATCTGCAATATTATATTTATGTATTTACCCGGCATGTTCTTAATATGTCCCATATTTGGAAACGATGTGCACATTTTTTTGGAACTGCCATTCAGCTGACTAACAAAAGATGTGGAGCAATCATAGCTCTTGGCTTTTACCGTGGAACACAAGAACAAGGACAACCGGGGACAAAAAGAACAAACGGGAAAATGCTCATTAAACGTAAGAAATGACAACAGCAAAATAGGCAAGAAGAAGAAAGCGACAACTGTGTTCACTGTTTGAAGGGGGAGGGTAGGGTTGGGGGAAGGCGGTGTGGGTTAAAATAAAGAAAACAAGGCCGAAGTGCAGGAAATGTCAGCGTTGACAAGAAAATGCACTCGCTTTCCCAAAAGGATATACACTTGACACACACACACACACACACATAAACACACGAACACACACAACTGGCATTAGCATATGGTGTATATGGGGGGATTCCCTTAAGAGTGCTTGCAGCTTTCCCTACAATGACAACAACAAACACAGTGTGAATGAGTGTTTTTTTTGTATTGGGCCCGCATAGGCAAAGTGGAGTGAAGGACTCGGCCCAAGGCTTTGCAAAAAGTTCAAAGTTCAAGCACCAAATGGGGCCAGCAACACACCCATTCACACACACACACACACACATTCTTAAACACCCTAAGCAGTTACATTCAGGACATAAAATGAATAAAAAATGTGCACGAAAATAAATAAATAATCGGAAAAAATAATTATAAAATAATAATTTAATTTGGCTGATATGATATATATACCGTCCAGGGCGTAAAGAGCGGGTGGGAGTAAGCTAGGCCCAATAATTTTAATTTTAAATTGTATTTTTTGAAGTTTGTGGACTACATTTAGTTTCCATTAAATATTTAAATAAATCATACATTTAACTTTGCGCATTTTTTATTTTCATTTTACATTTAGCCAATAATCACAACACTTAACAGATGCCATAACAAAAATTTAACACACATTTAACTCAACACATACTCCAACACACATCTACACACACCCACACACACACACAGAGGCTCTGTATGTGAGTAGCTGCTCAAGTTTCTTGAAGCCGTAAATTCGCCAGTTGTAGGGCTGCTGCAAGTGATGTTTTTAGTAGCGGAGGGTGTGGCGGTGTGGAGGGGCGCAGAGGGTATTGGCGTGGCATGCTGCAAGGCAACACAATTTGAATGCTGTGTGCTCGTTATATGCCCAGTCATTTAATCAATTATGCAAAAAACGACGTCGACAGCGACAGCGAACGATGTATCCGTGAAATGTTTTGGCCACGACTACAGTTGCCACAGTATTTCTTTATGCAGCTACTATTTCCAAACCATACCCCCGCCCTTCCAACCACATACCACGCCTCACCCCATAATGTTCATCCCTTGACTAGCTGTTTGGCTGTTAGCTTTGGTTTGTTTCTTGCGTGCTTTTGGGGCATACAACGTCGAGCCAAAGGCACGTTGCACGTTTACCTTTTCTTGTATAAATAATTAATTAAATGTACAACAGTTTTGGCCCCTCACGATGCAGCCACTAGGTACAACCGAAGGCTAAGTGGGGGCAGGGCGGGGGTTGCTTTCAATCGCAGTTAGACGCTCACAGACCGTTCATTGGGCAGGTTAGGAAACCACTTCGTTTAGCTGAATGGCAATTTAAATGGCGATGCATGAATGCTTGAATGAATGTGAATGTCTGAATGAATGCGAATGGTGAAGTGAATTTCGAGTTACTCATTCACACTAGAATCGTTGGTGTCAAGTAGTAAATAAAATCACAAAAACCAAAGTACAAACTGTTAAAGTTCAAGTAAACGATCCAATCAATCAGTTGAATCATCCGTAAGCCCATCAACTAGTTGCCGAAAGTGGTTACGAAAGTGATTCGTGGGTGAGTTCGGTTCATGATCCGTTTCACATTCAACATTGGCGTGACAGAATATTAAGTGAAATAATTTCGACAAAGAACACATTTTGATCTTAATCATGGTCAAAAGTAGTTTCCCAAGTGAGCTGTGAAAGTTAAAAGAATCAACTAAGCTTTGATTCAGGCTTAGTTTCAAATTAACTAACTTTGATTTTCAAATATTTCCAACTGAGCTAGTTCAGTTAATTTCTCTTTCAATAGCTATGCATAATTTAACTAGCTTAGGCCCGTTATGATGCCATATGGGATCTAGGTTGGATTTCTCCTACACTCGTGTAGTAAAAACATAATAATCAAATCAATCCTGGCTGGTCTCTTTTTCGCTAGCTCTGATATGCTAGTTAGGGAATGGCTTCCCAGGATTGGCACGTTCCGGGCAGAAGCAGAAGAAGTGTTCCGCAGATTCTCCTTCTTCCTCATCTATTGCTATGAATACTGACTAACAAGCGTCCTGTTATAGCACGGATTACTGCAGAGCAGATCGTTCGACTGAGATTACACAGCTCTCTACTGTGTTTTGTGTTAATATTGGGCCATGTTTGGTGTGATCTGCGTTCTGCCAGTTATCATTTGACCTGCGTCTACTTTCTTCATTGATATTGGGCTTGCAGTTAACTAGAGGCATAAATATACCTTCTTTATCTGTGAGGAGGGGTAATAGAGTTCCTTTCCTAGCTATCTCAGCAGCCTTACAGTTGCCTTCAATGTCCTGGTATCTAGGAACCCATATCATGCTGCTCAGCCATGCAGAGATTTGCGAAAGCCTGAAGAATAGCCTTAAAATGGTTCCGAAATGAACGAACTAGTTCAACGTGATTTTAATTCACTAAAGCAGATAGTACATCGCTTTATTATTTTAAGTCCGACTCAAAGTTTAGTCGCCTTGGAAGCAGTTCCCCTGAAAATTAACTCAACTAGATCGCGAAGTTGTTAATTTTGAGCTAAGGAGTTCTCGAAATAGGAATCGTTTTGCAATTAGTTAGCCCCATTAGCTTCGGTCTAGAAGAGCACACAGCTGCACTTGACACCAAAACGCAACTAGAATTTGCATGCATTGCGTGTCTTTGCGTGGTTTCATTGCTCGGCTTGCACCACTTTCCCCACTTGTCCCAATTGCCAGGGGGTCACTTGCCACTTACCAAGCCGTGCATGGTACTTGCTCTTCAAGTGGCGCTCTCAAAGCTGGCCGCGTGTCCAAAATTGGGCAAGTTGGGCAACATCACGTAGAGCCGCCCAGGCCAGCGGCTCAATTGGATGAGGTGTGCATTAGGGTTGGGGAGGAGTCAAGTCATTTCCTACAGAGAAAGGAAAATAATGTGCTACGCAATGAAGGAGATGAACAATATTTTAGGAAGTGAGCACTTTACAAAGTGCAACTTTGGAGCAAAGTAGCTCAGAAATTGCGAGAGATAATGGTTTTCTTGTCTTTTTGGAGGCGGGCTGGGTGTGGCCAAGAAATTTGCTTACACATTTTGGAAGGGGGTTCATAGTAATCTACCTAATAAGTTTTCAAATGTTGAAGGGTGTTACCAGTAATCCACCTTTTAAATTTGATGACGCTAGATTCCAAGCTGTAGAAGATATATCCATATCCTTCGGTATCTGATTATAAGAAACCGTTAAATATATTTCTGTTTTCTTGGCTTCTGCGCAAAACAGCTTTCGGTTGATTATTTTTTGTTGCAGTGTATTGCAGTGGGCGTCAAATCTGTGCGCAATAGTCGCTTTTGCGGGGAGGCGGCGGGGCTAACGCCTTTGCCATGTCGACATCGGCGTCAGCGTCAGCGTTGTTGACGTTGCCACAGCCCGAAATAACCTACGGCAATTGCAAATGGCAGGCAATAAACTTGGTCAAGTCCAAAAAAAAACAACAAAATACGCGGCGGGTGGACAGCAATAGGTGGCCAGCAGAGACAAGAACTCGACTCGAGTCGACTCCGTGCCACAGCTAAGCCCGTGCCAGGCAGGGTGTTGGATTGTGGGTGGAGCAGGTGGTGGTGTTCTTGCACTGCTGAAACATTGCCTCAATGAAAAGTGCACTTGACATGTTTTTATTAAAGTTTCCGCCACAAAGGGTATACAAGAGTTGTGCAAATTTGCGAAACAAACAGAAATGGGATATTTGTATAGAGTACATAGTGATACATATATACATACATATTTACCTAAATACATACATACATAATAAATATATACATATATGCGATTTGATTAATTTAAGCCGATCTACTTAAGGCTCTGTGATTCCTGAAGAACATTTGACTTGCAGCATCTTGTAACATTTTGGAATCAACAAACTCAACAAATGCGATTTTTATTTACTAGTATTATAAGGCAGAGTATTTCACAAAGGGTATTTAAGATGCGGCACGCTAAAGTTAACGATTCTCTCTTGTTTTTTTCTGCTATTCTGGACTATTATTTTTCTTGGCCGGCTGGCTTGTCGACGCTTTGGCCCAAAAAATTCTCCACAACCGAAAATAAAATTGCCCCCTGCATGTATGCGGGTGTGTAGGTGTTTGTGTGTGTGTGTGTGTGTCTGCATTTTGTTGCAATGTTATGTATATGTTGTGTGCGTGCACAGTTCATAGAATTGCTATTTGAGGCTTGAATTTTACACGGCCAGCTGTTGCCAAGATGAAACCTTAAAAAAACCATCTCATCTGAAAGACTCCAGATTTGAAACCGTTCTAGAGCTGAGCAAATATTTTAAGAATCTTAGCTGTGGCCGGAGGATATTCTCCCAGATCTTATTGCCTTTATCTTCCCTTAGTTAAGCCATTTTCACTCCACAAGAGCTTAAGTTAAAAGTTTACACCTCAAATTAAGTTTAAAAATATTTAGGGTCAATGATTATGCAAATAAGAATTGAGAAGCTAATCTTTGTTCAGAATTCATCAGATATTTCAAGTATATAGCTATATGGCTAGATCTTTTATTATATTACTTTAAAAAAAAACATAATAGTTTTATAGACGACTTAAAAGTTCCAGTTCAGCTGAGCTGCAAACAAAATTAATAAAATAAATAAAATACCGCTAATCAACGGAACTTTTCTTGACCCAAAGTAAAAACCAGTTAGACTCAACAAATTTTCTCTTTGCAGCGCAAATGGAATCGAAGCGAAATGCTAAATGAAAATGTCGGTAATAGCAATTTTGCAATGCTGAGAGAAAAATGGAAGGTCAAAGATCAGCAGGTAAATGTTGCACACAAACAAACAAATACATACAAACCAAAGACAAGGCTAGTTTCCCAGTAAAAGGGGGAAATGCACAAAGCATATTGTGACTGGCAGGTGCCAACTACCAGATACCCTTCAAAATATTAATATTGCTGACAAACTTTTTACAACGATTTTAATATGTTGAAAAAACATACCTACAGCTATACAATAAAAACCAAATAAAAATATACTATTTATTCTTAAGAATACCAATATTGTCAATATCAAATTTATTTTTATTTTGTAGAAAATACAATTACATATTTAAAAATGTGTTATTATAAAAAATAACGAATTACAAATATATAAGTATAGAAGTAAGGACTATGAAAAATTCGAATATGCACGATTTACCGATGGCGTGCAGTGTATATAAAAATGCTGGATACGTAGCATAAGTCGATATGTTATAAGTACAAAAAAACTTGTCACCTAAGTGCTGAGCACAGTTAATTGACCAATGATTAAGCGTATCGATTTCCTTTAACCACATAATGAAGAGAGATGCATAGATAAGAGAGAGAACAAAATAACGAAAGAGAGCGAGAGCAAGAGGGGAGCAGTAGAAACCTAGTTGTTAGTATCATCACTAAGCAGACAATAGATTGAGGCGTCAAATCGACAAAATCAAAAAAGAAGTGCATCAGGTTGTTTCTGAGCCTTTGTGCTCAAAAGGCAACGCGTTGAAAATGTTGCAGGGATTTGCATGTCGAGCATCAAACGCAGATCATTATTTCACGTGCGAAGATGGCAGCAATACTCTATCCTTTTCTTTTTGTGTGCGAGATGGAGATGGCATTAGATTTTAAATTTTTTAGTTTGGTGGTGGTTTAACTGATGACCAAAAGCAATTTCATGCTGCGTTCAATACTTAGCAATCATTATTAATAGTCTTAATGACACTTTATTAACGAAAGTATAAATAACTTTATTCATTATAATAATATACGGATTCATAAAAAAAAATTATCGTCCATTATTCATAAGTACCACTGAGCAGGCCTAAGAATGGCAATTTTAGCTTAACAAATATGAAAGTAGATTATTTCGCATTAATTCTTGAAATATGCGTTAATAAAAAGTTAAATAGTCGACAATCACAAAATGTATCAAGGGTTAAACTCACGGGAAGGAAATCGAATCCAATATATTTTAAATCTACTACAATTCTGTTTTCTGAATTTACAGTTGTAGGTATTGAAATTTCAATTCGCGCTTTAAAATTGTCGAAAGTAAAAATTTTGTATACGATCTCTGAAATGAAGAACAAAACAACGAACAAGTCTTATAATACTTTATAATAAGTATTTAATCCCTAGATCGAGCAAAAAAAAATAGATTTACTCTGTTTTCAACTAAATTGTAGAATAAATAATAAATCAAAATTAAAAGATGATCAAATTAAAACAGAGAAAAACATACTTGAATCAGTTTAAGGGAATAGTTATGTATATTTATTAGCACAAACACTATTTTTAGCCAAACCTAGCTTCAAAGCAAACAAAAATTGAGAAATGCGGAACATTCGAGTGCAACGTAACTATCTCAATGAAAAACTTAAGACAAGCTAGCTAGACAAACTGAGACAGGGAACCTGGAACAGGGGACAGGCGACAGGGGACTGCGTACTGGGCTTCATCGTAAAACTTAACCTATCCCAAAAAAATAAAAACAGGGAACTAACCGAAAGAAACCGAACTAAACCGAACCAAAGGAAACCACAACAAAAACCAAAACAAAGACAAAGGACATGGTTACTAGAATGAAGCACCAAATTAACATAAATTCCGTTTTGCAAGTCAAGATCAAGCGTGTGAGGGGGTGAGCGTGGGTGTGGGGGGATGTGGTTGGTTGCCAAAGCAAAAGGTAGAAAAAAAACACTCTTGAAGAAAATAGTAAGAACGAGTTGGTGGCGTAAGTGATCCACTATGATGATTCCCTGCCCGACAAAACTGTTGCAAAAAATAAGTCAATTGTTTATTTTTTTTTTCGAACTTTTGATGTCATAATTAAAAATGTAGCCGGAAAAGATGGTTAGTAGCCTACTAGTACAACCATATCTCATATTAATTTGTATCTAATCTAATCTAATGATCCTCAAAGTTACATTCTAAAAAGATTTTAAAAACATAAAATAAAATAAAATGTGCAAATTAAGTTTTCTGATTCAATTTCGTGCTGCTGTGTGTGTATACCCATTTAATAGATCGCTATTTATACAGGGTATAGAAAACGAAACATGTTGCAAAAAGTTCAACGACGCGAACGGAACAGCCGCCGCAAAGGGTGCGAGAAAGGACTCCGTAGGCGGTGGAGTGCGATGGGGAGGGGGATGTGGGGCAGTTTGCGGGTAGGAGAGCTTGTCTATATCCATGTCTATGTCTATGTCTATGTCTATGTCTATGTCTATTTTATGTCTGTGTCTGTGTCTATGTCTATGTCTATTTCTACGTCTATGGACTGCTGTTACCAACTACTCGCCACTTATATTTTCGTATTCCCACAAGAAAAATCAATGGAGTTGTTTGGTGTATTGTTTCGGAAACAGGGAAGAGGTGATTTGCGCGTGGGGTGGTGTTGCATAAAGGGCTGAAAGCCTCTTCTCCTGATTTGTCTTTCGCTAGTATTGTGGATTTTTACTGCTTCTTTCTTTTTAGGCAATTGCTTTCGGTTTTCGTCTATTTTTTAAAAGGTGGGCCAAGGGGGGTGTGGGGTGGGCAAATGAGCGACGACATCGACAACAAATACTTCAAGTCTGTGTATTCGTACCCCTTTACCTCCCCCTACATACATATGCTGTGCTAATGCTGTTGACTCGGTTGACATACTTATTGATGGTATTGTGCACAGTCCACTATGTAAGGGGCCCCCACAGGGGTGATGAGAGATGAGAGGATATTGAAACGAAATGCAACAGACAAGGAAAAATAACAGCAGGCCTCAAGCCACAAAACTCCCTAATATCGTTGCACAATATGGAAATATAGCTTAATCCAAATAAATATTAAATTTTCATAAATTTACAATTCGTAAATTAGTAGCGATATTTTTGCCATAATTTGAAAATAAGTGAAATCTCTTATATATCGGCAAATCTTTTCGGTCTTCGCATCGATCACATCACCGTTGGGGCATCGAAGATGATCTTAACTACGAAAAAGAATTACTCACCTCTCCCACTATCACTCTCGCTCTCTCTCGCTCTCTTTGCAGCAACGACGACGTCAGTGGAGAGGCTAAGTCATTGAATGGCCCACTACATCGCCGGTGCAGCAGTAGCCGTGGTGTCTGGAGAAATATAACAGTAGGAAGCACACAAAATAAGCTGTAGAAAATGTACTAAACGGCCGCATGGGAATTTCTGTGCATTTATCAAACAGCGACGCGCCGCGGCCGGCGTCGCAGTCAGCGCAGACACGTGAGAGCGCCAAACTGCGCAGGCAAAAAAAATATATATATATATATATAATTTGAAAAACACTTTTTGCTGCGTTTGTTGTTGCTGTTGTTATTATTATTGCGGTAAACGTAGTTGAAAGGCGTCTCTCTTTCTCTCTCTCGCTCTGTCTCTCTCTCTCTGGCTCTCCCGTTTTGTCCCCACAGCGCACACAAAAAACGGTAAATTTTGTTTTTGCTTTAGTTTTGGCGTTTGTTTTATTTTAACTGGCTTTAAATTAATTTTTGAATTACGATTGCGACGCTTGTCAACTGGTAAACAGCTGTCGATGTCGCTTCCTACATATGTAAGTGCTGTTGTTGCTGCTGCAGCTGCTGCACTTGTTGTTGTTGTTGCTAGAGACGCGCGCAGTTAATTTCGTTAGCTTTATTTCACAAGGCACCGCACATTAACAAAAAAGGAAACACACCCACAAAAGAAATAGTAACTATATATATTTATATTCTATATATTTATATTCATATGCACAGAGTATTAACAAAAATTTGAATAAATAGTCAAAGCGACAACGACGACGACAATGAGCGACGCGACCGCGACACGGACCCGACTTGACGGCTGGTGAAAAACTGCTCTTTCCCAATAAGAAAGAGAGTGTATAACATGTCGAGGCAGTGTAGCCTGGCTACGTCGACGTCGCAGCTGTCACGCGCGCTGCTCTTGTTGCTCTTGTTGTTGTTAGTTGCGCGTTCTATGCTTTTGTTGTCGTTGTAACTTTTTTTTTGCACAAAACAAACTGTGCGAGAGAGCGAGAGCGTCGTCGCTCTCAAGCTTGCTCAACAGTTGTTTGTGTTTACAGCGCACTGTTAAACAGCACAGCTGTAGCAGCCTCCAATAACATAAGACAAATAAATACAAACTGTTAAAATGGTGTGCTGTTATTCCGTTATGTACATTTTAAAGCTCAACGAATTCGTAATAACATGCGGCATTTCGATTATAAAGAAAACAGTTTGCTTATATGTAAATATGAATCGGTGTCCGCTCTGTTTTTTGACCTTCAAACAATAAAGATGCCACAGAAAATGTTGTATATTTGTTTCACCATGGACGACTAAATCAAAAAAGTTTTCAAATCCGATTAAATTGATTTAAAGTTGCTTAACTCGCTTACGTGACAGCAGCAGCCACTTTTGCGAGAGCCTTTCGGATATGAGGAGAATATGTTTATGCTTCGTTTGAGTCCTTCCATCGCAGTTGAAATCACTGACTGATCCTTCTTCGTTGCTTCACTACAATCAGATCCCTAGCCATCAAATTTCGTATCGAAGCGGTCGACTTAATGAGAGCCTCTTGGTCTACAGCACGCATAGATTGAATCAATGTGCTAAACCTATTGCACTTTAACAGTTTAAGTGAAAAAAAGAGTAAAATAAATATATATACGGAATGTTTCTGAAAATATTAATTAAATTAATATATATACGGAATGTTCCTGAACTCTTGTTAAAATGAAAAGAACTTATTTTCCTGTATCAAAACCTTGAGTAGTTCCCAAAGCCTGCTGGGAGAAACCCGATTATTTTAAAAGCGGATGAAGAGGTAGAAGAAATAGGAAGACAGAGACAGTGAAAGGAGGAAAGATTATTAGAAAGGCAAGTATATAGATAACAAAAATTCTTACAAATATAGATATCGAATAGACAATCGAGTGAGACAGATATCGATTCCCACTGCGCTCCCGTAAGCTGAACAAAGGAGCTTCAGGCCAAAGAGTCAAACGATATTTCTGAATTCCATTTACCTCTCTTTGGAGAATGCTTAAGATCATTTTAGTTCTCTCTGGTGACAGGAAGACTCTGAATTGCGATCTAGATCTACAATATGATGCGGGAGAATAAAGACAGGGGGAGATAGAGACAGAGACAGAGAGAGAGAGACTTATTCTTTTCTTTTATTAAATAAGAGAGAAAGAGAATCAAAGTTTGACTCTCAGAAGTCGTGCTCTATACAAACTGGAGACAGAGATAAAGAACATATATATTTTCACTGCTTTTAAAATTTATAATTGTTATTTAGAAAATTCGACTCCATAAAAATACAAGAATAATGATAGAGATCAAGAAACAGTGTGACTCAGAGATCAAGAGAGAAATAGAGAGAGAGAGAGAGAGGGAGAGCAAGAAAGATGGAGACAGCTCTAACTGTTTGTAGAACTTTATGTGTTGGTCGCCTTGCTTGGTTAGCTTTGGGTGCCTCCCCAAAAAGGACATGGCTGCCACGAACTCCGGTGTCCTGTGGCAATGTCGTCTGGCTTGACAACAATTAACGGCATTCCAATGTGTCTGGCCTCTAGCAGACTGACGGGAAATTTCAAAAATTGCAGTTCACAAAAATTCCCAGGAATGCGCCCATTCAGATGTACATATGTATGAATGTATGCTCGTGTGTATGTGTGTGTGTGCTCCTTTCGTCGGCATGCCCCAATATGTCTGAGCAGATTTGCCGCCTCACATTCCCACGCCTCTGCTCGCCCCGACTTTTGGTCAACTGTCTGCTCAACAATTCTGGCTACTCGTAGCACCTTGCCACGCCCTCAGCGCAAGCCGCCCACTCAAAAGCCTGCAACGGAACCTACTCAGGGTCTCAAGTTTGTGATTGCATCAAGAAAATATCCCCTGGTACCTTGCAATAAATTGAATTGTTCAATCAATTTTCAAGCATTGTCAAACACTTCAAACTCCTCATTGTGAGACTTTGAGCCTTGAAACGTCTCGTCCATAATAAAGGAATCAAGCTAACTGCATACGATTAACTGTACTTTTGTATTTCACACATTGCTCTAATAATGACATTGCACAAATGGGATTTTATTAGAAGCAAGTTTTGTCTGCAAATATGGGCAAATCTTCGTATTGAAATCGTTTTTAGTTGTGTACTGCTTAAATATACCTAATGTATTATATTTTAAAAATTTAATTGTTCCTCGATTCAATTTAAATTACAAATAATTAAAAGTAATTATGTAAGGAAAATGTATTTTTTAATTTTTAAAATTAAATTTTACTTCTTAATATATTTTTTAATTTTTGTTTTATAACCCAAAAAACCCAACCAGTCCAACTCTGAAATCACTTTTATTGTTAATAAATAAGGACAGTTGTCAATGCTTCTAAAATCATACGAGCTTAATCGAAAATTCCCATACCTTTTTTCGGAAACACTTTACTCAACTCCCAGTCAAAGTTAGCAGGAACTTTAACTATTTATTCAAATTAACCAAAACTTCTGATCAAATTTCTTATAAACTTCACTCGCATAATCGCAAATTGAAACAATCTGTTAGCTAGCATTAACTTTAACTGGGAAAATGACAAACAAAAATATATGCTTTAAACTTGCATCGGACTCTGACTATGACAAGGCAAATAGAGTGGCATCGAGTGATACATTTCGAGTGAAGCCAAATAACATTCTCACTCGCAGACGCAGTAGAAGCACCTGCATAGAATTCGCTCGCATCGCTTTCATGACTTAACACTAAAGTATCTGATGCATCAGCATCCATCAGAGCATTCTAGGATCATCAACGAGGACACTTCAGCTACAACAACAGCAACAACAACAATAACAACAACATCAACATCAAGCGGAAGCCATTGCAATTACAATAATGCATGAAAAACAACAACAACATAGTCATCTAAAGTTGAAGTGGCCAAGTGTCGGTGACATGGCCAACATTCACATGCCATGGCAACAATAAATGAAGCGAACATCCTCCTCGTTGACTGACCAGACTCGCCAGCCAGCAACCCTGCGGACGGTCGAGGGTGCTGTCGTCCACAGTTGCCACAATGCAGTGCAGGTGGCTCCAGCAATGAAGTGGTTCATGGACCATGCCGTTTTGGCGAGTGATTACACGTGCCCATAAGCAACAACATAAATGCCAGCAAACGGGCCAAGTTGTAAATGCCAATGAACGCTAAGAAGAGTGATGTCTCTGTCGAGAGAGCGATAGCGATGCACGACTGGCAAATGCCCATTCGCAGTTTTTTGCATGTTTAACAAACGTAAATTTTTTTCATGTTCATACAAAAAAAGAAATCAAAATTATATACTTAATAATTATCCTTATGAGCTTTATAAAAAATGTTGCTTAAATCGATATTTTAATATTCCGATTTCCTTATTTTAGGGGTAAATACCAATACCTGCAAGTTTTAATACATCACAGTATATTTTTACTATTGCCAGAGAAATAGACAAATTTGAATGATCCACAAGCCTGACATCAGACTATTGTGGCTAAGGAAATTGTAATTTTGCCAGAATATTTATATTGCTGTAGCCACAAGCTAAAACTGGTTGGGAATGACTACTTTTTTCAGCTTGCAATCAGCTTGCAATCATTTTTTCGAAGAAAAAAAACCTATTTGATGGATGGTAGATCATCAGATAATCTATGCTACTGATCGCTGTTTTTGGAGTCTCAGTCGAAAAAAACGTAAATATTTCGTAAAACTGGCTTAATGTTGGTTTTTTGCTAGTTTCCATGGATTCAGTTGTAACTGACTTCCAATGTTGATATGCCTCAACCCTTTAAAAAAATCAATCTATCCCATGTAGTGGCATTTTGTGATTTTAGTTTTAATTTAGCAAGATGCCAAATTATTAAGACAGGCTCGTAAGCGGCATTCTGCCACATTCTGCCACATTCTGCCAAATGCAGGCAGCTCTACTCTATACTCACACACATGCGCACACTTACAGGCCTTGTTGCAACTGCACACAGAGGCAACGACACCGACAACTGCAAGGAGTGGGGCATCCAAGGATGTCGAGGACGACAAAGTCAATAAATTTTGTGGCACTGGATTGGCCAACGAGCTGCACTGAGCTCCACTTATTTAGCCAGAATATCCACTCGCTGAGCCACTACACACACCACCTGCCCCGCTCATCTCCCTCCCGCCACACACACACACACATTTTGTTGCACGGTGCAGCTGCCTGTTTGCCCATCCCACCGAATAATTCGCCATGTCCCTCATTGTCCCAGGTGTCTATTTTAGTTGCTTTTAACTTTGCTATGGCCACAATGTCTTACAAGCTTTTAAGGATAATGTGCCTTATGCTGTGCCCTGGCTGGCATGGATAAGTTGCTCAAGATGTGGTCAGTCAGCTAAGGTTATCCCAGACATTACTCTATACACAGTTGTTGTGATTTTGTGACCCGTACAACTCCTCCAACCACAAGTAACCAAAATAGTATCTTTAAGCTCTTAGTGTCCAAAATCATTATCAGTTTGTGTATCCTCTACTTAAGATAGATAGAAATATTTTATTTTTCCGCCACAAGCATTTAACCAAATTAAATACAATCGTAGATATGAAATCCTTATTTTTGTTGCTCTTATTTATTTACTTTTTTGATTTACAATATATACATAAATCACTGGTGTGAACTGTGCCTTCGTGGCGAAGGTCAAACTCAATAGTTAATGTTAAATTGGTGAAGAGCGTTGCGATTGGGTGAAGCGTAGTTATTATTGTTGAACATGTCCACAATATGCACGACAGAAATTCAACAATGCCTTCTGCTAAACATGACCATATTTGGACATTGGCAACAGCCCCATTTATTTGTCGATCAGAAAGTGAGATGCCATATTCTATGCACTCAAATCTAACGGGACAATTTCAGAGTTTGTCCGTTGACCTGCGTCTACCTAGCGTCGAGTGTCGCCTCTTGTTACTCGCTTGTGCGCCTCGAAAATGGTTAAAGCGGAATTAATGAAACGATATTTGATGGTTATCTGGACATGTATAGGTATATGCATTTTTTATTATAAAAAGACAATTATTTCTTAGGAAAACAAATCGGCTGCTTATCGTACAGAGATGTTCAGAACTTTCGGCAGCAACGGGTAAGCAGCTCCTTGGTACTAAAGAGCGCATAGTGGTAGGGGTAGCAGGAAGGTGTTGCTTTTGTGCAGCTAAACTATAACTATAGAATGAGACGTGCAGACCGATGAACATAAAATAGGCAAAAGCTTCGGCCAATTGAAACAATTTGAAGCGCTGTCATTTTATCCAATTATTCAACTAGCTCCCTGCGTTTATCCAAGAACTTAAACGAAACTACTTTAAAACCATTATATTGCAATTTGGAACCGAAGCTTAACTTTTTCAGAATCAACGCTTTCTCCATTCAGTCAAAAGCCCAATATATATGACTTTTATACATTTTTACAAACTAAGCCGAATCATCTAAATCAAATGAACTAGATGTCAATAGATGTCACGATCTTTTTCCATTTAGACAATAGCCCAAAGAATCTTTATTATACTCTGATACCGAAGGGATCATAGTATATCGGTTTGGTGCCCCCGTCCCTAAAAATGTTAATTGGCTATATATACCACAGTTTTTGAGTTAGATCCATCAAATTGGTAGATAATATTAGTAGCCTTTAAGAACCGATAAAAATGTTGTATAGCCACGCCCACACCTGCGCCCATAATCGCCAATGGCGAAAGAACACATATCTCCCACAATTGTAAAGAAAAAGCCTTCCAAGTTTGGTAGGCAACTTTCTAGTAACCTCATCCTAAGGTCCACATATACGTTTTTATACCACACCAACACCCACCACCCCCAGGAATTCCGCTCCTAGAAATCTGATATGCGCATATCTTCCACAAGTTGTAAGCTAGAGTCACCACATCTTAAAAGTATGTTACTAATAACTCCCCTAAGAGATCGATAAGAAATTCGATGGCCACGCCCACCCCGCCTTCATAAGCCGATACACCTGTTAGTGTAAATCGTTAAGACCACATATCTCACACAATAATTTAACAGCTACAGTTACCAAACTTGGAAGATAGGTTACTAGGCAACTCTTCCAACAATTTGTTCAGCCACCCACACCCACTCCAGTCCCCAAAATTCACAGCAGCCTATATAAGCCGCAATTTGAAAGGCACACTTGGGCAGTATTTCTTGGCTACACCCACACTGAACTTTGCTACCAGTTATCAGCTGATATCAAAGTATTTCGCAGTCGGCTATGCCCGACTGCAACGTTTTATCTAGTTGTTTTATAAAGTCTAGGCTGGGTATCTTCAACAAAAATATCACAATTTTGGAAGTGCTAAAAACCGATGTACGCAATGCGATTTCAAGGAGGGGTGGGGTAACGGTGTTCCCATTTCCTGTTGTCCCTGTGTGACCTGTGTGCATGTGTGCATGTGCCGAATTTGGGTGCGAATGTTGCACACACACAAACATATTGCCATGTTGCCAATGCGCGCTACTTGTACAATACATACTGCCTCGGTACTCATTACATATGAAAACCCCGGCGAATGTAACACCTGTGCCAGGGCGTTGACAACAACAACAACAAGAACAACAACAAGAACAACAACAATAACATCAACATGGAGGAAATCAACCATTCAAGATGGAAGTGTGGATGGCAAACGATGTATTGTTGTGCCATTAGAGTAACTTTCGCACTGTGGAACCACACAGCACACGAATCGTATATATTGAGGAAAAAGATCACAAGCTCACCTAATAATATAATAGAAATAATATAATAAGAAGAGCGACTATCTTTGCCTTGTAGACTGTAGCCAATCTGATGACTCTTAAAGTCGGTCAGTCGGCAATTCAAATCAATATTATGTTTTTGTACATTTTATACAAATTGCATTTACGTTTTCTGTCCACGACTGGCTGTGAATTAAATATTAACTATTATATAGTTATATTGTAACATAAAAGTTCTTTTAATAATTATGTAGTGAACACAAAAAAAAAAAAAACTCAACCGGAAAAAGTAGATTTGGTCATACTGTGCGTTGTGGACATAAACGCCAGCTCGAATTGGGCAATGGAACGTGAGATATGTACCGCTGAGTGTTGCATGGTGCATATGGACACACAACAGGAATCGGTGCGAACTTCGGGATGCGGTGCCAGCGAAACTTAATCAGAGTTTCAATCAACCATAAAATAAACGCTGAGATTTGAAATGACAGCCCCGTGCATTGGGCATGGCAACAAAAGTGTGTTAAGTGCCACCTGACAAACCTGACAAACGGTTGACAACTGTCGTATGAGTATTACAAACAAGCTCGTCCATCGTTGCAGCAAGAGCATTTGATTGATTTTCATTTCATCTGATAAAATAAAAGTGTGTCTGGAGGCGCCTCTGGAACGAAAAAGCTGATGCCACATTAAATGAATTTCTTCTTTTTTTTTTGCAAACTCAGCATCTCACTGATTGTGAATAAGAGGAACTATTAATAGATTTACCTTTAGTTTATGTAAAAAAAATTAAAATTGAAACGTAGAATGAAACTTTATCAATAGTTAACCTATCAACAAGAAGCGAAGAAGATTAAAATATATTCCAGTGACAAATCGCTTTAAAAAAATCACCAAAATTTCAGAAAATTCTATTCATTCTATTGTTGCTAACTCACCTCATTATTCACAAGGTGTACTATTGTCTGCTTAGTGATTACATTCAGTTGTTAACGCAGCCCTTATAGATACACAGAAGATATATACTGTTTATATATATAAATGGAAAATCGAATTTTAAATTTTGTGAAATTGTAAGGATTCTGGCGAAGATATGTCGAAGAATGTTCTGGCGCACTTTTAAAAAAGATGATCCTTAAGTCTGGTGCAAATGACTTGGCCAAGGCCTACGCTTTTGTCAGCCATCTAGGTCCCTGCTCTTTCGACTATCTGCCAACTAATTACACGCCATGGGAAATTTGATTTAATGCCAAAGCGAGCGTGTGTGCGTGGCATATAGCCACGGTAATTTTTCAGGCAATTACGCCGGAGCTTTCTCCGGCGGGCAGGCTGGGTGGCAACAACCACCTAGCATCACACACTCACACACTCACCCACACACGTACACATGATACATTTCACCTGCAAGTAAAATATTATTCAAAAATCTGTTACGGCCCGCCTTGAAAATGGCGACGCCTTTGCGTTGTGAAAATTTATTAGACCAGGCAGTTGGAAGGGCAACCCATGCATTACTCCCCATCCAGCCCCCACCTTCGAGCACTTAAGAAATTCGAAGTAGTATATATATATATGTATATATATATATATATATATATGTAAGCAATGGAAACCCTTTCTCATTCCATATGCTTTAGAACACTGCATTAAGAAAATCACTCGAAACTCAGCTCAACAGCAGCAGCTGCTGGTCGAATTGAATTGAATTTATGGCTGCCCTGGTACACATGAGTGTATGTGCGTGTGTGTGGATGTTCGTCACGTGGGCGTGTCATTAGCAGCATTGAAGAGGGCCCAAAAGAAAAGAAGAAACGGTAAATGTTTTATTGCATGTGTTTGCCGTGAGTTATGTTTGGGCTCCAACACGAGACTTACATTATGCGAACGTCGTGCTTGAGAAATTAGCGTCAACCGCCCTCCACACACACACGCACACACACGCACACACACACACACATAACTTCCCCCCTTCATAGCATCCCTCACATTTTTATTTATCAACTGAAGCGTACAGAGCTGCAGACTGGCATGCTCTTAAGCCAACTGAAGCTTTCCAGATAGCAGCTTATTAAACGCCTTTATGATCCAGCTAAATGCTGATTTTTATTAACAACTGATTTCAGCCATAAAATGCTGTAGAAAGCCTATCATAAAGATATGCAAATTATAATCTCTTAATCTTCAGTATAGTCTGACTAAACTGTATGTGCATTGCATATTCGTTATAATAATAAGTTTATATTTAAATGATTCATTTTTCAGAGATGTAGTTTGCTAATGGAAAAGCATCAAACATTGACTTTCAGACATGATTAAATTTTGTAATATATATGACGATGATCTTAAAAACTACTATTAAAGCCAACAAAATACTAAAATGTTTTTTTTTAATTTGGCCATCGGCTCCGAATTTATAAGTCTCAAATAGCAAAAAAGTTTTTACTTTTTGAAATTTTAAAATTTGAATTGTATATAAATTTGACCAATTTTGATCAGAAAAAACGTAACTAAGCATACTAGATTATATATATTAGCCATGAAAAACATATAGCTACTTGGTTTATTGCTTGATAATTTGTTCAATTTTCGAAAATCAAATGAAACTGAAACTTATAAAGAAAATCTATTAATGCGTGGAATTAGATGAATTTTATTCGTAATGATTAACTTTTCTAATATGCATTTTTCTAAAAGAAAACAATAGAGTGCGTTGCAGTCGGGCATAACCGACTGCGAAATACTTAATAAGTATTATCAGCTGATAACTGGTAGCAAAGTACAGTGTGGGAGTAGCCAAGAAATACTGTCCAAGTTTGCCTTGGTCCAACATTTTTTCCTAACATTTTGAAGGGTATTACTAGCAAACTACCTTTCAGATTTATCGGTTTAGACAATATTTATCAAAGATTGGCATTCGAATATGCTATAATCTTAGAATATAGTACACAAATTAAAATTATATGAAAAGTGTTTCTTATAATCTTATTTTAATTTGGCCGTCGGACGCAAATTTATGAAAGACCTTATAAATAAAACTCGGATTTCGAAGCCCATCTTTTATTTATTACTAAATTTCTTACTTTTTGCAATTTAATAAATAGCAAAAAAATATCTAAACCGTTTGCTTAGTTATTTATAGATAATTTCACAAAGAGTATTAAGACTTCGACAAGCAAAATGAGCTCAACATATTTTCGCGTTTAAATAAGCTGCTCACAGCAGAGATCAAAGCAACGCAGCAACCACCCCCCTCCCCCAAACCCGACTTAAGGCGTATTCAAAATTAAATTATTTGTGGCCACTGACAGGGGGCGTGTCCAGAATGCAGCAGTAAAACCATTGTCTTGGAGCGGCCAACGTTGGATGTTTTCCATTTTCATTTTTATGTTGACTGACTTTAATGAAATTAGATTGATTTTTATGCTGACGTGTGGCAATTGGCTGTTTCAACTGCGCAGCAATCTTCCCTGCCTGTCGGACTTCACATTTTTACGGCTACTTATACATCAAGTTGAGCGACTGACTATATAATTTAATTTTTGTATGTAGTAAAAATAAATTTTTGATAGATGCGTTCGCGCTCGGGCAGCTGGTACGCTTTCATTTTACGACTCAGCGGCACTGGTACGGCACCCAGACTAAACAACTGACGGGAGCTGAAGCCGGAGCCGGAGCCGGAGTCGCAGCCGGAGTCGCAGCCGTAGCCGGGTATCCAGAATGGAGTCTTGCCAAAGTATGTTTTTTGATTTTCGTTGTTTTTGAGTATGCTTGCATATTTAAGATATGTTTGCGTTTGGGGCGCTGAAAGGTATATTTATGGCCACCAGCTGGCTTGAGAGAGCGCTCCGAAAAATCACCCATAGTTAACACTTGACGAAATTATTAAACTTTATTAACCTCTTACACTGACGCCATTGCCAGCGGCCATAAATTGCCACAGCATTGCAAAAGACAAAGAACATTTGCCGTACACTCACACACAAGCATATGCGGAGAGGGAGTCGGTTGCACTGCAGCCAATTGGTACGCGCCAGCCACTTGTAAATTATGGCCACAGTCGCCAACAACAATGACGATGGCTTTGACTTTTGGGGGTACGCGCTGCAGCGGGTCAGGTCCCCAGCACTGAGGACGCAATGGGGGAGGGGGTGGAGGGGGCGGTACAGTGCACTTGAAGCGACATTTTTGGCCACAATCGCTTGTGGCTTTAGAATATATTTGCCATGTGCCCATTTTGCTGCAAATGTATTTGAGTTTGGGATAGCGAATGCGAATCGCTCCCAAAATACGGATTCAGCAACTTCGCTCCATGGAAAATGCAAACAATATTTCGAGGGATGTAAAGAGCTTTCGATAAGCTACAATAAAAGGCAGAGTTGCCACTGTCTGTACTGTAAGCAGGTCTCAAAACCGAACCATAGTAATACTAACTTAACTTTTTATTATGGCATCATAAAATCAGATGGTTTAGATGAGTACAATTGGGAAGAATAATGACTTATAATTAACTCGATCGATAACATACAGCTGCCAGAGTTTTCCAATTAAGCCAATTATCGATTTGAAAATGTCATAAAAATGTGTATAGGTTTTCAGAGTTATAGTTAAGCTACACCAGTGTACGCATTGGGTACTGCACTTACATAAATTTGCACATTACACGAAAAGTTAACACGAATTACGGTTGTAAGTGAGCAAAAATTACAATTCTGCTGCACGTGGTCGAGCACAAAGGGTCTCAAACAGAGACAGCACTGCACTGCCAACGAGAGAAAGAGATAGAGAAAGAAAGAAAAAAGAAAAATAAAGGAGACATTTTAACGAAACGCCCGCTGTGTATTGAATGGCCATAAATTTGGTTGAATTTAAGCGTTAAGCTGGAGACAAATGTGTGAAAGTTGCTGGAAAATTATTTTGGTTGGCTCCCCAAAGTCGATAGACGACGAACATCCTTGTGTGCAGTTATCGATAACAGAGGGATTTGCCCATTTGACTGGCTTCTATGTTTATTACGCGTATAGGAAATAATTGACTTCGATTCATAAGAAGTTTATTGAAAATTACATTGATTGGCTATTTCTATTTGATTGACGAGAGCATTCGGCTATAATGCATAAGTGGAGTTATCGATAACAAGAAAAATTATAAAGAATCTAGGCATATTTGCTTACGTTTAGTTATATGATGTATAGGTTGAGTTTCTGTATTAAATTTTTACAACTTGATCTCGTACGTTTTTCTTAAATATGCAAAATTGTTGTCCACTTTTTTTCTGAGTGTGTACAGTGCCAGACAGTTTCATTAAAATTTAAGCTTTTTAGAAATACTCACACATCGAATTGAGAGTTGCTTATTCAATGATTGTAATAATGCTTTTTCGTGGCTAAAATGAGCATGGAAAATTTTATATTAGACCCCTGTGCATATTTCCTTGTGAATATTGTTGTAAATGCATTTGGCATTTAGTGGTCACTTTGTGGCAGCCAAATGCATTTAGCTTATTTGCAAATCGCTCTCGGTGCTGCTTTGCTGGCTATTAGTCCACTCTCTGGCATGCATTTGTGCCCAAAATGCACTTGATGCACGAGTGTTCATAATCAAATGGATGGCTGCAATTGGTAACAAGAGAAATACTTTAAAGTTCTAAATAATATTTAAATACATTTGCTGGAATAATTGTCACATTCACCTAACTCTTTTCTAGCTTTGGGTTAAGGCAACTGATTAATTATGTATGTTCTATTTGCAGAGGGTATATTAATTTAGTGTTGAAGTGCTTAGCACATTGAAGGAGACATCTGCGACCCTCCATATGATATAAGCTCCTAATCTGCATCCATAACAAAAATATCGCCATGTCTAAATGTCTGTCTCTCTGTCTGTTGATTTCGAATGATGATTGATTGATCATTTTGGTAAATTTAATCTTAAATGTCAAATTTAAGTGCTGCTAAAATTCTTATTTATGCTGAGCTGGGTCATACTATTTATAAGCATTTTATATGCGTCTCCACAGAGCTCACAAAACCATATCATTGTTTTTGGCACATAACACAAAAAAAACAACAAGTAAGAAGTGAGCTCGACTATGATATTCCCTGAAACCAGCTGTTGGAAAATTGATCTTTAAAAAGCTTTGCACATATATTGTCAACCATCACTTGGCTGCTTCTTACCCGAGCTAACTTGATCTGCGCCGGTTATAGGAGAACCTACTGTATATTTCAAATGATATCTATAGCTCTTGAGTCTCTTAGATCCGCGTGTTCATACAGACGAACATACGGACATGGCTATATCGACTCGGCTGTTAATCCTGATCAAGAATATATCTACTTAATGGGGTCGCAGATGCTTCCTTCTGCCTTTTACATACATTTGCATAAAACCATTATATACTTTTACCCATTTTCAATGGGCTCATGTATAAAAAACTGGCGAAAACATTGCATACTTCACGGCTGCTTTATGAAATATTTACTTGCTTTTGATTGTCTCGATGGTCGCTGTTGGTTTTTTGTTGTTGTTTCGCCTGTTTATGTGCATACATTTTATTACATATGTGCTTTTGCTTATGCGACGCAAAGGCAGCAACAACAAAAGTTAATGCAAAACAAAATTTCATTTTTTATTTATCACTTGTTTTTATTATACCCTGTAGCCATTAAAAAAGCGTAAAAAGGGTGTCCTGCCGGCTCAGGAAAGTTCATCAGGCTGTCGCCAATCTCAATTTGCAAATAAAAATATTCGTTTATCATTCGCAGATAAAGGTTAAGTAAGCATCGAATTGAAACTCCAAAAATGCTTTTGATTTTATTTTAATCCAATGTGTGTAAGTAAACACAAACATACAGGGTATCTCCAAATATAGCTCTCTCATCTAGAGCATACATACTTTTCCCTGCGGCACAGGCTAAAACAAAAGCAAACAAAAAATTTGACCAAAATCAAAGGGAAACACAATAAAAAAATAAAACATTTGAATTACAATGAGAAACAGAGGAAAACGCACAATAAAACTGCCATACACATGAAGCACGCACACACACACACACGCACTCGCAGCTGGCATAAACCACAGACACGGTGCCACGCCCACAGGGCCATGGGCATTCATATATCATAAATATGCTAAATCAGTATATTTGTGAGTTTATTTACAAGGACATTTATAAAAATCTAGAGATTTATACCTCGCCGATTATATCAAAAGGAATACTCACGTGCACATACACACACACACACACACACACACACACACACACACACACACACACACACACACACACACACACAGACACTCCTGCGCACTCATATTCGTTTATCGTTCACCAGCGAGTTCTCACATAATTCAAAAGTCGTTGCATAAAACAAGGCCCGCCGGAGACGGCCGCAAACAACTTGAGACGGGTCAAGCCACGGGGTGTAAAGGAAGGGTTGAGGGTTGTCGCTGCAGCTAATGCTTAGGCTGAAGCTGAAGCTGAAGATGTGACCCAATTCAGATAGGGCTAAGCAGGCATCACTTATCTCGAGTAGCTTGTCAGGGAAAAGCCTCCCTGTTGCGATTATTAATGTTATAAAATATGTTAAATTATCAAAATAATAATATATAAAATAATATTATAATATATTGGATGTATTACAACCCAAGCCACTATTAATTCGTACATCGAGCATTTGCCTTATAGTATAATTTTCACCATTCTAAGGAAACCAGTTCTTAATTTGTTGTTTGGACTGAGCCATTTGATATATGTATATTTGTATTGTTCTGAAGTTGGCATATAGACCGGAGATCTGCTGACATCTAACTTTCTGACTGAGTTTATTCGAAATCAGAGTATGATGATTAGTAGCAACAATCTGCAATATTTATGAAATTTGTTAGATTCATCAGTTCATCTAGCTTTAATGGAGCGCTGCTTAGTTTTTCAGTTAACTTTGAAGCGACCTTTTCATAAAGTCAATGCCTGGCACTTGCCACTTACCCGTGAGCCATTCATCATTGATTACTGTCATGTTCCGCCAGCGTAGTCATCTTCGTTTCAGCTTGAATCAAATTTGTGCTGCGATGCGGGAGCTGGCAGCGAGTGTTGATGCAGCTGCGACTTTCCACAGCGTGTTATAAAGTTGTGGCGCCCTGTGGCGTTACACAAATATCATTGAGGTTAATCCTTTTCTACATCATCAAACAATTTCATCAAATAAATCTAAAGTGATTTGTTTTTGTCACAGTTTTCAACTGCTGCTCGTCATTCGTGGCGCTGACTTGTGCGACCGGCAAGTGTTGCCAACATGTCTGCAACATTTCCAAGCTACAACTCCGATTTTAGCTGCACGCTTCGTCTGTTTTTAAACGCTGTAGCATTTTATTTATTTTTCCTGACTACTTTTCCTTTCCTTTCATTTTTTTTTGTGCTTTTGCGCTGACTGCTGCTCGCTGATTGACTGCCTTTGCAGCAGCCAAAAGACGTCCAAAAGTTACCCAATGTGCCACACGTACCCACATCCTGCACAACAGCAACCAAGAGCCCAGCATCCTGGCAGCTGCATGTTTACTTTGCTACATTTCTCATTTAATGCCTTGGCAATGACGTTGACTCGCCGGCTCTGGCGGTGATTGAAAAGTTTGTTTTAGCATCCACTGTGCGAGTGGGAACCGAATAAAGTCCTTAACATCCGCATTTCAACCACACAGCTGCTACTGCCTTTGTCTTTTAAAGACCCACTCTAAATTAACTTTAAGTAAAATTGAAGAATAAGTTAGAATAATCCAGCCAATGGAACTTAATTAGAAGACAGCATAATACCCTGCATTTTAACATAATAGGAATGATTATGGTAATTTGTACAATATGAAAATGTGTCTTGGGATACAAAATCTGTATTTCTTATACGAACTTAATAAAAGTTGTAAAGTCGATCAATATTATATTATATTATATTATTAGTGCTATTAGGCAATAGCCTGTATCTTTACAATTGGGTTTTTTAGCTACCGAAAAATTATTTTGATCGATATTATCGATATCGATCATATATACTTTACGAGAGATTAGGATACTTACATATTTACATTACTCACAAAATAATGTTCTTATATCAGAGACAAATTATGTACATTTTCCGTTGATTTAATTGCGCGATTTTATTATTTGTTCGTTATAGGTATGTATATTCATTAATATCCGCTCGAGTTCGTCTTCTGCCAAATAACACACATAAAAACTGTAAAGTAGTCAAGACAAAGTTATATATCTCTGAAACTGGTCTGCTCGTCTTACTTTATTCACAACGATCGATCGATATCAATATCGCATTGCACGTTATTTTAAAGAACCTCTTTTACAGTCTTAGTGTTACGGCCTGCTACAAAACTATACTTTCATAAAAACATTATCACTATTCTAAAATTGGTTTGATATAGCCAATTCAATCAGTCAATTCGCGCTTAACGCAAAGTACAAAATATTTATGCGTGTTCAAAATGAATTTATTTATAATTCGCAAACTTGCACTTGACATTTTCAATTTGCTGGCCATCAAGCGGCAACTATGGATCTCAACGTTAATGATCCCAGCATCTCTGTTCTAGATTTTCTGCCCCTTAAACGAAAATATAAAACATTTTGTTCATTTCTCCTGCTCCTTGTCCATTTTTCAGCGCAAAAACAGGACAGCGAGACGTCAAATATAAGGGGAGGTATGGGGACTGTGATGGATGCGACTGCTTATTAATAATGGCTACTTGTGTTAGCTGGATTGAAGCTAAAATTCGAATTGATCATGCTGTGTCCTAAAGTGCGCTGCAGTTTTGTGGCGTGCACAATTGTGGTTGCAACAAAAGTCACCAAACGGCCGCAGGGCTCCAGCGAATAAACCAATATACACACAATAAATAAACATATAAACCGTTGCTGGGCTTTGTGTGCATTGTTCGTGTTTTTGTTTTGCTGTTGCTTGTTGCTTGTTGGTGTTCCTGTTGCTGCTGCTGTTTGTTGCATATTCATGAACGCTAAAAAGTAAGCAGCATTTGTGTGGTGCGCGCATTGCATTCATATTTTGCAGCTTACACACACACACACACTCACTCACATGCGACTAGGAACATATAAATAAATAAACAAATGCCGCATGCAACCAACAAAACATGAATGGAACTTTCTGTGGAGTTAACAGTAATGTTTTTGTTGCACTAGCAGAACATTCAATGCACCCCCCTTGCCTGCTTCCCCTATGTGGCCGCTGGCGTTTTGCTAAAAACTTTCGCAGCCACAACATGTGGCAAACTTAGAGACGGCTCTGCAACAAACCCAAATCCGTTGCAAACTTTGCAGTTTTCGTGCATTCAAATTTTGGGGGCTATATGGCAACCTTAATAATATAATATATTATATATTATTGTTGTTGTTGCTATTGTTGTTGACGCCTGTGCCACGAAAACTGCATTTCAATGTTGCAGTCGCAGTTGCCGCCAGAGTCGATGTAGTCACGCTTATTGCAGCTTAAGTTCTAGACGTGCGTGCCCCAAAAATCCAGACAGCACAAATTCCCATTAGTTCTTCGCCATTTGACTGCCGTTGCTACCTAACAAGTAGGCGGGAGGGGGTGGTAATCTCTTCAACCCATTAACCCAAGAACAAACAAAACACTTGCAGCATTGCCCAACCATCGACAGCTTTGTAGTATACATTTGAGGCGAACATATGGCCGAGTTCGACTTTGACTATTCATATTTTCGCAACTATCGCAGTGTGTAAGTCTGTGTGTGGTGTGGGTGTGGGTGTGTATGCTGGTAAGTCTGTCTGTGTACGTGTTTGCATAACAAAACTAACATTTAACAATAACATTTCGTACGCAACGTTGTCGACGCCAAAGCTAAAAGGATAAACATTTTGCGCTCAACGTCAGTTAGGCTAGCACTGACTGGCCATATGCCTTACCAAAGGACCCTACAAAATTATTAGGTATTGCTTAATAAATTTCAATCGTTGTAATCGATAAAAGATAATACAAGTTAGGACGAAAATGTTTTCTCAGGGGCAAAACAAAAGTAACAAAAAGAACCCCGTTTCAGAAACATCAAGTTCAGAATCAATATGACTGTTTTCAACACATTTTCAATATTCTTATTAGCATTCACAAGTTTTTAACAAGTGCAGCTATTTGAATTCTGAATTTAATCATCTAGTTTTTCTACATATATTGCATATACTTAGTAGTGATTACTACTACAGCACTCTTGCTTCATTTTGGAGGTGGTATTAATCGTAAAAACGAGAATTGCAACGAAATTCATCAGAGAAGTGATTCAGATGTCGATGCGATAAAATACATAAATAGCTAAAAATAAATATGATTAATGTTATTTTCATTTGTTAAGCTTAAGCAAAGGGTTTCAGCTATATAAGACGAAACTAGTTTCCATACACATATATAATTGTTAAGATGTCGTGACTATTTAAACCGTATTTAAGCGTCGGTGTGGTTAACAATTGATTTGACGTTCCTGTAATTTGCTCTATGGTGGGCTTTTATTATAATATTTTCATTCCATGTCTTCTGCATTCCATTTGGAGCACACATAACATTTTTCCACTCCCTCCAACCCCCGCTCTCTCTGCTGTCAGCAAGCCCTCCTCTAGCCGCAAGCTCTTTTTACTCTGCCATTTTCTTGGAGCTCTGCGCTCTGCGCTACTTCAAATG
This sequence comes from Drosophila planitibia, assembly GCA_035043785.1. Taxonomy (NCBI): domain Eukaryota; kingdom Metazoa; phylum Arthropoda; class Insecta; order Diptera; family Drosophilidae; genus Drosophila; species Drosophila planitibia. The sequence continues at coordinate 386,177 of JAWNMS010000042.1, read as the reverse complement.
CATTTTCTATTTCATATTTCAATGCCTGCGGCTGTGGCAGCCTGTGAATAAAGTTTAGCGCAACATTTTGATGCGTTTTGATATCTGTCTGCGCAACTTGTGTATAACTAAGTATATACGTGTGTGAGTGTGTGTGTGTGTGTGTGTACGCTCTTGGGGTGTTAGCGTGTGTGGCGTAAGCGTAATATGATTTTTATTGGCTTAGAATAGTGCAAAGCGTCTCTGCCAAGCTGATTGTATATTTGCCAATTTACAAGTAAGACTAGTGTACAAATTACCAAGACAAACATAAAGAGAATAAGAGGGGAGAGGGATAGAGAGAGGGAGGTGTGGGGAGAGTGAGAGGTCTGAATGAAGCCATTTGTTGCAAAGGGATTTGTGTTCGAATGCGATGAACACATAGTGCAGCGGAATAAAACAGGGTAAGACGCTTATCTATATTCACTTAACACCTATCAAAACAACAATTTAATACAGAGTACCATCAAGGCAGCTTTGACGCTTTTACTTATAAATAAATATATATATATATATGTATATAAAAATATATATATATATATATATGGCAATTAAGTGATGTTATAGCAATAGAGGGTTGCCGGCCATCCGTCTGTTGATTGGTTGGTTGGTGATTGTGCCGACGATTCCCAAATGTTAAAATCATTCATTTTGATGGAGCCAGTCTAATTTTAGTCTCCTAAATGTGATTCGCTTAAGAAGTTCAACCGTGGGGGTTTTGAAAGTAAAAGTGAGTTATCAAGAAACAGCCCTAAGTATTTGTGTGAACAATGAATTCGAAAGTTAGTTTCGTACTGTATTATGAATGGGCTGGCCTTATGTTTATGTGTAAAGTTGACTTGTGAGGATTTTTCGGGCGATAGTAGAGTAGTTTCACGATGTGAATGTAATCTACCAAGTAAAGCCAACAAATCTGCTGATTAGCGGTCACATCACTACTTTAAATACTGCGAAGTGTGGGGCTTTTAGAACACTGTCTGACATGTTTTTAATGTCACTAAGCGTACCATTCACTCTCGCCTGGAGGCGTCTGTTAGTGATCCCTGATTTGAGTTGTTTAATTGAGTATCGCAAAAACTTTATTTGTAATGGAAATGAGGCCATCGCCAAATATATCGAAGGCCATTTAACATCTAGGAAAGTAATCCTCGTCTCGAAAGTGTTAGGGATAAATAATATGGCACTGCTAAGCTGTTCCGGATTTCACGAGAGTCTCCAAATAGGAAGTCATACATACTAATGTTATCGCCTGGTTCATTATTAAAGCATTTAGTAGAAGCTTTTCGAGAAGTGGCGCGAATGTAAGTGGTAATCTTATAGGTCATAAGTGATTCAGTTGAATTACTTGTATTCCCTGTAAGTCATAGTATGAATAGCATTACTGGATAATCGCTTACCAATTTCGGCATCAGTGTTATCGTCACAGCACTCATTAATTTGATAAATATTTTGGCAGTTATTCAGTTAATAATTGGTGGAATGTATTACAAGGCTAAATCATTACTTAGGTAGTGGAACGCATGATTACATTATTTACTATAGTACTCACTTATATAACATGAAGCTGATCTTTCTATAATAAATTGAGTCGTTCCTCTTATGTAAGCTTGACTTATGTAAATGTTTCATTAAAATTACCTAAATATTTTATGTGCAATTCAAACTCAAACGCAATCGAAAAGTGGTCAATGCAGAGGCTGAGGACGACGAACGCAACTCAAAGGTCGGCAGCTGGCCAAATAATGTCCAAGAGCTTGCGAGCAGGCGTCAGAGAAAGAGGAGACTTCCGAGAGAGAGAGAGAGAGAGAGCGAGAGGGAGAGAGAGAGGGGGAGAGAGGGAGAGGCCATCATAAAAGCATTTTGGCTTGGGGCCCAAATGTGAGAGCAGTTTGCCTTCCACGCTTATTGTCCAGGGTTCAAAAACTGCTGCTGGTGCTGTCGCTGCTGCTGCTTGTCAATAATGTCAACAACGTTGTTTGTTGGTCCATAAATTAAAAACTCTCTTCTTTCTGCCTGCAATCCACCTTCACTCGCAGTCCTCTCCTCATTACTCCACTTGGCCAGCAGGTTCAGCGTTTTGTAGGATCAGCTGGTGCCGTTGTTGAAGCTAGAATAACGACAATAATTGAAAAAAAAATTCTACAAACCTACGATGGAATACCCTCTCTAGTAATCCACTATAGTTTCTGGATATACTTCATTGAGGCTATGTCCCTTATGTTATGGTTAAATTTTATGTTGCTCCACGAGCGAATATATTTAACGAACATCTTAATTAAGTTAAGTTTGTCAATAAGCTTCCGTTCAATTAAACACAAAGAAAAAAATGTTTTGACGGTATACAAATATTATTTATTTGTATGTTATATAGTCCGAAGGCTTTTTTATTAATTCAATTTAAAATGGAATGCGTAAAAAGCATTTTGAAGCGTGTAAATAAAATCAGCTCATTTATAAATCAATGCAGCCAAAAGTAGTGAATTTTATTTTCTATTTAAGCCTTTAAACCATTTATTTAGTAAAACTTCTTTGCTTTAATGCGCACTTTTGGAAAGGGCATTAAAATAAATTCAAAAATTGGACGGTTTCGAGCACACTTCGTGGCTCAAGCTTCGACTTTATGTGTGTGTGTCATTGTTGCAGGTGCGTTTGTGCCCCTGAAATGAAAATGTTTGTTAATTTGATTATTTTTCATATTTTGCGACTTGCAAAAGAATGCCAGTGAAACTAAATAAGTATCTAATATAAATATAATATACAGTACTTATTGAATATTTGGAAAATATCCTCTTGATGGTATGCTATAAATTCGAAGAAGAAGAATACATTTGAGGCTGCTCAGGCAACATTCATAAGTTTGTCGTCGTCGTCGATTTCGGGACTGGCATAAAATGTTTATGACGCGTCTAATTAGAAAGCAAAACTTTGCTGAAGTCGGTGGCCAAGTCATAAAAAATGCGAACTCAACGAAATGTTAGCGCGACATATTGAATTAAATATTCAATCATAAGAACAAAAGGCAAAAGTTGCTACGCAGCAGATCAACCCACCCACCCAAACCAACCCCCAATCACCGCCCACTTATGTTGCTGCTTCACTGGCTCCAAGTGGAATTTTATGACGCTTTCGAGCAGCGACATACAGTGGGACCTGTGACCACCGAGTTAAGTCTAGCTTATGCTCTAAAGAAAGTTAAATTCATTGTCTTTAATATCATATAAAATATCAGACAGTGAAAATTATACTATCAAAAAAATGCCCAATGGACGAAATCATAGTGGTTTGCGATGTAATATAGTTAAGAAAGCCACATTTTTAGATCAGAAGTACAATAATAAAGTATGTGATGTATAATGCACATAACATCTAGAAAGCATCGTATTTATGATTTTTGCGAGATGTTTGAGGTAAATGCCTCACGGTGCAACATCGTGAAATCGTCAGCTGAACTTAATAGACAATTTTGAGTACGTCATAAACATTTACCGTTCGACGTGAGCCGAGGCCCAAGACGATCAAAAGCTCCAAATCCACGCCAATCGCTTGGCTCTGCGTCTGTCTGCACATGAGTTCAGCATAAATAAACAAACACAAACGCTTACATTGGTATTTACATAAATAAATATATACACTAATCAACGTTTGTGCTTGCTTATAAAATATAAAAATATATATAAAATAAATATATGATTATTTATTTTATTGTATAGTCTTCTGTAATTAGAGCGTCTTTACATACCAAATACCTAACATTTAATAATTCGATACGTGTTTGCAAAAGTACTGTGTCGTTATGAATTTAAAGTTCGAAAATTTAGAGAACTCTCTGGCGCACAAAATAGAAACCAAACCAATTTCTTAAATATATTTTATTTAATTTTAAAATGTTCAACATGGAACATCAATTTTCTAAATAGTTTTCCATCAGTTTATAACTTTCAAATTTTCTGCCAAAAACGAGTTGAATGCTTTTGCTGGCTGATGTGAACAAGCCAATTACTTTGAAGCTGCCTTGCCGCTAATACGATGCGTGCAAGCCATAATTTAGAATTGGCAGTATGCCCTGCCAATATGTATTTATGTGCATTACGAGCAGTCCCTGCAACACATTCGCAGGTTAGTGAACCGGAAATCTGTAGGGCAAGGACGACGGCGAGGACGACTCTCAACTCTTGACATCCAGTGCATGTGCATGGCATGTAATTATTATTTTATGGCATACAATTAGGCGCAGGACGGAAATGCTAGCAGCCGCGTAGCACGGCGCTGTTTGAGCCATGTACGTGAGCCGAGCTCGCTGCCAGTTCCTATCGCCCAGCTCTGCCTATTCCTGCCTACTTTCTCCGCCCCCCAGTAACCTGGCTCTAAGCGGTATTGTAAGCTGTGCTCCGGCTGTTGCAGTTGTTATTAGTTATATCAGAGGCAATTAGCCAAGATAATTTGAAATCTTATTAGGCACACACAGAGCAAAAGTCTATCAAATGTTACTGGCAGCTATTTGCAAGCATGACTCACAACTGCTCACATTACAAGCCATACGAGTGCGTGTGTTGGCGATAATTACATGCATCAAAATTATGGGCTAATATTGGGTTTTCTGGTGTTTGTGTGTGTGTGTGTGTGTGTGTGTGTGTGAATGTGTACGTGCATGTGCATGTGTCGTATGCATTTGCAATTGAATTTCAGCAAAAGAAACGAGTGGATAACTCTCTTAACCCTGTGGCACTGCCTGCGGCAACAGACTGTTTTATTTGATAGCTTAACATTATTAATTTGCAATCAATTGACAAATAGGACACACATCGCATTTGAATGTGCTTCAGTAAATATTCATGTTGCTTGCCATTGACATGCAATAACATGCAAACCCACACACACATCTTTGGCTAACCGATTTATCAGCTTTGGACATATTTTATATTTGCACAACACTCAATTTAATTTAGACCTTATTGCTTCATCAATTCTCTTCTAATTGAAACTGACATCCAAACTCGACACACTCACACACAGATAAAAGCAACTTTGCTACAATGATTTCTGTGGCAGCTATGTGGTCAAGGACGGAACGGAAGTATCTTTGAAGAAGGCATGCGTGCCACTGCACTTATTCACAATTCATTCAATTCACTTCAATTAAATTCCAATTGAATTCAACTTATTCTGAATTATTTTAAGTATTCCCCCAAAGGAAAGAACAAATTTAATTATATCTTTGTTTGAAATTTTCAAACTCCACAGCTAGCGAAAGACATTTAAATTATTAAAAGAGGTCACAATGCAATAAACTAGTACAGAAAAAATCCTTAAGCAATTGTAATACAGCTCAAACCCTTTAATTTTAATAAATATCACCAACTCGCCATTTCAATGCAGCCCAAATTCGGCAATTAAAACATAAGTCAAAAGATGAATACAAAATAAATAAGTAAATATGAAAAAGGTTGCAGTGTTTGCGTACCAAGCGCACAGAAATTTACGTACTTGACAATACAAACTCATCTCTCGAGTTAAAAGATACAAAATACATCCATGTACATATGTATGCATGTCATATATGCAAAGATGTATGCTCCTCAACGAGCCGGAAGCCCACTCGAGAGCCCTACTTATTAGGCACACATACATACACGTTCAGGCCCCATGCATGCATGTATTTATGTGTGTACATCTATTTAAAATGGCGCACTGAAAAGAGATGTCGTCTTTTTACCGTTGGCTGGCAACGACTTGCCGAATCCACTGAGCCCCTGAGCAGGCAATCATTTGGTCCATAAAGCACACGATGCGCCCAAATGTCATGTGCCAAACGGATTTCATGTACAACACATCAAGTAGCTGGCTGGAGAGGAGGGGCGGCTAGCGCTCATATAAAAGTTAAATGGCAGAAAAGGAAGCGTTGACGTCGCGACAGGAAATCAGTTGAGGCATAGTACACAAAACTGAGCACACACACACACACACACACACACACACACAGACGCACACTCCACTCACACCCCCTTCCCCCTCGCGTTCATTTCTCTGTCGACATACCTCTGTATGTGTGCTTAATATTAAAAATACTATGCATTGAACTTTAACCTTCTGAAGCACAAGCACAAATACACACAACCACCCAATAGCAAATACTTGAAGAAAGTGTCATAAAGTATATGAAAACTATTGCTATAACATTGATAAGGGCGGCTCGCAAATCCCAATGCCAAAATGCTCGTCAGCGAATGTCACTTAGTCAGCAAATAAAATTGTAAATGCTTTGTGCTGACTGTACAGTGTACACCAAATAGCAGCATTTTTGACATTGGGTAACCTTTCAACTTTACCATGCAGCAGCAACGTAAAGCGTAATTACTTTATTTGCATTTTTCTCTGTCTGCCCAATTAAACTACAATTGCCAGGTGTTGTTTTAATACTTCGAGTGAGCTAATACAGCCAACAGGGGTATACTCTTGGTTGCAACAGAGACAGATACATATATGAAATCTTAAATCAATATTTGTTAAGCTGAAATTATGTGATAAGCAACTGATAATGTCTTAACATTATGTAATTCTCATTAAGCATCCAACATTTGCTCAAATATATGATTATGGTTTTTTCTTCATTAAATTGAAATGCATTTAAAATGAGTTAAAATTAACCTGATATACAGAAAAACATGGTTAATGGTATTGAAAAATAAAAACCAATGAACACTTATAAAATTCCTCTTAAGTCGTCAGCACTATTAAAAATAGTAATAAAAAATCGCTCTAAATTAAAATGGGTATTTCATAGTTTGTCACATTCATGTCATATACTGCAAGGTTGGGTGCTTGGGGCGTAGTTTTTTAATTAAACTTCTCTATGGGTATGCAATGGCGAATGGATGCATTGGGTTGGGCCCCTGTTCAAAAGCCAGCGAATTGGGCACTAAATTGATGCCTTTAATCAAGCAGCCACTTTAATGACACTTTATGAGACCCATCGATGGGCCATAGGATATAGGATAGCGGGATGCGACATGGAAGGATGAAACGGGGCAAATCCTTATCCCAATAAATTAATCGAAGTTGCTCAGCGGCCGAGAAAAAAAGCAACAAACGAAAAGAGGGACGAAAAATACTCTGAAAAATGCCACAAGTCAATTTAAGTAAGGTTCCCCCAGCCTCCGCAGCCGGCAGCCAAAATAAGTTAACCCTTTGTCAGCTATGGGGGTTGGGGAGTGGTCTTTTTTCCATTGTTGTTGGTGTTTTAGTTCTTTTTGGTGTGCTTCAATTGCCATGAAATTTATGTGTTGGCGCTCAGCGTGAACTTGAAGCGTATAAATCCACATGAAACGGATATTAAAAAGCATCAGGCAACCCCAAACTAACCCAAAGCCACCCCAGTTCTTGTTGGACCTATTACCAATGCCTGCATATAGACATATTATATAGCTGATTGACTTCGATCGGCTTGGCTATGTTGGCTTAAATTATTAACTTATAAATTGACAGGCGGCAAAAGAATTTATTATTCTTACGCTGACTCTACCTCTGTCAACCTCATTCTCTCTTTTGGAAAGTCTAAGCAGAAGTGTCCAAAGCAAATACTGACAGGCAAAATTGACGTTGGCCACAAATTAGATATATGGTTTCAAGTTCAGTTTCAACTAGACATAAGTATTGTAAATTTTGGGCAAGGGATTAGAAGCGAGCTTGACAGAACTCTCGAATTATTACTTGAAGTTAATTGGATTTGCTTAGTCATAGTTCAAAAGCTCTTGAAGTAACTTATCCATATGGCTATGGGTGTATTGGACTGTTTGTCGACTTAGCGCCTGAGTTGTGATCAACTCTAAAAGTTTGATTGTTCCCAATGTTTTCCACTAAAACGACAAATTGAAAAGTCAACGGTGCTAAATTGATGCATAAGTGTACAAGAATTGTAGGTTTTGTGAAACCACTTGTCCTAGGTAAATTACAGATAGAATTTAAAATTCACAAATATGATGAGCGCATATTAAGGAAAATGCAAAGGGCGACACTCATAAATATTCATGCACAATCTCTAACGAAATATTCTAATTTCAACTCAATTCATGTTGGCATCAAGTTTCTCAGAAGCATCAGATACAATCGTATCATTGATGCACTTACCCTGGGGCCCCTCGATTCATATGATAGTTTTCAAATAATTTAACATGTTTCCATGCCAATAAATTGAATTGTCAATGTAGGCATTGAAAGCGTGCACATGTGTATCTGTATATGTATGTATCTGAAACTTTGGCAGACACAAGGCCAACACATCCATGTACTCGTGATAGCGTCTGAGATGATAGCGTGTCGAGATGTTTACGAACGGTATGAAATCAACTCATTTTTCTAATGTAATTTTTTCGTTACTGCATCAATAGAAATAAAAAATTTGGGACTTAAACAATGATATCCAAATATTGTTACTTTACTTTTTTGCAATTTTTTTAATACCAAAACAGCCTGTGAAACGTAAAAATCAGATGCCAATGTATTTAAGTCTTGTACTCCGACAAAGAAAGCTGAATATTTCTTATTTTATTTAGAAATATTTAGTTAAGCGCGAAGTATTATAATATGGAACTAACTTATTCTAATATAAATTTTCAGAAATATTTAAATAGTACAAACAGTTTTAAAGTATTAAATATGTTTTTAAAGATATATGTGTCTTTCGCAAAACCAGCGATTTTCTTTTATTAATCCCACGGTATTTTTTATGTAATTTAAAAAATGTATTAAATATTAAATGTGTACACAGGACTCCTATGTTTACTTTTTGATATTTATTTTTTAAACATTATTATTTTAATACTTTACATATAAGAACATTTTAGATAGATTATTATTATAGATTGAAGTGGACAGCAGATAATCAGCTATCATATCAGTCGAGGGAGAAAATTTAATTACTATTTTCGAAACTTCAGGAAGAAGTTTTCCAAAAATAAATACAGCTTAGAAAAAATATCTGAAAAAATGCGTTTCTAATTTTAAGTAATTCGTATTCGTAAATATAAAAGTTATTTATGAAAACCAAAAAATGTTTATAATTTTCAGGGTGATTTGAAGTAAGGTACAACACGCGGTCATCTCTACCGCGTTCTTCCGTATTCAAACAGTTGCCAAAATCGCTGCCTTCTGCCTGCTTTCTGGCAGCACATTGCCCGAGGGTTCCGACTCGCTGGTCCTGGCATATTTGATTTTGTAATTTGCATTTGATAAGCAAGAAGCAAACTGGGCTGAGTCGAGTCGAGCAGAGGCGGAGCTCAACCCGATTTGCCTTTGTCCTTGGCAGCCTTTTGTTTTGTTTTAATTCCATTGAGCTGGGCATGCTGCTATCTCATATTATCCATTTCGAATTTGCCATCATTCTCTATCTGAATGCTCCGTCGCCTGTTTGTTTGCCGACAATTTTATTAGGCATTTGTATTTCTATTCTCATATACTCGTCTTCAGTTTTGTTGCCTCCGTAACTTTTCCCCGGGCCACTGTCAAATTACGTATGAACATTAGCACACTCTTTTGTTGGTGTATGTATGTGCGTGTGTGTTTAGTGTGTGTGTGGTGTTTTTCCTTTGGCAAAGTTATGCAGGTTTGAACTGACTGAAGTTAAAAATTCCCAAGAGCACTGTTTGACAATTGCATGCAGAGTATGGGTATTCCCTTGAGTCACAACTTTTGGGCAGCCCCAACATAAGTTCGAATTTCCCTGTAGGTACCCAATATTGAAAAAACATCATTTGTTCATTTATTATGCATACCAATTGTAAATTTTGCTTGTTTATTGTATATCAACTAATCTTAATATATATATATATATTCGTAAATTTTAATTTTTTATATTGAGTATTTATTAATGACCGTCTCTTTTATTGATTTACTTTTTTTCATGAAATATGGAAAGCTACTTTGATTTTTTGTGATGCAATCGGAAAACAAATTAAAGATATGTCGAATATTATGTTTGAAAAGTTATAGTATCTAAATGGGCATGTTTTTGATACTGCACCAGGGCATAATTAGTTCACATGCATGGAATAATAAAAACTAAAAAACACAATTTCGAAATTTCTTACATGCTGCTAAGCAAAGGATCTGTGTCTGCTTTTGATTCCTGAGTTCAACACAATGAAAAATTAATTTTTGAATAACTTCTACGCTTATTGTCCTCTCGTCATACAATTTATAGAGCATATAGATGACATTCAATTGTGTGTGAGTTTTTGAATTTATTGAGAAGATATATTATTCTTAAGCTGTTTAGGCTATTAAATTGCATTTGATTCTGCCTATTATCATCTAAAATAAGTTGATAATTGATTAAGATCGGCCAAACATATAGACGGATCTTGCTGATCAAAAATATATATGCCTTGTGGAGTTGGAGATGTTAACCTTCTTACATACATATACCCTTTTTACACATCTTTAATAGGTGAGAAAACCGAGAAAGTTTTTTGAGCTTTAAAGAAAAAAGGTCATCTATGATGTGTAAATTGCGAGACGATTTCATAGGAACAAATAAGAATGCAGGTAATTTGAATATGTTGTTTACATACATCGTATGTGAGAGAAAAGTAATGGCTAGAGGTTTATTTTGATTATACATACATACATACATACAACTGGCACTTGTTTGGTTCTTTCAGTGCCAAGTCGGGGCTGCACTTAAAACAACACGATTTGTGTATTATTTTCCCGACGAAATCTGCTCGCCCACCTCTAGTAAGTAAAGCTTTCTTTTTTATTATCTAGAGTGTATCTTGAGAAGACACTGAAAGAACCACTCGTTTGCTCTTCATAAGAGATATTTTGCTAGCTGCATTATCAGATGCAGTTCGTTATTTTGACTAAAATTGTAAGTCTAAAATTGTGCACTAGCCCATGGGAATAATAATTACAGTTTCGACTGATTTTTATTGTTATTATTATTTTTATTCATATTTTAATTTGTTTTTGTTTGTTTTACGCAAACAGTCGATTATCTAACACTGTTCTACAACTCGCACGTAGAACAACTCAAAATATGTAGCACAATATTAGATAATCTTACCTAGCAACGATTATGAACAGCTAACAAAAACCAGTATCGCCCATAGGAAACACCAGCTATATTATGTCTTAGTAGATATTTATCTCAACTAAAATTAATTTCAAATTAAAAAAATAAAAATAAATATTGAAAAATAAGTTAGCATAAAGAATATACCTACGAGTAATACTGCGTATTTTACGATACATTAAACTAAAGCATAATTATAATTATTAATACTAGAAACACTCTGTTCAAACAGAAACACAACTATCACAATGCCGTCCTAAAAACTGAATAAACTATCATAAACTTCTCTGGCAAAACAATCAATATTTAAGAAATAAAGTCGAATAACATTTCCTAAATGTCATTCAAATTTATTCAATTTGTTTATAAATATAGATTTTTAAAACGTGAACTGTTTGTTATTTATTATTCGTCCAAGGAGATGTAAGATCTATTTGAATGTAGACTTTGTAAGCGTGGCGAAAGGTGTGATTTAAAGCTTATATTGTTTTTGATTTTTTTATAGCTGAATATTGCAGCATTTGTCAGTTTGAGTATGTGTGTTTATGTATATTACCTTTGAGCTCAGACATTAAGTCAAAAGTTGCTAAGTAAAAGTATGCAAGTAAATTATAAATTTTATAATCCGAATACTCATGCATAAGAACATTAAAATTTGTGTACATATCTGTATATATTTATAATAAAGCATAGAATTAGTGTATAAATATATATATCTATAAATACATATGTATATATGTATATTCATGGTTTGCATATATGCATACATATACCTACAATACGTATATGTTTAATAACGATACTGTTCATAATGTGCAAGTAATAATAAACAACAATTCTAGTTTTAAACTCATTCAGCACATATATAATACGACAAATGACTATTTCCTTAAGCAGCCTACTAAACATTTTATTGTTAGTTCATGCCCAACTCGAAACTAATTCAAAACCTACTACTCATTAGATCTGGTTCGGCATTAGACAAGTACATTTATTATATATATATATATATATATATATATATAAAATATATGTATATACAAATGAATCTCTAGAGTTCAATGAATACTTATTAATCATACCAAGCTGAAAATAATGGTGAATTATTTTACTTAAATTCTTACAATAGAACTGAAATCGGGCCACTAAATAAACGTTTAGCTTGCGTGGAAGTGTGAATTCGCAATGTAATTCTGCCAAGCTTAGGACAATTTGTAAATGGCCCAAAACCTATTCAAATAAAATGTATTCATATAGTACATTTCTGTCGGCTATTTCTTAAATTTGATATAATTATCAAAACAGAGAAAGAAAGATAAACTGTTTTTATAAACATTATGATTCGACCAAATTGATGAGGATATTCAACAGCGAATTGATGACTTGGACAATTGATGATTTGACAATTTTGCCATATCATTAACAATTATAGCTAAGCAAAATTATGTTAATGTTATGCCCATTTAACTTTGCCAGAACTCGAAAGATATATACTGTATATACTGATGTCTGCAACAATCACCATGGTAAAGACCCCGAGAACTAGGCAAGCCCTTGCTAAATCTAAATATATGTGCAATTCTTTCCCTTAAGCCATCATCTCTAGCAGCTATATGATCCTACTGTTTATTCTTGTATGTATCATAAAATCAACCAATAGTATTCACTACAGAATAGCTCTGATTCAACAATTACGTAGATTTGCTTATTGAAATAGATACTATCGTGTATTTATATGATTGCAGTAGATCTAACAACCTGCCCCTTTTGCATAAGCATTCCAATGAAATACAAATATAAATCAGTGGACAGCTCTGAGTTACAGGCTTACAGGGCGAACTGCTTCCAAAGGTCCTTCAATCCTTTAGTTTCAGGGCACTAAGCAAACAACTTGCACGTCATTTTTACCATTACAATTACCAGCTATGAGACTAACAACTACTACTAACAGACTACCACAAAATACCATAAAATTACGTGCTCCCTCTCGCTCTCTCATTCTAGCGCTCTCGCTCTTTCATTCTATCATTTAAACTGGCTTCTGTTTTTGCACGTATGCTCTATGTCTCGTATCATATTTGCTTTTGCTATTTTCATTTGAGTATAAGTCTGTGTGCATGTGTGGGTTTTATGCATCATCATGTTTAATTGTTGTAAATCATTATTCACATATATATATATATATATATATATATATATATATATATATATATATATATATATATATATATATATATATATATATATATATATATATATATATATATATATATATATATATATATATACATATACATATACATATATCTATGTATATGTATATGTATATATATATATATATATATATATTATATAATAGAATGTATAAAGAGATAAGGTTAGGTTTAGGTTTAGGTACAGGTATACGGAGCATGAGAAGAGAGGGCGAATTCGTGGCGCTACCAACCGCTACTGCTGCTTTACGGGCTACGTCCGATTTGCAACCAAGCGAGCATTAACTGCAAAGACGGCTGTAGCACAACTAGTTTTCAGATATCAGTATTGATATTGATTCTGGTCAGAAACTCGCCTTGCGAATCGGCCACAGCGCGTATTATCTCCAGCAACAGTTCGCGCGACAAACCGGCTATTTTGGGCAGCTTGGCCACTTTAGCAAAATCTTTCACAATCAATTTCAATGCATAATCCTTGATGTCATAAATTTTTGTTATGTCGGACGCCTCCAGCGTCTGCAGCACATTCTCCGACGTAATGTTATGTTCCAATGAGTATTTGCAGAATGCGTGCAACCGATTGTTGGACAAACCATAGAAACAGGGTGCCTGGAACAGGTATAGTGCATCCTGTGGCGGCATCTGTGTCTCCCCATAATATATATAGCGTAGCAGCGAATGAAAGGCCTCCAGTGAGGGTGAGATTTCGCCAATTTGTATCTGAGTGATTGGATTATATTAATGAATTATAACAATAGCCGATAGCAAATAACGGTGCTTACATTAACAGTATTATCCGGTGGCATGAACGAGCGGAACATGCCCTGGAAATAGGTACAACGTGACGATAACACAGATTTGTGAGCTGGTATCACATGATCCTCTAGTATTAGACTTATATCGCAAAAGTCCTTGCCCGTTGTCTCCAAGAACATGGACAAATCGTGCTCCAGCGTAGTGCCTACAACACCAATATATTTTTGTAGATGTGAATATTAATATTTGTTTGAAATTGTGTTCCTTTTATTCTTCTTTTAATGTTCGCTAACTGTCTTCAAGCCGTCTTTGCATGTTAGGGAACATTGCCACAGATCTCTATTTGAGAATTTGTCATGAACTCAACAAATACGCTTCATTTGCTGAGTTTATTCTAATTTGATTTCGATTTGCATAGATTTTGAATATATTTAAATTCATACTCACCAATATTCGATTCATAAGTAGTGTCTATCACCAGCTTGCTCGGATGCAAACGCTTACGTATTATCTCGACCAGCAGTGGCTTGTCCAAATCACTGAACTCACTGGACATGACCACTTCGGTGAAGTTCTCTTCCTTGATGATGAACTGCATGCAATGATCCTTGATGATTTTAATGCTGATGTAAATTGACACAAAATTATATAAAAAAATGTAAGTTGGAAAATGGAAGTGGGACAGAACTCACTTGTTTTTGTCAGCATTGTAAAGAGCCTCCAGCACATTTATTTTGTTGATCTTATAATCCAGGTACTGGATGCAGCCGTGCGCCAGGCGCGGCATAGTGAACAGACCAGCCAATTGATAGATGTCCGTGATGAGAATGATGATGTTCTTGCTGTATGAGTCCTTCAGGTCAATGCGATCCGTATAGATATAGTTAAGTATTATCTCAAATGCCTCGGGTGAGGCATGCGCCAGTCGCACCTCCAGCATCGGCACACGCTCCCCGCCGACGCCCGTATTCAGAGCCAGCGTATCCACTTGCCCAACACCATAGAGCTTCTCCATCTGTTGTTGACGCGCCTCGCGCGCTGACAATATCTTGTTGCGCAAATATTTGGAGCGTGCCGCTACGAAGGCAATGTGCGAAAGAATGCGTATCTCTTCGGCGCCCACCACAAACTGAATATCACAGAATTGCTTCTCGTGATAGAATTTGCCAAAGTCGTCGCGCAGTGTGCACTTTGGATAGCTGGAGAACTGAAACCGATACGTATCTCCGCGCCGTACGCTATTGTCGACGGTGCCGCCAAAGATGTACATCGCATCGCCAATGACGGCGGATGCATGGAATACGCGACCCGACGGCATATCCGAGTTCTGCTCTGCCTGAATGACGGACCACACCTGTGAGTCAAGATCGTAGCAGTGTAAATCATTTGGCAGCGTCGAGTCAGCTGAACCTCCAAAAATATACAGAAAGCGATCGTGATGGACCATGGTGTGGCCATAGCGACGCGACGGTGGTGCCGATGTAGCGCCACGCAGCACCGGCTCATTGGAAATGCGACGCCATGTGCGCGTCTTAAAGTGAAACTCAAACAACGAATTTGTTATCTGGAGACCACTCTGACCGGAGAACACATACATGGCGTCGCGTGCAACGGCAACGGGGAAATTACAACAGGTGGGCGGACGATCGCCCTGCTGTTCCACCTCCTCCCACTGATGATTCTCGCCCGTTAAATTCAGCGTCCACATATCGTTAAGCCGAGCATTGCCATCATAGCCGGCGTAAATCCACATCTTGTTGTCGTAAACCGCAGCGCCATGCGCCGAACGCGGCACTGGTTGCCTGCATAAGGAGTGAGCATTGTTGTTGTTCCTTAGTTAATGGCTTCCTTCGCTATGCTTACCTGCCCGAGAATTTCCACTCCACCCACATGGCGCTAAGAAACTTGTACTCAAACAAATCATTCTTGTTGGTGAGATTGGAGTTGGAGTGTATGTCGCCCGTATAGCCGCCAAAGATAAACATCGAGCTGCCCGCCACAACAGCGGAATGATGATAGCGCGGCGCCGGTGGCGTTCCAGTTGCACATGCCCGTCCCCATGACTTGTCCTTGACACCAAACCGTATCAGGTCGTTGAGCATGTTCTTGCCATTATCGCCGCCAAACACGAACATGGCATCCTTGTAGGCAACCACCGTATGCTTACTGCGTCTGTACGATTGCAATTAAAAATGGAAGAAAGCATAAAAGATTGATTTGTGCTGGGAGAAACATGTCAAGTCAATAAATAATTAAATCTTATATTTATTGATTTATGAAACAAATACGCTATACACAGTCTGATGTTGATTATGTGTGTCATGGAAGAACTCGAAAGCTATGATCACCAGATAGATATATTCCTTCAACATTGGAGGACTAATTTGGCCAAAAATAAAATGTCATCCGGAAGATTTGTATGTGCCACTGATGCTAATAGTATTGTTTTTAAAGTCAGATAAATGTACTAGCCAAAATCTATCCTAAAACACTGGCTATGCTGTATATTATTGTTAATTGGTAGTTAGGGACAACCATTTTGAGATTTTTCTTCAATTAAATAATACTGAAGTGTTAAGTTGATCAATGATCAATAACACTTGTCTAGAAGTAGATTTGCACATACTTGGCGCCAACAAACTCAGCACATTCGAGCATGCGGGTCCACTGATGTGTTGCCGTAAAAGAATTGAAGTCGACGTTGAGGGCATTGCAACTGTAGCTGTAACTGCCCGGTGAGTTGTCCTTGCAATTGAAGTTGCTGCTGTTGCAGCTGCCGTTGCCATTGCTATTGGCATCATAGCCCGTAATTCCGCTGGATGCCATCACGGCCGAGGCAGTGCTGTAGCTGCTGTTGCTGCCGCCGCGTGTGCTGCGCGTTGAGCTCGATGTGGACATGCTCAGATTGTTGCGTATATGCTGCACGTCAACGCAGCCAGCTGTCGATGCACTTTTGCGTCCCTTTGCCCTCTTGCCCGACTTCGAATCTCGCTGAAGGAATGCGTCTGTCTGATGATGCTGCGGCTGCTGTTGCTGTTGCTGTGAGCTGCTGGCTACGCATGCAGGGCAATAAACGGTTGCTGGTGTACTGCTCCCACTGCCACTCGCACTTGCACTTCCGCTTCCACTCGGTCTGCCACTGCCACTGCCACACACAGCACTTAGGCCACTGTATATCGAGCTGGAGCCCAAGCCGCAACTGGCTCGGCCAAATGCTGCAGCACCGTTGGTACTTCGACCGCTGCCGCTGCCGCTCCCACTGCCACTCCCGCCGCACACGCCTCCAGTTGGTATATCTTCCGTAGAACCATTCGTGTCCCCTCCGAGTATGGACTTTAGCATTAAAGCATTACAGGTGTAGAATCTCCTTCGTTGGCTTATCTTGATCGAATATAAGTTGCAGGGCTGTGTGCCTTGCTTAACTGTTTCGCTGTTTGCTGTTTTCGAGTCTCTTTTCACTACCTCTGCAGGTCAAGAACTAGCGGTGGCATCTAGCAAAACATTTGCAGTTGTATCGATATTTTTGCTGGCATAACAATAACATTATATCGGCAAGCCAAGTTCCAGCAGCCTTGCCACATCTCTAGTTTTGTAAATTATTTTCAAAATTAAATATATAAACTAATTGTTTGCATAATGTAAATATTTAATTAATCTAATATAAATATTTAATTAATTCAAACGAAGGTTATTAAGCTGAAAGTATTTCTTTGTGTAGAAAGTACAAAAGGTGAACGAATTTTGCACTTATAAATATGTATATTTACATTTACGTATACGATTTTAGCAGTGCTTATCCATATGTATATCAAGTATTTTTTTACTTTTTAAGAATTGCAGATGCAGATACGCAGCAAAATAAGTTGATGTATGGAAAGGCAATTCAAATGGTTTGAAACTTTACTTCATGACATAGCAACTAATTTGTAATCGAACTATCGAGGAGTTGCTTTGTGATTGCGATAAATATAACAACCATGTTTGGTAGATGAAACGCGGCGAAAGGCTAAAAACAAAACATTAATAAGAAAACAAAGGGAAACAAATCAAAATTCGAAACTAAAAATTTTAGTAAAATTATAGTCCTGCAGCAGCTTTGCCCTAACAAGAAATGGCAAGCAGCTCGCGGATCACAATATTGCCGCAGTCGAAGGAGGCGCTGCTGAAATCCTACAATGCGCGCCTCAAAGACGATGTGCGCAGCATGCTGGAGAACTTTGAAGGTAACAAAACAAAACAAAAAATTTATAAATAAAGTGGACTTAGAAAAATGCGTTAAGGCTACGCTCGGCACTGGCACGCTGACGACGCTTTCGTATCAAGCGATAGAGCAGTTCCATGCCCTCATGGAGGCCTCTGTCGAAGGTGGCGCTGATGCCGTGCACCTTCCAGCGCTGGCGGAGCTCATGCAAACGCAGTCGCATGGCCAGATCGACCGGTGTGACGGCATGCGGCAGATCCTGCTTGTTGGCGAGTACTAGTAAAACGCTGTCCCTTAGCTCCTTCACACGCATCACCGAGTGCAGCTCGATCATGGCCTCGGGGAAGCGTTCCTCATCGGAGGAATCAACTACAAATATTACAGCAGCGGCATTATTGTAATAATAGCGCCACAAGGATCGCACACGATTCTGGCCACCAACGTCCCAAACGGTCATACGCAAGCGCTTATACTTCATCATTTCAACATTGAATCCAACTGTTGGTATGTTGGTTAAAGCAGCGTCCAACTTAAGCTGGTAGAGTGTTGTCGTCTTGCCGGCTCCATCCAATCCAATCATCAGCACGCGGACCTTCTCCCTGGCAGCGAACCGATCGAACAAGTATGAAAATGATGTGCCCATCTTGTTGTACACATAGAAGTGACAAATGACCAATATCCACAGGCTTTCTGACTCCAACTGTGGCAGACCACAATGCACTTAAGCCGTATTCAAGCAAAGCCTCTTTTTAATCCTAAAGCCATTTGTTTATGAAACTTAATCGATTTACTTATGCATTTGTTTATAGAGATACTGAAGCTAGCGCGGCGCGAGAGTCATAGTCAAATTTCGAAGATAACACAGTGCGAGCAGGATGCCCTTGAAATGCAAGTTCGATCGGCCAATATGGGTAAGCATGCATGAATTTTACGTCTATATGTATAAATATTCTTAAGTTGAGATTTCTCCGTCTAATTGTCTGTCTTCTTTCTACGGAATGTAGTCTCCAAATTTTTATGAAACTTACTTATGGATAAAAACACTTAATGTTAAAAACGGCATCGAACCATCGTTCAAATCTGAGTGTCTTGTATGAATAAAGATTTTATTCTTCGAGGTGTTGTGGAAAAACTCATCAGTTACAATGATTACTCTACGCCCAATTGTCATTGGCTAAAAACCCGAAAATTATGTGTGACAAAAAATATTTATTTTCTTAAATGTCTGGAAGGGTATTTCATTTGCATCACTACTACCAAAAGTCGTTATACTGTAAGCCATAGTATGACACGAGCCTCGTCAATTATTTTTTTATAGCCCGAACTCATTAATACAATAAATGCACACAAACAAATACGCAAAAATGAAATGAAATCTGTTCCGGCTTGTGAATAAAGAGATGCGCTGCATGTGAATATTATATTTAACAGCTGGGTTCAGGGTATCGCGTAGCGAGCTCTCACGACTACAATTCTTTGACGTGTTTATTTTCACTACTGAGCTATAGTTTTTTTTTAAATTTTGTATGTAAACTTTTTATGGAGCGTTTGAGTAGACGTAAACCAATCTTTTAGTTGCTGATGGTTCATTTTATTGTATATCGTTGTAAGAGATATTTAGGTCAAAATAAATAATCACCACTCAACACAATCCGAAAACGGATTATTAAATTTAATTTTGTAGTATATTTCATCTTTCTAACTGATATTGGCTGAGATGATGTATATCGTTCAATATAATTTAGGAATTTGTGTATTGATTACAAAAAATGTTATAAATGTTTATTTAATGCAACAATAATAACCTATCGTTAATGTCTTTCAGTGCGAGCTGGTGAATCGTTGATGAAGCTGGTGGCAGATCTCAAGCAATACCTTATACTCAATGACTTTCACTCTGTGAATGAGGCAATCACAAACAACTCACAGCTATTTCGGGCCACACAAATTGAGTGTGATAAAAAGTTGATGAAGCTGCGCGATGAGATGGCTATGGATCTGTACGATCTGGAGGAGGAATACTACACGAGCATATTTAAATAGCTGTATATGATAGAGAATAGTTAGCTAGTTACATGTATTTGTGTGCTTATATGTAGACTAAAAATGCATTCGTTTCATGAGAATCATATAACATTTATTTAGGAAAAACACTGCTGGTGCTGGGGATTGGATCCATTGGATCCTTTTGATTGTTTTGATCACCATGCGATATAGAGGACAACGATGCCGATGTATTCTCCGCTGTGTACAGCTCATCATTAACGTTATCCACAATGTCGCCGGTGTAGAAGAGTATGGCCTTGGGTACGATTTGAGTGCGCAGTAAATAGCCCACCTCAAAGTCGGCACCAAGCACCATTTTTGTCTTCTCATCTGCCAGTGAGAGGTCCATTGCCTGCGGCGGTGAGAAGAATCGAAAGAATGACTCACGTGGCATTACCTTTGGCATGTTGCGTACTCCCTTCCGCAGACGCTTCTGCTTAATTGTCTGCAATGTGAGATTGGAGCCATCGCGCCAGTGTATGTGACAGCCCTCGCAGCGCACAATCTCCGGACCCTCGAACATAAACGGATAATCCTTGTCCGCCTCGTGGCGTAAAATGTATTTCTTGGTCAGCAGGAGCGACGATGTGTGCAGATACTTGTTGGGCCGGAACTGAAAGTTTACGGTATAGCTGTCCGACTCGTATCTGATGCGCACATCCATTAGACACTCTAGCAACGGTTCGTCATGCTCCTGCACCAGATCCGAGATGAGCGCCACATTGCGAAATACCGTTAACCAGAAACGTGGCACACCTTCCGCATTGGCGGGCAAATGCTGTAGCTGTTCGGTCAGTTGCTTAAACTCCTCAGTCGACTTAATCTCCTCGAGCAGCTCATCGGGCTCCTCATGCCAGTATCGCTCCATTGCCGGCGGCTCCACATCACCAGCAACAATGTCCCGACGAGCATCGAACAGCGCACAGCTCTGCCCATAGAAACGCTTCTCCAGCTCATAGACTTCGCGAAAGAACTGCTCCGATATCTTAATCTGCTGCAATTGATTGTGCTTTAATGCCAGCACTCGATTATACACCGTCTTCGGCAAACTATCCACCATATGCTGCAGAAAGGCCCGGCGACTATTTGACGGCATCTCCGACGGGTTTAATTGCGTGCTGTCGGAGATTTTCCCGGGACTTCGACTACGACTCCTACTACGATTACGACTGTGAGCTTGTGAATTTGGCGTCTTCATCTCCTCCTTAACAGTGACAATGGTTGCATTTGAGCCCACATCCGAACTGGAGCCAATGTTCAACATCTTAAAACCTGTTAATTTTGACGCTGAATTTGAAACTTGAAAACTTTAACAATTTTTTATATCTTCCTTTTGGCTTTTCGTTTTTTATTTATTTTGAAAGCAAAATGAAATTTGTTTTATGTACAACTGTAAAATAACACATAAACTTTCAAATTTGAAGATAGACAACGTCAATAGCAACGCAGACCGAAAAACGTTCGTAGGTACGCCGAGGATTGCATATCCTTGTAGACCGTAGGCAAATTGCCTTCAGCAAAATTGTATTATAAATTATTGAAATAAATATGATATTGATGTTCGATGTTGATAATTTTAATATTTTTTTTTCAACATGTTAAGAGCATAATAAAATGCATATTGATTAAGTTCAGTTCGGATATTATGTTAAACTAAAAAGGATTTCATACAAGAGCTCATCTTTTGAGCGATTGTTCCAATATAAAGCATACTAGGTAAATTTAGTTGGGATATCTTGTAAAAAAAAAGTTTTCTAAACGAGAGTTCATCTCTCGACCGATGATATAGTAATCAAATTCCGCCAGCTCCGACAATGCCAAGTTTCATCAAGATATCTTCAAATTTGAGTGTCAGTTTGCATAGAAGCAGAAGATGTTGATTAAGAATTGTCCTTCAATGCGCTACAAGCTACATGACAATATTATAACAGCTTCCACAAGAGTATACAAATATAGTTTATACTTTGTTTGTTTTTATTGTCATGTTTATTGATATAAAGCGAAATTTCGAATTCGTCTATATAGAATTACACTCTGCGAAATTCGATTAAAGGCACTTGAATTTTTTTAATATAATATGTAGAAATGACATGAAAATAACAAATTAATAATGTGACCATCCTCCAGATTTGTTTATAACTAAAAAAAATTCGGTTTGACATCGATTCAGCAATTTTTTGAACTTAGATAATGGGATGTTGGACCATTCCATATCTCAACTGCTCACCTGTCTCAAACTGTCGATTACCCACTTAAACTCATCGGAACAGGTGTCCCCATATGTTCTCGATGGGATTCAAGTCGGTTGATCTTGCTGGCCACTCTAAAAACGCGACACATGTATTGGAGCATGTTTATTTCTGTTGAAATACGGCACTTGGCTCTGGTAGATGCTCCATAAAGTTCACAAAAACTTCTTCCAGATCCTTGTTGTTATGAATGATTCTGCAATCTGCTGAACATTTGTTATTAACATAATTTGTCACAAGTCAGTGACGCTATTATTATATTTAATATAATAATATTTCACTTCTGGTTGGCTTTCCCAGGCAAAATACTCTTGGCCAGCTTTGGTACTTGAGGTTAGCGTTATCGCATTCCCAGCCAGCTGCACAAGATTGCTACTAATCCTACGACTTAGATTCAGACCCATGCGATAAGACATTTGTTGTCTTTAGCTGTATAAATCAAGTAAAATAAAATACGTAACGACCTTGGTTTTTTTTTATTTATTGATAGCAAATCCAATATGATTTTCTAATCTTATCCCACATTGCCTGACATGCCCCCCAGACACCCCGTGGCCACTCAAGTAGAGGGCGACAATTTTTATTTATAAATATTTAGATAACTTGTTGGATGGTCCACAAATAAAACTATATTGTTGATACACTCACAAACCGGTGGGGTATTCAATTTTACAATTTATATGTAGGATAGCAACTAAATGCTCCAGTCGAGAGAACACTAAATTTAAGTATTTACCTAGAAATGCTCCCGTCGACAGAACATTGAATTTAAGTCTTTACCTATAAGTCGCATACGTGATAAATATGTAAATGCATTGTATATATATATCTGTATATATAAATATATATATATCTTTTTTTTTATTCAAATCTGCAACCAAACGTTAAGCTACATATATTTGAATGGACTATAATTAAGTCAAAACTGCTTGTCACTCTGTTTCGTCACTTGCAAACTACACTTTTCACATACATAGTTGATTTAGGATATTGACATTTATTCTACAAATATATATTATCTGCTTTATTTATTTATTTACGTTTGTTTGTTTATTTATTTATTTTTTTGCGGTATTGAAAAAAGACATATCTTTCTACACACTTGAACACACTTGAATCGGCATGAAAATGTCGCGACAATATCCCAATAACCTCATGAATATGTCGGGAGACCATTCAAAATTTTAAGTTCTTGTCTTGTAGGAAATTTGTTTGTTACGCTGAATGTACTGTGCGATGTTTTATCGTGTGGGAATCAAAAGATTTAAAATGAAGCTTAATGGAATCGGTTTTTGATATTGCTGAAGAATATATAAACTGTAGTCGGAAATACTCCCTACTGCCACTGAAGTTACAATATTTTTCTCAATAATGGAATTCGGGCCAAGAGAAAAATCAAATGTTCTATTTATTTCTCTGTGGGTTCGTGTTGTAAATAGCTTCCATATTTTTTATATAATTCGCTATCTGCTTTTATTTAATATACTATTATAAAATAAACAAAAAAATATTCATCACATAGGTAATCAAATGATAAAGTTAGTATATGTATAAGTACTATATATGTACATAGTAAAGTATGACTTAGAATATAAAATCTTCATCGCTGATATTCTCCATGTTGCTTAGACTACGCTCGTAGCGCTTAATGCGCTGATACCACTGCGGATCCTGGTCGGCAATTGCCTGGGGCCGACCATTATTGTGCCTATAGAGATATTCGGCATGTCCCTGGCCACTGATGCCATTAACGGTGCAGGCCACAAACTGATTGTAGACCTTGGACTCCCAATCGCCACCCACATACCGCACAGCACTGTGCTCAACGCGTATTTGCACCAGATACGTCTGCTGCGCGGTGTCCACTATGAAGTTCTGATGCTGCGGCGGTGTACCCCTCTCCCCGTACGAGTACAACTCGAAATTGGTGGCCGTAATCGGCTGATAGACGCCGTCGGGTGTGCAAACGTAGCCCACCTTGAGCGAGGATAGAAAGAACGAGGGCTGGCTAAGATTGCCGACAACCATGCTGCTGCCATCGTCCAGCAGCAATGCAAAATACACATAGCGATTAATGGTGCTCAGGCAACGTTCGGTGCCAAAACTGTGATCCCGAAAGCCGCGCAATTCCAACGGCAGATGGCGTCCGTCCAGTACAATGCTGCCATCCAGCTGGCCATGCTGCTCGTAATGCGTACGCTTCTCGACAATGTGGCCAACGCACTTGAGCATGCTATAGAATCCTTCGTTCCATGCCTCGCGAGCTATCGAGTCGGCAATCAGCGTGGAGCTCAGATCCCGATTGTAATTGAAATGATCCTGGGTGCTGGTGAATCTCAGATCCAGCTGCACCGCCAGCAGTTCGGGCTCTGCTGCCGTGGACTCCTTACGTAGCTGCCCATCAAATTTGAGTTGCCAGTGGCGCATGGAGGCCAATGGATAGAGATGAAAGCCGGCACCACGAAATTCGGTGCTCTCATCGCTGCCATCGTTGGTGAAGTGCACCATGTCCGGCAGTTTGGGCAGACTGTACAAACCGCTATCGGGAAGATATAGATATAGAGCTGCTTTCAACACTCCCCTCCTACGACGCTCCAGCGTGACCATCAGCTTCTGGCCAGCTGCATTCGCGGCCATTAAGCTCATCACGTCATAACTTTTCGGATCATTGGTCAACGGCTGGGCACGATCCAACGTGGCCAGATGAGTTGCTGAGCTGAGCAGCTTCTCGTTACGCTTGTAGATGCGGTAGCGCAGCTGGCGCAGCACACACAGCGCAATCACATATTTCAGCTTGTAGAAGATGCCCTTGCTCGGATATTTGCCAAAGATGAGCGCCGACTTGCGGCTGAGCAGTAGCAGCGCCAAGCTAAGCAGAGCAACCACAAAGCTCAGACCAAGAGAGATTGTCGTTAGAGTGAACATGTTCCTAGCACTTGATGGCCATTAACGTGACTGAGCGATTTCCAGCACTGCGTTGGCAAACAATTCTTAGCAATTTCAAAAGCAGCTGCGATAAACAGCCCCCCCCCTCCCCGCACCGCCCATCATTCTCTCTCTCTCTCTCAAGCGTATACGCACATACCTGTCGCACCGCACACACACACACACACACAAGCCACTGGATCGGGGCACTCGAGTACAACGTTAACTTATCTACATGGAGTCTTATCAGTCCCCTTACTAATATACATCAAGTATTGCCCATCGATTGCTCCCTGCATTAATGTTTGCAGTTGTCATAAATCAGTTGGGAATGTTTTTCATTTCTGATTATTCCTTCTTGTATATGTCTTAAAACCAAATAAGTCTATCAATATGAACCGGAACGTATCCGGACAATAAGCATTTGCAATATTCCGCAAATATACTCCGCCGTTGGCAATTTTGGTTACTAATTACAATTTGGTAATTAATTGCAATGAGCACCGAAGATATTAAAAAATAACAATAATACTGACTGCATATTGAGTGCAACAAAATTATACGATCATCCCCTAGCTGAATTTTCGGTATTCCAAAACCTTACGAAGCAAATTATCCCAAATGCCAAAATTAGGAACACATATTTGAAATAGCTTAGCCCATTCAACTTTTTAATTTTATTCTTTTTTTTTCATAAAAATCATAAGACATCTGGTAACTGCACTTAATTGGGGTGTTTATATTGTATTTTAGACGAAAGTCCTAACCATAAAGTTGTCATAAATAAGTGAACATAATTACAATTCTCTATATAATAAATTGGATTGTATATTCAATTCAATTCTTTCTGGCATATCTTAAGCGAGTATTTTCAAGTTTTTCGTGCATATAAATATTCTCTCATTAATTTCGGTCTAACTTATAAAAGTTTTTAGCTTATTGTAATTTTGTCATGATCCTTGTAACGCATTGAAGGAGAGATATATATTGCCGATCTGCATCACTAGCCGAATAGATAGAGCCATGTTCCCCTCTCCTTCTATTTGTGTATGTGAGCATAACTCCATCAGTTTTAAAGCTATCTTGATGAAACTTGACGGATATATTGTCAAAAAATACGACGGAGCCAACCGGAACAGACCACTGTATCATGTAGGTGCTAAGGAAATAATCGCTCGAAAGATATGATCTCATACAAACAAACCGTTTTTTTACCAAGATATCCAGACTAAACTCACAAAATATGCGTCACAAGTGGCCCAAAAATCATCATCGCTATCTCATTTATTAGTTCCATAGATCAAGATACCCGACCTAATCATTTATTTTTATTTTATTTTTCTAATTCAATTAATTAATTAATGATAACATCAAATTGTAGGTCTTGATTGGCTCTAACTAACGATTGGAGGGATCATATTGTAGATCTTCAATGGTTCCAATGAGCCTTAACGAGCAAAGATAAAAAAAATATAACCTAATCACACCAGCCGAGGGTGACATCGTTGCTAGAATTCTGCAAGCCGATGACTATGTCGTACACGTGCAGGGCTTTGCCAAGCTTCAGACCGAAGAGATCAATGATGTCGGCACGTGAGAGTACCATTAATGCAGCGCCATCAATTTCCTGCTCCATGAATATATCTGCGTGCTGTGGACACTGCTGCTCAACAAAGTCATAAACTTCTTTGACGCTCCACGTAAAGACGCCCTTCTCTTTGGCGCTCATGGCCATACCTGTTGCAATCAGCTGCCTATTCCCACCATTCTCTTTGTCCTCAGCAGAAGCAGGAGCAGCAGCAGAAGCCTCCGGTGCAAGTAGAGCAGGAACTGGCCCAGTGTTAAACTCTGGTGATAGCGCGCAATCATCGCTGGCTTTGTTTTTTTCGTTCTTAATCGCATTCATTGGCCGCTTAGTCTCACTCGTTGGCAACATATTCTTCTTGATTGTCGCTGCGCTCTCTGAGACGTTGAATACAATTTTGGTTGACTTTGTGGCAGGAATGTAATCTCCGTCTTCGTCGTCGTTGTCGTCATCGTCGTTGTCCTCGTCGTCGCCACTCTTAGTCAGCACTCTCTTGTCGTTTGTCAATGGTTTGTTGACAATGCCAGTTGCAGCTGGATCGGAGCTGACCCGCTTCTTGCGACCAGCTTTGGATTTACGGGGCGCCAGCTGTGTCTCAAGTTTGGCAGCAGTGTCCTCCGATTCTCTCGGATTATAGGTGTGATCACAGCTATTACATTTCCATTGCATATCATCCATCTTGGCCGGCATTACACGCGGCCAATGGCAATCCAAGTGATAGACATTTACGCAGGCACAACACATGACCAGCTGCTCCTCAGTTGCACTCTTCGTATTGCAAACGCGACAGCGTCGACATGCATCACACTTGTATCTCTTGCGTGCATTCGTCAGAATTCCAAACTTCATTGGCAAACATTCAAAGTGCCCTGTAAATCATAATCAGCACTAAATTAAAAATAAATCGGATGTATATTAGTGAAAAGCCAGCCAGCTTACATTTCAGAGCGCACGTCTTGCAGGCGAGGAAATTGCTTCGGTAGCCAGAGCCACGCCTTGGCTCGCACTTGCCGCATGTCATGCATGTGTCAATGCAGCGCCGCTGATCCAAGCTTGGCCCTGGAACATCATCATCAATTGGTTCGTCTTTAATGATTGCATTCGCCTTTTCTGGTTGAGCATCCTGCGGTGGCTGCGGCGATTGCTGCTTCTGCTGCTGGCTGCCGCTACTATTTTGTGATGGTGACGGAGGCTGTGGCTGCGTTGGCGACGCCGTTGGTGCCGTTAAAGAGCTACGAGGTCCGCGCGATATGTAATTGTCGGACGGATCGTAAACTTGTTTCGGTTTCTGTCAGAAACCAAACGTCAAAGCAGTGTGTCCACAATCAGTGCAGCATTAGCAACACTTACCTTGACACGACCCGTGGTGCGCACACTGCCCGCCGTTGTGGTGCCGCCGTTGTTGACATTGTTTGCATCGTTGCTGTTGCTGTTCGTGTTGCTGGTGCTGTTGATGCTCAGTACAGGGGTATTCTTCGTTTTGATATTGTTGCTGTTGATGTTCGCAACATCAGCATGGTTCGCAGCAGCATCATCCTTATCGTCATCCTTCATGCGCTTCATATCGGGCTGCTTAAATGGTTTTTCTGACATTAAACTAAACAAAAATATCGACTGCAATGCGCGCTCGTCGATTGCTTAGCGTACAATCCGATAAGTTATCGATACCAGCACACTTGCATGCAGAAATGTCGAGTTATTAAATACGTAAATTTTATATACGTATATATATATTTACACTTATATAGACAATATTTAGTAAATTTCAAATCAAGTGCCAACAAAATGACAACAACAAAAACCCATCCAGGTGCTCGGAAGTCGATAGCATAATATCCCAAAATATAATAATCGATAAATAAGCAGCTGATTTGATAAGCAGCTGCAGTTGGCAGCACCAAATTCCTTCGCTATAGGTGACAGCACCCGCGCATTGAATTCAAATTCTGGTTAAAACACTAACAAATATTGGCAATATAAAAGCAATACTGGTTTTACCCACAATGAAGTTAGTAATATATTTTGTATGACACTTATTAAGTTAACGAAATGATGAAACTTGACGGATATATTGTCAAAAAATACGACGGAGCCAACTGGAACAGACCACTGTAGGTGCTAAACAAATAATCGCTCGAAAGATATGATCTCATACAAAAAAACCGTTTTTTTTACCACGATATCCAGACTGAACTCACAAAATATGCGTCACAAGTGGCCCAAAAATCATCATCACTATATCATTTATTAGTTCCATAGATCAAGATATTCGATCTAATCACGTTGCGTTGTGTTTATTTTATTTTTCTAATTCAAAGATTTTATTTTCAATATAAAAACATGCATATATAATGATGACATCAAATTGTAGGTCTTGATTGGCTCTAACTAACGATTGGAGGGATCAATTCCAATGAGCCTTAACGAGCAAAGATAAAAAAAATATAACCTAATCACACCAGCCGAGGGTGACATCGTTGCTAGAATTCTGCAAGCCGATGACTATGTCGTACACGTGCAGGGCTTTGCCAAGCTTCAGACCGAAGAGATCAATGATGTCGGCACGTGAGAGTACCATTAATGCAGCGCCATCAATTTCCAGCTCCATGAAGATATCTGCGTGCTGTGGACAATGCTGCTCAACAAAGTCATAAACTTCTTTGACGCTCCACGTAAAGACGCCCTTCTCTTTGGCGCTCATGGCCATACCTGTTGCAATCAGCTGCCTATTCCCACCATTCTCTTTGTCCTCAGCAGAAGCAGGAGCAGCAGCAGAAGCCTCCGGTGCAAGTAGAGCAGGAACTGGCCCAGTGTTAAACTCTGGTGATAGCGCGCAATCATCGCTGGCTTTGTTTTTTTCGTTCTTAATCGCATTCATTGGCCGCTTAGTCTCACTCGTTGGCAACATATTCTTCTTGATTGTCGCTGCGCTTTCTGAGACGTTGGATACCATTTTGGTTGACTTTGTGGCAGGAATGTAATCTCCGTCTTCGTCGTCGTTGTCGTCATCGTCTTTGTCGTCGTCGTCGCCACTCTTAGTCAGCACTCTCTTGTCGTTTGTCAATGGTTTGTTGACAATGCCAGTTGCAGCTGGATCGGAGCTGACCCGCTTCTTGCGACCAGCTTTGGATTTACGGGGCGCCAGCTGTGTCTCAAGTTTGGCAGCAGTGTCCTCCGATTCTCTCGGATTATAGGTGTGATCACAGCTATTACATTTCCATTGCATATCATCCATCTTGGCCGGCATTACACGCGGCCAATGGCAATCCAAGTGATAGACATTTACGCAGGCACAACACATGACCAGCTGCTCCTCAGTTGCACTCTTCGTATTGCAAACGCGACAGCGTCGACATGCATCACACTTGTATCTCTTGCGTGCATTCGTCAGAATTCCAAACTTCATTGGCAAACATTCAAAGTGCCCTGTAAATCATAATCAGCACTAAATTAAAAATAAATCGGATGTATATTAGTGAAAAGCCAGCCAGCTTACATTTCAGAGCGCACGTCTTGCAGGCGAGGAAATTGCTTCGGTAGCCAGAGCCACGCCTTGGCTCGCACTTGCCGCATGTCATGCATGTGTCAATGCAGCGCCGCTGATCCAAGCTTGGCCCTGGAACATCATCATCAATTGGTTCGTCTTTAATGATTGCATTCGCCTTTTCTGGTTGAGCATCCTGCGGTGGCTGCGGCG
This sequence comes from Drosophila planitibia, assembly GCA_035043785.1. NCBI lineage: Eukaryota > Metazoa > Arthropoda > Insecta > Diptera > Drosophilidae > Drosophila > Drosophila planitibia. The sequence goes on along the minus strand of JAWNMS010000042.1, from coordinate 355,419 downwards.
ATTGCTGCTTCTGCTGCTGGCTGCCGCTACTATTTTGTGATGGTGACGGAGGCTGTGGCTGCGTTGGCGACGCCGTTGGTGCCGTTAAAGAGCTACGAGGTCCGCGCGATATGTAATTGTCGGACGGATCGTAAACTTGTTTCGGTTTCTGTCAGAAACCAAACGTCAAAGCAGTGTGTCCACAATCAGTGCAGCATTAGCAACACTTACCTTGACACGACCCGTGGTGCGCACACTGCCCGCCGTTGTGGTGCCGCCGTTGTTGACATTGTTTGCATCGTTGCTGTTGCTGTTCGTGTTGCTGGTGCTGTTGATGCTCAGTACAGGGGTATTCTTCGTTTTGATATTGTTGCTGTTGATGTTCGCAACATCAGCATGGTTCGCAGCAGCATCATCCTTATCGTCATCCTTCATGCGCTTCATATCGGGCTGCTTAAATGGTTTTTCTGACATTAAACTAAACAAAAATATCGACTGCATACGCGCTCGTCGACTGCTTAGCGTACAATCCGATAAGTTATCGATACCAGCACACTCGCATGCAATTTGCAGTTGGACTTTAGAGCTGGAGAAAAGTCGGGTTTTTAAATACGTATATTTTATATACGTATATATATATTTACATTTATATATACAATATTTAGTATTGAATTTTTGCATCCGCTATTTACTTAATACACTTATAAGGCATCATCAGCGGATCGATTCAAATGTCACGCCTAAAAATATCCAGTATCCCTAAATAAACCATTAGTAATTAAAACTTGATTGGCAATAATTCCATTTTATTGGATATAAAATTATTATATATTGTAAGAAACGGCAACTACATCAATGACAAATGGATATCAAACAAAGCTTTAATATATATATATATATATATCTATATAGGCCATTTAGTTATATTGAATACTCTCCTCTCAGCCATACGATTATTTTGGATTACTTTGTTATTCGTTGTCTTTTTATGCGTATTTAACAAATTTGTGGCGAAAAGCATTACAAATTATGCAATTCAATAATTACAAATGTACAATAACTTAACTAACAATTAATTTATTTTCAACTAGATATATATAGACTGTATGTTCAACTTGATGCGCTATTGGGCACACAGAGCGTAGATACTGCCCTCCAGATTTGAAGAACAAACACGAAGTTTTCTGCTTCAATCGATCTTGATGCGACGTCCATACTTCCAGACCAAATACATCAGATCCCGATGAGCCAGAGCCCAGGAAAACAAACATAGAATGCCAGTGGCCAGACCAACGCCTATATGCGTCCCAAACACCGCATTTCGATACTAAAGAAACGAACAGAAATTCCATTAATCAATGAAGGGAACTAATATGAATCCACTTACCCAGTAGCAGATCAGGCCGGCAATCAGTATGGTGCCACCAAATAGCTTGCCGGGCCAAAGTCCTTGGAGTGGATTCAGCCTGAGCGGCTGATACTGGCGGTGGATGTACCAAGTGCTATACAAAATGCGACCCATCATATTAATGCAGTTGGCAAAGATGAAGCCGACGGGTCCAAAAGTGCCCGTCAGAATGTAGGACAAGACAAGAAAACTTATTGAGAATATGGCCATCAGGTAGTTGTACTTGTCAATGTCGCGGCTGGTGTTCGTCGCAAACATGTAGCCCTCACTGATCCCGTTCACGGATAGCAGATAGATGGCCAGGCAGTGCCACTGCAGCAAAAGCTGCGGCAGGCCGCCGGCAACGAAATCCTCGCCGCCATACAACAGCAGCAGAGTGTGCGAATAGCTCTGGCCAAAGGTGAACGCCAGTAGGCCAATGGAGCTGACGCCGAGCAGCAGATTGTTAAGCACGCTACTGGCCTGACGCACCCGCTCCGGCGGCTGCTTGGTCAGGCGTGTATCGCGTGCAATGGTCTGCGTGAAGTAGAAATAGGCGCTGTCCTCGATTGGCCGGAATATGAATCGTGCCGCCATGCTTCCCAGATTGTTGACCACATCGTAGGTGGCTTGCTCGCCAAAGCTGAGCACCGGCGACACAGACATCACATATTTCTCTCCCTCAGTGAGTATCTGCTTGAGCACTCCTTGCTTAACAAAGCTCAATGTCAGCGTTTGCAGCTCTCTGTTGAAATACGCGCCATCGCCGGAGCAGCTCAAAACACCCGGCAGCAATTCCGATAGCTTTGTAATTGGAAAATCATCCATGTGTTCGAACAGAGAGCGCTCCCAATAGCTCGCTTTCTGTATTGTCTTATTCTTGCTCACTGGCTGCTGCTGGTGCAGTTTGTAGCGATTAAAGCGCTTAATGTAGTAGAGAAAGAAACCGTATTGACCCAAAACAATGGTCACAGCGCTGGCCAGTTGTGCGAGGGCAAAGGCGTTAATAGCCACACTGCGATCGCCAATGACTATCCACAGAAAGATGGCCGACCTCACAAGAATGTGTAGCGTGTTAAGCACAATTTTGAGCTTGACAAAGCAAAAGACTTGCGCCACGAATACCGCCGACTCGGCCACTAGCTCCAGGACACAGGACAGCGCCACCGCATAGCAGGCAAACTCATATTGTGCGCTATATGGTGCATCCACAGCTGATAGCCAGTGAAGCCAGATGTACAAACACGGAGCGCACAGAGCGGCGCAAATGGGCACCCTGAATGGAAGGGAGAGAGAGTGAGAGCAAATAGATAGAAGATAGATGGAAAGGATATACAATCGGTTTGTCTGTCTGTCGGCTGACTTACGTAAGCCACATCTGATTGATCAACTGCGCCCAAGAGCACTTGTCGCGCTGTTGAGAATTGGCGCTCAGCGCTGCCCGGTTGATTGCCTCGCGCGACAAGAAGAGCAGCGTGCTCTCGAGCAGCAGCAGGCGCACATTCATAATGCCAAGCACTTCGCGACCTACATTGCGCACAATGTACGCATTGATGCCGAACGTTAGGATGCGGCACAGTATCTGCAAGATAACGAATAAATGACAAATGGCAAGTGACAAATCGAAAGCACGTCTGCAATTCTGACTCATGCATTTAGTGTGTTCGCCAGGGTTTTTGGCCTTACCTGAAAGATGATACTGAAACCAGCGCCCAACAGGCTGCTCTCTAGCACATTGCGCGCCATCGCAAGGTTTTTTTACTTTGTGGACATCAACTGCTAAATCATAGCGCTGATGAACATAGCAAATCAAATCAAGTGCCAACAAAATGACAACAACAAAAACCCATCCAGGTGCTCGGAAGTCGATAGCATAATATCCCAATATATAATAATCGATAAATAAGCAGCTGATTTGATAAGCAACTGTAGCGGTTGGCAGCACCAAATTCCTTCGCTATAGGCAGCACCCGCGCATTAAATTCAAATTCAGGTTAAAACATTAACAAATATTGGGAATAATAAAAAAGCAATACTTATTTTACCCACTATGAAGTTAGTAATATATTTTGTTAAGTTAACGAAATGTTGGAATACATAAACTAACCGAAAAACTTATGTAAAAACATACACTATAGCGGTAATTTAGCAAATTGAAATTCAGTTAAATAAAAAATATTATAAAATAAATATAAACATAATAAATATATAAATAATATTATAATAATTATTAAAAAATAATTTAATATGTAATCTGTTCCATAGCGTCCTTGTCGGCCATTCCGCACAGAAGCCGCCAACACGTGTGACCCTTTTGAATAATTCGTTTTCACCGCAAATTACCGGTTTCAAAAGCATGTCCTTTGCGCTAATCGGCCGCCACTCAATGAAGTTGTCTTGTATTATTTTTCGTCTTTTTCTTTTTTTTTTTCTTTTTTTTTGGCACAACGCTAAACTGGTTGCAACAACTTTCGTTGGGATTGCGTCGCCGAAGAAGTTGCTCACTCTGAGGCTGCTCAAGAGTGTCAGTCAGCTTTTCAACTTGGCCAGAGTCGGTCGATTGTCGCGCTGTAATCTCTCCACGCCTGAGACGTGATTCGCGGTTAAACGTTGTTTGCTATTGCACTTTGTTTTTGTTTGGTTATTTTTTTATATTTTTTTTATTATTATTTTGTTTTGGAAAGGTGAGCGCGTGCACCGTGCGCTCTCGTTTTTTGGGAAAAATACGAGTGAGTGTTCTGCAAGACGGAGCGTGAAGTGCAGCACGTTGTTGTTGTTGTTGCTGCTGTTTTTGTTTTGCTGTTGTTGTTTATCATGTGTTTTTGGCATTCATGTGGCAAAAGCATGCGGAAAATCTGATCTGATCTGACGGCTACAAAAAAAGCAATTGCGTTATGCGATAAAAACAAAAAAGAACATACATAAAGATATCGCTAGTATCAGTATCGGAGTATCGGTTACAATTCTTGGCTCGTGTGACTCTTTTCAAACTACATAACTGACTGCTGAGTGACCAAACCGTTTGCAAACTGGTTGCACACGTTGTCCTAAAGCACCGCCGCTACTTGTTGCTTTTTTTGTTTACCTGCATCAGCGCACAAAACACGGTCATGTTCATTGCATGCAGTTGCTGGTGACGCTGAAGCTGCCTCTCAGTAAAAACAGACGCCGCCAAAAAGACGATCAGCAACCGCTCTCAGAAGCACTGAAGAAGAAGAAATCGCTGATTCAGGATGTCGGACATTTACTACTGCAGTAATAGCCAGGTGAGTTGTTCATTAACAATTAACTGAAGTGCCATTTGAGTATAGCTGTATAAGCAGTTTACATATCATAAGCTGGCAAAGACCACAAATTCAAATTGAAATGATTAATTCATCTATTCCAAAATAATTATTTTCGATTTTATTGAGGATGACATATGTACGCGAGTAATTAGCGATCTTATCTTGAGATCTTAATTGTTTGACTTGAATTTAAAGTACTTTTTAGGATTGTGCATCAAAACAATGTGTGTGTGATAAAATACGATTTTTAGAAAATGCAAATATTCATAACTAAGAATTACTTCTTAGAATTAAAGTTTGCACATTTAGAGAGATTACTGTAGCTGGAAAGGTGAGGCTGACAAGTGTTGTACAAATTAATCTTGTTTATTTACTTCGAACGTTATGGTTTTCGTTGGTCGGTGATTATTTGAAATGAGCGATGTAAAAGACGCTGGAAACTCGCCATTGTTATACAAATTAAATGGTTTGTCGTTCAGCAAAATGGGAAATTTGTTGCGACGCTGATAATTAATGAGACAAAAGTAAAAGTGCTACAACAACAAAAAAACTACTGGTTGTTCGATTATGCAATCGACCTAGTCCCATTGGGCCTATCGATAACGCGTCGATTAGCTAGCAATGTAACGGGACTGCAAGTCACAATAGTTGTGTACAAGTCACAATAATTATGTACGTGCGTATTGAATGAATACAAGCCGCACAAAAATACATACAAGGTGCTGGCTACTGTGAAAATTATGGAAATGTGGCACGCCCCGCAGAAAGCTGATGGGCAGCAATCGGTAGTCGGCAGCATCCACATCCACCAGCCAGTGAAAGTTCGTCCCGTTATAAGCTAATTTGCCTTAGTAACTTACTTTTCTTGGTAACGTTGTCGGTGTTGTTGTTTTGTTGATATTGTGTTTTTTGTTGCGACTGCTGTTTTTGTTATTGTTGTTGCTTTGGGCGCACGGCCGCTCAACATTTTGCCGCCTATTTTATTGCTGTGCCGCGCGTTGCTGTTTTATATCAAAAGAAATCAAAAGTTTTGCTGAATGCGTTGCCGAAGTCTTTGTTCATTTCTTGTTGTTGTTGTTATTTTAATTTGCAACTGTTTTAATAAAAAATGTTTATTTTTTTTTTGTTTTGTTTTGCTTTGAGTGCCAGCTTAATGTCATGTCTGAATTTGTTTGTGAAATTTAGTTTGGGAGACTTTTGGCTTTTGTTTTTAGCTGCCGGCTGTGAGAATTTTTCCAATGCAAAACATGTCGACGTTTACAGCAACAGCCACAACAACAACAAAAATTCAGTTAGCGGCAGCAACTGAATCAAGGTTTTCACCACTGACCAAATTTTGTTGTTTTCTTTGTATTTTTTTTTGTTTCCTGGCTGTTATTGTTATTTGTTGTGTGCTGTTGCAGGGCTTGCAATATTGTTGTTGCCTATTGAGCAATTTACAATTTGTGATCACCTCCATATATTGCGTATGTATGTGTCTATGTGCATTTGTGTGTGCTTGTAAATATGCATGCTGTATGAGTCTGTGTCTGTGTGTGTGTGCGTGTGTGTGTGGCAAACAAACATTCCAATAAGTCTAGTCTAGACTGCAAAGTCGACTCGCACGGCCAAAAGTGATTGCGGCGACAACATTAACAACAAAAACAACAAACTCGTTTGGCTTAACAAAATAAAACGCAACAACTTTCAGTTGTCGGTTGGTCTGCGGCAACTTAAAGCTGCGCTTATCTTGTTTTTTTTTGCCATAACTGTTGCTGTTTTGGTTTTAGTGTGGTTTTCCTTTGCACAATCACAAAAAGTGGAGCCAGTGGCTAAGCTGACGCCATCGCCTCAATATAGCACCCACTCCTGATTTCGACTTTTCTTTTGTTTATATTCATAAACATTTATACATTTGAAATTCATAATATGCAATTTCAGCTAATTTTTTTTTTAACGTTAACAATCTTTACGAATTGTAAACATTGACAATACAAATTTCTTAAAATTATTTTTAAAAAATAAAATGTGAAAAACAAGGTTTAAATTTAAATTTAACAAACTTAAGATTATCAATGTTTAATAACTATAACTTATATTTCTTTTTTATATACATTGAATTCCATTTGGTCTTTGGAATAAAGCTTTACATATGTATATATTTTTGGCAATCAATCAATCAGTCGATCACATTCCACAAAGGTTCGGTCATTCAAATCGAGTGCTTTCAAAAGAGTGAGAGTAAATGCAAGCACTTAAATGCTTTGAAATGTATTTACGTATATATATATGTGTGTGTGTGTGTGTGTGTGTGTGAGTGCTCAGAAGCTTAAATCAACATTTCACACCAGAAAATTATAGCACGATTTGTGGTAGCCGCCATAGCAACTGCGGCGTTTTCTATACTCACATTTTGTAGCCATGTGCTGCAACAGGTTCAACTGCAAATAAAACAACAACAACAATAATAGCAGCTACAATAATAAAATGTTGTTGCCATTTGCCAAATGCCACTCTGCAGGCAAAAAAAAAAGCAACTACAAAAGTCGCAACAGCATCAGAGACTAGAAACAAAAAATGGATAATAGTCAGTGTTGTATAGTTATACATGTTTTCTAAGCCAGCTCTGTTTTCTTTGTTTTTTCTTCGTATTTTCATTTAATTTTTTATTGTGCCTTTCAGCTTAAGCTCATATACTCATATGTATAGATGCATGTATGTGTGTATATAAATCTATGTGTGTTTTGAGTGCAGAAGTTGAGCGTCAGCTTGAGTGACCTTTCATTATGTGCTACCAGCATCAAGATCTGGCCACCCGCTAAACGATCACTAATGGCAACGCCATATGTATCGACACACACACACACACACACACAAAGACACACACAAACACACAGTTGCGTGAACTTTCTCTGCTTATTGGAAGAGGAAGGAAATGAGAATAGCACAGCAGCCGCGGCTTGAGAGACTTGAGTCGACGTTTTGTGGGCTTGCATTTTTCTTATACTAAGAATGTCATTGAAATAAATTAGAAGCAAAAGGCAACACGCTTCCAACCAACCAAACAACAACAGCAACAATAATGACCATAGCCTACAATAATACAACAGCAACAACAATCATATGCAATTCTAAACTCTTAACGTGTCGTCGACAGCGCTTCGGCTATGGCCTCGAGCGCTGCTGCTGTGGCTGCTGCTGCTGCTGCGGCTGCTGCTGCGGCTGCTGCCAAAGAAAGTAGCACAATTCATTGGCAGTGCCTGTTTTGTTTGTTCACCGTCGTCATCATCATCTATCATTATCATTATCATCACCATCACCATCATCATCATCATCGTCATCGTCATCATTGCTGCTGTCGTCTTGCGGCTGTTAGCTTCAAGCATTTTATGAGCATTTAGAAGCAGCGACGCTGCAGAGCAGTCGGCAGTCGACAACTGCGATTTATTGTATTTAAATATGTATGTGTGTGTGTATGCACGTGTGGGTGTATTGAGAATGTCTTTAATTGAATTTTCTTTCGATTGTGAATATTTCGTATAGTAATCGTGTCTGCTGAGTGCGCCCTTTACTTTCCAATTCAACGTGCTTTGTTATTATTGTGGCCGCCCTATTGCCAAATCGTTTTGTTTTCTTAGCTTTTTCTACTTTGGGCCGTTGCTACGACCAGACTTTTACGCGCAGCAGCCATGCGTCGTGCAATTTGCTTAGCCTTGAACTGCGGCTGCGCCGACGCGTTGCGTTGGCGTCGCTGACCAATTTATTGCCTTATTCATTGTTGTGATTGCGTTTTACCTGGTTTGCTTAAATACATTTTTTTTGGCTTTTCCTGCTGCCTACAACATATGAATTTAGTTGCAAAAACTACTGTAATGTTGTTGAACAAGGCAAATTTGCTAGCCGCAGTTAAACGGCATGTTGCTGGCTTACTGATAAACTTGACTGTGTTCTAATTGCGGGACAATCCCAAAATATAAATTGATGTATGTAACAGATGTGCTTGATGATGAATATGTGCTTGCATAAGTAAATTCATATAATCAAATGTATCAATTATCGAACCCAGCTTCGAGTGTCCCAACCAGCCAATTACAAAACATCGATGCATCGATGCAATTGCAATTGAAACTTGATCTCTGTACGCATTGAGCTGTGCAAATTGTGATCGCATTGATTTCATATTGATGTATTTACATCGTGCATATGTGTGTATATACATTGAATGACTGAAGCACAGCAGAACATTTCGCAATTATTCGCGGCTATAGTGGAATTTTGCAAAAGTATATATTCTTGATCTCGATCAAAAACCAACTGGATTTATCCATTTCCGTCCGTCCGTTAGTTTATATACCCCTTTAAGAGTTTGGCGAATATCGAATCGATTTAAGTTAGCAATAAAAGCAACAATTTTAAATATATAACTATATATAAATATATAAAAATTGCATTAAGTGCGGTTGAGAAAAACGAAAGGAAGGCGTAGCAAGCATTTATACGTACATACATACATACATATATGTACATACAGGAAAGCATATATCTAAAACGCTTGCAATTATGGATAGCTAAAGACTGGTGCTCAGCATATGTCTTAGTCGAGCTCTGGACTAGCGCATTCGTTTTTTCATTAATAAAGTGTGGATTATTTAAAGGAAGGTGTCAACAGAAGATTGTCTTAAAACATTCGGAAAGGTTTCAGGGTTTTCTCTTTTGTAAAACATGTGAGCACTTTTACAATTTAAATATATGATGATTTTAATACTTAAAGCATAACATACAAATTCAATGACCCCCATACATATGTAAAACTCTTATGTGTATATACGCATCTAGATCGGTAGATTATGCGATCAAGGTTTTGTTTTCGATTCTAGCCTTGTAGCCTTGTTCCCATACCAATTACTACATAGTCTCATGTATCCACCCACAAGTCAATTTCATTCCGAGAGCTCAAGACACACATTCTGAATGAACAATTTACTTGACCAGACCAGAAAAACAGAACAATCGGCCAGACGAGGAGCGAGAGCGGGAAGAAGAGACAAGGCGTCGCGACGTCGCCATTTCAATTGCTTGTATTCGTGTACGTATTTCACTCAGCATTGGATATGTTCACCTTTTGCAGAACTTTCTACTTCATTTGAATGCAAAACAAAATCCACGAGGCCTTTGGAGCCAAGTCAAATCGCGCAGACGAGGCCAAATCGTTGCTGGAATTGCCCAATTGTTCATTTGTTTATTTGTCTAGATGAGCAGCTTGTTGCGTTGCATTTCAATTTGCAATATGCATATTAACATATATAAATACAGTCAGAGAAAAGATTTTGTCGTTCATGGTATAGACGATTTTTATTACGATACACACATTTTTATAAGCTACGTAAAAACATCCACACATCATTTATATAATTATTGGGGACCAAAATAATACAAGGCATACATTTGTTGGGGAAAAATGAATCACTAATAATTGAAATAGGTTTTAAAAATTGAGAACATTTCTTGTCTATAAAGAAATTCAAATATGAATGTAGAAATTTCTAATAAATGTTTTATACTCTTTCCATAGGTTGATCAGCGTACCCAATTTAAATATTGTATATACAGTTTAATACAACAATTTTTTTTATGTTCGCTATTTGTTGTATATAGGGTGTAGGTGGCACTTGGCCATGCCCAGTTGTCTCGTCTCGTATGAGTCAGCGGACTAGTTTGAGCTCTTAACACACCCATAAAACGCAAAAGAAGGCAATCAAAAATTCCAACTGGCGCTTGGAAAAATCAGTATCGACTTTGTTGATGCCACCGTCACGTCGTTGTCACCTGGAAAAGGCGCCAATCAAGCGTTGTCGTCGTCACGCACGTCTTGAAGGCGTGGCAGCCGAAAAGATCAGCACCAACAAAATGTTGCACTGTTGCTGTGTTGCACCGTTGCACTGTTGCGCTGTTCGGCGTTTCTTCGCTTTCGCCATGGGGCAACGTCGGCAACGTTGGCTGAATTTTGTGGCCGTTATTAATTCGTCACGACTGAGTGGCAGCTGCTGTTGTCGTTGCTGCTGCTACAGCTCCAAACGACGCCTGCCGCAGCTGTTTGCTTTAAGGGAAATTAGTGAAAAGCTGTCATTGTCTCGCAGCTGTCGCTGAGCGTCCGCACGTGGCCTCCTAACTCCGAACGTTTTCCGATTTATACCCTTTCCAAAATGTATAACCCCAGCTTGGACAGACTCTTGGCGATGGTTCATACACCCACAATTTGAGCTGCTACCAAAAGCTTATTTGTTAAACGAAAACAAAAGCAAGATGGTTATTTTCTTAATTTTTTTTCAAGAGATTTTGCTTTTTCACATAGCTTAGTTAGTCATCAATATAAATTAGTTTGTCCATCGCATTATTCATATCGTCTTACGCTTTATTTGTGCCAATTAATTTTACTTGTTTTGGTTTTTAGCTTATGACTGAAGCCACATTTTCCATGTTTGTGCAACTCGTATCTGCTTATTGTATTATTGTATTATTAATTGGATTTCATATAATATGGCATTAGGCGTAGCCACATTCATTCACCTGGCACCTGGCCAAATGCCCCATTGACTTCCGCATTTGACCAAAGGTCACCAGGTCTTGAAAGTCCCGCTTCTTCTGCTCTAAATGCTGTTGTTATCGACATGCTGAGATGTGCGTCTTGTCAATATTTAATATAATTGATAATTCATTAGTATATGCTTATATATTTTGCACATCTTTTCGTTAGTCTAAAGGCCGGAAATTCAAAAACCGTCTTCTCCATAATGTGTTCCGGAATGAACAAAGCAAATTAAAGATTTAAAGTATATATATGTCTGTGCTTAAATATTTCACATTGAAAAAGGATGGCAGCGTTGCGAGAAAGTTCATAGCAGGCATCGAAGCAGGCATCGAAGTTGCCAGACTATGCAGACGAGGTCTTCCAGTTGTCGTTGAGCAATCCGGCTGAATCGTCAGTGGCAGTGAGTTCCAACAGTCCTGTCGGGAATAATGTGCAGGGACATTCGTTCAGCCGTTAATAGAGATAATAAAGATATTGTTTTTAAGCAACATCAACATCATCTATGAGTCGGCTTTATTTAAAATATGGGCAGGGAAATTTGTAAGCAATTTGTGTATAGTATTTTTTGTTAGGGCATCCAAAAAGTAATTTTTAAAATTTAAGAAATTAGTTCCAAATGCAATTGCAACTTTCGTTTGTGGCACGGAGGTCAGGTAAATGGCAGACTGGCAGCGGGCGCAGCAGGTGGCGGTTAAAGGGGCCGCTGTGAAAGTACAGCGTGCGACAGAGTTCAAAAGACTTAGGCCACGAACTCGTTTGCCATTGGCAAGTGACATTTCCAATCGTTTGCTTGCCGTTGCAATATTTGTCGCTATTGTTGCAGTTGATGATGTTGGTGCTGCTGCTTCAGCAGCGAAAGCGAATTTTTTTGTGCCAGTTGCAGTCAAAATTTTCAAAGCCAAGGCGAACAAAAATGCAGCAGCGTCGCCAGCGAAATGAAAGTGTTTGGTTTTTGTTTTTGTTGTTGTTGTTGTTGCTGTCCCCAAAAACAGGTTAAGCCAAACAGTGCAACGGCGAACAGTGGGCAGCATTAAACACTTCCCACGACTTATAAAAATACATGCAATTGTTGCAAATTTTTTACAATTTTAAATTATATATTTATTTAATTTTCAAATATATTTTGACTTATGTATGTATTTTTTCTGTTAATATTATAATATGCATGGCAACGATATGAAGCCAACATTCCACTGTACCTCGGCAACATGTTGCGTCCCAAACATGTTTATAAGCTGTCTTCATGCTGGCGGGTGTTTGATCTGTGTGTGTGTGTGTGTGTGTGTGTGTGTGTGTGTGGATTTTAATGAATTTTCCTAATTAGTCATGTGAAAGAAAAGCGAAAACGGCACATGGCATAAGTTGTTGCTGTCTATGCAGCTTTTGTTATTGTTGCCGATGATTTTGGTGTCGCCGAAGCATTGTTGATACAAAATGTTGATAGCAACACAAAAAGACAAAGTAAAAGCTGCTGAATCGAAAATAAGAGTTCAGCAGCACCACCGCCAAAATATGTAAATGTGTGTGTGTGTATGTGTATGTGTATGTGTGCATGTGTATGGCTATGCTTATGCATATCTGTATGTAAATGAAAAGATGAGCAAGGGAAACGCTGTCGCAACTTTCTTTTGACGCCGACGTCGCTGCCGACGTCGACGTGCCGCTTGGGGCGCTGATTGCTTGACATTGGCTCCGCTTATGGGCCGTCATTGCTGGCGATGGTTTTTTTTTGTTTTTTGTTTGGTTTGTTGCTGTTGTGACTTTTGTTTGGCATACCAACTGCCAACTGCCTACTGCCAAAAAGCCAAAGCAAGAATAACAAAAGTGATGAGAAATACAAACATAAAACTGTTAATGGAGCAGTTTGCTTGGGCTTGAGTCATGGCCTCCAGACCCGTTGCCCCGTTTGGTGATTTTAATTTTTTGTGACCACGCCACAATTAGCACCTGTTGGGCGCGCATGTTGCTCCTATTACCATATCTGTAAAATATGAAATAGTTTGCTTTTCTTTTGTTTACATATTTTGTATTTTTTTTGTTTCGATTTTGCAGATGAAAAAATCTCGCGAAGCTGACAAAAATGCTCCAATGGCCACAACTGTAACATATCCAACAGCAACAGCAACAGCAGCAACAATAACAACAACAGCAACAGCAACAGCAGCGGTTGACAAAAAGAATAACAATAACAATTGCAGCAATCGCAAAGGCAGCATCAGCAGCAACAAAGACAAAAACAAAGAGATGCAAACGAATGGAGGAGGCAAAAGCAATTGGAAGGTAATTCGTAATTATTGTACGAAAATCTAATAAAATACATGCACACATTGTTGCAGACTAATTGTCAGTGATTGTACAATGATGTGCAATAATTACAGAAGCGATGCAAGTAGAGCTGCAGATGAAAGAAGGAAATGTGTGTATATTTATATATATATGTATGTGTGTGTGTGTGTGTGTAAGTGAGTGTGAAATAATATGAAATATTTGCACGTGCGCGCTCTTCTGCACCGTTATGCGTCCAAGTGACTTTTCGCTGACTCCCAGCGACCCAGCGAGTTGAGTGAGTGAAAATGTGGCTCAGCAAATTGCAACATATTCGCGAATATGCAAATCAGTCGCACTAATCAGTTAACCCAAAACTGGCACTTGCATGTTATACATTCACACACACACGCACACACACACACACACACATCATACGACATGGTCAATAAACGCAAATGTTGATTATGAAATGAGGAAACCATTTACGCGCTCTCTTTTTACCCGCATTGTTTAATTACGTTTTGTGCTTCTTGCTGCTCATTTATTTTTATTACTGCCATACATATATACATGATGTATGTATGTATGTGTGTATGTATGTCTGTCTGTTTGTACGTTCGTCGACGCCTAGCAGCGTCGGGCGGTAGCAGCATCATCACTCGGAGAAAAGTAGGCCGCGTCGCGACCTGTTTACCGCCAGACCCGCCGCGCCCCCATTCCCCCCACACATTTTCTTGGTAGTTGCTTTAATTAATTTTCTAAAGTGTGTTTATGTGCGCTTACAATGTGTATATATATTTATATATACACACACACACACACACACACATTCTCTTGTGTGTTTTGGGTTTTGCAATTGCACGAATGTACATGTAGTCCGTTATTTAAGATTGTGAGCCAATTGCGGCGCAATCGGCTTCAATCAACGCACCACTTTGATCTTTGATCCTGCCACAACACAACTGTGTTCGATCGCATGTGCAAATAAGAGAGAAATTTCAGCAGCCAACTGAACCTTGAATCTTTCTATAAATCATTTTTAAGTGCTGCCAAATGGTTCCATTTGGCTTGGCTATTTAAGTGCCTTATGGTTTTCTTTCTATCGCTTATCGCAAGCAGCCAATTTGGTTCCGTAATTAATTTATTAATCATATAAAATGAAATTTAAAGCGTCGCTTCCTTGGTTGCACGTTGCGGTCATCATGCTGCATGCGAACGTTGCGTTTGCGTTTGCATTTGCATTTGCATGTACAGCATCGCCAAAATCTAATTGCAAATTGTAGAAAAACTGCTTTTCAAGTGCATTACCAAGGCACTTGGCGTGATGGAACGGTTGGTGGTTACAATGGTTGATTTTACGGCATGATTTGGCGCAAAATCGAAGCGTCAATATTTTTAAGGCGCTTTTGTGGTCGTTGACCACTGGCCCGTGGCCGAAAAATAAAACTCCATTTCGGCTTTGTCATTAATTAGTTAAGTTGTTTCTCGTACAGGGCCTCGTCCAAAGCAATCCCAATGGTAATGGCAATGGCAATGGCAATGGCAATGGCAATAGTAATGGCGTCTTGTCAGCGACAGCAGTATCCCAGCCACCCAAGATATTCCACAATACACGCTGTACGCGACACCACAAGCCCCATCATACGCACAGCAATGGAGGCGGTGGTGGGGTGTGGGAATAGCAGCGACAGCATCTGCCACAACTGTTGCAGATCAGCGCGATCGAGATCAGCAGCAGCAGCAGCAGCAACAGCACCACCACCATCATCATCAGGCACAACAACAGCACCACCTGCACATGCACAGCCACAGTCATAATCATGCCCATCATGGACTGCGTCGCAAATCCGAATCTGTACTCTCCACCGACTCGGACATACGCTTTACACGGCGCAAGCTGGGCGATAGCCAGAAATGCGGATGCGCTGTGATAGCCGGCTTCCTAATCGCTCTGCTCGTCGCCGGCGCCTTTGTTTATATAGGCTGTAAGTACACAATTAACCGATTCAGATGCTCGATTTGACCTTGAAGTGTGTAAATCATTTTAGATACGTACTTTCGACCGGAGCCGTTGCCGGATCGCGTGTTCCGGGGCAAGTTCATGGTGCTCAAAGACAAGTGGAGCATGGAGTTGGCCAATCAAAACTCACTGCGCTTCCAGCACAAGGCGCGTGACTATCGGGAGCGCATCAATCTAACTCTGCGACGCTCGGACCTACGGGAGGCCTACGAGGGTAGCGAGATTCTGGCGCTAGATGGGTAAGTCGGCAGGTACAGTGGCCGCTCGCTAATTAGATTGATAGGATTGATAGATAAGAAGCCAATTTTAGAATTTGGGATTAGCTAATTGGTGGCCTAAAATGTATACTCAACTAATTAGCGTATATTATAATTAAGGAGCGATTACTGAACGAGGAACAGGTTTACAGTGAGTGTATCCGATGTGCTATAGCCTTCTCTCCCACTCCCATAATCTCCAACAGCAGCGAGGACAACAACAACATTGTCGTGCATTTCAACATGATATTCGATCCGTATGCGGGCCTGGTGAGCAGTGGCGAATTGTTGGCGCTCTTCCACGAGGAGCTGAGTGATGCACAGAGTAGGCAGTTCGCCAACATGACCGTGGATGTGTCGAGTGTGACGATTAAGGAGACCACTGGTCTCATCGAGGAGCCCATCATGTCCAGCTCGCCACTCGGTGGCCACGATGAGACGACGGAACCAGCGAGCACAACGCCACGTCCGCTGCCACGACGCTGCGAGCCGCTGCAGCTAAGCTATTGCCGCAATGTGGGCTACAATGTGACCACGTATCCGAATCTGCTCGGGCATGCCACCTACGAACAGGTGGCCGAGGATGTGATTGTCTTTCGTGAGCTCGTCGACGGCGAATGCTTTCGCGAGGCGTATGACTTTGTGTGCCGCTTGTTGCAGCCGCCGTGCAAGACGCACGGCATCGGCCGCGAGCCGACACCTGGCGCCATTTGTCGTGAGTACTGCGAGGCTTTCATGGCCGGCTGTGGGGGTCGGCTACCTGCCCGCTTCCGTCAGCACTTTGACTGTGAACGCTTCCCGGAGTCGACGGGCACCCAGTCGTGCCAGGAGAAGCCCCACTGCGTCGGCGACATGCAGTCCAATGTGCAGAGTCCGCGTCTCTGTGATGGCTATGCCGACTGTCCCGATCTGTCCGATGAGCGCAGCTGCGCCTTTTGCGCCCCCAACGCCATCTACTGTGGACGCGGTCGGGCGTGTGTGCCGCGCAAAGCACGCTGCGATGGCAAGGCCGATTGTCCCGATGGTGCCGATGAGAAGGATTGCCGTGAGTATAATCGTCGTTAACCGCTTGCTTCCGCTGCTATTCGCAATATTCTCAATAATACCGTTTACAGTGTCAATTGCTCCCTTGGCCGCCGATCTGTTGCAGCCGGAGCCATGGGTACCGTATTTGCCGCGCTTCCATGCCGTTGGCTATGCCGTCTTCTCCGAGAAAGGCGTCGTTGGCAAACTGTGCGCGGAGGGTCTTGAGGGTGATGCCAAGCTAGTGGTACGGCAGACCGTCTCTGAGTCCCTTTGCAAATCACTGGGCTATGAGTAAGTGCATCGATTCTGAGCTCGTGTCGATTACAAAATAAACAAAAATCTAACTGTAAATCCATAGCGATTATATTCAAATGCAAAATTTGCATTACACATTCAGTATTCTCCTAAAATAACGTAATTTCCAATTATTTAAAGATCAAATTGAATATATATTTTTTTATTATTTAATTTCACGCTCTTGTCTAAAATGGCTTTCGATATTTGATTTTAATATTTTTCATTTTAATTGTTATTTTTATATTATTCTATTAATTAATTTTAACTGTCAGTCGATAGCTTTTTGGATTTTGCTACATGTTATACGTTGCTGCAAGTAGTCAACACTGTAAATAGTCCTTTTCAAATTATTAACTGCTTGCTAAATGTCGACAACAAGTTAAGAGTTGTAAGGAATGAATGATGGTTGAATAACATGGATATTTTGTAATTACTCTTTCTGTGCCGCAGATCTGTGGAAATATTTGATGTGCAAAATGATACGGAAAAGTTGTCGGATTATGTGCGGGTTTTAGATCCCCATGCGCCCGAAATCAGTTTCATTCGCACTCACTGCCCCAAGAGGCAGGTGCTCTACGTAGGCTGTGGCGGGCTGCGCTGCGGTGTTCAGTCGGCGCTGCCCAACGCCAAGCAGCATCTGTCGCTACCGAAGATGTCGTCGCCGGGGGATTGGCCCTGGCTGGTGGCACTGTTCCGCGAGGATATACACGTGTGCGATGGCACGCTAATATCGCCGGACTGGGTGCTGACCACGGAGAGCTGCTTCCAGGGCCAGCCGCGGGCTACCTGGATGGCCATTGTTGGCGCAGTGCGTCTATCGGCGAGAGCGCCATGGACACAACGTCGCCGCATCATTGGAATGATCAAAAGTCCAGTTGAGGGTTCCACAGCGGCTCTGGTGCGCCTGGAGACGCCAGTTAGCTTCTCGGATCATGTGCGTCCCATCTGTCTGCCAGACGCACTGCAGCGCCAGCAGCCGCCTATGCAACGACGCGCCTATGTTCCAGTCGCGGAGCGATGGGAAGCGCCACCCAGCATGCATGTGCAGCGCCAGCGTCTGGCACAGGAGACGCAACAGTTCTTCCTCATACCGTCACAGCAGGTGCAGCTGGAGGGTTCGGGTGCGGGCGCCGAGGATCATGAGGAGACCGCCGGCTATGATTATCTGCGGGCCGAGGCAGCCGCAGCTCAAATGCCGCATGCCGAGGCACTGCAGCAGGCACCAATCACTGGGCAGGATCAGCAGCTTCAGCTAAATGCCTATCCGTTGCCCGAGAGTGCCCCGCAGCTCAACCACTATGAAGCATCCTCGTCCGCCTCCCCCTTGCTGGCGGCGAAAACAACAAAGGCACCAAATACGCCGGAACAAATCTGGACGAACTGCAACACGCTCGGCTGGTCCCGTCAGCGCGATCATCTGCAACGCGTCCAGCTCAAAATTGGCGACATGGCACCCTGCGAAAACATCTCCATAACGACGGTCAATTCTATGTGCATGGAGGCCACCTACCAGAAATATGATTGCACAGTGAGTAATGCTTCTTATTATGCTTCTCACAATTAGACAAAAAGACAACGAGATCAGACTTTTAAGTCATATGATGAGTTTTTGTTTGGCAAATATATATATTACTTATATATTTATATATATATATATAAAAGTCGATTTTGGCATCGATCGAATGAAAGCAAGAGAAATTTCATCGTAAATGTAATCCAACTTCTTCCAAAATAATTTTTAATTTTTGCTTCTAATTTCCCTTTATTGGAAAGTTGTGTTCTCCTATGGGGAACTAGCCTTCGGCTTATTTTGTCTACCCTGTATACCCTGTAGTTAGAATGTGTAATAACGGGTAACAAAAATATTGCAAAATTGTACCTTTCTTGCTCAAAAAATGTCAATGATCAATCAGGCCAAGTTCTTATAATATATACAAATTAATTTTACTATATTTGTTAATATGAAGTTCTTATAGGAGGATTGTTAGGATTGTAACAATGTTTATATTCTTCGATTTTGTATTGTTGCTTATTTGCTAGGAACTGTGGTTCAACCTTAAAAAACAGAAAAAAAAATTGGTCTATATACACTTTTGTGGTGGTCAGTTCAAGTGAGCAACTCAAGTGCTCCGTGCTGTTAGATGCGTATGGGGCGCGGTGCTGTTGCCAGCAGGGCCGAATGCGTTGCAGCGGATGGAACTGTTCGCCGAGACTTGTTATATAGCTGGATACGCACCCGTTTGGGCTGAGACTGTGTGTGTGGCTGCTCCTGATTATGTTGCTGTTGTCTTAGTTCTTGCTGTCGCACAGAGCAATGCTGACGACGCACTGAAGCAGCAGCAGCACCAGCAGCAGCTGAAGGATTAACCGGCAGTGTGCCGATAAAACAATTCTGGCGATACACGGGCACAGCCATATATTCCGCTTCGGATTCGGATTTGGATTTGAATTGATGAGTCTTGTCGTGGATATCGTCATCTGCCGATCGTCGTCGCTTGATTGGCTCAACGAGGGCGCGACGCGGTTGCTGCCAGTCAAGGCGCAGATAGAACAATAGCTCTGGGCATGGAAACAACAGCAGAAAATATTCCAACAGCTGCTGCTCAAACACATAGCCCTGACCATTAGTCAGCTTCAGACCAGCGCGTTGTGTCTCGGCGATGTGGAAGCGGGCGCAGGCTGTAAGCAAATGTTTCCTTCAATTGACTATCGGCATTTCAATTTTGGCTCACACACACACACATGTATATATGTATGTATGTACGTATGTATGAATGTATGTACATACCTTGGGTGATAATCTGGTCGTAGCTGCTGCCCGCCTCACTGATTACGAGACCCACTTCGCCCTGAAAACTGATCTTTAGGCAGCACTTTATGTCCAACATGATGAAATAGGATCGCTTCGCTTAAGTGACTCTTTGCAGCTTTGTACTTCTTTCAATATAATGCTTTGTTCCGTTACCGATCGATGGTCGTCGTGCGTTCGCCTGCAATTCTGACGCTCAAATGAATGCAAATTGCCGCGCGCTGTCTTTTTATGCGTACAGGAGAGATGTCAGAGAGGGGGAGAGAGAGGCAACAGAGAGGGAGAGGGAGCGATGGCAGAGGGTTGCCAGAGCCAGTTGGTCTGGGCGGCACTGCAGCTGCCATTGTCTTTGTAGGTAGCCCTTACTTATCTGTGTCCGTGTGTGCGTGCGCTCGTTCTATGCTCAGAGCGCGAAAACAGGAGAGCGGGCTGCGCCTTTCTCTTGTGGTTGTTGTTGTTGTTGGACGATATGGTATTACTCATCTATGGAACGCTGGCGAACGCTGCATGTCGCTGCTTGACGCATTTTTCGTGACGTCACGATAGCTTAAAACAGGGTGTTGCGTGCATTGGATCACACACAGAAGCCAAACAAAATACAAATAAAAAAAAACAAAAAATTAAAACAATAATTTATATTTTATTATATTATAATTGTATTTCGAGTATCAAATAATTTGTGGCACAATTCTGGTTCACTTGCAGCAAGAGGAATACTCTGGGGCGCCCGTGCAGTGCCTGATTCCGGGCACCAACCAATGGGCCCTCATCGGAGTCTCGTCCTGGCGCATCGCCTGCGGGCCGACGGGCGTCGAACGGCCGCGAATGTACGACAGGATTGCCTCGAATGCCGACTGGATACGGGAAACGGTGAATGCGGCTTAGCAGAAGCAGGAAAACGCACACAGACGCACAAAAAAAAATAGCAAGAAAAAAACAAAAACTAACGTGTATTATGTAAAAAGCAAGAAGAACAAACCCTAATCATAACTAACTGCATGGTTTAATCTAATATCATAATGTATTATCATCTGTTTTCCCCCGTACTGTTTTGTGTAATATTTATTAACTAATTTAATTGTATGCTAAACGACAAAACCACACATGTGCATATATGTATGTGTGTATGTATATGTATTTAGTATGTAGTAGTTGCTGTAACTGTAATTCTGTTTGTATTTGTTGAGAACGATTGTTTTGTTTATACAAATTATCTCTAGTTGAATAAAAATGAGTAAAATACAAGACGAGTCAAGTATATGTTGCCTCAAGTATTAAGTGGACACGTGCATCACCTGCCACTGACCATCGTCATGCTGGCGATACTGCAAGCGATCCGCAATCTGATTCACGCCCACCTTCAGAAAGTCCCAGCGCAGTGTCGGAAACTTGAAGGCGGTGCTGTGGACGGTAAATGGGGATTATGTCTACTTCTGTGATAGACAGCGATTATATATGGACATACAATGTGGGTGGACGCTGCAGCGGCTTCTCACTTTCCAGATGATCCTTGAGGAATTGATCGTGTTTGGTCTTGAGCTGGTCATAGTCCACCGGCTTGCCACAAGGGAAGATAATGTCACGTATTTGGGCCGGCAGTAGCTCCTTGGCCCACCACGCATCCAGCTCGGACTCGGGCAGCTCCACGGCTCTGGCGCCAATAAGACGCACCTGCCAAGTGAGCGGATTGGGTCCTTGCTCCGGCAGCAGTGCCTGGGGGAATAGGAAGGTAATGGCACACTTGGTATTCGCTTTCAGATTCTGGTAGTTGCGGGTGAATCGCTGGGTGACGTAGATCACACAGTCATCATCGCTGAGTCCTCGATAGAGCACGGTGCGGTTGAGAACACCGAATTCCTCATCGATGGTGGCCAGATTCATATATTGCAGCACATCAGGTTGGGCGACGGCTTGCAGAAGCTGCTTGAGGAATGCCACCGGTGTGTCGGGATAATCGACTATGTGCGCTACAGTCGATTGGTCCATTTTTTTTTAATTGCGAATGACACTGCAAAAGTTGTGAATACGAATTGAATTTAAATTTAAATTTGATTTCGAATTTTAGTTTGGTGCGCACAAGTTGGCAGGCCGGCAATCAGTCGTACTATCGCATACGCATATCGATAGTTCGATATGTCGGTCGGCGTGTGTGCCTGGTACGCAAATGAAACTACATCAAATTGTTACTTTTTATAAACACATACATCCCATTCATTCATTAGTTTGTCAAGGAAATCGCTGCATGGCACGCGCTTAGGCATTGAGGTTTGCTTGTGGTGCCTGTGCCTGTGTCTGTGTCTGTGTCAGCGCCAGCGTCTCCGATAAGTCAGCCTCGAAACACACGCACACACACACCCGCACACAAACACACACACACACTCAATATGTCTATACTGGATATGAAGTCCGGTCCGCCGGATTATTGGGCGGAAATTGGCAACTTCTTTTTGCCATTGAAGTATCTGATAACCAACGATCGTTTCGATGCGCTCCTACAAAATATTGACTTGCATTACCTGATAAATGCTGTCTTCTGGATATTTGTCGCCCTCTCCTGTGGCTTCTGTGCCTTCCAGCGCGTATTCCAGGTAAGCCACCCAACGAGTGAGCGAACACGCAATCGTGTGCAGTACTAAATAGCAGTAAATCGCAGACAAGGACGACAGCACGTCGGACCGTATGTGGTTCAGTGCTGGTGCCTTAATTTTTTTGACGTTTATAAATAGTCGGTAGCCAGATGTAAAGCGCCGTTTTGGCGACGACGACGGCGGCGTCAGAAACGACTTCGGCGACAGCGACGACGGCGGCGACAGCGACGACGGCGGCGACAGCGTCGACTTCGGCGACAGCGTCGACTTCGGCGACAGCGTCGACTTCGGCGACAGCGACGTTATCATAAGACGAGTCATTTGTAGAGCGGCAAAATAAAACAAATACGATTAGCGTTCGACTGCTGCGATCGACGACCAATTAAGATTTAAAAAAAAAGGAATGCGAGCTGTATGAAGTATGACATACCCTTGCAAACTATAGCCATCTACTCAC
Source organism: Drosophila planitibia (assembly GCA_035043785.1). Lineage (NCBI taxonomy): Eukaryota > Metazoa > Arthropoda > Insecta > Diptera > Drosophilidae > Drosophila > Drosophila planitibia. The sequence continues at coordinate 332,476 of JAWNMS010000042.1, read as the reverse complement.
ATCTATGTGAATTGCATTCTTATTAAAAAAAACGAACAGATTGAACTGTTTGACATTGTTTCTGTGTGCGCTCTGTCCGATCTCTGTTGTGGCAGCTATGTGAATATAGCGATCCAATCTGACATACGAACTGACTGTAGCAAACATTCCGAGAGACCGACAGGCGGATGCATTTGGCGGATCACGAACGTATATATATATCTTTATGGCGTAGGGAGTCGTCTCCTTTAATGCATTACACACTTCTACACAAAATTAGAATACCGTCTGGAAGCGTATAAAAAAAATGTATGGAAACCACGCCGCGGCATAGCTAAAGTACACTCGCATACATATGTGCATATGTACATGTCTCTATGTATATATATAGATATATATTATATTTGTTTTGTATACCATTGATGTACTAATTTCATTTTATTTATATTTTCGCTGCAGTTTTTTCTGAAATCATCGAACATCAAGTATTTTAAGCGCAAACAGTTCGCTCGACTGATCTGGAACATTGCGTTTTATGGGGCAGCTTGTCTGTTTTTGCACTTCTACAATGAGTTCATGATATTGCCGCAGCTGATGAAGAATCAGGGACGCTATTCGCTCTTCTACAGCTCCGAGAATCTCATTTTCTATCGCTCGCATCATTTTGAGAAGTTTCAGTTCTATTCGATATTCATCATAACGTTCTATTTGCATGGAGCAATGCTCGATTTCAAGGAGGCGGACATTCTGGAGGCCGCCTCCAAGGGACTCTACCTGCTTGCCCTCATCGCCATCGACGTGTACAGGCATGTCCATCCACCTATCCGTCTTTTCAATCAGCTACCTAGTATTAATTGAGCTTTTGACTACCTGCAGATATGAAAACTACTTCATTGGCCTGAATCTGACACTGGGCCTGTACAGCATACTGGCGGAGTGTTTGTCGCTGCTGGCGCTGCAGAACTCCAATCGCAATCGCTTGATCTACCAAATGTTTATGGGAATGCGGATCGCGGCATGGCTGCATGTGTTCATCAATCTGCTACCTTTTAATTATTTTATACCCACGCTGTTTGCCAAGAACTTTAAGCTGCCGCTCAATGTGGTCATTTGGCTGTGGTATGGCCTGTCCATTTGGAATTCACCGGTACTGCAGTACTTTTACCATCAGATCTATCATACCACGCCCTCCGACTGCTCCGGCGAGGGCTCAGCAGCCAAGTGAGCAAGCAATCCCCCCTTAATTAAAACTGCAATTTCAATTTTTAAATGTGATCATTGCAGATGCATCTTAATGAAGGATACAAGCGAATATCGCCACTACAAGGCGCTTAAGAGGGCGTATATTGAAGTGAAGCTGGCACACGAGAAGGCCACATCCAATCCGATTCCAGCCACGGAGTCCGCCTCGGCCAAAACCTATCAGGCCATCAAGTGTAAGTAAGATCAGGAAGATATTCGTAAATGTTTTGAAATATGCAAATTTTTATTTGGCTGCATTGCAGGCGTTATGATGCTGAAGCGCAAATTAAAGCGCATACGCGAGGGTCGCGGCGCCGAGCCGGAGGATGATAACGAGGAGATCAGCGCCGATTCCTAATCTTGTTTCCTAATGTACTGCACAAAACCAAAAACTTTCGATTTCTTCTGCTTATAAAAGACAAAGCCCTAGGCGAGGCGCTTTAAGCGCTGATTTCTTAAGCTACCTCCAATATCACAATACCATCACACAAACACACATCCACACCCACTCACATGCTCTCTAACGGCTTATTTAGTTTGCAAATATAAAATGAGCTCTAAAGCAATACTTATTTATGTACTTATGAATAGTAGTATATAGTATAGCATATATACTTATCGCCTTACTTCAACGAATTGTTCTTTCGCTGTATTGAATTATTTGTAGTTTGACCTAAATAAAACGTATAACAAATTGAAAACCGTGTTATTTAAACAAAGAAAGTCAAAAACAACAAACAAGGAGAGTTTTCTCCCTCCACTGCTGACAAACTCTCTAACCAAACAGATATGAATTATAGTTCAACACATATTTCAGTTAACACCTATATTTTTTTACGAAAGATTTCCGGTCTGGTTATGGTTGTTTTTAAATATTCTTGCTTTATTGATATTTGAAAAGAATTTCTATTTGAATTTTTTTTCTTATATGCCATTTGATTTTTGTTTTGTTTCCATTCACTTTTCCATTAATTGTTATAAATAAGTAGTTGTTGTTTGTTATCTTATCGAAGTTATATTTTTTAGTTCTGTTCGGCTTCTGTTTTTCTTTATTTTATCGTGTTGCTCTTTAAACCTTATTGTTTTGCATTAAAAATTCTTTCTAGTTGCTAAGTTTTTTTGTTGTTTCCTTTTTCAATTTTTCTCATTTGTTTTGTTTTCTGTTTTGGCATTTTTACTTTGCATTAGTTTAATTTTAGACGTTTTGTGATGCCAATTTGCATTTTTAGAAAATTCTCAAATGGCATTACGAACAAATTTACGTTTTTCATTTACGATTTTGTGTGCCACAAAATATTTGTGAGTATGCATGTGTGCTGATGTGAAAGAAAGGGACGTAGGGTATGGTCAAGGTTGGTTGGGGGCGCGTGGTAGATTGTGCATTTTCAATGTGTGATTGTGGTTGTTGTATTCGTATTCTGAAGGGCAAGGGATTGACAAAGTAATCGACGCTTCGATGCTCTTTCCATTCCAATGCCCCACAAAAATGTATACGTTGAGGAAAAAAAATTTGGGATTTTTACAAATAGCTTTTAGGTTTTGTAAATCGTATAATTTTAGTTAGTTTGTTTTCTTTCTTTTTCTTTAAGTATATTTAATTTGTTTTGGTTTTTGTTCTTTTTTCTTTTAATTTTGTTATGATTTCTTCCATTGCTTACAAATAAGTTCAATTCGTGTTTTTTTCCCAAGTTGTGTTTTCATTTATCATAGTTTTTTAAACAATTTTTCAAAGTTTTGTTAACAATTTGCTGTGTATATCGCTTACAATTTCATTAATGTTAGTTTTAAATTTACTATTAAATGTATGTTTAAAATTAATGTTAGTTGGTTGTTCATTTTCTGTTTTTCGTCTTTCCATTTAAAGGTACGTTCTAAAAAAAAAATATTTTTTTTTGTTGTGTTATTATTATATAATGTTATATTGTATATTTAGTTGTTATATCCCCCTTTTTATATGCACACAGACATATTTTTGCATGCATTGACATACACATATAAGTTGTTGCTCTTCGCTTGATAATACGCACATAAATATATATTTTTTTGCGACTGTACCTCAGTATGAATACTTGAAAAGTTTGCTCTCATTTGGATACCGACGTTTTATATAATTATATTAAATTTTTCAGTGTTTTATTTTTCATAATGATGTTAATGTTTTATTTTATATAATAATTATTATTACTATTTTTTTTTGTATCCCGAGTTTGCCTTGGTAAAAAATATTTCCATTTTTACATTCTGCTCTGGGACTTTGCAATTTGCAATTTATACGTTTTCACATGTTTTCTTGAGTTATTTAAAAAAAATTTCTATATAGTTTAATGACTAGTGATATTTATATGCGCTGAAATTGTCGCCACTCAAATATGGGCTTCATTTTTTTTTTTTGACAGTTGGTAAACAGAGCCTTTTCTGCACATACAGGGCCAGAAAATATTGCAAACATTCTCAAATCGATAATCTGTACTCTTTTATAGTGAAAATTAAAATTTAGATTTTTCAGTGTTGAGTTTGCTTGTTATTTAACAAATTAAAAAAAAACACATACATATGTGTTTAGCCCGGGTTTCGATTACCACATTTTCCACAAATTGTATTTTTATTTATTTTTTTATCGTAAATGCATTAAATGTTCAATAAAACGATATTAAGATTTTCAGTATTTTTTATTTACTATGGACACTTAAATTTTCAACGTTCGGCTCGTTTATTCTGTACTCTGATTTGGAAATTGCAAGGCTGGCAACACTGTCTAATGATGATGGAGTTGAACAACTCCAAAGTGGCACAGCGTAGCTTACAGAAGCGAACTGCTGAAATTTATTGTGAGGCCTGTTAATGGCTAGTGCAAAGAACAGATCATCAATACTTTTGTTTGAATTGTTGTCTTGTGTGCGCGTTTTTGGTTATGTTGAAAGTTCGCATATATGTGCGCATACGTATGTATGTACTTGTGCATACATAATCTGTTTGTTGTCTGCCTTAATACATATACATATATGTAGATCATTGGCAAGTCGCCTTCTTCGTGTTCAATCATGTTCGCTTCGAAACAGAATTTACTTTACGTCGCTTATGAATCAATTAACAAACGTACAATCAAATATTAAGCACTCAAATATACTTGACAAACTTGACAAACGAAGAAAAGCAATAAAAACAACAAAAATCACTTTCGGTCTCCATCATTCGCACTTGTCGCCCAAATCGAATCAATGCGAACCAAACGAGCAAACGGACAAGTTGGCCAAACATTCAAAAGCTGGCAAACAAACAATTCAACGAAAACGTTTCAAATGAAATTAAATTCAAATTATACTCAAAATGTTGTCCAAAGTGGCCTCCAGGAGACGTGCGGGGGAGTGGTGAATAGGGGCGTACCCTGATAATGAGTCCGCTGAAAATGAGCAGTACGCGTGCGAAATGTCGGGCCAACAATGAACAAAGCTTCGGCTATAATGAATGAAATTATGTTGAAAACATATTTTTGTTGCCGTCCCACAGATGGAAGACAGACAAAAAACAAAAAACAAAAAAAAAACAAAAAAAAATAAAAAATAAAAACAAAATGTCGAAAAACTGTTTGCTTCCGGCCGAAACTTGGTCCTTTTGTCCATTTTGAGGCTGTTTTCCTATTAGCAAGCAATAAATTTGTCTCTTCCATTGAGCGTCGGCTCCCCCGCACCCCCTTCTCCACGGCTCCTATTTGAGCAGCAGCTAGGTGGAATAGATAGGCCCATTAAACAAGTCTCGCGCGCGCGGCACATATTCCCCCATTGGGGTATCGGGGGGCAGGCAGACTGGAGGCTGTAACTTTATGATTGCTTTTGTATTGCCCGGCAAGCAAAGGGAGGGAGAGATAGAGGTAGTGAGGGAGTGAGAGGAGCCGCGTTGCTTGTCTCAGGGCAATAGATAAATGCTCTAACATACTTTTAGGAGCTGCGCTGTAAAAGTTATAACAAAACTCGCTGATACGCATCGCAGCACAGGCAGGCAAGGAGGCTGGCAAGGACCCTGACATCAAACAGAAAAATGCACGAGACAATGAGGTTTACAAGAACAACAGCAAACATGGGCCAAATGCAATGGTCGGGAAAGGGAGGGAGGGGGCGTGTGCGCATTCAGACAGTCAAGGCGATAGCCAGGCTAATGTCCTTTTTCTGTGTGTGTATGTGGCCACAGTTGGTATTATTGTTGTTATTGCTGTTGTTGCCGCAACAATTATGATTTGCGGTCGGCTTCAATGTCGCCTAGCCTTCTTCATCCCCCAACCCCTATCCCCGTAAATCGCTCAGCATGTTTGTGTCCAGTCGAAAAACGAGCAAGAAAGCAGGAGAGCAAGAAAAGGCTAAAAACTATGAAAAAAATATAAAAACAAAGAGGAAAAGCCGCCCTGCGAGTTGCAGGTTGGCCCGTCATTAAAAGTGCTTTAAAAACTTTTCAACATTTGCGCTTTTTATGTGGACTCTGCCTCCTGGTTTATATGTATATAGAAGTAGTATAAAATAATAATTTGTTATTGGTTAATGGCTTCTTATATTGTGCACACTTTATTGTTCGCTGGTATTTTCATTTAATTAAAGTGGTACTTTTTCGTCAGTGAAGCAAAAAGCGGCTGCCAATAATTAATTGATAATATGAAATGACGCTCCAGATAAAAAAAACAATATTTATTGCAAACAACAGAAGTGAAGATAGTTCTTTTAATACGGGTTGCTGCCAAAGATCTCAGCTACGAAAAACTTGCTGAAAAAGATGATTTTCTTGCCTTGTCAACACGCATTCTTGATTTATTTCACAGTGCAGTGTTTTTATATTCTCGGTTCTAGAAAAAGTAACACCAATTGTTGACTGCATAAAATATGATCATCAGCAGGGGATTTTGACCGTTTTACAACACTTTACGCCCCACCCCTGACAGAGTAAGGCAATCGTGGTACAGCATTTAACATGTAACATGGACAATTCTGTTCGCCGCTGTTAAAATTTCCCTTGCCAATGTTAACATTGCTCGATTTGGTTGGGTATGGTTTTCGTAAACGTTTTTCAAGCCCTTTTAATAACACTTTTTTTTTGTTATTGTTATAATCAACATTATTTGATTTTTATTACCCACGGAAATGCAGATAAGCGAAACGGCGGAAATGAAGCAATGTCATAAAACCAAAGCAAAGCAAACCAAACAAAACCAGGCCAACTGCACAACCAGAGACAAGGCAACTTTTTGGCCCTTATTGTTGTTGTTGTTGCTCGTGCTGTCAAAAATTGTTTTTGTTTGTGTTTTTGTTGCTGTTGTTGGCACGTGACCCGCCCAGGCAGGTAACCGGTGTAAATTGTGCACATATATTGCACCACAATTGCAAATTTGCATAAATTATGAGGCGCGAGTGCATTAAAAAAGGCAAATATACAAAGAACAAATATATAAATAAATAGCGAAAAAGTTATTAGGGATGTGCCCAACATTAAGTACCCATGCAGACTATTACGCGAAACTGATCTTATCATATTTTTTCTTAAAAAACCTAAACGCGAAAAATATAATATAATATACCTAGAAGAAGTTGCAGTATCCCATGTAATCATGCCTTAAACTCGATATACATAGAAATCCTCTGACCGACAGCAATTCTTAAAGTTTTGTAAGAAACAAGAAGAGGGTCAGAAGCGGGCACAATGTATCTAAATAGCTTGTTGATCTGTGGCTGTGTTGCAGGCTGAGGTATTTTGCCTGTTTTGGCGATTGTGGCCCATTATAATGTGGATTGCAAGTTCGCGCAATTAACACGCCACCAAAATTGAACTGGCTGCCTCACTCTAAGCCCAAAAACAATTATTATGATTCTGCATTGCTTAATAACATTTTAACTAACATTTGCTGTGCTCGCCAAATTTTGTATTTACTTTGATTGCTGTCAAAAAATATGCAAAAAAATATATATAAACTGCTGATCAAAGTATAAGCTGTACTATAGGCTAAATAAAAAAATGTGTAGCTGCAAGATCTAAAGAATACCCTTTGTATTGGTTTGCATATACATGCACAGATTAGCTTAGCTAGTTTAGCAAATTGAATGTGAACCAAATACTATATAGTTAAATTGCGACGTTAAATAATGGATTGTTTGCTTCGATGAGCACCAATTCTTATTTGATAGAAATGGAAGCAATTTGAAACTGTAAATGGGAAATTTCCAATTGCTTTGAAATTGATTTGAGGTGCACAATATTCAAATATTAGAATTGTATTTGATTAAAAATGTTTAGCCAATTTTGAATTGGTGGACGCATAGTAAAATCAAATTTGTTTTACTTGGTCTTTTCATACATATATGTTCTAACTTAATTTGTGCTTACTTTGTTTTATTGTTGCTGTTGATGTTTTTGTTGTAGTTGTAGTTGTTACTGTATTCGTTAAACATTGGTGTACAATTTTGGCTACTATAATTAGTTAGTTAGGGTTCGTTCCTTTTTCCATTTCCATTACTTATGTAAACATATGTAAGTATATAACCAAATACAGTTATTTCGCTATGTATGAGTATTTTTGCTATACTTATAGTTACTTCGTTTTTGATGTTGTTGTTGTTGTTGTTGCCGTCGCGATTGATGCTGTTGCCACGATGCAAAAACAAAAATGTATAAAAACCAGAAAACAAATGCAAATTTCTCATGTTGCTTTTCAGACTGTATGTATGTGTGTGTGTGTGAGTACTGCTTTTATTTTTTTGTTGTCCTTACGAGACTTACAACACGGGTCTCGCCACATTCGGTTTAGCCGTCGTGGATGCAATCTCCGACAGCTTGATGTCAATGGGCACGCGAGTGTCGTAGAGCGTGGGAGCCTGCAGGATAATGCCAGCAGTGCCCACAACGACAGCTATTGTGAAGATCCAGAGAAAGAGTCGATCCAGCACCATGGCAACGTACTTCCAGTCCTCTTTGACCTGTTAAGAAACATCATAAGTCATTGAAATTAATCAGTTGCACCTAAATAACAATGCTAGACATTTTAATGAATGAGTTAAGTGAGTAATATACTTGATATGAAGAATTGCATCATTCGAAACATTGAACCGAACACATTGTTGTTGATATCTTCAGTACTACAATAATTTTTTTTTATTGTATTGAGACATGTATCATATCTAATTCTGGTTTGCAATTTTCCTCCAAAACTTTTCACGGAATGCTTGTTGCCTTAATTTTTTTCAAGTTGCAGTCGGGCATAGCTGATTGCGGAATTCTCTGATTAAAACAAACTTGATCTAATTGATTACATTTTTTTTTAAAATTAATTAGTTGGCAAATCATTCGAATCAATCGCATTGTTCTGACTGACGCATGACGCATTTCACTAAATAAATTCCAAATCAGTAGCTTAATTTGCATAGCTGTATTCGCATTGATTCCAATGAGGTGTGATAGATGTTCGTTTCATTTAATACATTGCCATTAGATAAATGGATCTTAATCTGCAAAATATGTTTTATGAGTAAAGATGATTCCAAATTAGTTCACTCTATTTATTAACAGTGAGACGCTATCTAAAACTCTGATCCATTCAGTTGTACTTCATGGATTCAGACGCTCATGTCTCCTTCACACGATTTGTGCCCAATGTAAATGCCAGCACATTGCCATTGTTAATTGTTCTATTACGTTCCATGGCTTTCCCGCATATCTCACTACTTGCGGCTTGTCGTATTGTATCCTGCGTCCTGAGCGCTGCTTCCTGTGTGATGTGTATTGTGTGTGTGTGAGTGTGCTCTGTGGTCTAAGCCCAGCATGACATTCCAATAATGATTGAATGTGTGCGCAATTTTAATAAAATACTTTTATCGGCATTTGTACCGTCGCAAGACACGCATTATGCCATATCAACCTACTCACAGGACATACGCACAGGAGAGGACTGGGCCTGTTCATTAGGCGCAAGAAAAGTCATTAAAACTTTTGACGGTAGTCTAGTCTCGTCTCTACTCTCTGCTATGTAGTAGAAGGGAAGGATATGGACAACGACCATGCCACATGCATGTCGAAAGGTCGAGAAAAAGGCCAAGGCTAGACAGTGTAGTCAATATTATCAGTGACATCATTATCTACATATATCATTATCTTTGAAGAAACGGTAGCTGCTAACGGCAGCTCATTTCTCCCGGCATTGTCCGGGTGTCGTCGGTGTCCTCGGTGTCCTCGATGTCCTCGGTGTCATCGCCTCTCCCATCGATTATTGGCATTTTCAAGCAGAGACTGCTCCCTAATTTATTGCTACCGCCAACGTTGGCCTATTGACATTATACGCCCAATTTTGTAGGCCATGTAGGCCCACAGGCAACACCCCTATATCCCTGATCCCCAAATGACGACCCGAATGCTCCCATTGACAGCCCTTCTCACTTAGGTTGCGAGCAGGTTGAGACTTAGGCTAAGCTGCGTGAAATGCTAAGCAGCTTTCGGCTTTGCCAGGCGACCTCATTTAGCCTCATTTGCCGCCTCCTACATTGAAAGAAATGATGCATGACCACGACCGAGCCGACATAGTTATCTTGATAGATTTTAATTGCCAAATGAAACAATGACCAAAAATATTATGTGAAGCTTACAAATTGGCTCGCATTTCGATAATTCCTAATTATGTGATTAAGTTTTTAATCTAATATGGAGGACAATAGATATCGTGTTCAAGGTCGTACGCAACCCAGGACTCCTAAGTGTACATAGGCAATTACATTTCAGCCCCACCCTGTACTATATTTGGCCCCTTCACGAAAAGCTGGGCGCGCCCCTTATCATGTTTATTGAATTTCTTAAGCTATCTTTGAATTTTGAAAAATTGTGACATTTCTTGCAATCAGTAATCGGTATTTATATATATTAAAACAAAAACAGTGGATATGTATGACCGAAACTTAATTTGGGTATGGTAAATATATCTAACATACCAAATGTATGGTACCGGCTGTTGATACTGATGCAGAATAGGTTCGGGCATGGTTCCATTTGCCGGGTACTTACTTTAGCACAACTACATTATACCCTTTTTACTTATTTTCAATGGGTTACAATACAATACAATAGGGCACACTACTCTCTGATTTAAGTTAGAAGATTACATACCTTTTGCAGTTAATCTGCTGACATCTAAATTCTAATCCAAAGTGCGAAATATTATTATGTTTTGTATATTGTAAATAAATTGCAATATTGTAAATAAATTGTTTCACGACTGGCTGCGAACTGAATATAAGAAACTGTGACTTTGAACCGATTGTTCCTAAGGCAGCTCCATTTAGACTTTAAACATATCATATTGATATCAACAACGAGTGTATAAAAACCCGAATTTAAAAGAAGGGATAGTAATTACTCGTTTTGTTGTCAGTCTAACTACTTGTTTAATATGTGTAAGATCAATACAACATCCCGATAACCTTCTACTAATGTAAATACCAGGGATATTGATACTGCACTTGATACTCCAACTACCACCTCTATGCATAAGAAACATATTGAGCAAACTCTCATCTTTGTCTGACTGCCAAACATAAAGCATCACTTTGCCGCTTCAAATCCCAACAAGCTATGGGCCCAGGAATTAAGCAAAAGTAGAATTCAACTAAGGTTGTGTTGAAAGACGTGTTTAAGATCTAGTGAAATTTTCATTTGAATTGCATAATTTTGCATTGTGTGCAAACCAATTTATATTTTCCGTGTGAAAACAAGTACAAGCGAAAAATGAGTGTGCTGTGCATATAGATAAGTGGGACGAAACAAATTATGATTCCGTGTTCTTTCACTTCGGCAGCTATGAAATGCGAGTGAATATAATCAATGGATATCGAAAAACGAAAGGGCCTTAGCGTGGGGATGGGTATGGTTTGCTTAGTGGTTCATACAGACGAACGGACAGACGGGCGGACAGACGGACAGACAGACAGCATGGCGGTCATTGCTCAAAACCAATACACTATCATACCTTCGGTATCAAAGTAAGAAAACAGTGAACGATTGCTTGGAAAGTCAGCGTGGTACTCAGGTAGTGGCGCCACAACAATACACTGATACAATCCCACTTGCTGGGGAGTGAAACTTACAAATTGCAATGTAACTTTATATCAGTGAGCAGAGCATTTAAGGGGGGCTGCACGGTAACATTCCAGAACAGTCGTGCGTGTCTATATGACGAAAACGATAAAACGCTGATCATTGCAAATCATGGAATCAATTTATTTCTGTGTGAAATAACAAAAACAATAAATGCAGTGTTCCTAAGTGAAAACGTCAAAAGTGGCAGTGAGGACATTATAAAATGGCATGAGAGATATGGTCATCTGAACACAGTCAAAATTAAATAATATGAAATTGGTATGGTCAGCAAGAGTGAGGATGTGTTAAGCCTCATACACAGTGATGTTTGCGGCCCTGTAAACATGTGTTCAAACGGAGAATCACGTTACTTCGTTGCATTGATTGATGATAAGACGCGATATGTTCACGTATATTTTATCAAAAATATGTCAGAAGTTCTAAATGTGTTTAAGAACGACAAGAACAAGGTGGAATGCCAAAATGGCAAATGGATCAAAGTACTTCGCAGTGACAATGGCAGAGATATGTAAGCAACGAGTTTGACATATATCGAAAATAAAATGGAATCGTCCACCTATTGAGTGTGGAGTTGGCGCTATGTATTCTGCTAGACACCAAACTTAAAGCAAGTTTCTGGGGAGAAGCTGTTCACACGGCAGCTTATCTACGTAATACTTGAGTACGCCTTCAGTTGGTCACCTTCTTACATTTGGGTGGTTGGCGATTGCGTTGGACAAGGCACAGAATCGGAAATTCAGACCGAAGGGTACAGAATATGTACTGGTTGAATATGCAGATCAAGCAAAAGTTTATCGCCTGTACAACAGCGCCAGTGGCAAAATTATCGTATACCGTGATGTATAGGTTAGGTTAGGTTAGGACGGCTGTCAGCCCGATGGGCTGACACACATAGGCCATGTTTGGCCCGTTGTGGTACCGTATGGGATCTGGGGGATTTCTCCTACACTCGTGTTCTTAAAGCATCCTAAAAGTTAGACATTTGCCCAGCCAGTTTATAAATTTTCCGATCCTGGCTGGTCTCATGTTTTCTAGCTCTGATATTCCAGTTAGGGAGTAGTTTCCCAGGATTGCCAACCGTTTTTTGGCAAGTGGTGGGCAGAAGCAGAAGAAGTGCTCCGGGGATTCCACCTCTTCCTCCTCTTTGCAGCTTCTGCAGAAATTATTGTACGGCACCTGTAGTCTGTCGGCATGAATGCAGACCAACGCAGAGCAGTTTGTCCGACTCAGATTACACAGCTCTCTACTGCGCTTTGCGTTAATATTAGGCCATGTTTGGTGTGCTATGCGGGTGCATGTAGTATTTTGCAATTTTTTATATGACTTGCGCCTGCCTTCTTCTTTGACATTGAGCTTGCAGGTAGCTAGATGCATACTTATACCTTCCATATCTGTGAAGAGTGGTAGAATAGTTCCTTTCCTAACTAACTCATTAGCTTTACAGTGGCCTTCAATGTCCTGGTGTCCAGGAACCCATATCAGGCTAATATCATGCTGTTTTGCCATCTCATGTAGAGATTTGCGACAGCTTGTTACTGATATCGAATTTGATGATATCTAGCTAATAGATTTAATTGCCGCCTGACTGTCAATATATATATTAATATTGCCAGGGCTAACTTTGAGCCTTTTTAGGCAATCTAGTGCTTCTTTTATAGCCAGTACTTCAGCTTGAAAAACACTGCAATGTGTCGGAAGGCTGAAGGATAGCTGTATATTGAGTTGCTCAGAGTAGACCCCTCCGCCTACGCGGTTGTCTAGCTTTGAGCCATCTGTGAAGAAGGTTATGGCTGCCGGTGGACCTGGGGTGCCATGAACCCATTCCTCCCTTGGGGGGAAGTATGTACTGAAGGGTGTTATTAGTTGTATTATTGGCACGCAGTAATCTGTTTTTGAAGGGATAGTTGACTTCCCCTCTAGGATAGAAGCATGGCCTGCATTCTGAGTGGTCCAAGCTAAGGATTCTCTGAGTCTTATGGTTGTTAGTGTTGCGTTTTCCATTCCTTGTCTTTCCAGACATGGAATGTCCAGGACAGCGTCTAATGTCTCACTAGGTGTCGTACGAAGCGCCCCTGATATGCATAGTTCGGCCATACGCTGAGCCACCATACTGTGACTCCATACAAAAGTATAGGTCTGACTATGGATGTGTAGAACCATCGAACAATATTTGGGGACATATCCCATTTGAGCCCAATGGATTTCCTACACGTATATAGTTGCCTTCTTAACCCGTGTTTGGGTATTGAGGTTCCAGGTTAGTTTCCTATCCAGTGTTAATCCTAAGAAGTTTGCACTGTTGTTAAAGGAGAGATTCACATGTTTAGTCTAAGGGGGACAAGAGAACAAATTCCGTTTTATTGGGGCTTACACCTAATCCATTCTCCTGTGCCCAGCATGACAGTGTTTTTGGTTTACAAGTCATGAGGTCACAGAGAGTTTGGGGGTATTTACCCCTGAAGATTACAGCAACGTCATCTGCGTATGCAACCGTTTGGCAGCCGCCCCCTCCATGTCCCGCAGCAATTTATTTATTGCTATGTTCCATAGTAGGGGTGACAGGACGCCTCCTTGTGGCGTACCTCTGCTGACATACCCGGAGAGAGTTGACGACCCAAGTGCGAATATCACCGTCCTGCAAGTGAGCAATTGATTGATCAATCCCACTAGATTGGTGTCAATCCCCAGGCCCAGCAGATCTTCAGTTATAGCTGCCGGAGAGACGTTGTTGAAGGCCCCTTCAATGTCCAGGAACGCTATTAAGGAATTTTCCTTATGGATTAGAGATTTCTCTATAATATTGACCACAGAATGAAGGGCAGTATCTGTGGATCTGCCCTTCCTGTGGGCATGTTGAGACTCCGACATAAGATTAGAGTCAATAGATACTGTAAGATGGAGACTTATGAGTCGTTCCAGAGTCTTTAACATGAAAGATGACAGACTGATGGGTCTGAAATCTTTGGCGCTGATGTGTGATGGCTTCCCAGCTGTCATCCATGTCGGTGGCATTTATACTTTGCTGTGTCAACGGCAGTCAATAGCATCTAGTGCAGTTAATATACCCGTGTTAACCGATTTTAGTTGCAACAAGGTAATTACAGGTAATTGCAGTCCAATAGAAGGAGCAGCAGAGGCAGCAACAGAAGGAGCAGCAGAGGCAGCAGCGAAGGCAGCGGCAAAGATAACGGTAACAACGATGCCGACAAAACGTGTCAAAAATAAAGCAAATGGTGATAAGGATCACCATATCTACAAAAGAGAGATCGGCAAGAAAAGCAACTGGGTTGAAAGAACCAGAGGGCAAGGATGGCAGATTACCAGACGACAAGCGGTACAAGCTGAATCTGCTAAGCAGTGATGACATCACAACACCAGCAACTGTGGCAGAAGCATTGGAAAGTCCACAGGCAATCGAATGGCACAAAGCTATAGCACAGGAATTTGGAGCACTGAAAGTTAATGGAGCTTGGGAACCAGCCAAATTATCATCTAATCATAAGTGAACTGCGTGTATTTACTAGGTATACACAAAATCACATAAATATAATATAGGTGATCAACAAGGGCCCTATATATAATTTCCTTGGTATAGAAATTAATAGGAAGGGCACAACCGGGGCGATAATGATCACCCAGCATCAGCAGTTGTTGCAGCTGCTTAAGGAGTTTGGCTTGGAAGCGTGTCGGCCAGCATCAGTGCCGTTGGCGTCCAGATACACTACCAAATGTGAGAGTCAACAATGCAAAACGGTCAACCAGTCACTGATCGGGCTGTTGATGCACCTGACAGTTACTTCCAGACTTGACATTTCACCATCAGTCTGTAAACTGTCCCAAACGAATACGGACCCCCACCAAGAGCACTGTGATGCAGCAAAACAAGTGCTGAGGTATCTCAAGACGACATCTTCAATTTGCATAACATATGCGAAAACTGGAAATCCTATGAAGAATTTGAGCAAGTCGAAAAATAAAAATTGTAATAGGCTGTTTTGTCTCAAGTTAATTATGAATAGTGTGCATTGAGGGGGAGTGTTGAAAATATGCAAAAGATCAATACAACATTCCGATAACCTATTATTAATTTTAACTACCACCTCTATGTATAAGAAACATATTGAATAAATTCTCTTCTTTGTCTGACAGCAAAACATAAAGCATCACTTTACCGCTTTAGATCCCAACTCACCCGTGTGCTCTCCTCCTCTTTGCGCGTCTGATCCGCAATGTACGTGACGCCGTCCATGGCTTTGTGGAGCTCCGGGCAGGTGTGCCAGCGCTGGCGGACATTGCCACGCCCCGAACAGCAATGGGGGCCGCCTTCGCGCTGACAGGCGGGCAGTATATCACAGGCCGGCGGTGGTGGTGGCGGCGGCGTTGCACCACCCGCTGCAGCCGCTGCTGCAGCCGCTGCTGAGGTGCTTGCGCCCGAAGCCGATGCAGACGCGGCTGCAGATGCAGCAGCGGCAGATGTGGTGGGTCGATGCATATGCAGGAGCTCCGAGGATTGGCAGGCGGCGCCGGCGCCCATGCCCTGGTGTTGAATCTGAATGCCGCTGCAGCAGGAATCGGCGAGCGTTGAGGCGGTGGCCACCGAATTGACCGTCGTCGTGGACTTTATCACATTGGGATTGTGGTTACTGCCCAGGCCCAGGTCGCAGGTGGTCGTTGAGGCATGCGCCTGATGCGCATGCACCGGCAGTGGCGAGAAGTTTGCCGAGCAGCTCGACTGCTGCCGATACAGATGATAACTGCCCGCCTGACTCGCCTGACTCGCCTGATGTGCCAGCGTCGAGGTGGAGCTACTTTGCCAGCACCACTCCCACCGCCACCACAACCGCCTCCCGCACTGTAGTGATGATGACCGGCACCATTCTGGGCCGTCTGACTCGAGGTTGAGGTCATCTGCCGGAACTTGGTCGGCGTCAGCGGATGATCCAGCAGGGAGCCGCCTGTCTGCTGGTACTGATTGTGATACTGTGCATCGATGAGCGAGGATGTTGTCGAGGTCTGTTGATTCACTGTCGAGATAGTCGGCGGATACAGCGAGCTCAAATGCCCAGTGATCGTTGATGCGCCACCTCCACCCCCACCCATGCCCATGCCCATGCCACCAACAGTCCCCAGGTCGTCCATCAAGTTCATGGCCTGGACTCGATGCTGTAGATGTGGCGAGGTGCTGCGCGACGTCGTCTTGGGGCTATGATGCATGCTGCAAATGCAAAAAGATTTTAAGGTTTCACTTTAATTTTTTTTAAATGGTCATAAAAACCGACTTTAAAACTAGAACGTTTTTCTTGTTTTTATAAATAATTTCTAAATATAAGAACATTTTTTAAAATTTAGAAAGACATGCCCCAAATCGACAATCACAAAAATATGGTGTTAAAGCTATTTACATTTTTTTTAAATTAACATTATTAAGAAATGCATTTTTAAGAAAGTGAGAACGTTGCAGTCGGGCGCAACCGCTTGCGAAATACTCTGATATCATAAGTAACTCCATTTGATGACAGGTGCCGCAGAACAGGGTGGGTGTAGCCAAAATGGGTGTTGCCTGCAAATGTATATGCTGGTCGTTGAACGAAGTTACCAGCAAGTTACCTTCCAAGTTTGGTGACTCTATTTTTAACATTGTGGGAAATATGCGGCTTTATCGATTACGCTTTCAGAAACATTGGTTTTGGCGATTATGGGCACAGGTTTGGGCATGGCTAACAGTAAAACACTTATCAAATTTGACAGCTCTAACTCAAAAACTGCGGAAGATATAGTCATTTAAAATTTTAGGGTCGGGGGCCTGGGTGCGGTGGATGTGGGCGTGCCATACTCCGATCTTTGAATGACATAGCCAACAACCTACCAACCAAGTTTGGTGACAGTAACCTTAAAATTGTGGGAGATATGTGGTTTTATCGATATGCAATTATCTCAGCACTTCATTGATTACAATTTATTTGACGCGGGCACTTACCAGTATATGTTCAAGTCTCTATCTCTTAGGGTGACGAAAAAAGCGTTTATACAGACGGACAGAAGGACGGACGGACGGACGGAGGGACGGAGGGACAGACAGCATGACGGACATTGCACATAACCAATATACAATGGTACCTTTGGTATCAGAGTATAAAAATATACGAAATCATTTCTAAAATTCAGAAAATGTGTAATAAAATTTGCTCTCTGTGTTATAGTTTAGCTGCTATATATTTAGGGACTGTGTAGCTCTCTTTAATCGGGAACGAAGGGTGTCGGGTCCGAGTTGATTTGTAAAAACTATTTTTGGTTATTGTGCAATTTTCAAATACACTAAAGCATGAATATTATATAAGCAACAAAAAATGTAATAAAACAATCTACGTACACGCATAATAATATACATATAAAGCAACACTTTCGTTTGCCAAATATATGGCGAATTTAAATGATTTAGGGGCGATTTTTATTCTGAGTGTATATGCGACTGCATCTCAATGACATATGTAAAACTTGTTTTATATTTATCTGTCACAAAATGTCAACATAATAATATTCCGCATTTTTAATTTTTTTAATAAATCAATTCTCAAAGAGCTCTAGCATAAAATTCAGAGAATACTCAATTTCTATAAAAATGCTGGTTGGAATTCAATTCAATTCGTAAATTTTTGAAATGAAAAGGACTTTAGCAGTTTTTTTTGGTGGTTTTTTGCACTTACCGGGATAGGGCGACGGGTGGTGGCAGCGGTGGTATTTGATCCCTGAGCTCGAGACCGTTACATGTGCGCACCATGAGACGGCGTGAGGACTTGCTGCAGACAAAAATAACAAATGGCAAAGGATATGCAGTGAGTAAGTACTTTAGGATGTCAGGTATGTATATATATATATATAAAGATATGTTTATATATTGGGACATACATCATCTCGCTGATCGGATAAAGCGGCCGACGCATCACCAAAAAGCGCGGCAGCTGATTGATGAACACCGTGCGCACCCACGGAGCCATCGTGTGCGTCTGCGGTGACCGGAAATGGATATTCAGTACCAGAACTGTAACACAGATGCTGAAAAAGGAGGCAAGTTATTAAAGAGGCGGAGACAGTATGGAGTAAGCGTTGTCTGAGTCCTTTAATCTGGCTAATTAACTTGTGACGCCCACGTCTGTCTAATTAGCTGCTGCCCCAGACGGAGACGATGGTGGTGCTAGGCCGATGGAGGTTTTAGAGTTCGGTGTTGGTGGTGGTATGGTCATTGCCTTAATTACATCATTTGTGGTTCAAGTCCGAGGCGGAGTGCTGTTGCGCCAAACCATTGTTCTCCACCTGAGCAGCAGGCAATATGCTCCATGTACAAGAGAGAGAAAGCGTGAGATGGAGTGGGAGAGAGAGAGAGAGAGGGGGTGGGAAGGGGTGGGTGCAAACTCGACTTTTTTGTTTACCAGCAATTAGACGACCATTTATGCGGTGAGCTCGGCATGGTAAATGACTGTAAATTGCCGGACCATTTTTGAAGTTTGACTTTCGCTATAGTCAAGTCGAAGCGAATCAAAGCGAGTCGACTGCCCCTTCCGGGTTAAGTGAAATTGGGCGTGGCATGTGGGCAGTTGGCCAAAATAAGCATCAGATATAAAGAATCCCTACCCTATACTAAGCCAGAGAGAGTGCTCTATTCTAGCTTAATCCATAGATACCCTGTATCCATTATCACCATAAAAATCACAATTTTATAATTATTTACTATGCATATGGTTAATAGCTATTATTGAGTTCTACAAAGAAATTTAAAAAATAACGTTCATTATTATCTTAATTTTTTTTAAGTAGAATTGATCTTTATTCGGAATTGCTCTCCAAAACTGATGACTTCAAAAGATGGGCTGCCTTCTATTCCAGACGCCATAGAAACCACAAAAGACAAAAGAACATGTGGAGAAGCACCATCAGTTTGACGGGTATAGCAACTACAAATATAAAATTCGCTACTGACTTATTCCTCAATTTGTGGGTTAAGCCTCGCCAGTTAGTGTAATATTTATCTGTTCGTCATGCATGTCAATTTGTCAATCAAGATTAGAAACAATATTGAAACACAACTGAGACGTTTCAATAATGTTTCTAATCTTAACTAATTCATCATTCTCTAAATTTATCTACTTTATAACAGCAGGGTGCAAAAGGAAATCTTTAAAACTACACCAAATAAATGAAGGGTAAAAATGGAGCTTGTTGGGATTTTATTTTTTTGCATCCGTTTCCGTAACTGCAGCTGTCTCATAAGCAAGGGACAGCCAGACAAGCTCGGGGGACAAGCACCCACCAGGGTACTCCAGGGCTACGTGTACGGTTATCAGTTGGCATGCACATCGAATGAGTGCGTGCCTGCCTTGGCATTCACATTCGTATGCGTATTCATATTCGCATTAACTTACCTGAACGTATCCAGTATCATTGTGAAGAGTACAAATTTGCCGAGCAGCGGCACCACCAGCGACGTGGGCGGAATGATTTCCGCCAGCAGCAGGAAGAACACAGTGAGCGACAGTAGAATGGATATGCTTAATGAGACCTGAAACAGACAGAGAAGCACAGAAAGCGAGACCGCGCGCGGAAGAAAGACAGAGAGAGAGAGAGAGAGAGAGAGAGAGAGAGGGAAAGGGATAGAGTGAGCGTGTACGAAAGTAGGGGAATAGAATTAATGATGTTTTAGTCAAGTTCATTTTGCAGCTTTTGCAGCTTTTTGATGGGCGACGAAACATGGAAAAGGATTTGGGAAATTGAGTTGTATGTGGGAGAAGCGGAGAAGCGAGATGAACGTTGGTGGTGTGGAGTGGGGCCGATAGAAGCAAGTGGGAGAGGCGTGTGGTGGTGGTGGTGTTGGCGGTGTTGGTGTTGGTTGTGGTTTACAGACAGTGTGTGCCAACATAAAAAAGCGACAATTGTAAAGAGAACGCAATGAAGATTCTGCTGATAAGATTTATGTTAAAATATGAATATCTTTACATGAATTTGTTTGACTTTTACTTAATGATGTGCATGTTGTGCTTGAAGAAATACAAATATACCAACATGTGTATACACACATATATTTGTATTTCTTCAAGCACAACATGCACATCATATATATATATGTATTTATATGGATAGCCAGCTATGATTTATGCCAAGTTCTTTCTTTTTATCAATTCAATTTATTTTTGCGTAAGAGATAATATTTTTCTTATAAGCATTTCGTACACTTTATAAATTAAATCAAATCAATTTGTATTAATTATCATTTTCAAACATTTTTTACCGGCAAGTTTTTAACATTTTATAAGATTTATTTACTTACTTTTATTTATTGCCTATTTCGGACTATATGCTTAATCAATAAAGACTGATGTTTCCACAGCTTTTGCTTTCAATTAAAAATGTATAAATAAGAAGCAAAACACACTAAAAACAATTAGTTGCTAAAATGCAATTTGAATTCTGGACGAAGAAGCTTTTCCACTTATTAAGCTTATTTATAAGCCAATTGACTTATTGACTTTACTGTTCTTCTTCATGCATCTAAACAAAAATGTATAAAAGCATTTTATTTGCGCAGCGAGTGAATTTACTTTTCGTCAATTGCCAGTATATTGTTTGTATTTTTAAAAATTTTCTACTCGAGTTATTAATATCGAAGTCGAAACAAATTTGAAATTGATTTGCATGTCTGTGTGTGTGTGTGTGTGTGTGGACGTGCGTGGGTGTGTGTTTGCAATGTACAAAAACAAACACAGGATGAAGATGATAATGATGGTGTAGAGGAATATCTGACAAAAACAACAACAAAAACAGCCAGCAATATAAATAATCACATGGCAAGCTGAGTGACTAATCCCCCCGAAGCTGCTGAGCATAACATACGTACATACATACTTACATACATACATACATACATACGTACATACATACATACATACATATATACATACATATATATGTTGCGGTGTCAAGCACATAAAAACATGGCATACCTCGCAGCTCGCCCAATAAAGCAAACTCAATATAATTTGAGTGTGCGAGTGAGATAGTGAATGTGAGTGAGTGAGTGAGTGAGTGAGTGAGCTGCAGTCAGCGGCTGTCAAGTTGTACGATTAACTGCTAAGCACAGCTGTCTCAACTGGAGGCCAGGACAGGTGCGCTCAGCTGCTTGTCTGCCCCTCCGTCTCCCTCCCACTCCCAAGTTGTGTTTAAGCTGCTTGTAATGAAGTGTGTGTAAAAAGTAATTATGTGTCGAAAATGAGACGGGCTATTTGAGTTCCTCTTCACCTTTTTTGTGGAATGTGTGTGTGTGTGTGCGCGTGTGTGTGTGTGTGTGTGCACAGAGAAATATAAACTCAAAATGAGTCTCTCATTGTCAGTGTGTGTGTGGCATAAATTTGATGTCCAATAATTTTATGATAATTTGCCTTAGTGCCGTAGAACGATTAGTGTGACTGACTAATTAAGCTTTTGACAAGCGACATGCAGCAAAGTCAAACTCAAGTTGAAATCATACGCGCCTCCTCCAGCCCCAATTGTTTATGCAAATATGTTTATGTGTTTGCGCATGTGTGTGTGAACATGAAGGAGTAGTTCATTTACGCGCTTGTCGCATCAGGCGAGCAGCCTGTAGGGCGAATGATCCTTGTAAAATGTAATTGTTTCAAGAATATTCAAAAATGGTAACGGCCACTGCTGCCACTCAGTGGCTGGTACAGTTCACAATACTGTACTGGCTCGACTTGACTCGCTACTTAGTATTGGACACGAACACTGTCCGGCAATTGAATGAATGGAGTGCGTTGTGCCACATGTGTATGTAAATTGCCAATTGCAATTCCAATTCGGAACTCGATGCAGATGCCGATGCCGATTGGGCATGCGGGCCCCGTTACGTGCAAGAGCTAGTTATAGTTTTTTCAAACTTCACTTGCTTTTATGATATGGAATGGACACAATTTATCCACCACCAACACAGCCAGCACACCACATTCCAGGACAATACGATTGCTGTTGCTCAACGCTCAATGTCGTTGACCGCTCTTAGGCGTAAATATTTGTGCGGTCTCTTTCTGGGTATGTGTGTGATATATCCAGCTGTCCATTCATCTGTCTGTTGTGTGTCTGTGTGTGTGTGTGTGTGTTTGACCATAAAAGGAACAACAGTACAGTACAGACACGCAACACAACCGGATGGCCTCGTAAAATAAAAGCACAATGAATTGTTTATTCGAGCGTACCCAAACTGAAATGCCGAAAGTGGACAAACACAGGCACTTTACGCTCCTGAGTTTCCATTCTACACTTAGTTGTTCACTTTAACATATGCTTCTTCACTTATCCATTCCATTCATAATTTTAATCGAGCCATACTTGTTTCGTTTATCTTCCTCCCCCAGTTAGCTTACTGCTTGCTATTTCTAACCAATCAGTTAAACTATATAAGAATTTTAGTACTGGATAAATATCTCTAGAGATTAGAATTCAATGTGCATGGCTTTTGATTACTTACTTATATTATTACCTATTTATAAGCTTAGATTTTAACGTTTTATCTGATTTATTTGTGTTTAATTACCTTATTTTTAGTCATGTTTTTCTGGCAGTATAAACGCTCCAGTAATATATAAAAGGGCTGTCCAATTTGCGCTTCTTACATCAACGAGTATTGTTTTAATCGCTCTTATTAATTCCACGAGTATTGTCTTACTCGCTCTGGTTACTTCAACGAGTATTGTTCTACATGCTCTTTAAATGTTGATAGTTTGTGCTTGATTTTGTTGCCTATTCTATTGTATATTTTAAACGCTCTTCTCCAATTCACTTTTGCTACGAAAGCAACGAAAGCATCGTTCTGAGAGTTATTTGCATATTATGTCAAAGACTTGCAGTTCCATTGGAGAGTTGTCTGGCTCTTTAATTATTGAAATCGCATAATTTCTATATGCGGATTCTCAAGCGGATTGCTTTATCCGGCAATAGGTACGGCACTGTCATATGCACGGTTTGCACCGTCTATATTTATTGCAAAAATTATGCATAATGGACGCTACCAACGTTGACGTTGACGTCGACGTCGGCGCCCATTGAGATTCATAAAACCACGCGCACATTGTACATACATAGTACAAATTATTTTTGCGTTTTATTTATTTTGAAAATTGGCCGTAATTTATTCATTGGTCCCAGCATCATGTAAATATTTATATATATGCACTATGCTGCTTTTTAAATTATTTTTTGTTCCATTTGTTTAATTTTTATTTTTAAACGTTTTTCGGCCACTTTGGTCGTAGTGGCAGCTGAGAAACGCCCAGAACAAACCATAAATCGCGCGCGTTTTTTAACGCTGGCTATTAATTTGCGTCACTTTCTATATGTGTGTACTTGTGTGTGTCTGTGTGTGCATATATGTTCACATTAAATTGAATACATCATGATAATTTTATTTTTTCAAAGTTAAATGGCGGCAAATAGTGAAAAGAAAATCACGAAATGCATTTTCATTTTCATTTAAGTCTGAAATAATTTTTTTTAAATTAAAAGCACATTGATATGGTGGCTGCGAAAATTGTGTGTAGTGTGCACAATAAATTATGGCAATTGCTGTGGATAAAACAAAAAAACTACTAATGTTGACGCATCAGTTGGGAATCAATTGTGGATCAGTGATGGTGGATGAAAAAAGAGGCAGTTCGAGTGATTCTGAACATCACTCACCTTTTCACCGCTGTCCGATGGCAGGTAGAAGACCAATATGGTTAAAAAACTGATGCCCATGCAGGGTATGATCAGGTTGACCGTGTAGAAGAGCGTCTTTCGTCTCATTGTGATGTTGAATGTTATGTCCAGATATGGCTCATCGCAGCACGTGTAGAATTTCTCATTGCTACAGAGAATATAGAAAACAACAAAAAACATGCATCGGCTAGAATATATGAGAGTAGCACGTATATGTTTATTTATTATGGGCTTTTATTTGCAGCCTCGCAGACAGCACACATCCGCAGCGCTAGCATATATTATGTTTGTATCGGTGTGTTTGTTTGTGTCTGTGGCAAGTCCAAAGCACATAAATCATCAGCGCCACAATAAATATTGAAAAATGCTCAACATAATTTCCAAAGGCTCACTCTGATTCTCCAACTGCCCGCCGACCGTCAAACTGCGACTCAAGCCTGCCCCAAGTCACAAACCCAAATCCAAAACAAACAAAAATTAATCACAATCTAGAATCTAATACTCAGCCCGTATGAATGAATGTCGTTGGCTAATGAACTTGACACTTGGCGGCAGAGGAGTCGCGTTGCTTCACAGTCATCTACATAATTTAAAAGTTAATAATCTTTAACTGCCAGCGCAACATGAAAAGAAAAAGCAACAAAATATAAAGTGAAAGACAAATACAAAACAAAAACAGAAAGCAAACAAATTTTGTAAATTGAGTCAAGAACTTTTTGGCGACCGCACTTGACAAAAAAGCAGAAAGGAAAAATAAATGCCTGGCAGCTAGGGAACACCAGTGAGCAAAGGGTTTGCTGGGTTTGTCCTGCCCTGGACTCTTGTGGCTGAGGCAAGGACTTGTGTATGTTGTATATTTGCCATCAATAATTCCGAGCGGCTTGCGGCTTCATTTTGAATAAGAAAATATATTGTAAATAAATAATAAGCAACAAAAAAAGTGGTTGGATTTCGACAGTGCTGCTGCCAGGGCAACTAACTGCTTCTGCCAGTTGATTTTCAAACCAACACGCACACACGCACACACACATACACACACACACACACATATACCGTGCGCGGTCAACTAGATATGAAGTATGTGGCAATAGACAGCAAAACTGAATTTAGCAGCGGGTACATAATGAAGGGGATGAAACAGGCACAAGATGCTTCGACAGATGCTTTATTGCAAGCAAAATTGAGCGTAAAAAATAAGATGATGACTAGGATATGCCTAGAAATGCCTTTGGACAGTGACCCAGTTCAGTGAGGGGCTCGTTTGGTTTGGTTTGTTTTGCAAACAGAAACAATAAAATTATAAAATCATATGCAAGCTTGAAGCGACAGTTAAATATTGAAAAGGTAACTAGGCAACAACAGCAAGGGCAAGGACTGATTATGATTAGTTGGATTTTGCTAGATAATCCCGTTCAGAAGTGTAAAAAAGCAATGCTTAAAAGTAAGTCATTGGCCCAACTGGAGTGGGTTGATGGGTAGATGAGTTGTGGAATTGCCATATATATTTGCATTTCCTAAAATAAAATATTCAAGCAACTTGAAAATCCCTTTTTTCTTCGCTCTTTTCTCTTACATTTATTTCTAGTATTTAAGACAGCAATGCTTACAAGTAAGTCATGGGCTAGAGAGGGTGCTTAGATTAGTAGTGGAAGTGCCGTTTATATTTGCATACGTAAAGGCATGTTGCGTATTATATTTTAACAAATGTCGATCCATTAGTAAATCAATAAATCAAGCTATACTAATGCATAACTTAAAATATGACTTCTCTTTATTTTTTTTGTAACGCACTACCAAATTTTCGACGACCAATTGAAGTTCTTACCAGCAGCGATGAAGTTTGACATGGTATTGAGAAATTGCGTCATAGAATAAAAATAAAAAATTAATAAGCACAAGAAATTAGGAGGCTTAGGTCGGCTTTACTCAATGAGCTGGACATCTTTACTTGGAGCTCCCTAACCGTCACTACTTTTCTACTTGCTATCCTCTACGCTCGCCTCTCTCTACCATTTTCACTTTCAGCTCTCACTTGCCAACTTACAACTTACTTTGCTGTATCTTGCACAGACAACTCGGAAAAATCTTAAGCTTCAAAGCATCGACATGACACATTTTTGCTTTGGCATTTTTATTTTACGTGAGCTATGCACGCCTGTGTTTGTATGTTATGGGTGTGTTTGTGTGTGTGTGCCTTTGCAAAGGTCAGAGTAATAAGCTCTGTGACGGCTAAGTTAGTTGGTTAGCTGGGGCTGCTGAGAAAAACATACAATAAATCATAAAATAGGCAAAAGGCCACACGCCAGCAATTCCAACAGAAAGGAATTCTCTGAGGGCTTATGTTGATGGAGGATGAGGAGGGGGGAGTGGTGGCGGCGTCGTCGTGGTGTTGGGGATTGAGTGTATGTTGTGTTAAAGGTGGAGTGATAGCTAAAGTCGCAAACACACGATGGCCAATGCGAACGCGTGTCTGGGCACGTCTGGACACGTCGTCGCCGTCTATGCTGAAGACGGTGGCGCCACGTAGGCAACATCAACAGCAACGGCAACGGCAACGGCAATGGCACCACCAATAGCAATAGCAACAATCAAGCAGCAAAAAACAACAAATAACCAGAAGCAAGCAGCAGCAGCAGCACCAGCAGCAAAAGGGCAATGGCAACAATTCATCAATGCCTTGGACGACGCGTCGTATGCGTAATGAAAACAAACCAAAACCAAATGAAAATGCCCAGCATAAAAATAAAGAGAAATAGAACAGAAGCCCAAAACGGGCCTAGTTGCAAAAAAAAAGAACATGCTACAGATTCAACCCAAACTTTTGTCCAGAGAATTGGGCACAAATGCAAAACAAAGCAAGCAGTTGGCGAAATGCCCGCGAAATGGTTGTCGAGAACACATAACTCAAAACTGACGCGGCGCGAACCTAAAGCAGTTGAGCTAAAGCGTATGTTGACTGTGGGGTGGAGCGTAGGGGGATGCTGGGGGCCGAAAATTCTGACTCTAACTCTGATTCTGAGCGACCGAAATGGCTGAAATTTTGATTGGCAGCCCACTCACACACACATACAAACACACTCGCAGTCAACGAACAAAACGCATAAATACTAAATGATTGGCAGCATAACAAAAAAGCGAAGAAAAAAAGAAGGAAGCGAAGCAGGGTTAGAGAAATACCACACAAAATGACCGCAGAATGACGAAGGATGCAGGCGGCGACGCTTCAAAGGGAATCTGCGGCGACCCGTAGGCGCCCATTGCCACCTTATAACCCAGCAGAGTAGGGGAGATGGAAGGGAGGGGCGTTGGGGAAGGTTTGTGGTATGGCTCGAACGCTTGATTGATTTCTACAACTTTGTGCCAAGTTCACTTCGCTTTTGAGTGTTTTCGACTCTGTAGTCTAAATATGCAAAGCGGGTAGTTGAACGAATGTTATATATATAAATAAGGAAATGCATATAAAATGTAGATCTGGGAAAAACGTAAGTTAAGCTACCCATTTGTGTATATCTATATTTCTATCTGCTTACCTATTTATCAAACATTAAATTTTAAAAATGCATTCTTTTTACTTATTATTGCTTTTTTTGTTAGCTCTGCCATTACCCAACACGCATACATTTACAATGCATCAGTTAGTATATGTTGTATGCTAGAGGGTATCTGCTGGTCGCAACTCACTTCTGACTAAAACACTCTAACTAGTTGCTGTTGTCGTTTTGTTTCAATTTCGATTTTGGAAATCGACAAAGCGCAGAAATCAGTGCCTTGCCATTAAAGAGAAGAAGAAGAGGACAGAGAAAACTTAACCTCGGCACATCGAATATCATATACCCTTGTGGATGGATAAGTAAACGTCCAAGATGGGCTTCATTATTGATTCGAAGGAACCTGCATGATATAGAAGATTCCGTTACATGTACTGCCTGCAGACATGTGCTGTGTTTTCAAACTGAAAGACTACTTTGCATAGTACCATAATAGTAAAAAAAACTCTGTAAGGGCATACGTATGAGAGCAATGTATGTAATAGAATCTCAGTAACTAAACTTACCACAAAAACTTGAAGCTCAATGGAAAGCAGTGCCATTTAAATGGGGATAGCTAAAACTTATTAGCCAAAAGGAAAACATTGTGAGGCGTTTGTTGGTCTTGGCTACAGGCTATTTTTTTAAAAATATTTTTTTAATTTTTTTGTTTTTTCGGGTCACTTGAAAGTTTTCTAATGATGATTTTAATCGGTCAGGCGCATAGCTGAATGGGAGCCAGCCCTCACCTGGTACTTTGTAATCAAGCCATCAAACTCGAGTAAAAGCGAAAGTAAAAGTACTAGAATCGCTCGATATGTTTAACGAATATGCGAAGTGGGCTATGCTACGTGAGGGTAAGGGTACAGGGCAATCGTGTGTATGTGCGTGGCATGCTGATTTTGTGCGTTGTAACGCAACGCACGACGCACTGCGGCAATTAGACAAACACTGCCGCAGGGGTTAGCAACACATCCGAAGGAAGGTAGTTCAACGAGTGGAAAAAAATGGCTATAGGAATGGGAGTACGAATGGAAAAGGGAATGGGAATGAATTGGGTATAGGAAAGGTCATGACAGCAAGGACAGCTCAATGTGGGTTGAAGCATTGGCATTCTGAATGCTTACAAGCAATGTGAGAGCAGTTGAAGACGTTGAATATAAACTTGGCTAAAGACATGTGTAAGAACATTCTCAAATACTCTGTGCTCAACATAATAATAATAATAATAATAATAATAATAATAATTTACATAGGAACTTATTTTTGTTCCTTTCTTTATACAAGTTATTAGCGATTGCGACACACTAAACTTAATAACTTCAAGAATTTGGGTTTCGTACTACAGAAGATATGAGTTTGCTGTTTGCAGTGATATCGAGCACTTAGAATAATATTTGAGACTATGGCTTTAATTGACTGGCTATAGGTCAATAGAATAAGTCACATCTTTGGAACAGAATAGTAGCCAAAAAAAGATGACAAAACTAGAACAGGAAATAGTCAAATTTGAGTTTTTAATTATAGGGAAAATACACAAAGATGACAAGAAAATGGTAACAAAAATTAAAATTTGTAATTAAGCCTTCGAGTTGCTTTTTGAACTTTTAAAGGCGTAAATATATTTTTCTTTGATATATAGGTCTAGAGAAGGAACTCATAACTTGGGTTAGTTAAGAGCCATAACCAATTTAAATACCAAGGAGTAATGACAGTGAAACTCAATTTATTATAGTATTTTACCCTGTCGGTGGTTCTAATTGCATTTTGGGACCTTTGATAACGGAGAGCTCATTACTTAGGGATCTAAAGGTCGAAGCCTGTATTTTTACCGGGACCTGACAGTGTTCCTGGCTGTGTGCTTGAGTACTGTGCTGATGGTTTTTAAAGCCATTGTTTAAACTATTTGAAGTGTCCGTGGAGTGATGCTCATTAAAAAGGGCACAAATCGAATATTCAGAATTATAGCGGTATATCTAAGTTGTCTGATATTCCTAAGAATTTTTGAGAAATTGATAACTTCTCAATCACAACATCTTTGTAGATTCGTGAAATATAGATCTACTACCATTAACTTATTAGAATTCATTCTTTTATTAAGGGTTTTCAAAGCAAGATGTAAAAGGAGGTTGTTTACACTGATTTTAGTAAGGCTTTTGACTCTGTAAATCACTCTTTGCTAATCCAAAAATTTATTCTTCTGGGATCAATTAACCAAATTAGTTGGATCTCAAAATACTTAACGCGCAGAACACAGTGTTTTATTTTAGAGTTCTGTCTCTATGTCTGTTCGAGTTCCTTCCGGGATACCGAAAGGAAGTCATCTTGGCCCCTTGAGCTTCCGTCGGTTATAAGTCATTCTCGGATAATGATGAATGCGGATGATGTAAAACTGTGCCTGTCGTCTACAGAAGCGCCAAGCTGACTTAGATAGCATTGAAGCCTGGTGTCATGTTAATTTATTAAATCTTAATTTAATTATCCTTTTAGATCCCAAGCTTAAGTTTGCTAATCGAGCCTTTGCTGTCCTGGGGTTCATCAAGCGGTTGCCAAAAGAAATTGACAGTCCCTATATTACTAAAACCCTATATATTTCACTTGTGCGTCCTATTCTTGGATATGGGTCTTGTATATGGTCACCCAATTACAAGGTCCGTAGAATCCGTACAAAAACAATTTGTATTATTTGTCCTTAGGGGTCTTATTTGGAATACAAATATTAGCTCACCTTCTTACCGTAGTAGACTTTTATTAATAAATCTTAAGCTTACCGTAAGCTTATAAATGGTGAGATTGATTCTTCTGAGTTAATCAGCCAACTTAATTGTTCAGCTCCGATCAGAAATACAGGGAATATTTTGCCTCTTTTTCTTCAAACTTGCGGTTCGAATTATGCTATCCATAACCCTTTTAGGATCTGATGCACAAATTAAAATATGCGTTTCCCATTAATAAGTTGTGTTTCTTTTATTTCTTCTATTATAACTGTTGTGTCAAGTCTATTAGTAACTAAGTCTATCTAGTAATTCGCGATCTTCGTAACCGCACGTTATGCGGCACACCTCTCGGTCGGTTGGGTAGGAGGTGGGTCGTAGTTTGCCTGGTCCGTGCGTTAAAAAGCCAGTGCTAGGTATCGTTAGGCCACTTGAATGTGCTGCTCATTACTTCAACGTCCAAATAATAATTAAAAAAATACTGAAGACTGTTTCTTTTGTGTTCAGTATCACATTACCATATAAATTGTGTATACTCCCAACGTATATAAAAGAACAGTTTCTTGCCATGACTTATGTAAATGAACAAAGGTACAAATTAAATTTTAGCAAAATTCTTATCCACCATTTACCATTTAAAGCAAAAAGTAAAGAACGATACAGCTATGTTAGGTATAACATATAATGAAAAAGTTAAGAACGATACAACTTTGATGAATCACCAAATAATTTGCAATTTCTGGAATAGGGATATTTTGTCGTAACAAATTGTTAGCCAATAGCAGAAGCACAAAAATGCTAAGGGCTTTTATCTAATATTAATAAGGACGTTTGACTTCTTGAACATATGTTTCTTAAGCAATTGGGTGCTCTAGTATTCATAATAACTAACCTGACATGGCAAACATACAACTTCGAAAGCGAAACAGCAACAAAAATGCCAAAACATAGCCAAAGCGCAAAAGAGACTCAAGTCATTGAGGGGAATTAAAAGTTGACAGCCCCTACCCTACATGTGTGTGTCTATGGGTGGGTGTTGGTGTATGTGCGTGTGTGCCGCAGTCGACACTAAATTATGCCACAAGTGCGTGACACAAGCCAGTGGCGGGTGGTATTGCGGCTTTTCCCCTTTATGGGCGGGTATGGCGTGGGGCTGGGTCGTGTAGGGTGTAGCGGAATCTGAAGTGTGGCCAGGGCATTGGCAGGTCCTTTTATTGTCTGCAGCTGTTCGTCTGTGGGCTGCTGGTTGGATATATGGGTGGGCTTAAAATGCTGCAACACAATTCACAGCACGTAGCGTAATTTTGCGATGTAGGAGTCGCTGTGGCACGAACCCAGGCGGAGGCAGTGGCAGCAAGAGTGGCCACATCTTCTGCGGCAGTTCTCCTCTGCCAGCGTTCTCTTTAATGCGCATCAGCATCGATAGTTAAATTAACTGAAGCGCACACGTGTAACCACGCTGCATTGAGCGGTGGGGCGTGGTTGTAAGCACAGAGAGAAAAGTTCGCCTCACAAGCTTTTTTTTTAATTTTCGAATTAATTTCAACATTCATTTTTCATCTTTCTCTAGTTTTTGGTAATAATATTTATATTTAGGAAATATATTTCTAAAAGTA
The DNA here is from genome assembly GCA_035043785.1 of Drosophila planitibia. Classification (NCBI taxonomy): domain Eukaryota; kingdom Metazoa; phylum Arthropoda; class Insecta; order Diptera; family Drosophilidae; genus Drosophila; species Drosophila planitibia. The sequence continues at coordinate 300,544 of JAWNMS010000042.1, read as the reverse complement.
TAAATGAAAATCCATCAAATTGCATTCAATGTTTAAGATAAGATATTTGGCTTAATGTGAGAAATCGTAAGGTATCGCTAAATAATTCAGTTGACGGCAGAACAATTTAGGCTAAATTTCAGAATTCTGTGTGCGTACCCGGGAATTTAGGCTTTTAATTTTTGTAAGTTTTGAAAATATTTAATTCTGAATTATGAAATTGAAACCACAATTATTTTTAGCGATAAACTAAATATTTCATATTCTGCGCTGTCCTTGGCGTCAAGAGCATGATTATTTTCTTTAAGAGTGATTTGTTTTTCTGAGTGCATACATATATACGCCCAAGCATACTGCAATCAGTCACTGATTGACAGACACACAGACAGTGAGATGAAGTGGACACCCCCCTCCAAAACAAAAAAAAAATGTAGAGACAGAGACAATGACAAAGAGAGATAGAGATCGATAGTTGTAGACACTTGGGCAGACAGTCACATTACATAGTCGAACTGAAACCACAAAGCCATAAAATTAACGCAGAGTTTTAGCCAGCTATCAAGCTGACATTCGGTTTAACAGGGACAAAAGGTGCTGTTTTGGGGTTAAAGTGCTCTACACTTGCGCTGCGCTGATTTATTGTCCATTGCTTTTGCACACAACTTTAAAATCGTTCAGCTAAATATGTGTGTGTGTGTGCTACATAATTATGCCATGCCACGCAGCAGCAGGTAAGCAACTTTTACTTATATGTGTGCCCTTGTGCTGCTTGGCATAAACAACACTTTCACGGACACCCGAAAAGGCGACGTGCGTCGCGACATGTTTGTTGCTGGCGCTCATGCCAACGACGACGACAATGAGGGTAGCAACAACTAAAAGCAAAAAATAACAATAACAACAACCAAAACAGCAACAACAATGGTTGCGTTTTGTCGCCAATACTTTCCACTTTCCTTTGGTTTTTTGTAGTGCGCTTTTCCATTTTTTTATGATCATTTTCAGAAGCAACTTTTGTTTTGCTCTTAAATTTAATTTCAGTTGCTTTGCTGAAGGCAAAATTGCAAACGCAAATCTTAAAAAGTTGTGCCCATAAAAAAGAAAATAAAGCAAAAATTCGAATTGAGAGCGGACTAAGTCAGGCGTTCAACTGGATAAGCCAACAAAAATATTATGAAAGTAGCGCGAATGTAATCAAATTTAGTTCACAAGTGAAAAACTGCAACAACAACATTAAGATTAATGCCTGCAGCGCAGCACTCAGCTGAGACTGTAAAATCCACGTGTGCATGTTCTGTAGTTGGTCAGGTAATCTGTAAACTGCAGCCTTAACAAACTTTATTTGACTAAGTGGGTGAGCGGGACAAGACCCTTGAATAAATACAAATGCATATACATATTTATGGAATTTTGTATAACAAGTAAAAAGTAGGAGATACCCTGAACCCAGCTCTTATACGCATTAAATCGATTAAAATACGGGATCTAATACGTACATTTATGCACCGTCTGCATAAAATGCTCGCGCCCGCTTATACTAATGAGAACAATATGAGTACGGGTCAAAACCTTCCGATCTTGATCAAATTCGAAAAATTGGAATGCTATACGTTTTCAATTGTGACTTTTATTGCTATCTATATATATTTTTATTCATATAGACAGACAGTCTGACGGACATGGCTAGATCGATTCGTCTGGTGATCTTGATAAAGAATATATATACACTCCGCGAAAATCGATTTAATGATTTTTCTTGATCCACAAAAGTTAGATTATTTAAATACACGTCAAATAAAAAATAATTAAAATTTGTAACATTATTAGAACATTTTTAATTAAATTTTTTTGTTTAAAATGAAAAATAAAATTAATATAATATGTAGAAATAAACAACCTTCGTAGCTGCTCAACTGTCGATTACCCATTTTAGCTCGACGGAACAGGTGTCCCCACATGTTGTTCTCTATGGGATTCAGGTCTGATGATCTTCCTGGCCACTCTAAAAGCTTAAAATCCTTATCCCGAAACCACCCTCTCCCGCGACACATGCATTGGAGCATATTTATTCCTGTTGGAATAAGGCATTTGGCTCTGGTTGATGCTGCATAAGCTTCACCAAAACTTCGTCCAGATCCTGAGTGAAGCACAGCGACAGCTTCGAGTAGGGAAAATCTCTCAGACTTCCTTAAATCATGCCAGTAATAATTAAAACCAGAAAATATCACATATAGCCACTGCTGTGTCCAGAACATGTTTTCTTTTGCAACATTAAATCTGGCTATGTGGTGTACCTTCGTAAGTACTGACTTTGACCTCATTTTTTGATATTTGTATCGATATTTTTATCCAGCCCAGCCTGTAAGATTGCAGACTTTTGCCCGTGTGATAATTTTAGCATGTTATCAATTGCTGATGCCGATCGACGTAATTTAATTGATATTTGTCTGGTGTTCAATTCAGTATCTTAGCTATCTCCTAAGGACAGCGTATTTTTTCCATTCTCATTCAAAATTTTTGTATGCCACTGATCTATTTCTATCTATAAAATATTAAATAAATAAAATACGTTCTTCAAGTAATTAGCTAGATACATTTTTTGGAAAATGATATGAAACTGTTTAATAGTATACATGAGATTTGAATTAGAGTGTTGGAGTGTTAGTACAATACAATCGCTAAATTTGACTTTCAAAAATTGGAAGTTGTCGCAAATCCATTTGGAAACATCATTGAATCCTATGTTACCGATATATTTGGTAATATTATATGTGATTGTTCAAAAAATGAACTAAAATGCGCCTACAGATTATCTTTTCTATTTATTGCCAAGGCTAAGCTAAAAGTCTAGAATTAAGTTAATAAATTCAAGGACTTCAAATGACTATTAAAGTGAATAATGAAACTAAGCTTGAGTGCTTAAGTAAGTACGAGAATCGTTACTTAAAGTCAGTTTAGCTGTTCGATTCAATTGTTTTACTCATTTTTTCATATGTCTGCTAAAAGTTCATAATGCAATTCATTAATTAACATTCGAAATGATTTGCAAGTTGTACGTTTACGTGTCTATGGATAGGTGTGGATGTGTGAGTGTATGTTTGTGTATCGCAGCAAGAGAGGCTGCTTACGGGCAACAACTTTTTGGCTCTTTGCGAGGCGCAACAAAATGTGCGAAAACTCTTTGAAATGTTCCCCTTGTCAGGGGCTAAACGCATTAGGGACACGCCTCCCGCTTTCCCTGATGCCCCACCCCCACCAGACCAACCCTACTCAGCGCACATAAGTTGCAGATGTGTGCTCACAAGCGTGCCGCATCATGCTGAGTCGTGCAGGTGACGTAAATGGGGGCGTGGCAATTAAACAATAACAACAGCCTCTTGGCTTGGCTAACATTGTTTTCGTGTACCACACACACACTCACACACATATATCCGCATACACATGCACATACAAACTGTAGTAGCTGCTGGAGTAGCTACTTCTTTGGCAGCCGGCGCCAAAGTTTTTTAATTTAAAAACTTTTTGCTGAGACTTGAGATTTGTCGGGGTGTTGGGGGTGGGGATATGTGTGTGTGTGTGATGGGTGAGAGGCGGGGGGGGGGGGTGGCTGAGCGGCCAAAAGAGAAACAGACGCCTCATGAACAAGTGTAAATATTGGCGGTGTGTACTGTGTGCCACGCCCATAATGACACCCAATAACAGTCGGATGAGACTCATCATCAACTTGTCGTCGTCGTCGTACTTCCTTCTTGTTATCGTTGTTGTTGTTGACGTCCTGTTCGCATCCTTGACCTGTGCAAAATGCTCTGACATTCCAAAAGATTTGTGTTTTCTGACAGCGGCCAAAAGTTGCCAAGGCAGATGCCAAAGATGCTGCTGTTGCTGTCGCATTTGCTGTTGCCGTTGCATGCTGGTATTTTGTGGATTTGTGTTGTAGTTGCATGGAAAACTTACCGCACTGCAGGAACTTCGAGTATATCCCATTCAACGGACGTATAGAACTCGGAGAGATCCACGCCTACTTCAACCACGTTGGTGCCGTTCAGTTCATCGATGTGACGCAGATCGACCTGTCATTTGAAACAAAAAAGACAAAAGAAATAGAAAAAGAGATCGACTTTGAGTTAATAAATTACAATTATCCTGAGCGTGCGGGAGAGAGGCAGAGATTAACTTAAAAATAACAGAGCTACACGCGTTGACAACGCACATAATTGACCTATAGGAAATTGAGATGGAGCTAAAGGGATTAGTTCCTTGTCACTACACCAATATTCCATCATGCTTAATATGACTTATTCTCTCATTTCATTTTTCTAATTGATAAGTTAAAAATATTTAATATTAATCAAGATACCGTTCAGAGAGCGATTTTCAATATGGCAATGTATGTTTTTTACAGTCAGTTAAGTTTATAGAACTCAATCCAAGCTCGAAATAAACTCTATATATGAGGTCGACTTTGATCAACTGAATTTTAGCAACTATTTCAAATAAAAGCTATAAGTCTTAAATTACAAATGAAAAAATTGAATATGTTGCACTTTGACTAAATGAAAATGCCCAAATGCACAGGCAACACGAACTCATTTGAAAAAGCCAAGTAGTAGAGGGCATTAAGAGCCTGGAAACTAGATCTAAGCCAGTCAAGTTTGCACTTCAGTTTCTGTTTCAGTTTTATCCAGCTCGGCACGAGTGCAGCTGACAGGGCATGGACACTGCAGTATAAGTGCAGGATGTGGACAGGACATCGCTGCAATTGGCATGCCAGACGCACAACTGGCACAAGCTTCAGCCCAAAGCAGCTGTTCATGTATTCCGCAAATACACTTTGCTCGAAGCAGCAACAGCAACTTTGACATGCGCCTCGCCATGCACCAGAAAGCAAATTGAATATTAGTGCTTCTTTCATTTTGATTGCGCATGTTATTTATGCTATAAAGTACGGCAACATTAGATAGACTCAAAATAAGTTTGCTGGTTTGCATTACATTGTGGTGCAATACAGAAGTTTTTCCCAAAAAAAGATTCAAAATCAGTTATTAATAGTTTATGTGCAAATACTTAATACATACACTTATAAAAAAGATTTGTTAAATATGTTAGCATGTGAATCTGGGAAAGAAAGCAAAAATTAATTCACAAGGCACAGTGGTGGATTTTTCGGTTCTATGATTGCTGAAATCGGTAATTAAAATAATCATAAAACCTTTATAAATTCATATAAAACATAATAAGATGAAATAAAAAACTTAAATATTTACTACAATAAAGCGAATACCTTTCAATATAATTTTATTATTTGACTATTTCGATTATTTCGACAATAATAGTTGACATTAGCGAGTAGTATTAATTTATTAAGATTGTGAATTCTCTCTTAGTTTGTGACACAACTAATTTATAAAAAATTCTGACCTAAGACTGTTGGTAAAGCTCTTGTACAAACAATATTATTTGCTTTTAAGGATATCATTGATTTTAAGTGAGATAATAGAGAGTGCATCAGAATTTCGGCATCTGCATGATAATTTTCGGCACTTGGTTTTTGTTGCGATTGTCGTTTGGGATTTGGTGGGGCGTCTGTGTGGCGTTTACGCCTCAATGAGCTAACATGGCGAGAGAACGGGTCTTGGGTCGTGCTGGGAGTAATGGGAGGGATGCAAGAATTATTCTTTTCGCAGAGGTGTGCGATGAAAAAAGCGTGAAATTTGAAAAGTGACGTTAATTCGATTTGAAGCTCAATTGAGGCGAGCTTAGTCAAGTTGAGTGGCGTTGCTGATGGGCGGGGTACAAAAACGTCGATTTGTACCAAATCAAGTGTGAAAATTTAGCCTTTGAGCACACATGCCTAGGCAGGCACTATGGAATTCATTAGCAATGTACAAGTGCAGACCGAAATGTCCATAAGAGACTTTCATTAAAACATTTTTTTGAATGTTTATACCCTGAACCCATGATGATTAAAAGTTATATAACAGTCAGAGGGAAGCCTATCTGTCCCTGGCTCCCTTTGGTGATTATCGACAAAAATCGAAAATATAGCTATAGCTTTCTCATTAGAATGGGATATATCTTAGCATAACTTTGAATAACTGTACGAATCGTATCAATATTTATTAACTTACATAAAACATAAAACTTACATAGATACATTGGAATACATTAGTGTTGGTCTCCTTTCATTTCTGAGATGTACGTATGATAGATAAAGAGTTGGGATCGACCTATCATTTAGGCTAATTTGTAAGTTCAATTTGTAAAATATTTTCAAACACAAATGTATGTTGGCTAAAGTGCATATTTGCACCATAGTACTGTGTCGGCATGTTCTGCTTCTCGCAACATAAAATTAGGCAATTGACGTTCGCTGCCTTTCAACATGAGCGGGTAGCAGCAGCAACAACAAAAGCTGGAATTAGACAGGAAGTGGGTGAGCCTTGCCAGGTGCAAATGTTGCTGCTGATATAAGTAGTTGTAGCTGTGTAACTGTGACAGCAAATGTAGTTGTAGCTGTGTATGTGTGTGTAACTGTACCTGTAACTGTAACTGAAACTGCTGAAACGGAAATTGTTATTTTAAGTGGTAGCGGAAATTTCACTATAAGGAAGTAACGATTTACTGAAATATTTCCGACGCTGAAAGATGGTGTGGCAGGCAACAAAAAGTAAGTAAAGCAAAATAGATGAAAGAATGCAGAGAAAGGGCAGAAAGGTGGAAAAGTCATAAGGAGACCGTTTTCATGCTGTGGGGCACAGTTGACAGACAATTGTAAATGCTTTCAATTCACAATGAAGCAGCTATGGGCGACGAGTGACGAGCGTCCATCAAGCCGTCCAGTTTCTATGTCCGTCCTGCCTCCCTCCAACCACCAGCCTGCCACACTCTCTTCATCTTGCTCATTGTTTTCATTGGTTGGTGTTCGCTGCTGCTTCAGGAGAGTTTATAAATATTCTATTGTATGGCTCTGTTGATACCACTTATTGCGGTTGATTTATGCGCAACGCAAAAGATGTACCCCTCCCAAAAATGAGGCGTTGAAAGCGACAGCAACATAACGTACAACAATTGCTGTCAACTACATTTAAATACAAGCAAACACACACACACATACATTAGTATTTCTGCTGTTAAATATATATGCATATATATATATATATATATATATATATATATATATATATATATATATATATATGTATACATGTATACACACAAACACACGCACATACAAAGCAAAGTAAGAATTTTGCAGTCGGGCGTAACCGGCTACGGAATGCTCTGTACCATTGAGGGGGTGGAGGCGGTAGTGGGTGTGTGTGCCTCCAGCTCTAAAATGATCAATTAATCTTTAAAGAGGGTAACTAGTTCAGCTCAAAAACTGTGTAAGATATTCCACGATTTCCTGATTTTTGGATTTGAGGCGTGGGTGGGTATAGTCGGTGCCGACATTACATCAAATTTAGATACTCTACTACTACTACTATCGACTTACGATTATCGATTTGATCGTTACCCATCCAGTCCAACCAGACACAGACGAGTATATGTCCCAAGCTTTAAGGGTGTCGGAAAAGATGCGTTCATACATTTTGCAAAACAAATAGACTCTTATACCTAGCGTGACCGGGTATAAAAAGTAAGTAGCCACGTTTTTGTAGGTGTCGTGTCGTAGCGTGTCAAATTTTCGTATCGTCAGGCCTCTTTATGTGACAATGTACGTTGGCTTTTTAGCAAATTAGTGTCAGCTGGCAAGTGTGTAGACTCCATATACATATATACATATATACCTTTGAAGAAATGAGTTCTATATTCGACATTTAAGCCTTGCATTATGGTTTTGTGTGATGGTACAAGCTCTCGAGAGCTCTGAAAACTTGGAATACCGCTATTTTGTCATTCATGGCAAATCGACGTGGTAATGTTATTGGCAACAAAGGACAAAAACATTTTTTTTACCATTGTATAGTATTCATTTTACTGATAAAATAAAAAAATTTCCAATATGACTTTTCAAACATTTTTATTTTTTTCATTGCTGTGCCGCTTTCCTTAATATAAACAATTTTCAGCAAATTCAAATGATTCGAGTATACATTTTTCGGTATGTAATGTTTAGGCTTCAATTTTTTTATTTTTTTGAATATTCAATAGAGTTTTTCAAAACCGAAACTCTAAAAAAGAGAGATTGTTATTTTTTTATTTGTATTTTTATGCTATTTTTTCTTCCGCAGTTGTGTTGTATATTTACACAAGATGTTCTTCTGGGTGCAAGTTAAGCATCGTCGACAACCGGTAAGTGTTTGACTGAGTGGAATGCTTTTTGCCTGATTGACAATGCTTAATGAGCTAGGTGCTCAACGAGTGTAATATACATTGACAAAGACAAGCCGTAATTGAATGCAAAGCAATTCTCGTTTGCGTCGGCCATAAGCGAGAAGCAATGCGATGCACTATGAAAAGTGATTGAGAAAACGAGTGTCATATGAAACGATGAGAGCTAAACGCTGCAGAACTGTCAGAGTGAAAGCAAAGCTGAAAATATGACGTCAAGTATGAATGCCAATGAAGACATGTTCAGAAATCGAAAATTACCAACCAAGTCCTTCCAATTCAAGCTGATAAGCAAACACTACATACCTGTATACCTTTGCTGCTTTCTTCTGCTTTGCGTCTATTTTTACAGCTCTATTCAGTTCTCACATTGACTTGCACTTTGTTTTTTTATTTGGTTCCGATTTTGACTTACACTTTGCATTTCCATATTATTCTGGCTTTCTACTTTGCATATCACTTTGTTCATTGCCTTGGGTTATACATCACTTTTTTCTTTGCTTCTTGCTTTGCCTCTTAGTTTTCTTCTCACTTCAATTTGTTATGCTTATCGTTCTGCGATGGTTGCAATGTCAATGATCTCATAAGAAGCACACATTCAGCGAATTTTATAAATTTATGTATGAGTTGCGTCATTAAATATGCTGCAAGAAGTGTGTGTTGCCTTGAGTGTGTGTGAATGTTTGTGTGTGTTTGATGTGATTGAAGGCCCTAGTCATGCAAATTACAAGCAGTTCTGTTAGTTGCACTACGCAGTAACTTTGTGCAATTTGTGCTTGGCCACCGTTAACAGAAGCTAAAAACACACACACACATATATTTGTATTTATAGCAACGAGCATCCTTGAAGTAAAGAAGGTTTGATTCAAGGCGGGGCACATTACGCCTGTGGCAAACGACAGGTATGACTTTTTATGTGGCACAATGCTAAGCACCGAATGTATTTAACCGGCAGGTGGGCGGGAGAGCTGGCTAAAGAGTTGCTGCTGTCGAGTGCTGCGGGCCATTTGTCGGCTCATTTGCGCTGAGCTGCAAAGTAGCAACAAGCATGAGAATGCCGTTCTAATGCTACTTCATTAGCCTTCAAGTCGTTGGCGGGTGGTAACATTAAATCGCCCACGCCAATGCCAACAGTCGGCAGCACCTGTTTCATACCGCACACTCCATGCCACATGCCACATGCCACATGCCACATGGCAAAATTCAGCGTCAGCTGCATTCGCTTCAGTTATCTTTATGAGGTCTCAACTGGCGCTGCTGTATTTTTGTCATTGCCGGCAGGTGTCAACCTACCTTATTGTCCTATAGTTACCAGTGTCTCCTGTGTCCTGTTGTGTGTGGGTGTGTGTGTATGTGCTTGTATGCTTTCGAATCGCCAGAGCCAATTTTATGTGAACCGTTTCGGTGTGTGGTCATAAAATGTACGAAATTCTATGCCACAACAACGAATCATGAGAGAATTTGGATTTATGACCAGTAAACCAGCCGTAAGACTTCATTTCGCTCGATTAACTCATTCGCAGGACCCAATTTCTAGAAGTGCAGAAAGCACGGAGAGCAATATATTTTTCAATGAGATAAAATTCCAATTTGCAATCCGATAAATTTGACTTGGCTTAAAACCTATACACAAGTCAAACTAACCAACATCCTATTTGCACCAGTACATACAGACCACTAAATATTACCGCAGTTTATTGCTTACTGAAATTCAATTAAAATTACATATTTTGAAAGAGTTAAGTTTAAATCATTATTAACTCAACTTCACAAAATAAGCAAAATTTAAAATAAAATTGACTAAATATGAAAACAGTGGCATTTAAGAAAGCACTGATAAAAGCATTTGCAACAATATTAAAATACTCTCTCTCTCTTGTTGTGAAAGTTATTAAGCAGTTTTACCTGGAATCCATCGTAAGTCCAACTGCCGAACTTCATGACGCATGTTTGCTCATCAAATGGAAAATATTCGACATCGATTTCGCAGGAGCTCTTATAAATGGCCGGTGGTCGCCACTCCACGCGCCCTGTGTAGTTCAATGTTGCCTTTGTGGCCAGCGTCACTTCGAAGTTGCCATCGGCGCTAATAGGGGAAATGTGAACGAATGTTAGAATGAGGTACACATTTTTGGATAGACTAAGCTTGGTTATGGGAATACACTCACTTGTTGTAGAGCACAATATCTGGTCGCCAGATGTGATCGGAGGGCACATGAAGCATTTCGACACCGCCATATTCCTTGGGCTCCCATTTGAGCTTGTAGTCGTACCAGGACTGCTCCACCCACAGATTGGTGGTCATTATTTGATTCTTCAGATTGACATCAATCAGTTGCGATAGCTTCAGCTTGATGCGCACCGTCAGCGCATCCGTGACATTTACAACGGGACGCACCAATTTGTTGTAATTGCTAAGCAGATCGTCGTACAGTCGCTTTGCATCCGGATTCGCTGTGCTGCCTTAAAAATAAAAAAGATACACTAATTTACTCAAACACACACACACACATAAACATCAATATATATGTAAGTTAGAGCTGATCCGTTATACGAGCATAAGCTGTCAGTTGGGACTATTATGCCCATTATTCTTATCAACTATCTATGGCTATTCGCTCCAGTCTCTATTTTAATTTCCATTTCCACTTTCAACGCACAACGCTGCGTATGCGCAATGCGGCAATAAATGTGCCACACATTAAATTAATGATGCTCTGATAATGGCATCACAATATGCTTGACCAGCCACACCTCCCACGACACCGCCCACTCACAGCCATAAGTCCCTCGAATTGTCAGCTCCCTGTGGACATTGCTAATTAGCTTTGCTTTTGGCTTATTCGGTTGAACGACTCGAAAACCGAGAAATCTTATAATTGATTTATTTTTACGTCTGACTGTTGGTATACCCTTGCAAAGGGTCTTACAATTATGACAGACGAACTTTGGGAATTTATTGAATCTGATCGATAAATTTCTTCGTTAGGTGCAAATCAATATTATTACTCTACTCATACTCTGAACTTACATTTCTTTTAATTCTAAAACAATCCAGCTATAGCAAATTATTTTTAAGTAAGCTTTTCTGGTTTCCAACTCAGATTAAGGCCATCTGTAAACAACTAAGTTATTGCAAACAACTAAGTTTTTACTATTGATAATCGAACAACTGAATATTTTCAAAAATGTATAAAATTATATATACCATATCTAATAAAAAATAAATAAACACAGCATTTGAAAGTGTATTTAATGTTGGTTATAATTTATGTACTTTTCTGCTTGCTATCATTTGTAGTAACGTTGTCAACCGCCTAGGAATGAAAACTATCCTAATGCGCTTAGACTTTAATACAAGCATTTTTATGGAGAGCCCCAATTCACTCCACCATTCACCACATTTGCCTCATCCGACATGTCGCATTGGTAGCCAATGTAATAATGATAAGCTGATTAGTGAGCGATTCGTCTAATGACATTGGCGACAATTTAACATCTGCTCGTGCTTGGCTTGGGCCAGGAGGATGCCAATCAAATGGCTCGCTTTGCATGCAGCCAGCCAGCAGACCGGGTAACCAGGCAACTAGGCAGTCAGGCAGTAAGGCAGCCAGTCAGGTCTGTCGGCCAGTTGGATTTAGTGAAGGTTGACTGCAGGACTGGTTGGCCTGAATCGCTTTTGCTGCCATTAATGTCGCATTAGCTCATTTCCTGCATCATTAAGGGGCACCTGCAATTTTCGCACAGTTACACCACATGGGGGCCAGAATTGTGCTACCATCCTGCCATCGAGTTGCTGTCATCCAGCCAGTTGGAAATTAGAGACAGTGTGGGCGTGGCCCTAATCAATTTAGCTGGCTTTCAACTTTGATAAGTCACGCACCGGCGCTGCTGCTATCGGGGCAAAGTTAAGTGCTCCAAGTGCGGCCTCCGCTGCAAGAGTCTTTTAAAAATTAACTACCTACGTATATTTTGTTTTATACGCTGAACCCATTATTATTTTGTGTGTGTGGCACACTTTATGCCTCTCCGGGGCAGTATCAATCCGATGGTGATCTTTAAGACTACATCGCTTTTCCCATGCAACTTACAGCACTGTAAGCCTACAACTTTACCGGATATTCAGTCACTCATTCGCTTATACGCTTCACAAGGTATGTGACACTCTAGTAGCACGGGAGTGTGTGGCTGTGTGTGCACTTGTGGGCATGGGTTAACGTTGTTGTCGCCCACGTGGGAAACATTAAGTTAAACGGACCTTTGCGACGACCGCTTTTGTCGCCTGCCTTATTCAGGCTCACACTACGTATACTTTATATGTCACATTTTAGATGCTTCTCTGCCTTCTATGTGTGAGTGTGTGTATGTATTGGTGTTAATTGACTGCTTTCAATGCCCACATATGGCCTGACAATCACATTAAGGTAACCCAAAAGCACATTTTATGATTGCTTTGCGTGTCGTACATTTCCCGTGACAAATTATTATATGCATACAGACATATATACATGTACGTATACATGTATTTATGCTTTTGACTCATTTTGGTCACTAGACAAAAGATTGCAGGATAATTTAATTTTCATGCCAGACACATGCTAAAATCCGATTACCGCAAATGCTCTTACATTCGAATTATTTCGTATTCGGAATTCGTCCAGCTTTAATGTTCGTATATCTTTATGCTCATCTAAACTTAGAGAAAAGCCCTATTACCTAAGTAATCATATCGTAAGTTTAACAGTACATTTATGATTCTGTTATAATTAACGGATTTCTTTGGCAGCCATTGCTTAAATCCGATTCAAAATCTGATCTCAATTCCTAATGATTTCAGGAGTATGCGAATATTTTGGCAAAAGGTATATTCTTATTTATTGTGCTTGCATAGTTAAGCTGACAGTTTTTGGCTGTACTAAACTGCAATTTTGTTGTTTGTGCCACAAAAGAGGGCAAAATGCCATATGCAACGCCATTGCTGACTCCATGACTCTTGTCCAAGTATTCTTTTCTATCTCTCTCTCATTCTTATTTTCTCTTACTGTTTTTGTCGCTATATATCTCTTACTTTGTTTACTTATTTGTTTGGCAGTGCGTATTTGGGTCACTTCTTATATACTTATTAGCTATGACTATTAGAAAATTTATATATGCGCGTGGGTGTAGGAAACGTCACAATAATTAATACACATTGCGTATACGCGCCGTTGCACTATACGCCGACTTTTGCTGTACTCTTTGCTGCTCACATTGATTTTAATTAACAGCAACGATTTTCACATTGCATCGCACTTAAGGCTGCACACCCAACCTATCAACACAGTCCATGGTCTCTTCTTGACCCATTGCAAGCAAGTGAGCAATTATGACTAGTCGTTATTGAGATTGCCTGCTTGTAATTTTACTAACAAATTGAGGTGCAGCTTCTTCAACAGTAATTGGCATTCATTAAGGACGATGCCAGCTGACAGTTCTGAAACTGAAACTCTACAACGCACTCATTTTAATTTGACTTGCCAAATTGTGTGTTTTTGTGAGTGTGTGCGTATTTTCACTTTTTTTCTTCTGTATATTCTTCTTCACCTTAATCTTATTCTGTGCCTGTGCTTCAGATGCCGCCTCGTCTTTGCCGAGTTGTGTATTTACTCGACTACAAGGCGAATGCAATTTTTGTGTAAACAACGCCATAAATTCCAATGGCTTAACAGGGAAACGTTAGCGCGGAGAGACAAGGCCAAGTGAACTTGCTGCTGCACGACGGGCAGGCAGGTGGTGTCATCCGGATGCTGGAGTGGATTCGAAAACAGACGGACGGTGATTGGCTAGTTGGCATCACAAGAAGCCAGAACTGTTAACGAGCTCTACTTTAAAAATCCACACGAATTCTACAAGAGCTAGAAATATCAAATTTGGGTTGCAGATTGCTTTAAAATTGTTGTATTTTACTTAGCGCGCTCATAAATATCGTGCTATTTGGCTTACAAATCTCTAGCTATTCTCAAAATTGCATAAAGACCGACGTACTAATCCCTGTTAAACAGTCGTAAATCAAAACGATGTAAATTTAATTTTGAGTTTAGCATTTATTAATTATTTTCAAAATATTAATGCTTCAAAGGTTGGATGAAATCAATTTTTTATCGATATTAGGAACGTTAATTTAGGTATTCCTGTACAGTACGATATGTACTCTCCAGCTGGAAAACAGACATTTAATAGTCGAGCACTCTCGACTGGAGCATACAAGCGTGTTTTTATGATTTTGTTTTGTCCACGACTTTGCACTTTTAAACTTTTAAAACGCTTGAAATTTACACGCAATTATTGTAAATGCAAGTGTATGATAACTGAAAAAAACGCAAAATAAACAAAATAAAAATATAAGGATGAGAAGGGCAGGAACTTTCAAGTGCAACTGCAGTGGCAGTTGCAACAGCTAGTGGGCCGTGGGAACATGAATTATAAAACACTGCGTCAAACCATTGCGGAATGTGTGAGAGGTGTGAGAGTGGGAGAGAAAAAAGGATACAGTAGGGACACTGAGCCTTCTGGCCATGTGCATTGAGATTTCGACTAGGAATGTTCCTGACATACTGGCCGCATTCAAATTTTTTGGTTGTTGTTTGTTTGGTCGTTGTTGTTGTTGTTGTCTGGTATGCGTCAAGCGCACATACCCTCTTAGCTGTTGTGGCATGTGCTTCATTGCGGCCGCTAGGAGTCACATAGCCATCGGAGCACTACGTGGCCATTTGGCTGCCATTGTCAACAGCCAAGAAATAAAAAAATAGGGCATTGAGCAAAAAGCATGAATGTAGTGACCAAAAACGAAGAAATATTATTAATTGTTAACGTTGTTGCATCGATTGCACAGTGCTCCAACTGTTATCCAATAGGGTGCAGCAATCTGCACTCGCTACGCATGTGACTAGGTATTTGAGGAGGAGGTTGTTTCAACAAATTTCCATCTCATTGGGCAGATGGACAGACAGACACAGAATAAAGGGAATGGACTGCTTGGAGTGGTATCCCTTTGTTTTTGTTCTGCCATCTGTCTGAGGTTAGTGTGTACGCTCAACACACATTCATATGCAAAAATAAATTGGAAAGTCGGACTTGCCCAATATATATTTCAGTCAAAATACAAAAAGTTGAGAGTACTTGAAATTGAACACTTGTAGAAATGTGAAATGCCACAAGTACTTTATAACCTTTCAATATGCTGACCAACGTTCCCAATATACATCAAAAAAATTTTTGACTTGGTCTTCACACTTTGAACGTTATAAAATAATTGTATTTATTAACAGAATAATGAATTAATATGAGATTTATTAAACAACTGAGGCCACAATGATTATTTTAAAAAATAAATCAAGGTTCGACTATGAATTTTTCAAAGGAAGCTGTGGTTAACCTCTTTTTGGAAAATTGTTTTTATCGGATCGTTATGATTCACTTGCTGAGCATATGTATTATGTTAATCTGTCAAATTCGACTTAAATGAATACCATAATATAGCAATTTTATGGCAATTAAGCGCTATGCAAATAAATAGAACGAAATTGTTCAATAAAACCAATAATGATTGCCAATTATTATTTAAATAATTTTATTTGCCCAAATTAAAGTTATCATCTGATTTGGCTGTTTGGCTACGACGGCACAAATATTTATTGTGTTCAATATATTGAACACAGCTATGTAAGTTTGCATGCGTGTGTGAGTGTGTGAATTGGAGAGGTGGTTGCGATCTATATACACTCCGGGAAATTCGATGAAAGGCACTCGTGCTTATGGTTTTAAAAACTGCACTAACGGGACCTTGTTTATGTTCGTTTTTCCACGATTTTTGCATAATTGTTGTTTTTAAACTAGTTTGCGTGCAAAATTTGATTAAGGGCAGTCACTTTCTTGCCGTCTGATAAGGAAGCAGGGCGTTATATGGAATTTCTTTGAATGGGATAATAAAGTATACATATTTACTTAATATCTTATAAGTCAAAATAGATCAGTTGCTTACAAAAATTTGGAATGGGAAAGGAAAAAATACGCTATCCTTGGGAGATAGCTAGCATCCTTACTTACAAGGATACTGAATTGAGCAACAGGCAAATATCAATTAAATTACGTCGATCGGCATCAGCAATTCATAACATGTTAAAATTAAACGAAAGCTACAACAAATAATGCTAAAAAACCAATATTAAAAAAAGTATCACTAGGGTATCTAAAATTCTATTTAATTTAAGGCTACAAAAATATCAAAACATCGTGTTCAACAAATTTTATCAGGTGGTGATCGATTGATTTGGACGAAAATTAGGTCAAAGCTAGTATTAACGAAGGCACATCACATAGCCAGATTAAATGTTGTAAAAGAAAACATATTCTGGACACAGGAGTGACAATCTGTGGTATTTTCTAATGACAACAAATTTAATTTCGATGGTCCAAGCGGTTTAAATTATTACAGGCATGATTTAAAGAAGTCTGAGAGATTTTCCTACTCGAAGTTGTGGCGGTGCTTCACTCAGAATCTGGACGACGTTTTGGTGAACTTTATGGGCAGCAAGATCACTCGACCTGAATCCCATAGAGATCAAGTGGGGACACCTGTTCCATTGAGCTTAAGTGGGTAAACGACAGTTTAAGACAGTTGAGCATCTACGAAGGCTTTCGTTAAAGACTGGTCCAAAATCCCACTATCTCAGTTCTATAAAGTTGCTGAATCGATGTCTATTAGTACTGCCTCTGATCGAACTTCGCACGTTAACCACACTTAACAAAAAAAATAATAATACAAAATTTTATTTAAATGTTAAAAACTTAATTCTTTTTTTATTTGACGTGAATTTGAAATAGCGAACTTTTGTGGAACAATAAACAATTTTTAAATTTTATTTTCAATTTTATAATGAAAGAATCAAGTGGCTTTAATCGAATTTCGCGGAGTGAAATGTGAATCGATGGCAGCAGCACTTATTTGTCATCAAATGCAATCGATTCAAATCATTCATGCATTTCCAATCTGTGGAGCATTCAATGGCACTCAAACTGAGCACTGGCCGATTGCCCAACACCAGATTTCCCCAATCCTACAAACAGTCACCGCCACTGATCTTCCCAACGCCGCTTAGCTTTTGTGCACCTGTCACTCGTAAATGCGTCCATAGCTTAAATGGTAATAATTTTGCAGAGTGTCAGTGACGACCATTAACTATCAAACCACTGCCTGCAGCCAGCCTCCATCCCCCACCAACTCCCCATCTCTCACTATTGTCCACTATCATGCTCTCCTCCATCGCACATTCGTTGATGTCGATGTCGTTGTCGTTGTTGTTGTCGTTGTCATAGGTATTGCGTCCTGCCTGATGAATTGAGCGTGAGCACGTGCATGATCCCCATCATCATTTTTTATGGCCATGCGTCAAAAATAAGGCATGCTGCGCTGCACGCCTTCCCTCTACACCATCTTCCACTCCCACCTCCTAATGCTACCACCCCATCCGTACCTCCTGCCAATGTGTCAAATTGTTGGCCCTAGCGTCAAATCGACACGCACCGAAAGTTTCTAATGACACTGCCTTGATGTACATATGAAGTGGAAGGGGCGTGGTCGGAGGCATGGTGATAGGACGTTCTAGCTGTATCCGGAACTTCTGGTTGGCATCAAAGCGCTAATGTACGCCATAGGGCAAAAGAGAGAAAGAGCTGGAGAGGGATAGAGGGGGGTGAGAGCGAGGGGAGAATGTAGAACTCGGAACGGAAGTAAAAAAATGTCGGAAACACGAACACAGAGTGAAGCTGGAGGTTATGATGACAGAGTAGGTGGGGAGAGAGGAGAGGGGAGAAAAGAAGTAAGCATCAATTCTATCGTTCACATAGTTAATATATTTTCTAACGATTCGGGCGCGCATATTGAACTGAACTTGTGTTCTTGCCATTCACTGCTACGCCCTCTCCGAACTAAAAACCAAACCCCAATCCCAACCATAACGATGCCAAGGCAATAGACCAGCTTCCCACACTAATGTACGTATATATAGATATATGTATGTATGTGCGTATATGTGTGTGTGTGTATTCATTGACAAGTGAAAAAGCATGAAACACTTTTAGCATTTATACGGTGCTAACAGCAGCTGGCTTCCATTTTGATACGATACTCTGTTGCCATAAAATGTTAAGGCGGACTCAAAAAGCCATCTAAAAGTTTAGCAAGAAAGAACAACTACATATATTATATGCCTTTGTATATGGGAGTCCCCCTGCTCGTGTCTAAATTTAAATTTTACTTTAATAAGCCAACCGACTTTTTCTAGAGGGGCTACATGTTAGTAACTTTGGTCTGGAAGTAAACAGAATAGTTGTTCACACAAAAGATCATATTTTGACCGATAGTCTCTATGGCACCTATATTCTTATAAATTTATACTGACAGCTCCAATTCTTATCAATATTGCTTTAAATTTGAGAGACAAGTTTGCATTGACGGATAGAGCAACTGATGGACATTGCTAAATATCGACTTATTAAGAATATGTATACTTTATGAGGTCGGAGTTGTCTCCTTTAATATATTGCACACTTCGTATCATAATATCCTCTTCAGAGGTAAAAAACAATATATGCATGCCTTACCAACACCTACTAACAAGTATTTTTTCTATACAGCAAGTAATAATTCCTTTATTTCTTAAGTCCTCAATGCCACAACTGTTTTTTTGTTGTCTTGTATTGCTTTTTGTTTTTGTTATATACCTGCTACATTAATGAAGCTCACAATTTGTACTCAATTGGAAAAATAATTGTTTGAACATCTTAATCTATTTCTATATTAATATTAACTATAATACATTTATAAAGAATTAATATTACAATTAACACAAGTAAGAGTTCTGGCAACTAGACCTTCAGATTAGAATATTAACATTACTAAATACTAACGAATCAAATGGCGGAATCGGAAGTGCAGCCATTGAGAGAAGCTGTAGCCACCAAGAATACCGATGGAATACCCAAAAGCGCGTTGCGAGTGAGACAAATATCGCAATATGTGTGTCTCATAAATCTAATATCGATTAATGTTTAAAAAAATCTGCGGCTACAGTGAAGCAACCTCCCAACAGTCGCTCCTCTCCCCCAGCCAAATTCGCATATGTCAATGTCAGTATGGTAAGGGCGCCGCGCTGTTAACGGGTGTAATTGGGGCGGAAGGGGCGGAAGGGGCGGAAGGGGCGGAAGGGGCGTGGGGGTATATGAGAGTAGGCACGCCCATTTGCCAATAAATTGAAATGCGCGACCATAAAATCACTTAATTGCGAATTCGTGTCGCTGCCAGTACGGCAAGCGGCCAATTCAACACTCCAAAGATAGCTGTGCAAGTGTGTGAGTGTGTACTTGAGTATGTCAATCAGAGTGTGTAATTGCAGTAAGTGTGGACGTATCCCACTCCGGACGCACCAGCCAACCAGCTGTCTCATCCCTCAGCAGAGCTTGCAGAATCCCATGGAGAAAACTGAATATAACAAGTGGAAGATGAAGTGGGTGGAATGGGGCAATTGAGCGTTTGGGAGAGCTATTCATTTATTGGGTACTCGCTTCTTGTGTGTATGTGTGTATTACTTGACGATTATGGCAAATTGATTTGTTTGTACCATTAGATATGCCGCGCACTTTGCGGCTTTTAAATGCCGCACACGCAAGTGCCCGGAAGACAAATGAGCAATTGGCGGTTGTCAGCGAAAGACTGCAAAATGTGTGTGTGTGTCTGCGCGTGTGTGTGTGTGTGTGCGGTTAGTATGGCTATGGCTATTGCTATCAGGTGATACAGCCAGAAAACAAGAGCAAGGGAGAGAGAGCAGGAGGTAAGTGAAAAATTAGCACCAGTTATCGACAGTCCTTACAAGTGAGAGTTTCTTGCAAATTAAAATAAATGGCTCGATAATGGCTAATGCTAATGGAACCCCAGCTAATGGCAATCGAATAAATGCTCCCAGTCAGCTGGATAGTTGACAAGTTGACAGCAGTAGTACTAATAGTGGTAGTAGTAGTAGTCGTAGTAACATAAACAAACAAGCTTGCTAAGTAAGGTAAGCAATTGACAGCTGGAAATGCGGGTCAAGAAGCCGGCCCATTAACACCTGAGTGGATCAATAAGTTGTTGTACTCGACATTGTTTACTACTCGGGCTGCAGTTTGGGCTGACACCAATACTGTGGATATTCAGTCAAGATATTCTTGCACATTTGGCTGGATGACATTGTACAAAAGCCACGACAACAACACATCCTTACACACTCATCGAAACACAACAAAGTTGCAACGCCATCTGAAAATTGTTAGCTGACGTGACCAAAGAGGCAAGTTGTAATATGCGTTGCACCAGATATGAACTATTAAAAGTACGCATACACATGCAATAATATACATATACGCACACACACCGACAAACACACACATTCGTGCTGGCTGCTCTCAAGTGCTGTTGCTAACAAATTTGTATGCCATACTCAGAGAAAAGTTTGCGCTTTGATAAACAAATACAAAAAGCAGATGGGGCTACCCCTTTCACTTACACGCCACCCCCATTCACCACCCCCATTCACCATTCCTTACCAACCAACATACCCTATTACGACTGCCCCGCTGCATACAT
The DNA here is from genome assembly GCA_035043785.1 of Drosophila planitibia. Taxonomy (NCBI): domain Eukaryota; kingdom Metazoa; phylum Arthropoda; class Insecta; order Diptera; family Drosophilidae; genus Drosophila; species Drosophila planitibia. The sequence goes on along the minus strand of JAWNMS010000042.1, from coordinate 279,573 downwards.
GGTTGTGTATAAAAAAATGCAGTGCAAAATGAGTTGCAGCATATCAGGCGTAAAATATCTGAAGTATCTAAAATATCTAGTAGACGGGTTGCCCTCTATATTTCACATCAACAGCAACTACAATATTTATAGCTGGTGGCAACTTACTGTTTATGTTGCCACGAAACACGACCAGAATTGTCACCGTCACTTTATGCGTAGTCAGTCAAGCGTAGGCGCTGTTGCCGTGCAAATGCATCTGTATCTGTATCTGTATCTGTATCTATATTTTGTATCTCTCACTGTAGCTTTAACCGGATCAGGATCTGTAAGTGTGAATGTAAATGAAACCGTGCGTGTGCAATTCGTGTTGGGAATATTCTTATAGAGCGAACATGCTTTAATGGTTATATTCATTCATAATTCAAACGCTAGCCCCACTTTTCCAAATGTATTTATAATATTAAGCTTCTATGTTTTTATTTCTCTTGCTGTTTCTGCTTATGTATGTGTGTGGCATGTCGCTTGGCATATCCAAACCAATAATTGTCGGTATTGTTTGCCAATGTGACTCGACGCAGCACTGTGACAGCTTTTTTGTTTTGATGGGGCCGCCTAACCTTCATCATCGATCAATAAAACTTAGCAGGGTTTAGCTCTTGAGCCTGTTATCTGTTATTTCTGTTGCTGTTATTGTGAGGCTATGAGTCACTGTCAGCATTGATCAATGCAGGCGCAAAGACAGCAAGCAGCTAGCCAGCCAAACAACATTGTGCCAACGCCCTGGACACCAGTCGAAAACAGTAAGCCAACAACCAAACAGCTAGCCACATGGCCATCACCTTGGCACGGCCGAATCTACAGAGAGATAGAGAGAGACAAAGAGAGAGCGTCTGTTTTGCAATACCCTATACACATTAAGTCCTTCACTTTACTAAAAATTATATCGGAAGTACATCCCGCTCCTATGTTGTAGTTTTCCTTGTAGTTTGTAAGATTGGGGTCGGCGTTAATTTGTTCTCTTGTTACACACATTTGCATTGCTTCACTAAACCAAAAAAAAGGAGAAATAAATCACTAGCCACATATTTTGATATTCATTATAATTTACCCTGAGTTTACTAAAGAAAAAGAACACTTGACATATTCATTCGTCTCTTAACGTGACCCTAGAAATCTTCACATGCCATAAATTCATCGAGTTTTCTTTAATGCAAAGTTCTACAGACAATTTTCGTATTTTATTTTGAAATTAAAAATAAATTGTTTCAGTGCTGCAAAATTATATTGAAAAACCGTTTAATGGCAGCACATGTTTAGCCGGATGCTGAGTGGGTATTTACTCGACTTTTATAGAATCAAAGTTATTAAAAAGCTAGATGCAGGATATTCCATAATCGAGCATTGTTGTGCAACTTCGACATACTTGTGCTGATTACGCTCACATTCAGGTGATGGAGCTTATGGTAGTGGCGTGCTTATGAGTTCATGAAATGCTCTTAGAATATGTATGAGACCCTAAGGAGCGGCGAGTGCTGCAGCCGCAGCTACAGCAGCACAAGCAGCTGCAACAACAACCGCTGCTTTCGAGTTTGGGGCCTGTGGCAATGCCTGGCGATGATTTTGGGTGAGATGCAGCTAGTGGCAAGCAGCTATGTAGTATATACCGAGGTGCAAAATGGGTTGAGATTAAATTAGAGCAAATTAAATTACAGAAGCCGCTGTGTTATGGCCAGTCTGTTGTGGCAATAGCTGGTCGTACTGTTATAATAATCCATAAACAGGTTCCGTAACTGCTTGTACAAACTTCGGCAAGAGATTTACTCATAATTTAGCGGGCTACCGCCAGCAGGGAGTGCTGTCATCAAATTATGCATAGAATAAAACAACAAAAGGCGACTTGCAGCTTGCACGTTATGCCTCAGGATACATGGGAAACCACCATAGCCACCAGCCACATGACAACAGAAAGCGAGTGTGCTGAGTGGTGGGCGTTGTCCTCTGTCCAAGTGCCCGTGCCTGTGCTTGTTGCCGGCTAGTCGTGTTGTCCTACATGAAAAATACATGCGTGGTGCTCCACCAGCCAGTAAATAACACAAACAGTGCGACACTAAAAATTAAGAGACAGAGAGAGAAAGGGAGTAAGGTTGGGGAGGGGTGGGTGGCATTTGCGTACTTGCAAATGGCAGCACTTGCCACAATGCTTAAGCGAGAATGGCATAAAATCAGCCTCAAGGCAGGCAACACATTTTTCAACAGTGCTATAAGTGCTGTTTTTATGGTGTGTGTTTGTGTGTAAGAGAGAACTGCGTAAAAAGCAAGCAAGAAAAAGAAAAAGGAAACTCAACTAGAAGATAAATGCGAATTTCAGCTGTACTCAGTTGCAGTTGCAGTCGCGGCGGTCACAGCTCGTTTTTGTCATTTCCGTTAAAGTTGCCATAATGTGGTGGTGGCTGCTGCTGCTTTATTTTCATTTACTTTTCATACTCTGTTACCCAAAAGAAAAAAGGAGTAGCTGGCCTTGCTGGTCTATGATTACAACATCCTGCAACTAGAGACTTGCAATGAGCTAAATGTATTTCTTGCATTAGTAAAAAACCTAAATGGATGAAGAAATGCCAGTAAATAAATATAAAATATATTTTCTTTTACATATAGTTTTCAAGCACCCATATAAATAACCTGTCGTTGGTAAACATCTGAGAGTGTCGTGCTACCTTGCTACTATTTAATTTCATTTTGTAAATTTGTGAATAAACAGGTAACATTTTTGTAATCAAGTTTTGAACAGTTAATTGTATAGTGGTATATTTATATGCTTATTAATTTAAATTAGATATTTTCTAATCTTAGCCCCAAAGCGTTTGGTGAAGAGGAAACAGAGTGTTGCGCAGTTGGAAGAATTAGAATTCAATGTATTTACTTGATTTTTTGTGATTGTCATGAATCGTCTTAGTTTGCGGTTTGTCACACTTCCTGCTCCGTGGCTGTTCAGTTGCCGGGTCTTAAAACTGTCCGCGGGGCGTGGCATGCACTTGGACAGTGGCAGTGTCCTGGGCTCATTTGGCAAAACCACTCGACACAGCGTCAGCAACAGCGACACAACAGACAACAACTTCATTTATCAAAATGCATTGGCCACGTTGAGGAGTGTCCTTTTATAAAAACAAAACTCCACCTCAGTCCATCCAGATGCAGTGCATCGTATAAACTAATTTACTGCCAGACCAAATCAGCCAAATGGCATCTGGGTACTGGGAAATGTCACCATTAAACTTGCAATTAGGTACTTGCCATGTTTAGTTGTTGATAGGGATTCGAGCACCAATACGCGCACAATATTCCATGCAAGTTAAGGCCAAATGTTAAATAGCAAAAATTACAAAAATGCACTGAGCACGCTATGCTACTCCAAATGTAATTTGTGCTGGGCAAATAACAAAACTAATCTAATTGCGCCATACAGATTGTAATAATTTCCCTTACTCTCGTATCTTAGTTTTGACTTCGAGGCTACATTTCTAATTCTATCATATCTAATTAAGTTCACAAACATTCGTTTCTTTGATGCTCTTGCCAACTAAAATGAACGTATAAGCTCAAACTTTACTACTAAAGTTAAATTCACTGACGTTAACAAATTAATGTTTTTTTTATATTTTTTAATTATACAATAATACAAAAAATAACGGGAATTGCAAAAGTATTCTTGCAACGACAATTAAATATTTTATTAGAGCTCAATACAAAAATTTTAAATAATACTCTCTGAATACTCGTCGAAGGCCATGCATTAAATTAACATGATTAATTTTATGATATTAAATATAAACATTTATTGGAGCTGCTCAAATGTCAATGCACTAAATACATAAATGACAGAGACATGTTTAAGTACACTGGTAATAGTTGAAGTAATACGTTTTTTCTAAACACAAACTGTGTGATTGACAGATTAGACTCCATACGAGTACGAATACGAGTTAGAGTACTGAAAATATCAAAGAGCACTCGTGCATCCAGTGCTGCCAACTTGATGCAATTCAGTGCAATGCTATATAGAACTACTGTAAGCAAACATAAAAATCGGAATGGCGATGTCTGCAATGCGATAAACCCGTTTGCCCCATGCTTCTTGCCATTGGGCCTTGCCTGCCGCTTTTGAAGATCCGAATCCTTGTTCGATGCCCTTTCATTTGTGTAATTACATTGGTGTATTCTCAAACAACAATTAGCGCGTGTTGGCAACTCTGGCTGTAGGACGCGACTCGTTTACGGATGGCGGCTGGCGGTGGCGTGTGTCATGTGGCGCATGGCGGATGGCGGGTGGCAGGCTGCGGCAATATCATCAATCATGCATTTGAAAAGTTTATCGAAGAGAGTGTGTGTCTGTGTGGGTGTGTGATAGAGGGAAATGATGGGAGTATGAGAGAGAGATACAGAGAGAGTGAGAGAAGGGCGATTCGCAAGAGTACTTTAGCGCTAAAAGTTTTCAATGGCTTTGGCGATTGCTGGCTAACAAACTAAGTCGGACAAATATTGAGGCAAAGTTTATGCAACTGCACATACTGACACACACACACACTCACATATAAACGCATATAAATGAGCCTTAATTTGGCCATGAAAGTTAACGAATTCGCTGATCGCATTTCAATGACAAAAGTAGGCCGAAATTTTACAAGCATGCGAAAATGGCTGAGCTCACTAGAAAGTACTGAAGGGGTTTTTTTGTTGATATTGTTGCTCTTGCTGTTGTTGTGCTTCCTCCTCGCTCTTGTGGCTGTGAAAGTTTTTGCATTGCTTTTGTCGACGATTTTCCCTTTCGTCTTATAGACTCGCATAGCCTGCAATAATGCACTGCGCAAACCCTCCAATCCACTCTCTCTCTCTCTCTATATTTATATATATATATATATATATATATATCTGTTTTCTCTCTATTTTCCTCTCTGTGTGCATATGTGTGTGTATGTCTATTTTCATACATTTTCAATAACAATGGCAGGCCAAGTGGTTAACAATGGCCGCCCATTGTGAATTTATGGCCCACAATTCGCTCAAGAAATTTTAATAAATTGCCGATGCTATAAGATGTCCAAAGATGGATTAAGATTTTCAAGCCAAGTCGTGCAAGTGCGATCGAATATAAAATGAGCGCTTGCATTGTTTGGGATTGGCTTAGACCCACAATTGCAATATCTATCGATCCTTGCCAAATGAAGCTGGAGCACAAATCGATGTTAAAAGAACCTAAAGCAGGAATCCAAGGGACTTGGGAAATTTATGTGCTAGAATGCATATCTAGAAATTTAGTGCATAATTTTAGTACATACTTTTTAGATGCAGATTTAACGAAATAACCGCATTGGTCGGTAGGGGGCTAACTAAAATATAAGAATCAAAATAAATAAGTATGTTAGAGTATGATGGTTGTGAAGATACCCGTTCCTCACTTTCCCTTTATGGCGAGAACATAAAGTTAATGCAAGTGCTGTGCGATAATTGCCCATTATGGCTAGAACGTCGTAACAAAGTTAGGTGGTACGTTGCAAGTGCGTTTATCTCGCATAGTCTAACTCTGTCGCTCCCACATTTCATCTATCTATGCTGCTGGACTGCTTGTGTTTGTTAAGTTGCGCGCAGACGACAGCGTCGCTGCTACTGGTCATGAATCATGCCAAAAATTGTGACGTCGAAGCTGGCGACCCAAATTCTGATACTTGCTGCACTTGAAGCGGGCAGACCACAACAACAAAAGCAACTGTAACGACAGCAACGATGACGACGACGACGACGACGACTATGCTGGCCATGAAGGAAATGTTGCAGACATTGCAGACTGCCGACTGCCGACTGCAGACTGCGACTGCGACAGAGACAGCGACTGCAATGAATTTGTCGCACTGCCAGTGCTCAAAAGTGGGCGTTTTGAGCGTTTGGGTCTGGTGCAAGCCCAATTTTGCAAGTGGCGTCGTCTTAGCACTTCACTTTTCTATATTAAAGCCACGTAAGTGCAGCCACAGGGGCGTGGCAATTGCATTACAAATGGACGAGGGGGAGTGGGAGAAATTTGCAAAATGTACCCCTCACAATACCCCACAGCTAGCCCTGCCACTGCAACCACATGTCCGTAGCACAGTAGATATAAAAGTTGGACAGCTAAGAAATGAGATATGGCAAAATAAAAAACAATGCGAAGCTGACACACTCTGTGTTTCAGTTGCATACTGATAACATTATGATAATGCGTTTTGAAATAATGATTATTACATTAGACTTCGGTTGAAATATATTTGAAAATGTTCTAGCATCAGCTAATGGCCGGGTTTCATTGGTTAACAGTTACAACTCATACTTCTCTCCTATTGCATCGTTGTAGTTTTATTAGTTATTATTGATATTTGTTGATAGCCTCCACTCAGCTCTAGCATTGATTTCCGACTGATTTTTAACCAGATATCAGTATTATATGACAAAATATAAGCATCTTTTTTGCAGTACAGTGTAACCGCATAACAAGAAGTAGCCTTTGGCAGTGGAAAAGTGTTTTGAATTGTCGTCTGGCTGCTGCTGCTCCTGTTACTGTTGCTGCAGTTAAGGGCGTTACTCGAACCGCCACCTAGAAACCACACTCCCCTTGGAGTGTACGTGTGCTTGTTTGTTTATGTATGTGTGTTTGTTGGGTTCGTTTAATGGCCACAACGCGGAAACTGGAGCGTGCCAACGTTATGGCGACGCTGTAAGGATTGCTGCAGTTGTTTCTGCTGCATTAGCAGCCATTTGCAGCAGAAATTGATGCGCTCCGTTTTGTGTGTATGTGTGTGTGGCGTATGTGGTGTGTGTGTGGTGTGCTTTAGTGCTATTTATTTATGTTTGTTGCGTTGTTTGCTGGGCAACCAAAATAATGACATGAAAAATTGTGTTGACTGCTTTTGGGCGCTGTTGTTGTGATTCATATTGTTGAGACTGAGGCAGGCTCCAAGACGCAAGTATTGCCGGCCATGCTTTTCATGTTACTCAAAATTTATGGCTTTTTAAATCGAAAGAAATTCGATGTTTGCTTAAGCCGCAGCAAATGTGCCACAATTGGGGTAAACGCAACGAATGGACGAGCGGTCAATGCGCGTATGAATGCTAACTCAGGAAAAACAGCAGCAACACCAACAAGAACAAGCCTTTCGACAAGCATTCCAGATACTTGAAGATTTTTGAATTCTTATTTACGATGCGAAAACAAACAAATGCATAAACATGTTCAAAAATTCGTTTTCGGCTCAGGTCATTGCGACCAGTGCGGCTCTTTGCTGGCTGACACCAAAGACAAGGCTTTTCTTTAATTGTAGTCCAGCTTCAGTTTTATTTTCCGCTCTCAGTTGTCAGTTTCAGTTTCGGTTTCAGTTTTAACCGCAAATGTTGCCGCGCCATTTGGCGCAAAGTTAGCGCTGGCGCTGGCAGCGACTGCGACTGCGACTGCTCTGCTGCTGCGACTGCGATGTCAACTGCTATGCCGGCCTTGCGAATCAAATCGACAACACGCACAGCAAATGCGTTGGCGACCGGATGGACGGGGCAGGGACTCGGCCCTTACTGCTCGAGGCAACGAATGGGTCAGTTGGGGCATCTGAATTGGTGTGGGCGTGGGCGTGGGCGTGGCCACGTTGTGCTAGTTTTCGTCTGTGCACGCAGACAAATCGTTTGCTCGCTACAGCTGCAGCCTCATTTCATGGATGTGACACACCAAAACTAAAAACTCAAACAGAGCCACAGTTCGAGTCCGAGTTCGACTCTCCAATCCGAGTTCGTGCATCTGTCCGAGTCCGAGTCGTGTCTAAGTCTATGTGTGTATGCACCATGCTGGGTTTGGCTGCGTCCTTCGATTTACGAGCTGTCAGTTGCTTGCCGTTAGCTGTTAGTTGGCCAAGTCCAACGCCCAAAAATTCGATTTCATTTGCACTTTCCATTTCGGATGCGTCCAGACAACATGTCTCTCTATCAGCTAATACCCTACACATATTCCTTGACTCCTTTGTTTGGTCCCACTGCCAATACTAATATATGTTTGATTTTATGTATGTGCATAACCATGTCTAAGTGAGGTGAATACCCATCATTTTCATCGAGTACTCGGACGTATTCATACTTATCAAATAATAATTGCATTTAAGTGTGTTTTGCAATTAATTATTTATTTTATTTCTGATAAGTGTTGAATTGGAATCGGAAATGTAATTTTTTTCACTTGACACTTGTGTCGGGCGTAATCGACTGCGGAATACTCTGATTCCGGTAAAACAGGTGAACAGGTAAACGACCTACTTGTGGGGTGGGGTTTGGGAGGCAATGGGTCTGACACCACGAACATTGAATACTCATTATTTTGTCTTTTAATTTTTTGAGGGTACTTTATTGAGGTGCTTCCTAGTACTCTGTCTTCCAAGCTTGGTAACTCTACCTCAGGCTGCAGGCTGTAAGAGCATTAGCTCGTCAATGTAAGATCATTAATTTGTTAGATTTTACATAAATTTAGGATGCTGACACAATTCGTCCAAAATCCCAAACAAAGCTGTTGCAATAAAAGCCTAGCGCTTCCTTGCATCCCACCCTTTTCCCCCATTTCTCTAGAGCTTCTTCGGGCTGTACGAGGGGAGGGGGAGTATTGGCGTCGTGAAAATGGAGTGGACAGCCCGGAGTGGGACAAGGATGTCGAGCAATGTCAGGCGATTGTTTTGTATTTCGAGTGCTTTGCGTGGCTTTGTTTGAGTTGCCACTTGAAGCATGGTTTTCAATGGGGTCTTCGGATACAGCTTTGGGATTGGGTCAAAATCTGCCCTCAGTTTTTTGGGGCTGGGGCTAATCATTTCGAGTGTATGGTACTTACTTGATATAAATGAAAGCACAAGAATCATATCTATGGTCACTTGAAACCACTTCATCTCATTTCCCTCTGAGCGCTGGTGTTGAGCGTTGTGGGCGTGGCAGCGACGTTGTTGTAGCTGTTGTTACAGTTGTACGCAGAGCTCTAACTCTTTGTTGTATGTTTTTTGTTGTTATTGTTATTTTTATTGTTGTTGTTGCTTTGTTTTAGTTGCAGTTGCTTTCGGAGCCGGAACAGTTACAGCAAGTTTGCTAATGAAAGCAAAATGTCAATTCTTCGTCTTCTGCCTCAGCACCCCTTTATCCCACCGTATTTGTTTTTGTTGTTGTTGTTGTTGTTGTGCGTTACATGCATCTCAGTTGTTGTTGTTGATTTGGCAGCATATATTTACATGATTATTATAAATACTTCTTTACAGAATTGAATTCGATACACAAATGTTTTGGCCGTAGTCCATTGTTTGCGTGTTGTCGTTGTTGTTGTGTTATTTAGTTGTTTAGTTACTTTAATTTAATTAAATTAGTTGCATGCTATTTGTGGTTGATGATACTGTTTGTTTGTTTGTTGCGAATTCTAGTCGGTATATACTATATATATATTCTATATGTATGTATGTATATAAAGATTCTTCTCTATATATGTATACTATGTATACATTTATTCTGTGTATATATATTGTAAATACATATATTTGTTTCTTGGCAGTTTTCGATTAAAATTCTTTTAATGTGTTTTCGTTTATTGGTGGCCTCCGTGCGCCGCTGCTCCTTCTTGTGCTACTCCTGATTGCGATGATGGTCCTTGTGCTGTTGCTCCTTGATGCTTATTGATGCTCCTGGCGTTCCTCCTGCTCATGCTCTTTGCTTTATTATCTGTTGGCCCTTGTGGCTTTGTTGCGTCTTCGCTTCGCTTCTCTTTTCTTCTCGCTTGTCGGCTAAGAACTGAAAGCTGAAAGCAAATAAAACGTTTGCCGCACATTTAATTAGTGTTTGTTAAATTATTTATGTAATTTTTCTCTTTTAGGTTGATGCTTTTGTTGTTTATTATTAAAAATATTTCTTTCATTGTTGTTCAGAAAGAACAAATTTTGCAAAAACTAACGAGATTTGCCAACATAGAGCTGTAAGCATACTCGACTCTTTGGTGCCCTACCTAACTCGGCTTACTTTGAAATCATTTCAATATTATTCGAATTGCTTGAATTGAATAATGCTGTAAACAAGCTTAGCTGGCTAAGCTGCTGTCTTTGGTACATATCGCAGGGTATTTGCAAGTAATGCTGCTTGCTTATCCAGTCTGCTTGCGGTGCTAGGGCAAAAGTTTGTCAAACTCCAAAAAAGCTTTTGGGCATCACTTGATTCGCTTTTTGTATTTTGTTCTTCTAGTTGTTCGCATATTTTTTATGCAAATTCATTTTAATTATCACTGTACGTTTTGTGCATCTTTTGGCAGAAATTGAATTGTGTGGCAGCAGCCAAAAAAGCAAGAGAAAATAAAGAAAACAAAGAATAATAATATATTTAGATATTAAAATGAAAAATTGTTCCAGGCTGAAAAACATTCTGTGAATTTCAATTTGTTCACGTGGCTCAAAGGCGCTTTGAGGCATATGCAAAGATAACTTAATTTTTTATGCTTTTCCTATTTACCAATGACATTCGGCCTCCTACTAATCTTGCCCACTGTGACGCGTAATTAAATTAATAATGCGAAGCTCCTTAGCTTTATTGCTCTTTGAAATGGCCTAGATGAAAATGGTTTGTGTCCCAAAATTTGCTATCTAATCCGAAAGTCTCAAAACATTCGCAGTTGCAAATGTTAATTTAGATATATACTTGGCATAATTTACACAAATTTCCCAAATGTCCCCCAAAATGCAGCTTAAATACGGCACAAATCGCTCAAAATTTAATTTCAAATGTTACCTGTGAAAAGCTTATTTGACCTGGCCAAGGCATCTCTTAAAGAGGGAAAGAGGTAGAGAGCATTATTATTATATATATACTGCACTTCCGGTCGCTGGCGATAACTAATACATCGATTCAATCGTTAGCGAGCCCATTCAAAATATGAAATTTGTATTGTCATCTTCAGATTGGAGACAGTCTTAAGTTTAAAAAATGAGGAGTTGCAAGAAAGTATTATTATAAGCCCTCGCAAAGATTCTTATAATTGTATCGTGAGGGTCGAATTAATTATTAAGTTGATTAATAAATGATATATATATTCTTAATCACTAGTAAAGTCGATAAGGCCATATCCGTCTGTCTCTCTGTTCTCTCAGTCCCCCAGTTTTGAATCTTTATGAAACTTGACATGTATTTGTCATTTTGATGCACTCAGTACATATGTCGAAGTCAGATCGGATCCCTATATCGTACAGCTGCCGTAGGAACGATTGGTTGAAAGATGACTTTCTGTATGAGAAATTGTTTTATTTAACAAATTATCCTAACTAAACTTATTCAATATACAACTAAATATGCTTCTAACATTTATATAAAAAACTATTATTATCGCAAATTTAGATGACAGCATTTCGATTTCAGTGTACAAGGGTATCGAATATTTGGCTTGCCTAAGATAGCCGTCCTTTCTTGTGTTCACGATTGATTTATATCTTGTTCAAAACCAACTTAGCTTGTCATTCAGCATAGCTGCTTTGGAATTTCAAATAAAATCAAATATTAAATGCTTATCTTGATCTGGATGTCAATTTGAAAAGCTAGAAAGCTATAGCTGCCCGTTTTGTCATACAGTTTTACAATTTGTTTATTGTGTGTGGCATACGTAGCAAGTAGAGACTTTAATTCTCGATCCATCAAATGAGCATTGAAGGCGCGAAAAGCATTTCGGAAGTAATGTGAGAAAATGTCATGCATGCAACGTGGTGTCGTCGGGAAACGCGAGCTGCCCCAACCACACCACACTGCGCTCCTCTTCGCCGATGGCGGCCTTCCACGAACTGTCAAATATTTAAAAGGCAGCCATAGTGGCCTGCAGCCAGGTGGCAGGATGAGAGACCGAGGACTCGACGACAACAACGACACGTTTTTGATGCAACAAAAAATGCCAAGTGTCAATTTAATCAGCCGCACACTTGGCATTGCCAAAAAAAAGAAGAGAACAAAAAAACAGAAAATATGTGCCAGGGGCACCTTTTCGCATCCCATACATACTCTCTTCTCTATCCCCATATACAGAGTTTTATTCCCATTCTTAGGCTTATTCTCGTTTACGCTTATGTTCATATCGTCCTCGTCGTCAGCCTCATCCTCAACGTGCTTGCCTGCCACTTCAAGCAAAAAGCCAACGTTGACAGTGTCTAAGACGCTCGCTTGGGCATTGTCCTCGCCTGCCTTCCCTTGGCTTCCCTTGCCAGACTGGCTGACTGGCTGGCTGCTTGGCTGACAGCGCAAGGCTTCGCTCGTCCTGGCCTGTCCCTATTCTCGCCTGTTGTCTTCTCATATTAAAAGCACTGCAAGTTGCGCATAAAAAAAAAACAATTATATATATACAATGTGTATATATATAAATATATATATATATATATGTATATACATATATATATATATATATATATATGTATAGGGGAGGGGAAAATTCGATTTTTCGTCAACGGCGGGTGACAACTTCCGTTAGCAGCGCAAGCATCACAATCTTCTCCCACATTGCCCCTCGTTAGTGGCAGTGGCAGCGGCAAGGGCAGCGCCAGTCATTCACCAGTCTTGACATTCACTCCGCAGTCACCCACAACTCACAACCCTCAACCTCTTTACGTCGCCGCTTATTACGAGCGCTCATTAGGCGGCGCTCGCGGCATGCCAGTCAAAGAGGCACGACCCCAACAGCAACCCAATATTGCTGCTGCTATTGTCTGTTAGGCATATCAAGTTTTGCATGCAGCTTGCAACACTCAAGCGAAATATCGCTCAAGCGTTTTTTTTCTTATATGGTAAAATTCATTTGGTCCAAATTTAAATCTATTACTACGTCATACAAATAATTTCTAAATTTAATAATATTTAATAAAGCTGCGCTAAGCTAGTGCAAATAATATTATCAATAACTTTATATTAGTAACTACTTATTGTTTAAAATGGGAAGCGCAATAAGAAGATATCAGAAAATGTAAGCATTTAAGCTTAAAATAATTTGTTATAAAGATTATTGCAGGTCAGTATTATTATTGGTTTAATTCACAAAATCAAATTATATTAAAAAATAATTTGATAATGGAGTATAAAAGTTGGAAATAAACGATGGTGAATAATCAAAATCGGCTTATGCAATAAGCTTCGACTCAAGCCTAAAAAACTGAGCGATGAAAAAAACCCTTTAAATCTATGTGACAATTGCATATCTCATTCAATATGTATGTTGTTATGTGTCATGAGGATTTCACAAGAAAAATTTGTTGTTGAAATGGCCGCCACCTTAAATATATATTTAAGCATACAGCTAGGTAGCTGGCTTTATTTGAATTTAGTTTATGGTTTCAAATGTGAGAGTGTATGGTTTAGATTCGTTTTTCACATTATGTTCGGTTCAGTTCAGCGTAGTTAAGCTCCATTTGCTGACAATACATTGTCTGCTTAGTGGTAGTATGTATGAATGTATTTATGTTGAGGCATCATCTTCTCTGAATGGCTCTCAGTATCTCATTCGCATGCTCGGTATAAACTTGAATATTGTTGTTTTGTCTCGGTTGCTGGTGCTGCTGAATCTGCTATTATTACATGCATATTTTGTGTAATGTGTGCTATTAGCGTTCTGAATGAAGTGGAGTTAACAATGTGCTCTGCATTTTTAGTTTGACTACGCTGTTGTTGCTGTGCCATCAACATAATCATCGACATCAACATTTCAAATTGAGCGACGCTATTAACTTTCTCGCGCTTACACACACACACACACGCAACACACACACACACACACAAAATGCGTTGTGGCTGATCAATTGCCGCTCTTATTTGTAAATTGCTTTTAGCTCTTAAAGTCTCTCTCGCTGTCTTTTGCTTTCTTTATCTGTGTATATTTATCCATCTCACTTTCAGCTGCTGCTGCTACTGCCAAAGCCACGGCCACGTCCCACTGTGCTGTCCTTGCCGTTTGACGCTTGCCGTTTTGCCGTTTGCTGTTCGCGTCTTTAATGTTGCCTACTTTTTTTGTGCACAGCTCGCTGTCGCATTTTTGCAATGTTATCCCTTCGGTTTTTGCTCTATGCTCATTTTCGTTTCGCTTTTGCCTGCCATTTTGGCTCATAGTCTACTTGCTTTGCAGCAGTTGGCTGCCTCTTCGATTGCCATGCCTCGGTGTCCTTGTCCTCGTCCTCGGCCTCGCTGTCCTCCTCGGCCTTACGCTATTTTCCTTTTCCCTTCCCCTTGCCCCTATGCGTGCACCCGTGTGTGATTCGTTGTCCTTGTCAGCAGTTTGTAGCAGTTGCTTTGCAACGACTTCTGCATTTCTTGTGGCCAAACACACACGCACACCCACACAGCTAAGCTGGTCTGCATTTCAACCAGAACTACCCAAGTATCCAACAAACGGAATGAAATTGCACAATTAAAATACAGACTCATTGCCAAGCTGTATATTAAAAATGTGCTAAGTGCAGGCCGATGGGATAAAATACAAGATTAACTATAGTCAGGAGAGCAAATACAGCTATTAAAAAAAAAAATAAGATCTCAAATATGATCCGATTTGATATGCCAAGGATCAGTGTTTGGGAACGTGTTTCGTCTGGAATTTCTGTAACAAATTTCAAACTATGGCCACATTGTAGCTGGTCAATTTATAAAAGAGATAAGATTTGATAAGATTTCCGGAATTACATCACAGTTTTCCATTCACTAAAATATCTTCGAACCGACGGCTTCTATAATATTAGATGTATAAATATTTGTTTGCCAAAATCTGAGAAAATACTATAGAAAATACCACGTAGTAGTCAAGGATATATAAAAATAAAACACAACAACAACAAGAAAAGCAGCTCGCGGATGTAGGTAACACGCGACCCAGCTGCCAGGTTCAAATAGGCCTCCATCGTCCCTCTCCAGTCACAGTCCCAATCTCTTCGTCAGTGGCAGTCGCATTCGCAGTTATAGTCTTAGCCTGTCTGACTCTGCCAGCGATTTGGCAGTTGATTTCTGTCACAGCTGCTGCTGCTGTGATTTGTGTTTCCCTTGTCTCTAGTCGCCTTTTTTTATTTGTTTTTTTTTTTTTGCCTTTTCCCACTTTTCGGGTGCTGCTTTAAAATTTATTGCTCATACACACTGTGCGTCAGCCATGTCGCACTTTCGCTTTTGGGCGTAATGTCTGCGAATTTATCTATGTGATGCTAAGCCGTTAGGTCGTCGTCATAATATGTCCATATATCATGCGAACTACGAGTTAAACTCAAACTTAAACTCAAACTCAAACTGAAAGTGGAACTAAGACTGAGAAAGAGACTGCAGCCAAGCACGAATCGTAGTTGAGGTAAATATAATATGAAGAAAGCTGATATTTACCCTTATAGTGGGTTCTCTAACTTTGTCATGACATATTTATAAATAACATTAAAGGGGCTATGAGTCAATATGGTATATATTGTTTGTTTACTTGCCAACGACTCGCATTTTTGCTTTAAACAGCATATGAGGATATTTAGGCAGAAATGAACTCCATGAAAACAGTCCATTTTCTAGCATACTCGAGGCAAACATTCTCAAATATTTTATTTTAACATATTGACAAGCTCAACAACGTGGCCAATATGAGAAAATAGCTGCAAACTTGATTTAATTATTTTTTTGACTTCATGACGATTTATGTTTATGTCAGCTAAACTTAAATATTTGCTGCCTAACAGACTTGTAATATAGTATTCATAAAAACAACAAAATGCTAGAGGAGCAACTCAATACATTCGATTTTTTTATGATTCAATTGAAGTTAGATAAAAATATGAGGATCTCATTTAAATTAGATACTTGATTTAATTAAGAAAAACTAAAAAATCTATTGAAATTCACGTAATATAATGTTAATACAAATTATATTTATAAACGAACCTTCACTAAAACAGTTTTGAGTTGATTCCGCGACTGGGAGATAGGGAATAACATGAATGTACCTCAATTTGTCAACTGGCTTAACCGCATTTCGAAGCTTCGGTGTCTCATTAATTCTTTTTGGCCCTGTAAATAGATTCATTTAATGCACTCTACGCTTTATTTCATGGCCAGAGCAGCTCTAGTTTTTTCCGTTTGGACAGCGCCCGTCCGCGCGTAAGTTCTTACCGCCATTTTGCTGGCTGGGCAGCTGCAGCAGTTTGCTGACGAAGGATTATCATCGCTGGAACCCGTGCGCTCTCGTATTGACAGAGCCAAGTACCACTTGGTTGCCCTGGTCGCCATTTTGTTTACTTCATAAGCAATAAGACACTTGGCCAATGTTTTTCATAATGGCGTTTATCTTGTTCCTGATGTTTCTGCTGTTGCAGCTGCACTTGAGTAGCCAGCATCGTTTGCTTTGTCATTTAAGCAACTGATGCCGCTGCTGCTGGCTGTTGCCAGGTGAAGAGGATATTACTCTAATTAAATTGCTGCCCTCTTTGCTATGCCGTTAGACAGCCACTTGGCTGGTACTTACCCACTCCCCACCACCCTCAACATGTTGACTGACGTGAATAAATCAAGTTAAATAATTGCCACTCGCATTGTTGTCTCTTGCTAACCTTATAAAACTTGTTTACCAGGCGCAGCACTGGCCTGAGACCACGCCCAAATGCAGTTAGCGCCCACACAAAAACACACACACATAAACACAGTGGCACGCGACTATTCGATCGTCCCCTCTGCACAGCGGGTATGGGTTCATTTATGGCTTATGAATGCATTCAGTTTACTTTGAATGTCATTGCAATACATAATTTAATCAGCTTTTATTTAATTTAATCAATTCATTTTTCGATTACTTAATTTTGCTTGTTAATGCTTGCTAAAATTTGGTAATGCTCTCGATTTTTTATGTACCCCCACTCGGATCAGGAAATACTAGACTTGCTTTTTATACTTTGATACCGAAGTTATCATGGACTATTGGTTTTGAGCTATATCCGTCATGCTGTCTCTGCGTATGTCCATCTGTATGAACGTTACTTTTATCGACACCCTTAGAGGTAGAGACTTGAAACTTGGAACTGTGCCCGCGTCAGACAAAGTGCGAAATCTATAATCGGAATTCGAAAAAAGCCACATATCTTCCACAATTTGAAGGCATCACTCACAAAATTTGGTTGGTAAATTGTTGGCGATGTCCTTCAAAGTACATCATATGCTACGACCACTTCTCGGAGTGTATATTGTACTTTGGTTAGGATCAGTAATGAGCACAGCATAACATTTTTATTTTGCTAAACAGATATTAGTTGTTATCATTTTTTTTAATTTAATAGTTTAACTCTGAAAGAACTAAAAATGAATCTAAGCAATATCAGTTTTGAGCGAGCTATCCGTAATACGAATAAACCATTTAATTTATTATTTAAATACGGTTCGCATTGAAATCACGTTTTTTGTGTTTCGATTGAATTACACCTTATTTAATGTGATTTTTTTCTTGTTTACGTGCCTTAGCTGTAGGCGTAGCAAGTTGGTCTGTTGCAAATGTTAGCAAGGCTGTTAACTAAGTATGTGTGTGGTTTAATTTTTTTTTTGTTATGCAGGTGAGAATTTTCTGGAGATGCAGAGGGCCCGGGCCAACTGCATTCACGATTTACTGACAACGACAGTTCATATGTACTAAGCTCATCCCCACACACACACACCCCAATCCCCGCGGGATCACCATAAAGTATTACTTCGCGGGGGTGGGTTGCCTAATGAGTCACTCTCCGTCGCTCGCCGCTCAGTTTCGCAGTTTCTCTACCTCGAACAATGATAGAGCCCGTGTTCCAGATAGGCGATGGCGATTGGGCAGGTCGTGCACTGTGGGGTGTACTCGTGCCTGAATCTTTACAGCTAGCTCCTCTAACCTACGTGACCTGTAAGAAATTGTAAAAGGTGATTGTCTACCTCCTGCCTGTATTTCTCCCGATCCATTCTTTTAAATTGCGGACTAGCCGATGTGTCCATCTTTCCTTTCTCGCCACGCTCCATCTAGCATGACAGGTGTCTACCCAACATTCTCTCGCCGATCTTCAGATGGGGTCTCACGATGCCTATCGCGAATCTCCCTCATTTCGTTCGCTAGTACATAGCGCGTGCAACAGGACAGAGACTACCACTCTCGCGAGGAATAGGCGCCTCCCTGGCTTGGGGCCAGCAATATTGGACAACATACGCGAAAAGGCACCCTGCATTTTGGTGGCTATCTGGCTGACGTACTCGTCATGGGGCTGGAAGCCTATTATCCACCATGACACCCGTATTTCGTCGTTCCATCAATAGCAGGGTATTCCTCGCCTGCTTGGCTTTCTCCTAGGCATAGATAAGTCGCATGTATCCGTAACGCATCTCATTAGTCTCATCTGCATATTATCGGCTAATTGACGTGACGTGGAAGTCGGTAAAAGTATCCTCATCTAGGTAGTTTCCTTTCCATTTGGGCCCAGTTGTTTTAGGTCGCGGCCGTCTTTGCATTCTTCGTTTGATCACAAAGTGGATCGTTTGGTGATCGCTGGTGATGTGAAACCAACAGACTGAATCCTCTGTCCTTTTCTCTTTGCTTCTCCATTCTACTGCCCATGCGTTAACAATGTGAGATCTGCCGCGAGCATCCTCCGAAATTTCCCCCAGTAACCGTTGGAACTGGCTCAGATCCCAACTTTGTGGGGCCTAACAACTGTAAGAAGACAAACCCTACGTGACATATGCTAGTCTCCATTGGTGGTGTTTGGAGGCACCTTAAGACTCTTTATTGATCCATCAATGTCAGCAGGCCTGTCGTCGTATATGAACTGTTGGCGATGATAATCAAAATTAAAGATGCAACAATTCAAAATAAAGCGCTCCACTAGAAAACATGATAACAAATTTATAAATATTTAATTTAATTTAAATTAAGTCAAAGTTTCATTTATAATAACGATGACGATATAGCTCGTTGAACTGTTAATCCATTTGTAACTCGGTGCCGAGGGGTGTGGTTGTTGTTGACCACCTTAACGCCTTTAGGCTAAGTTGCGTTGAGTAACCTACATCGTAAAACGGGGTCAATGCCTTTTCTACTCCGAATCCGAATAAGTTCATTTTCCTATGGCCTATGGAACACAAATGAGGGAACATTTTTAGAATCTACACACAATCACTAATGCACAGAAAAATACTCATAACAATATTTATGAATCGAAGAAATAGTGCCATTGTCGAAAGCGTAGTGTGGTGTGGGTGTCGAATGTTTGGTGTGGTGTGCTTGCAGTATTTGCAGGTTAGGTCAGGGTATCGGCAAGTCGGTAAGCACTTTTATTTAATTAATCTTTTAATATGTTTTCTATGCACCAATGTCTTGCCGATATCGGGTGTACACCCAGAACTGATTACATTTTGATATCGGAGGTGTCATAGTATATTGGGTTTGTCCGTCATGCTGTCTGTCCGTCTGTATGAACGCAACTGTCTTCGACACCCTTAGAGATAGAGTCTTGAAACTTTGAACTTATACTGGTCTGTGCCCGCGTCAGACAAAATGTATAAATTGGAGTGGTACGTCCACCAGCAGGCTTGGAAATCGATTAAATCGATATTCGCAAATCGATAAAGCCACATATCTCCCACAATTTTAAGGCTACGGGCTCCAATGGTTGCTAGGTTTTTGGCGATGTCCTTCAAAGATCGGAATATGCCATGTCAATTGAAAATGCTATATCTTTCGTAGTTTTTGAGTTTGAGTCGTCAATTTTGGTAGGTATATTATCTGTAACCGTCTGTAAGTACAGATAACAAGTTTTTATGGTCACGCCCACACCTGCGCCTATATTCGCCAATGCCGGTATTTCGAAATTGTAAATCAATAGATCCGCATATCTCCCACAATTTCAAAGATACAGTGACCAACCTTGGAAGGTAAGTTACTGGTATCCACCTTAAAAGAACGGCATATACATTTTCAGACCACGCCCGCACCTACCGCCCATATGAACTTCCGCCTTAGAAATCTGAAATGCGCATATCTTCCACACTTTGTAAGCTTGATTCACCAAATTTTGAAAGTATATTACTGGTAACGCCCCTAAGAGACCGATAAGAAATTGGATGGCCACGCCCCCTCGGACTCCCTAAGCCGATACACCTGTTAGTGTAAATCGATAAGACCGTATATCTCACACAATTAGAAAGCTAGAGTCACCAAATTTAAAGAGTATATTGCCAGTAACACCCTTCAAGCCACGCCGACTCCCGCCCCCAAATTTTCCAAATGTCCATATCTCCCATAATTTAAGAGCTACAGTTATCAATCTTCGAAGCAACGATGTTAGCTTATATCTTCCGCAATTTTAAAGGCACACTTGGACAGTATTTCTTGGGTATAACCACCCAATTTTTTACTGCCTGTTATCAGCTGGTATAACTTATGGTATTAAAGTATTTCGCAGTCGGTTACGCCTGCTACGACTGCAACGTTCTCTATTGTTTTTTTTTGTTATTGCACACACACCACCGGTAATGACGAGCCGGTCTTCAACGTGATGTAGCCAATAATATTGCGGATAATGTCTTCACCCAGTTCCGGATCTTTACAGATTTGATTTATGCCAGCGTGAACATTTTTCACGTAGATTGAAAAAATATTTCTCACGGATCTTGATAATTGCTTCTGACTTTGGCCGAAGCATGCTGAAAAATAAAATGCATGTTTAGAGCGCAAGCGCAATATACTTAAAACTTCCAGAGCTTGCGAGCGAAAAGCTTATGCACACGATCATCATTTAATTAGTGAAAGCTTTAGCCAGTTGCAGTAGAACGAAATGCATGCTCAGAGCGCAAGCGTTTGAGGCGTAAAGCTTAATAAGCCAGCTGCATCAGCTGAGCTAGGCTTGCAGCGAGCTTGCAGGGTAAGCTTACCGAAGCTTAACACTCTTGGCAGAAATAACATGTATATGTCATTTACACACGCTGCCATTAACATATACACGCCCCAAATAAATTATATTACATATTAAAATATTCGCACCATTACAATATTAATTGTGTGCACTATTGGGCGTGACCATTATGAAGCTTGTCATTGCTCTGGCTGTTGATTCTTATCCTTTTATTAATTCCTCAACGCGTTCGTCTTCATCTTCATTTTCATGGCTTCTAAGCTTGCACAGCTCTGCGCTAGCGCTTTTGTCTGACTTTTTGTGAGCAGTCCACCTCACCCCACCTCACAACCTTTCCCTCAAGCCAACGACTGTTATTGTGTATGTGAGTGCGTGTTTGAAATCCGAACCTTTCAACCTTTTATCGCTTAAAATTACAGCATATATTTTGAGTCTCCTTCGATGCTGCTGGCATGAAAATCTCATTTAGCCGGTTAGACAGCCGTTGCTGCTGGTCCGCTTCACCGCCTCTCCGCCTGCCCTGCTAGTCCCTCCGATTCAGCCCTGTCATGGCCATCGCCCATCAACTCCTTGTCCTGAACTATTAGCCCCGTTAACAAAATTAGCACACACACTCACAAACACACGCGTGCTTCTTGACAGCGCCAGCAATTTTTTCCTTTCTCGTTTTTATTTTCGTTTTCTTTTTTGTTGTTTTTTTATTTGATTCTTTTTTTTTTGGAATCGAAAACGCTTTTTTCAGAATTTACTCCGTTCAGCGCTGAGCCATGCCAGGACTTTAAGCATCTTCCAGCTGACATCGCCTGTCAATTGTCGTTGAGGTACCCATGACTACAGTGGGTCAAGGGCCAGGCACTCTGCCACACTCGAGTGGCAGTCAACTTGCTGCTGCTGTGGGGCATACATACATCCACACACACAAATAACACCGAAGCTAGACGTCGACGTAAAGTTCAATTCAGCCAGGCAACACTCAAGTGCATGTGCTCAAAGTGATCCCTTCCCAGACACTTGATATAGTAGACGATATAATGTATGAGGCAGTTCCCAACATCACGTATATGACCGCACTTGAAACTAATAGCAAACGCGCGCAAATATAAATTAAAAACATTTCGCTTCTTTCCCATTTTTCGACAGCTCTTTGGTTTTCTTATAATATTCCATTTTCATGGCCACTCTTGGAAATTAATAATGGAAGTATGAAAAACTAGACTTAATTTTTGTTATCATTCACTCGAATCGGGTCTCATTTAAAAACATGGTATTTAGAATCTATGTTTTACATTATATTTACTTTTATTACCCGGCGTTTGCCGGAATTAGAAATTCTGAAAATTATATTGTCAATCAAGTAAAACATATTTCAATGTGTATTTTTATAATATATTCGTATTCTATCCACTCTTATTCTCTTGAAAGATTTGGGGTCGGCTGCTGAGTGGAGAAAAATGCTAACATTTTAAAAATTTGAAATAAAAATAAGCAAACATAACATAAGCTATAAAACCTGTTAAATTGATTGTTATTGTGTACTAAGTTTCAATCAATTTGCACCACTGTGCGCTTGTCAGGCCTACTTGAAGAATGTGCAAGAAAAACGAACTTTAAAGCTATCGTTAGAGCTGGTGGCTGTTTCACTGACGACAGCGTCGTAACGTGGAAAAAGAAAAAAACTTGACGCTCAAATGTTTTTGTCATTTAAATTTTGCCATGCCGCCGCCTCAGTCCCGATAGCCCAAATGTCTGCCTGGCCCCCATCGCAGCCCATCGCCCACTCCACTGAGCTCCGCTCTGTCATTCTGCGCTTTGTGCTAACGGATTTGTCAAAGGCATTAAGACGAAATCTCGCGCAAACTGGGCATCAATCATGGCAACACACGCACACACGAACCAAGATACCAACACAAGGACATGGCCAAGAACACTGAGCAGAGAACAGAGAACAGAGAACAAGGAAATGACAACTGAGAACTGAGAGCCAGCACACAAGGGCTCGTATGGCAAAAAGGTCTCCTCGTCAAAAGTATCCTTCTTCGAAGCAATGCAATTTGCCCAATACATACACATACTTACACTGCCTTACTCGCTCGTTTGGTCTCTGTCTGTCTCTATCTATTCCTTTGCCTTTTGTGTATTGTATGTGTGTGCAGTGTTTTTAGTTGTGAGTATTTCTGCCACACGCTTAAGCCAAGGTGAAAAAACTCATCTTTTAACCCATGCATCGGATTTGGCGAAAACAATGAACTTTGGATAAGCTTAATGAAATATGTAACTTTCGTCATGTGGCGGTCACGTGTGTGTGTATACAATGGAGTAAGATGAATAATTCCAAACTTAGGTTGAGGAAAACGGCTTACACATATGGTTCTGGTTTATGTATACTTATTAAAAGCTATGACTATGAATTGAGTTTTGCTCATTAATAATAACTCACGGAGCGAATTCGCAGTTGCTTAAAGCTGTTTCATAAATGATTGAGTAGATATTTATTAATATCTAATAATTTTTGTCAAAATCTATATCGACTTTAATTGAGCATTACTGGATAACCAGCATTTTTTCAGCCGGTCAAATATTTTTCGAACCAAAAATGTTGTCGGTCTTCTAAGTATCATTTAAAATGGAAGCAAAATGAATAAAGCTGTGAAATGAGCAATGTGCTGTTGTATAATTGTAACAGATATAGAAAATAGTAATTCTGAAGGGATTACTCAATTGCCAAGCTTGAAACACCTTGCTTGGTGTCGCAATTCTCATTGTATATTTGCGTAGTTCGATCAATCAGATTTGCAGCTTTATGGATGACTGACGCGCAACTTAGCGCAGGTATTATATGGTCCGGTTGCTCTTCATTGTAGTTGTTGATTTCATTGCTGTTGATGTTGTTGTTGTTGATGTTGTTGTTGTTGATGTTGTTGTTGTTGATGTTGTTGTTGTTGGTGTTGCCGCGGTTTTGCTACGCGGTTATTGCGGTCGACTCTATGCGGATTTGGCAGATTTGCAGCGCTTAAATGAACATTTTCAATTCTCTTTGACACTTTATGACAAACTTTGGTTTTGCCAGAACAAAATACAGAAAATAATAATAGACACCCATCAAGTGGCAGGAAGGCGAAGGGCATGCTCTGGCAGGGCCCTTAGGGGTGCATCGATAAGAGCTTTATGAAAGATTTAATGCCAGCATTGCTGTCAGATACACTGTTCACTACTCCTTAACATATGCCACCAACTGACCCCAGCCTTTTTAGCAGCTCAATTTCGAAAATGCTGTCAGTATTTTGGGCTATCATGTATGAACGCAAATGTTTATGATATACATTTATAAATATACAAAATATACATACATACAAATGTGTAGTACATGTAGATACACATATAATTCTCGCAATAGTTAAGACCAACAAAATGAAGCGACAGCGTCTAGCAAAAGGTGTTAAGCCAGGATCTGACGTAAGTCGCAGCCAGCCCCCAAATCACCCCCCCATATCCACCCACCACCCGGGCAACTTAATGCCGCATCATTTTACGAATAAAGTCACGTTTTGCTTATTTAACATTTCGTTGATTTCGCGAGCGAAAACTTTTGATGCTCTGATGCTTTATCTATTTCAATCAACGAACTTAAGAGAAGCAAAAGCAAAAGGAGCTAGTTTTATGCCTAAATAAATTAGAACAAATAGACTATGTTAGAATCGTCGAAGATTACATACCCTTGCAGACCGGAGATAACCTGGCGACATCTGAATATTCTGCATTTGTGTAGTTAGTGAGAAAGCCAACTTAAAAGGATGGCTGAGACTTAAGAGGAGGAAACTGAACCATTATGCTAGATATGATGAGTCGGGTCTGTATATAAAACCTTCATTAAGAAAGTTAGCAACTATCAGCATCGCACAAAAGATGCAAGCAAAAACACAAAAATATGGGAAAACTTGATGATTACAAATAAAATATAAATTGTTTTATTGCTAAATTGTTTTGTGTTAATTTTGTGGTTAATATTGATTTTCTACCTATTAAATATATTATGGTTTTTTGCCAAATTAACCTTTAAGTGTCAGCACTCAAATCTCAGCAGAACTGAAAGTGCTCTCATTTTTTAAGTCAGGCCCAGGCACTGAAGAGTAAATAAAAGAAAACAAAAACTTGATCTGCGCGGGGGATACGAGAACCTATATTCCAAATGTAAAGTTTTTGGGTATTATAGTCTCTAAAATCTGCGTATTCTTACAGACAGACGGGCGGACTTATATTCAAAACCACACTCATGAACAGACAATTGCGTATTCCCATTCAAGCAATACTCTGATTGCTTGTGTGAACTCATATATTGCAGATTACTTAAGGCATTCGGCATTTTGAGTGCCATTCCATGTGCTCGCTTTTCACAATTGATGCACTCATACTTTCGTACATTATCCTGGGAGTAAGCTCAGAAATACTTGTGCATCGACAAACTAAATACATATGCTCAGCACACATTACATACATTTATATTAAATTCAATACAATGCTCCAAGTTTTTGTAGACCTATTTTCGCCCTTTGTTTCATTTTTCCATCCAACCGTAGCTAACATTTGCTACCCCTTTAGTATCCACCTGGCATCTCTTTGTGGAAGCCACATGCCGCCTTTAAATTTTGGCTTAAATACATTTGCCCAATTTTGTTCCAAAGTTTTGGCCAAGTTTTCTTAAGGTGGCCAAGCAAGGCCAAAGCGGATTTGCCCGAGAGAGAGAGAGAGAGAGAGAGAGAGAGAGAGAGAGGGTGGATTTAAGAGAGAAGTAAGCATGTTGCGGCGATATACTCAATCCTAAGGTTGGGAGACTAAGCAATGAACTTTTTAAGCGCCTCCTGTGGCTCGCCGCACGACTGAATAAATGTGTTTGTGTATGTGATTGTGTGTTTGTGTGGGCCGGCAATTGCTGTGCCAAGTGTTATAAAGAGGCAATCGAGCGGCAGTTTTTGGCCAGATCCTGATGTGTGCTATGTGCGTGCGCTTGCTTTTGCCTAGTCGCTTGGCACATTTCACTGTTTTAATTTTCGGAACATTTTGGTTACATATCTTTTTGCTGTTTTTTATTTTGTTCTGCGTTTTGCGAAAGTGCCAGCAAATTGCGTTCGGACATATATAGACAAATACATTATAACAATGGGCGCACACAACAGCAACAACAAATATTATGGGCAGGACAATCAAAAGCGGCAACCACAAGCCAAAAAAAAAAAAAACAAATCAAAAACCCGAACCAGACGGCAGTTGTTCAGCTGCAAAACAGTCTACAAAGTCCTGTCGAGCAGTGGGAAAAACAGTCAAATAGGCAGCAGCGAAAGAGCGTTTTATTGAGGGAGGGCGAAGTTGGACAGATGGCCGACTGGCATGGAATAGTAGTCGACTGGGCACTCGTCTGGCCGGTAATTTGGCAATTTTTGCGTTGACCCATACACAAAGCACTAACAGTTATACACACATACACAGAAACACACACACAATAAATAACGCAATTGTAAGCTATTTGCTTGATAAGTTTCACCCAGCTGGGTGGCTAGCAGCGACTGACTTTTCCAGCCTATCGTCGACTGCCGCCCCTTGTAACACGTTTTGTTGGCCAAGTAAAATAGTTGAAAAATTTAAATAATGCCAAGAACGTTGTGGGGCAAATAATTCATTAAAGGAATATCAAGTGTTAAAATTCACACAATTTATAAAATACAAAAGGAAAAGCGCCAATGGCATTTCTCCTTCCGTCTCCCTTTCTCTCTCCCTCCCTTTTATTTTGTTTGTTTTTATTATATGTATGTGTTTGTGTGTGTGTAAGAGGTGTGTGTAAGTGTGCAAGCTGTGAGCTGTGGCCTTCATTTGCACTTCGGGGCATTTGTACACAATATTTGAGCTTAAATTTTTGCGGACCATTGGCCGGAAAACGTTTGCACATTGCGAAACATTTTCCCCAATGGTAATTGAGAATTAAGTGCCTAAAGAGAAGTACGCTGATGCTGTTGTCGATAAGCGCTGTGCCGTAGTATGCTTGCCTAAAGAAATACAGATATACCTAACTGTATGCACCCATTTTGTATAGAGAAACATATCTACAATTTAGATACTTCTGTACGTGGTTATTAGAGAATTAAGTAAAAAAATTCAGGTATTCAATATTTATCGGAATTTTTCTCCATAATCAATAGTGAGTCTTAAATTTAAGAAGATTTATAATCGATATTTATTGGGTCACGTGTTATAATAAAAACCGATATTTGGCGAGTTATTTAGATAGAATCAACACATAAATTGGACTATTCTTGCACTTAGAGAGAATAGAGTGACAGGGAGATTGAGAGAGATCAATAATCGATATTTATCGAGTCACAAGTACAAATAGGTGTATGTGCCGCAAAGGGGGAAAGAAAGGAAAAGAAAAGAAGAGCAAAACAGAGCAATACAATTAAAGTCACAGCAGAATTTTTTATTATCAATAGTATTACATATTTGAGAAGTGAGCGTCGCTTGACAAATCTGTGCACACAAATGTGCAGCCTACTAGACACGGAGGCAAACGGCAAAAGCAAATGCCAAATGGCAAAAGAAAACTGAATAAAATACTGAAAATGTGAGAAAAGTACTCGGTGTTCGATGGTAGTAGCACTATTACCAACTACTTGCCAGACGGTACTTGACTGTCCGTAGTCGCTATTTGCATTCGGCATGTGCAAATGCGATGATATCGCGACGCTGTCTGAATGTGACACGTACATGTGCTAATTCAAACACACATACACGCACACATACAGAGAGAGAGTTAAAAAGAAAGATAGAAGCTTGGTATACCAGTTAGTCACAAGCTGAAATTCAGACACGTTAACAAATCGGGAAAAAAAATCGCAAATTGCGTATACTTTGTGTTGCACATGCAATTACTGTCATTACTTAAGTAACACACAATCCGCCGTGTCGACTATATTGTTATTTGGCTTAATTAATTTAATTATTTAAATTTTTTATTCGATTGTCATGAACTTATTTTAGTGTAACTTACGAACAAAAATATTGTATTTGAGATAGGTACCTACATCTTAAGGTTTTTTTCTTTTTATATTTATCAATTAATTATCGGCTTAAGAATATTAGTGGAAATAAATATTAAAAATATATTATTTATTTCATTTGAGAATTAAGATTAAAATTGCATCGGAAACTTATCATATGCACATATTCGTATATCAGCTGGGTGATATAATCCTGGGCCAACAGAATAGAAATGTTTTTTGTGTCTTAAGCTTTCAATTGCTTTCCAAAATGTATCCATTGCACCCAACTCAAACTGCTTGCATTATGAGGTCATCAACTGTCTGTTGTCGATTATTTTTCTCATCGCCGGTGCGACAATTAATTTCAAATGGTACATACATAAACACAGGTGTGTAATAATGTATATGAAACGCTATCTCAGCAATTTTATTATTTTTATATTTGTTCCTTTATCTGGTTTAAATGAAATATATTTGAGGCGGCACATGACAAATGTGATGAGCGCCTAAAGAGGAAGACGCCTCATCTTCTCAGCTGTCTGCCCCTACACAACCCAAGTGTACCCAGGGTACATGAATGACTTTAGTTGCCTGGCGTAATTTCTTGTCGTTTCGTTTCGCTTCCCTTACGCTTACTTCGTTTCGCCTAATGCTGGTACGTGAACGCACGTCGGATGCTAGGAGAATTGAGTATACGACATGTTGTACAGTATTGTCGTCGCTTGACGTTGCCCCATGCCCTCCATACATACATACATACAAATAAATATTGCTATGCTCAGACAGCTGGCAATACGCCAGCAATGCTGTCCTTTTATCTTTTTCACTTTCTCTCTCATCTCTCTGTATTCCGTCTCTGTCTTTTGTCGGCTCGCATTAATTATAGTAATTAAAAATGTTTCAGGCTCTGGCACAACCAGTCTTGAGTTGACATTCAAGTTGCTCTGCAAGCTTTTAAGTTTTGACTCTGTGACCATTCAGTCAGCAATTGTAGTTTTTTCTTATTTTCAATTTAATTTTGCAGCCTGATTTTAACTTGATGTCAAATTAACCCTTAAAGCCCCACGCAAGCCACGTCGCGTCGCTGGTCTATCAAACAATGTTGCAAGCACATTTCGATCAACTAGCAACATAATCCCAGCAGCAGCAACCAAGTTGTCGCTTTTGTTATTTGTTATTGTTGTCGCTTGTCGTTGTTGTAGAAGCTCAAATTTCAAATTGCTTACTTAAGGCAATAAAGACACAGCAACACTCAAACACTTATGCAACACACATATACAGGCATACACGCACAGGGACATACACCCTTGAAGCACTCAGCCAAAAACTGCGCCCAATAATGCATAAAAAGGAAAAGCTGAATAAGAAAAAAATGAAAGCAAAGTAAAAAGCAAATGACAACAAACATACAAAACGTGAACTGAGAACTGCGCTGAGTGGTAGCAGTCAGCGTTTTGCTCTTGTTGTTGTTGACGAAATTTGAAGTCGCTTCCGTCAACGTGTTTTTCGTCGTTACCCTAACCCAGGCAGAGTCCAATGTCATTTCCCAGTCCCAGGCAATCTATATCTATCTCTATCTCTTTCTCAGCTTCAGTTTCTTTGGCTTAGCTCTGGTGTTGGCCTTTATGTCGCTGCCTGTTTTGCAGTTTTCTTTTATTTTTGTAGCCACTCTTCGAACAACTTTCTTATGCTGCTGCTAAAGTTGTTGGTGCAACGAGTAAGTATTGTTTTAAATTTCGTACAGGCCGGCAGCAAAATGAAAATGTTGCTAAGAACAAAAGCAAAAGTTAAAAGACAACAGCAACAACAAAAACATTTGAAGCCCGTAGATAAATTAACTTCCTTAACATTGCGTGTGTTTTTTGGGCCACCAGGGTGATCGGGTGGTTGATGTTTGGTGGGATGTGGGTGGTGGATGGTGGATGGTGGGCGATTGATGTGAGATGCGTGGTGTTGGGCGTAGAACTGAATATAAGCTGTATGTGAGGCGTGTGCTAGCAGTTAATAGACTACGACCAAACTCTGGCTGGGGTAAGTAAAAGTTTTTGATTTGTGTGTGTATAACGCACACACGCACATACACACACGCACACACTCGCAAATTTGTGGGCCAGTGAAAATAACAACTCTCATAACAATTTTTGGGTATGAGGCAACAGACCCATTTTGCGGCACTAAAAGCCACAACTAGAATAATATGCAAATCAAAAAAAAAATGGAAAAAACACTAACTAAGCAAAGTTGCTTGGATCATAGAATACTCTCTCGCAAGTACAAAATGCGATAAGATGTTGGACTTGCAATTTGAAAATATACTTGATTTGGGCATCGTTGTATGCAAAAGTACGCATTTGGGCGTATATACCAAATTTCTACGGCGGTTACAATCTACATAGACTGACAGCAGCTTTATCGACGCGGCTGTTGATGCTCTTACATACATTTGCATTACTTTATTATGCCATTTGATACAGTTCGGATGTACAGAGTATAACATTAAATTAGACAGATTAGCCAGACATGAGCAGAGCGACGCTGCAATGCTCTTTAAATCAAATACTTGTCCATAGCCATACATACACAGACATACATACATACATACATTATGTGAAACATGTGCGGGCACTTAATGTGCAGCTGGGTCTCCTGACAAGTAGACATGCAATGCCCTTAGCTAAGATCTGCCATTAATATCCCTTGTGTGTCTCCTGTGTAAATAAACGCATACATAGATTCCTGGCAGAGTTCACGACGCAGCGCATAACAATTTCACTTGACAAGAGTATAAAAATGTGGCAAGCGCCAAACGAGAGTAGGACAAGTCAAATCATTTCCCTCACACACACACACACACACACATACACGCACGCACAGCGATTTGTATGTGTGTGCAGGGAGGCCTTTTGTTTTCTAAGGCTTATCTTTATAATGTGAACGTCACCGCTGCCGTTGTCTCTGAGCCCTTCTCTCTTGCCCATTGTATAAGTAACTGATATCAGGCTTCAACTTTTGCCAGAGCACACACGCACAGACACAGACACAGCAGCAGCAGCAGCAGCGGCAGCAGCAGCGGCAGCAGCAGCGGCAGCTGCAGAAATATTCACATGTGCTCGCACAAATTTTGTAGCATACTTTTGTGTGGTAGCAAATTTATTGAAATGCCAAAGCGGAAAACTTTCGCTTAACAGGCTGATAAAACACATATAATTATGCATGTATATATATGATATGACAACTGTATATATATATATATACATATATATGTATAGGGATTCCAAGCGCAGCGCTAAGCTGCATTCCTAATCCAACATCTAACAAACCAATATATAATGTCAACATCTCATATCCATCCAATCGATTTTTGCATAGTTTTTTCATACACTATGTCCGATTAGCGTAGAATGTCTTAATTATGGCCAGTGCTGTTGCCCTATCTATCCCTCTGTTAGTTTTTGGCTGCTGCTGCCGCTGCCGCTGTGTATTTAGATAATGTGCGTGCGTACTACTTTTAAAATTTGGCTTCGCATTGCTTTCGATTTGTCCCAGTTGTTTGCGCAGAATATTGCAAAATGGGGTAATGGGGCACAGACATTTGTCCTTTTGTGCTTGTTGCTGCTGGTTGGCATGCAATATAGCCCGCCTTCTAAATAACGTCGTAAGCCGAGAAACACTTCAGAAGACCAAAAGACTACAAGAATACCACACAAAAGTCAAAATCAAACAATCAAATCTTCGAAAGAAGATGTAAAGAATCAGAAATTGAGAATATGTTTACAAAGTCTACAATTATAATATAAAACAAGAGAGAATATTGCAGCCGGGCGTAACCGACTTCGAAATACTTTGATATCATAAGTAATACCAGCTGATAACAGGTGGCAAAGAACAGGGTGTGTGTAGCCAAGAAATACTGTCCAAGTTTGCCTTTCAAATTACGGTAAATAAAGGCTGTTGTGAATTTTGGGGGCTGGAGTGGGTGTGGAAGAGTTTCCTAGTAACCTTTCTTCCAAGTTTGGTACGTGTAGCTCTTAAATTACTGGTGATATGGGCTTTTGAAATTGTGGGAGCGGTAGTGGGCGTGGCTGAACAAAATTTTTAGAGAAGGTTCTTAGCAATCTTCCTTCCAAGTTTGGTAACTCTTAAATTACGAGAGATATGGGCTCTGGAAATTTTGGGGGCGAGAGTAGGCGTGCTCAAACTAGATTTTGGAGGACTTTCTTGGCAATCTATCTTCCAAGTTTAGTTGTTATCGTTTTCGATGGATTTTCGAAGAGCCTTACTAGAAATATGCCTTTCAAATTTCGTGACTCTATCTTTCAAATTGTGTGAGATATATGATCTAATCGATTAAATTACGGGACAGGTGTAACGGTTTTGGGAGGCAGGCCGAAGCTCCTGCGGCAGAGGGTGTGTTCATGGCTTACAAATTTATGGACCGATCCTTGGGGAAGGCTACCAGCAAGGTACGTTGCAAGTTTGGTCACTCTATCTTTAAAATTGTATGACATATGAGTGCTTATCGATTTACACTTTCCGGAATATCGGCATTGACGATTATGGGCGCAGGTGTGGGCGTGGCAATATAAATTTGTTATCGGCTCTTAGAAACAGCTACCAGAAATATACCTACCAAACTACTAACTAACTCAAAAACGGCGGTGGATAAAGATATTTCAAATGTGGGCGTGGCATATACCGATCTTTGAATGATATCGCCAACAACCTACCAACCAAATACGATGACTGTAGCTTTAAGATTGTGGGAGATATGTGGCTTTATCGATTTGCGAATACCGATTTTAGGCCCAGTTCTGCCTGCCTGGTCAGCAGTTGGGCATTCTCCATTTTTGTATTGTCAGAAAATTGCAAGGTGAAGCGGTATTCAACGCACCGAAAAACCCGCTTAAAGTTGGCAACTTGTTCTCACGCATTCCACATTAGCATACGACAGCGTGTATTAACCCCACTCCCCCTCCACCCTCCTCCACGCCCTACGCTGTAGGGCACTTAGCACCCAGCCAGGTTCTCCGCCAGGTGCCCAATGGCTTGAATTGTTGGGAAATTCAGTTTTATAAGTGATGTAAGTGGCTAATGCAAGCGCCGTCGTTGTCGCTGCGGCTGCTGTTGGGACGCCAACCGCTGAATTAATGCATAATCCAACCGTCTGCTGTCTGTTGTCTGTGTTGTGTGTTGTCCACCTGCACTGTGCTTTTGTTAGCTGTCGCTTCTTGCAACTTGTGACGGCCTTTGTTTGCAACACTAAGCTGACTGAATGGCAACACTCCTTTGAATAAAGTTTGCAGCGGAAGCATCCCTAAGGCGCCAAGTCCGGCAAACTGAAGCAAATGCTGGCAAGGTAAAGGTATGGAAATCATCTGTGGGGAATTGGGGCTAAGCAGGAGTGGCAGCCACAAATGTGCCGCAGCATGCGTTTGTTCGAGCGTTGCTGCATCGGAATACATATTCATGAACCGCAATAGCTACTTTTGTTGCATTTTTTAGCGTTTGTGATTTTCCGCGAAACTTTCAGGAATTTAAGTTTGTCATTTTGTTAGATTTGGCAAAATTGCAGGCAAATCGCTGGAACCTAAGCTTTCCGCTTACATAATTTTCAATAAAAGTAATTTGTTTTTTGTTCGCTTTAGCTCTAGTAAAATATTTTATATGTAAATGGTATTAAATTTGATACATTTACAGCAAGATTAAAATATAACTTGTGCTGTAAAATATACATATTTTATACATATGTATGCATACACATACGTCCTTCGATGTGTTATAGTATATTTTTATACTATTTTTTGATACCGAAACTAGCATAGTATATTGGTTTTGTTGCAATGTCCGTCTGTCTGTCTGTCTGTATAAACACAACTGTCTTAGAGATAGAGACTTGAAACTTTGAACATATCCTGGTCTGTGCCCGCTTCAGACAAAGTGTATAAATTGTTGTGATACGGTCACCAGGGTGCTTGGAAATCAATAAAATCAATATTCGCAAATCGATAAAGCCACGTATCTCCCACAATTTTAAAGACAGAGTGACCAAACTTGCAAGGTAACTTGCTGGTAACCTCCTCCAAGGATCGGTCCATACATTTTTAGACC
Organism: Drosophila planitibia; assembly: GCA_035043785.1. Taxonomy (NCBI): domain Eukaryota; kingdom Metazoa; phylum Arthropoda; class Insecta; order Diptera; family Drosophilidae; genus Drosophila; species Drosophila planitibia. Next base: position 245,546 of record JAWNMS010000042.1, on the reverse strand, counting down.
ATGGGCACACCTGAAACACCTGCCCCCTGGAACTTCGTCCCTAGAAACCTGAAATGCGCATATCTTCCACTATTTGTAAGCTTGTGTCGCCAAATTTGAAAGGTATATTGCTAGTAACACCCTTTAAAAATTCGGAAAACAATTTTGGACCAGACCTGCTCCCGCCCCCAAAATTTCGAACATAACAAATCTCACATAATTTAAGAGCCACAGTTACCAAACTTCGAAGGAACGTTACTAGCTTATATCTACCGCAATTTGAAAGACAAACTTGGAAAGTATTTCTTGGCTACACCCACCCTGTTCTTTGCTACCTGTTATCAGCTGGTATTACTTATGGTATCAAAGTATTTGACAGTCGGTTACGCCCGACTGCATCTTATTGTCTTGTTTTCTTTTTAATTGATGTAGGACTTTCTACGGGCGGAATTTTATCGGTCGCACTTGCTACGTGCCGATCCTGGCGTGGCTCAGCGGTGTGCTTTGGGCACTGGCAAGTTTCGCGCCGCTCAATTCCCTTTTCACTTGCCTTATAATTATATTTATTTTCATTATGTTAAGTCCTCGCCTTTGAATTTCAAATTAAAAACCGTATACAGCATTTCCGCAAAACTTGCCTTGTCGACTCGTATTTAACATTTCTTTAAACTTTAGAAATGGTTGATGTATAATTTTAACACTCTGCATTCTCGATACTTTTACATAGGGAGGCCATTATCCACTTTGTATAATAATAACTGTACACATTTTTTAATGATGCGCTTTTGTTTCTCAGAGCTTCTTTTATTTTTTAGGAATCATATTGGGCAAGATTTCATAAAAATTGTTAATTAATATAAAAAATGGGCATATATACATATATATACAGTTTTATTAAAATGGTAAAATGAATTTTTTCACCAAAGAATATAAAACAAATCAAATATTCAGAATTATTAATTATATAAAATATATACATTTGTACATATTAACAGGTGCAAAGAAATAAGTATATCTTGGAATGAAGCTACTTTTTGGTAAATTAATACGAAATTTAATTTTTGACAATAATAAAGGAATATTGTGTATACCCTTCTCGATGCACATTAATTGTGTTTACAGGTCATTATAAGAATATCAATAAGAGAATATAAATCATTAACAAAAGAATCGACCGAATTTGTAAACGTGACTCAGGCTCTGATTGATGTTTTGCAATATCATGATTCAATTGGCGCCACAAGAACCACTGAAAAGTATCCGTAAAACTTTAAAAGTGCGCAACTCTGTGGAAAGAATTGTATGAATATATACCTAGGGCTTTTTGCAAGAATGAGGCGTGAAAAGCGTGGCAATGTCACTGTGATTGATTTCCGCTGTTGCAAGGCCAAGCACGCAGCTGCTGTTAGCCTGGCGCTCAAGGACACCAGCCCATTCCATCATTGCATATGCGAGTAGGCATGGGAGACCGAGAAAGAGAGAGGCGTCAAACTCGTTGGCACGGCTAATTGGACGCTTAACAACATGGCAGCAGGCAACACCAGCAGTGGGCGGCAGTGGGTAGCAGTGGGCGTGGCAGGTCATAACTTTATTGACAGTCAATAGCCAGGCAAAGCTTCACAAATAAGTATGCGAAGCTCTCGGGCAGCAAAAAGTAATTATTTTTGATTAATGACTGGCGACCCCAGCGCCTGCATCACTTTATCCCTTCAACACTGCTCCTGGGAGGTGAACAGCCCTCCTGCTGCTGCCGCTGTTTCACGTCATTTGCGAACGATGTCAACGCATGCATAAAACATGCGCCCAATACCCCAAGCCTCGAGTCCCAAGCCCCCGAACCCCAAACCTCAACAAACTTATGACAGACAACAGCACACGACACACAACTTACAACTATGCAAATTGCGCGCTTTTAGCTGGCACAAAGCACAGCCAGCACCGATGATGAAGAGGAGAGCTACACATATTCATAAGTGTCAGGTAGACGGGCAGCAACAACAACAACAACAGCGAAAAGCGGAAGTTTCTGTCGCATTATAAATTACATACACATATACACATAAGCATCGCTGCGTATGCGTAATGTGACGATAGGCAGCAACTATTTTAATTATTCTCGCATAAAATGCGACAACAAAGTTGCATACTGCAATAAAGTACATATAAAGTACATGTTGCAGCTGCAAAAATATTCTAAAGTTGCATTTGACGCAGCAAAAAAAAAATGTCGACAACGCTATTTTTGGCTGGCCTTTAACAAAGCAATGGAAACGAGAGAAGAGAAGCACAAATGAATTTAATTTAAGTCGGATTTTGAATTTGTTTAAAAAAGCAACAACAACAAAATATGTATATATATATTCTTTCTTTTATTTAACTGAGGATACAATAAATGTAGCCTGAATTGCTTAGTACATCACAAGTATAAAAATTGCTGTGTGTATGAGCATCTATATTAAATTTAAAACATAATCTTTTAATTTAGATTGAAAATAGGTAAAAATGGTATAGTGGTTTTCAGAGACAATAAGAGCTGGAGAAATATAAGTTCTCGTATACCACGCGCAAAAAAAGTTTATTTAATTTTATCGATAGGTGCCTCCGTTTTGCAAATATCAATACTTATCATTTTCCGATTGCAATAACAGCCACACTTTTAAGGGCAAAAACTTCTATAAAATGCATTAACTTATTAATATCATTTCTATCAGCAGGCAAACGCATTTTCTATATGCATAAAAATGCGAGCGCATGTGTGAGAAATGGATGGCATGATAATCGTATGTATGTATTTATGTTTGTATGTATGTATTTATATATGCATGTATTTATATATGCATGCATGTACATATAGATGTATTTATGTATGTCGAAAAGTTGTTCGCAATCGGGCAATTTGAGTTCGATCTTGTGAATAAATATATGTGCTGCCTTAGTTTTTTTTTACTTTTCAGTGCGTTTCCTGACAAAATGATAAATGAGAGCACTTGTAACCCTGCTTACATTTGAGTGTGTATTCAAAATTAAAAATATATTCAACAGCTGGATTCATACATGTTAGAATATCGCTTTTCCCCAAAAAACAACGGTAACGAATTACACACAACTTATTCAAGTGGCAAATTGCGACTGCACACAGCTTGTAGCGTATATTTCTGAATGCGAGTGGGCTTTTCCTCACTCTAAGAACAGTAGTGAATCACTTTTGCGTGAGGCATATGAATATGGGCATGGCTTGATTGTTCAATTAAATTCTTAAATTCTTAAATTTTTTAAATTCTTAAATTGAATATAAATAGTACTTCTTGTAGGTTTTCCCCTCTTATACACTTTGAAAAACTCAGCTACAAAAGAAGAAGACTCGAGTAAAAGCTTGCCATCAATTTCAGATAGACTTTTTAGGGCTGTAAAAAGTGTTCTGAATTAAAGTTAATATATGTGGTAGCCAGGGAAGGATCATCATTAAAACCAACATAATGTGGCACAGAAATAATGAAACGAGACTGAACAATGGCATTTGATCGATAAGAATGAATAAATATGACAAACCCCAGCGCACACACATTTGCTGTGCAGTTGAGTTGGAGTGCGGTGAAATTGAGTAATTGATGCTGACTGGTGTGCCATGAGTGATATACGAACTTGTGCACCTTTGTTGTGCCAGTTGCCAGCCCAGAGATGGCCCTGACTCCACCAGTTAGCTAGAAAAGTAAATAAAAACACAACTGAAATGAATTTCGCAACACATTTCGTTCAAAGTTTTTCATGCGCCAACTGCCATGCGCACCTGACACACAGAGGCTAAAGCTGCCACTTTTGGGGCGACTGTACATGTGTGTGCATTTATACCCTGTACTATTGTTATGCAATTATATAAAAGCGGCGGAGAAGTAAACGCAATTGCTACAGTGGCATATGATTTGATGACGCTTGCTCAGGTCATGCAGAGCATTCCTTATCATGCTTTCGGGTAATATTCCCTGCCGGGTATATCACTTGTTACTTCAGCTCACATTTCCGAGAAATCCATTTCATTTTAATTTTTGTGTGTGTTTTTAAATGGACCACAATTGTTAGCTTAACACTCTATTTAGTATAACATTCTATATAGTTAAAAAGGCTAATTGACACATGAATTAATTTAGTTATTATTTATAAAAATCAAATATTCTTATATATACTTATTATTATTAATCTTAAGAAAGCCCTATTCAATGTTATGCATTGAAAAATCGCTACAAAGAATAAAAAATATGATTTAGTAACAAACCTCTATTTAAGAATTTTTAATTCTCTTTTCTTTTAATTTTCTCTTTCAAAATGAGCTCTATAATTTCAAATCATGTATTCTTTATAAACAATTTTCATTTTCAGTTAAATTCTTTTATACATATATACATACATGGGGTATCTGCTAGTTAAGAAAATCTATCTTACTTGTTCTATTTGCTGAATTTATCTTCAGTTCTTACATGATGCTACTGCTGTTGATGTTGTTGGTGTTGGCATTGTTGGGGTTAATGTATGCATGCAAATGTTGCTGGTCAGCTCAGTTTTGTGAATCGTTTGGTCAGCACTTGTAACCAACAGGGTCGGCACTCTTTGAGCACCGCTAACTTGCCGAGAATGAAAACAATTTCAAGCTGGCATATGCAATAAGCCATATGCCATCAGCCGTCGGACGTTGACCATCGACGAATAATGTTATTAGGTAGCCGGAAGTCGCAGGCATAGGGCAGGAGTTGGTGGGAAGTTAGATAGCTAGGGAGTTGCCCATTTTGCATGGGTCGCGTTGACAGCTTCCCAGGCAATTGTCTTTTGGCTGTATAAAAATTCAAGCGAATGTCGGATGAAAAATGCATGAACAACAAATGAGTCGCACCTGCCAAAACGAAGAGGGAATCCAGAAGAGAAGGGGGACAGCCAGTCAGTGAATAAATACATGAAATGAATGAGTAAATAACTGGAATGACTAACTGCGGTGCTTAGTCTTCTGAGACGGCGAACGAATCACCAAAACGAGGCAGCTGAAAATCAGCTCAGACGGAATGGGCCAAGCAAAAAGGTGTGAAAATGGCAGCTTGGGAAAACACTTTACTGTGGTTCACATGTTAGCAATAGCAACACGAAACACAAAGTCACACACACGTTCACACACAGATACTCGCACGCACACATAACCACACACACGCACAGTAACAGGAGCACAAGGGCAAGCGGTGTTTGCTGTGGCAGCGGCGTGAGTCGTGAAGCCTGCCAGCCAAATGGCATTATCAAAATTTACATACAAGCATATCCTGATTATCCTTTAAGCTTGAATTATTGAAAGCGTAAATACCGCCAGAGACAACACTTGGCAATGCCAGGAGCTGCACAAACTGTAGCTGAAGCTGCTTTCACAATGACAACAACTCACGGCAATAACAACAACAACAACAACAGCAGCAAATCACAATACAACAAAAATTCCGTAGTAGCTGAAGCAGGGGAGGTAGGGAGGTAACCTGGCAACAACGACGAAGCTGGCTTAATTTGCACATGACAAACCAAAAGACAAACTGAGAGACATTTGAATTCAAAAGTGGCAAACAGTCTGAAAATGTAAAGAAATAATGTATAAACAGGCCGAGTGCGTATATGGTAACAATGACTACACAGACTACACTGACATGTTGAGAATGCTCTCATTCTGAGTAATCGCCCTGGAGATACCCTGTAACCCAATTCCGTTAGAATTTGTTATCATTATTTCGAAATTCACCTGGGCGATATGAATATATGATTTGAGGTTATCAAAAACATTTCAAAGTTGGTCACCACGTCACAAATTATTTGCCAACATTTTACGCCATAATTCTGCGTATGAAAAACACAACATCAGTATTTTTTTAATTTGTTCATCCCAAACCGTCGACGAATTCTCCCCTAAATTATGGTCACACATATCAAATTAAAACGAAAGGGTTTCCTTGGCAGAATTAGGTAAATGCGAAAGTTTGGAAAGGACGAGAAAACACTAGCTCCATCAAAATGGGAACAAGCTATATCAAAAAAGAATCCAAACACATTGAGCCAGTAGGATTCAGTCGAGTTGGTTAATTTTTTTAAAAATCTGCAAACTGAAATCCTATTGAAAGTTTCACTTTCAAATCTCCGACAGAGCTCGTCACCAAGACAAGCTGAGGTTTGCATCCTAGTCGGCTTAACGGTGCCACGCACACACATACACATAAACACACATATAGGAAGACAATACAAAATCCACTCACTTGGATAAATATGTTTTCAACTGTTTGGATTCTCACATCCTCCTTCTGCCAGCGTGAGTGTGCGTTTGTGTGTATTTGTACTCTGTGCTAAAATCCTGTTAAAAGTTTGCCATAAATCCTATTTACATATTTCGTCTTCGTCACAGCTTTTGTCTGCTTTCTGGCGGTCTCAAAGAGTTCAACGAGGCGTCGCCATGGGCTTGCCGCCCATCGTTCGTTGCGAGTTTCTGGCTATATCAATTGTTTAGGCAAATAAATCATATGACTTCCTACAGGTCTTCCAACCCATACCTGGCTAGAGTTCTGAGTCAAGCCGAAGGCTTCCTCTCTTTTTGACTTGTTTTTGTTGTTGTTTCACTTGCTTTTGTTGTTGACCTCGTTTTCAGTTCATTTCGGCTAAAATTCTAGCTGCCGCTCTGGTCCCTGCTCGGTCTGCAGTGTTTCCTTCCTGCCTTCCGTCCCGGCCACAACTAGAAACGATTCAGCATTCGACTTCGATTAATGTTGCCAAAAGACCAAGCATTGGTCTCCCCTCCCCCTGTCTTTCCCTCTCCCTCTCCTCCGTCACTACTCCTCCACTACTCATCGACCGCTTCCTGCTGTGGCTGCGGCTTTGGCCAGCGATTTGTTTACCAGTCATCATACACTGCCTTGGCGTCGTTGTCTCCCCGCAACCACGCGGGAGTTACTTAGAGGCAGTTTTGTAAAAGTAAAGTCATCGTCCCAAGAACTCAGCCTCCAGCTCGATTCTAATTATAATCCACCAGTGGGCGCATTTGTTTTGCTATAGATTCACTTTGCATGTGCTTCTTGGTAGCAACTTTAGTCTTGGCCATATTCTGAATAATTGCCACGGTCCGCTAACCCAGAATCCCACCCCAACCACCTATAAGGCTTTGGCTAATGCTTGGCGAAATCAGGCGTCTGTGGTATTGAAATTGAAATGCGTGTCAGTCGCAGATACCACGTAGTTCTTTGTCTGTATACGGAGTTAGCTTTACACTTAACACAGCTGTATTAATACAAAATGGAACAATACACTCCGCGAAATTCGATTAAAGGCACTCGTGCTTATGGTGCTAAAATCTGTACCAAGCCAAACGGGTCCTTGTTTACGCATTTTATAACGGTGCTTCCTATTCTTGCACTGTTATGATTAATTATGGCCTATTTGTGTTTTTTAGCTAGTTTAGTTGCGAGATTCGATTAAGGGCAGTAACTTTCTTGCCCTCGGAAATGAAAGCAGGACGATATATGGAATTTGCTTGGATTGCTTGGAGTAACTGGCAAATATCAATTATATCATGTTGATCGGCATTAGCAATTGATGACATATTAAAATTAAAAGAAAACTTAAAAGAAAAACAGACAGGCAAAATTCTGCAATCTTACGGGCTGGGCTGGATAGAGCTGCTCTGGCATCTAAAATTCTATTTAATTCACGGCTACAAATATCGAAAAATCGTGTGCAACAAATTTTATCAGGTAGTGGTATTTTCTGATATGATAAAATTTAATTTCGGACCATCGAAATGGTTTAAATTATTACTGGCATGATTTAAAGAAGTCTGAGAGATTTTTCCATACTCAAAGCTGTGGCGGTGCTTCACTCGGGATCTGGACGAAGTTTTGCTGAACTTTATGGAGGATAAGCTAGACCCAAATGGCTTATTCCAACAGGAATAAACATGCTCCAATACATGTGTCGCGGGCCTGTCGTGGGTCGTTTCCGGATAAGGATTTTAAACTTTTAGAGTGGCCGGCAAGATCACCAGACCTGAATACCATAGAGAACAAGTTGGGACACCTGTTTCATCGAGTTTAAGTGGGTAATCGACAGTTTGAGACAGTTGGGCCTACGAATGCTGTCGTTAAGGAATGGTCCAAAATCCCACTATCTGAGTTCTAAAAATTTGTTGAATCGATGTCAAATCGAATTTTTAAAGTTATAAGCAAATCTTGAGGCTGGACACATGATTAATTTGTTATTTTCATGTCATTTCTACATATTGTATTAATTTTATCAGCCTTTAATCGAATTTCGTATCTTAACCTCACTAAAAATAAAAGAAAAATAATAATAAAAAATGTTATTGTAATGTTACAAATTCAATTCCTTTTTTATTTTAGGTATATTTAAAACATCAAACTTTTGTGGGACAAACAAAATTTAAAACATTTTATTTTCAATTTTATAATGAAACAAGAGAGAACGTTGCAGTCGGGCGCAACCGACTTCGAAACACTTTGATACCTTACCAATACCAGCTGATAACAGGTAGCATGCCTTTCAAATTGCGGTAGATATAAGCTAATAATGTTCACTTGAAGTTATGTAACTGCAGCTCTTAAATGGCGGGAGATATGAGATTTTGGAAATTTTGGGGCCGGGAGTGGGCATGGCTGAAAAAATAATAATAGTAATCTTCTTTCAAAGTTTGATAACTGTAGTTATTATATTGCGGGATATATGGACTTCTGGGAATTTCGGAAGCAGGAGTGGACGTGCATGAAAAAAAAATTTTTAGTACGATCTTAGTAATCGGCTTAGGGACGCGGAGTGGGAGTGGCCATCCAATTTCTTAGGGGAGTTATCAGTAACATAGTTTCATTTGGTGACTCTAACTTACAAATTGTGGAAGATCTGCGCATTTCAGATTTCTAGGGCCGAAGTTCCTGGGGGCAGCGGGTGTAGGCGTGGTCTAAAAGTTTACAAACCGATCCTTGGAAAAGGTTACCGGCAAGTTACCTTCCAAGTTCCATCACTCTATCTTGAAGCCTTAATGGAGCTCACACCAATCCATCATACCATAAGGCTCAAGCAGAAAGCCACGCTTTTAAGGATGTCGACAGAAGGAGTTGGGGGCAATCATATCCTAAGCCATAAATATGCGCAACTCCTTTCAAATGAACTGCCCCTGCTAATGCCAAATACAGATTCCACCCTATGAAACCGCACAGCACAAAATGGTACACCGATGGATCACTCACCAATCAGGGCACAGGTCTTGGAGTGGTGGGCCCTCGGGTATCTTACCATAAATCCCTAGGAATGCACACCAGAATATTTCAGGCTGAGGTGTGTGCAATAGGAAGATGTGCGGACTTCAACCTAAAACGAAACTATCGGAATACGGATATATCCATCCTATCCGATAGTCAAGCAGCATTGAACGCAATAATGGGGACTAAGATAACATCGAAGGTAGTCCATGAGGCTCGTTCAAAGCTAGACCTACTCGGGACTCACAACAGGCTTACCCTGCGGTGGGTCCCGGGCCACAGGGATATAGCGGGTAACGAGGCGGCTGATAAGCAGGCGAGAATGGGGGCAGAAAGCCCCCTGATAGGACCAGAGCCGTATTGTGACATAGGCAGACACACTATACGGCTGGTACTTAGAAATGAAGAGAAACAGATGCGGCAGCAGAGCTGGTCGGAGGCAGTAGGTCTCCGGCAAGCCAGATGTCTCCTCGGTGGTTATAATCTCAAGCGATTTAAGCAAGTTATAACCATGGAAGAGAACAACCTTAGGATACTCACCGGTCTAATGACGGGGCACTGTCGACTAAGAAGTCACCTAACTAGACTAGGTATATATAGTAGCGATCTCTGCAGGTTCTGTGAAATAGAGGAGGAATCCTCGATGCACATCCTAGCAGAATGTGTCGCACTAACTAGAAAAAGACGCAGCATCCCAGGGATGCATGTTTTGAATTTCAGAGACATAGAAGACCTCAACCCAACAAAGATCCTCACATTCGTGCGAGAACTGGGGCTGATGGAAGGATAGGCTCAGAAGAGGGCACAATAGATCTAGTACATATGTCGCGGTGCAATTCCCCCCTAATAATAAAATTTAAAATTGTGGGAGATATGCGTGCATATCGATTTACACTTTCCGAAATAAATTGGCGATTAAGGGCGCAGGTATGGGCGTGACCATACAAATTGGTTATCGGTTCTTAGAGACAGCTACCAGTAATATACCCACCAAATTTGACGGCTCTAACTCAAAAAAGGGCGGAAGATATACAAATTTCAAATTTTTAGGGGCAGCGGTCCTGGGGGCGGTGGGTGTGGCATATTCCGATCTTTGAAGGACATCGCCAACAACCTAGCAACCATTGGAGACCGTAGCCTTGAAATTGTGGGAGATATGTGGCTTTATCGATTTGCGAATATCGATTTAATCGATTTCCAAGCCCCTTGGTGGACGTAGCACTCCAATTTCTACACTCTGACGCGGGCACAGACCAGGATATGTTCAAAGTTTCAAGTCTCTATCTCTAAGGGTGTCGAAGACAGTTGCGACTTATACTACGCGATTCAAGCAACCAAAAGCGACTGACTCACACTACATGAAAGTAGTTGAAACATACCATCGAAGAAGGTCTTGATCATAAGGAACTTATAATTACCGTTGCTCGCAGGCAACATCAGATTAAGACTACAAAACGGGAATGCAAGACAAGCTGCGGTGTACATAGGCAAATATAGTTATTTCCAACAAAAATCAAGTGTCTTTAATCGAATTTCGCGGAGTGTATATGTGTATATTGATACTGAAATACCAAAATGTATTTTATAAAATAAAGTATAAATACACACACTCCGCTAAATTCGATTAAAGCCACTTGATTTTTTCATTATAAAATTGAAAATAAAATTTAATTTTGTTTTTGTTTTGGTAAAGTTAGCTGTTTTAAACACACGTCAAATTAAAAAGGAATTAATTTGTAACATTAACAGAACATATTTTATTCTTATTTTTCTTGTTTTTTTTAGTGAGGTTAAGGTGCGAAATTCGATTAAAGGCAGTGCTAGTAAAATTAATACAATATGTAAAAATGACATGAAAATAACAAATTAATAATGTGTCCAGCCTCAAGAATTGTTTAAAAAATATTTAGAGCTCAGATGGTGGGATTTTGGACCATTCCTTAACGACAGCATTCGTTGGCCCAACTGTCTCAAACTGTCGATTACCCACTTAAACTCGATGAAACAGGTGTCCCAACTTGTTCTCTATGGTATTCAGGTCTGGTGATCTTGCCGGCCACTCTAAAAGTTTAAAATCCTTATCCGGAAACGACCCACGACAGGCCCGCGACACATGTATTGGAGCATGTTTATTCCTGTTGGAATAAGCCATTTGGGTCTAGCTTATCCTCCATAAAGTTCAGCAAAACTTCGTCCAGATCCCGAGTGAAGCACCGCCACAGCTTTGAGTATGGAAAAATCTCTCAGACTTCTTTAAATCATGCCAGTAATAATTTAAACCATTTCGATGGTCCGAAATTAAATTTTATCATATCAGAAAATACCACTACCTGATAAAATTTGTTGCACACGATTTTTCGATATTTGTAGCCGTGAATTAAATAGAATTTTAGATGCCGGATCATTTCTATCCAGCCCAGCCCGAAGATTGCAGAATTTTGCCTGTTTGTTTTTTTTTTTAGTTTTCTTTTAATTTTAACATGTCATCAATTGCTGATGCCGATCGGCATGATTTAATTGATATTTGCCAGTTGCTCAATCTAGTATCCTTGTAAGCCAGGATCTTAGCTATTTCCTCAGGTGAGAGTGTTTTTTCCCTTCCCATTCCAAATTTTTGTAAGCAACTAATCTGTTTCTTTGTGTAAAACATCAAATAAATATGTATACTTTATTATCCCATTCAAAGAAAATACTTTTCCAAAGGCTTGAAAGTGAATGCCTTTATTCGAATTTCGCACACAAACTAGCCATAACAAGTAAGAGTGCTGTAGTCGAGGGAGCTCGACTGCGATATACCCTGAACCCAGTTGTTAAATATATTCTAGTTGTATTGGACAATTTCCTTTTGAAAGTTTTGCACCAAAATGTGAGCAGGTCTGCAAGTGTGCTTTGCCGACAAACACGTGAATATTCATACATACATACATACATATATACGTACGCAATCGTAACGGGGTAACGGGGCTCTGCAGCATACACACAAAAACATATTGACGCTCGCGTCGATTATCATGACATCTCTTTCTTACACATGTGCTGGCATATATTTATGCATACAGAAATGCTTGCGGCTGCTGATAGAGATGAGATCAATATGAGAATATATCAGATCTTGATGAAATTTAGGCAGTTGATCAATAATATGTATATGTATATTTGGTGTAAAGAAGAGTATTCCTTTAAAATTGTGGCATTTTTTGCAATCGAAAATGTAATGTATCGATATTCAATAAACGGAGGCAGTTATCGATAAAATAAAGCAAACTTGATCTACGCCAGGTATACGAGAACCTATAATCCAAATTTGAAGTCTGCGGACGGACAGAAGGACATGGCTATATCGGCTCGGCTGTTGACCCTGATCAAGAATATATATAACTATGGGGTCGGAGATACTTCCTTCTGCCTGTTACATACATTTGCACCAAACCATTATCCACCTTTTTACCCATTTTTAATGGGTTCAGGGTATAAAAAGGGAAATACCCAAAAATCTTGGGAAAACTAACAGAACTTCCATTCCAATGTATCATAACCGTGTAAGAAGGAGAAGCACCGTTTTAAAAAGCGAGAACAAAGTCCCGTTAGGCTTGGTTCAGTTTTTAGCACCATAAACACGAGTGCATTTAATCGAATTTCGCGGAGTATATGCATATCTATATATATGTATATGTGTATTTACATTGTCAGGTGTGTGTTGCAGACAACCTGCAGCCTGCTAGTATAATTGTAATACGTATTGTTTGTTATTTGTTGTAGGGGATTTTTTAAAATATTTTTTTTTCAATTTCAATTTTGCGCATAACCGAAAAGGCGTGGGAGTAACTCAAACGCTGCAGCTGCACAATGACGTCTTTTGAAAATTAAAAATGTTCAATCTCTATCAAACACATCTTTATACTCAGACAGCACTGTTGAGTTTGTTTTCTTTCTTTTTTGTAACACCGGCACTCAAGCTCACTCCGCAACACCCTTTTCGACAATTAGATGCTATACTTATACCCTTGTCGTCCAGTTTGTAACGAATTGAAGTAGTCTCCAAACCCATGATGTATACATATTTTTAATCTGCACTTAGCCGATTATTATGAAACATTTTTTTGTTTGCCAAGATTTCTGGCAAGATATCTTTTATGTTCCTAAAATTTGTTAAGCAAATTATAAACATGAGACAAGTATATCATTTTTGTGAACAAAATTTAGATATGAGGGATACTCTCGATTACCAGGGTATGAAGTCTGCGGCGTGCCAGCTTTACCCGTTATTTCTTGTGTGCGGTTTGTTTCGTGCAGCAGGCATTGAAATAAAATGCTTTATGCGTGTGTGTCTATGACGGTTGCTGACGGTACGTGTGTGAGTGTGTGTTAAACACTCTGACATTCAGAGGTGCAACAAAGTCAAAAAACGGACATTGCAATTGAAGAAATGCAACTGTGTTGCCAGCTTTTAAAACCTTGTCTGGCTGTGGCAATTGAAGTCGTACTTGAAGAGTCGCACTTTCAATTGTGCCACATTGTGAGTAGTGAACAACTTGGGCACCGCACACATGTACATGTATGTACACAATGTACATATGTATATAGCATGCGAGCTTGTATGACAGCTCCCCAAAGAATTCGTTGCTGACACAGTCTCCCATGAGTTGAGGTTGGATGATGCAGGGACGAGCCACTTACCAAGCACCAGGCAACAACAGCCACGACAGAAATAAAACTAACCACAATAATAACAAGCAATAAAATGCAGGGACCACGAAACCTGAATACTCTACTACTTGAACACAAGCTTTATAACTATCCTCATTGGGCAAAATTGTGGCAAATTGGAATTAAATTTTATGTGGCTGGATGGCTTAGTTATATAAGCTACAATTCGGCTAGGGTGCAGCCAAACGAGGCGCAAAGGATGTGGATATTGTTTCAAATTAGTTGCACTCCTTTGAGTTCGTTGTTGGCCAATGCGGCCGTTTCGCATTTATGCGTTTGCCCCCATTTTTCGGTGGCAAGTGAAATGCACATAATTCTTATTATATATTTAAAATGTTGCCTCGTAAATGGCTGGCACAAATACGCACTATCAGCAACAATGAAAAACAGATTCGTGCTTCGTGAGTAGCACAACGAACACGTCAGACTCTACACAAATTGAACATCAACACAATTTAGTTTGACAAATATTTAGATTTAAGTTCAATATATTTGTTTACTAGAACATAATATATAATTTATATTTAGTCGTATTAAGTCATTATTTTAAGTAAAACGATTTTTATCTAAATATAATTATAAGCCCATATATGTATAATAATAATATTATAACAATTAAATTTAAGCTAAAAAAATTGAAATCTTTAAAACCTTAATCATAAATGTATACTCTTATAATAATAAAAATATGCAGTAAATGGATTTTGAATTGAATTGAATCAAAAATCGACTTTTAAAATGTAAAATATAAATAAAAATTAAAACTAAGGCACTTTCGATATGTCCCATTCACGATGTATATATGTTTACGTCACGCAATCATCTCTAATACAAGGAGAGCGTTGCAAATCTGAAAATACATTCTGAGGCCTTTCCGAGGCTTTTTCAATGCTATTAAAAAGTTTCGCGAACAGGAAAACGCCTACAACAACAATTACGACACCAACAACAACCAAGTTAAAAGGAAAGAAAATTATGTATTTTATTATGATGATTTTTCCCCTTGATTTTACGCATTTTGTGCGTTGAGTGCGGCTGGCAGCGTAAACACATTGAAAACCGCAGCGGGCAAGCAAGGATGAGAAAAAACTCGATAAAAATGGCCGCGAGAGTTGCTTTCACAGTTGAACAATCGAATAAAATATACAAATTATGGAATTGAAAATCCACAAAAATATTGACGATAAGAAAAACGAAGAGAACAAATATTGTATGAAAGCAAATTAATGGCATCGCATTCAAGACATAAAAAAATTCTGAATCTGTCAGTGATATCGCTCGCGATCTCCACCTCCTGCTGGTCGTTGACGTAATTATTGATCTATGAACAAGGTACATCACTAAATTTAGAATAAGTTGAAAAAAATTACGGTTAAGTTAAATTAAAATTAATTTTCTACTCTTTCTAAGTCCACTTAAATTTTTTAAGATTCAAATCTATATTTTGCATTTTGACCAAGTTCAAAGACTTCCTTACACCTGCAATGTTTTGTAATTGTTTTTACCTTTATGACTCTAAAAGTAGATTTATTTTGTTAGCCTCACTGCTCAGACGACTCTCGGAGCTTGAGCTGTTGCTGGGAATGTTATGCTAATTGGCACTAACATGTACAGCCTCCTTGCTTTCTACCGTTCTCCTCCCTTCTCTCTCCTCTCGTGTCACCTGACTGCCACCCAGCCCCGGTTCTTCATCACACATACTACCAACCAGTTTTTTATTTGTGGGGCCTCTACGCTTCTGGTGCTGCTTTTGATTTTATTTTTATTGGTCAGCGAGCGCTTTTAACACATTTTATATTTCCCCTACTCACCATGTTATTATTTATTTATTTTTTGCCGTTGATTTTGTTTTTGGTTTTCATTGTTTTATGTTGAAGCAATGAAAATGTTTATGAGCAAACAAATTTTCGCTTACAACAAGAACAACAAAGTGTAATGAAATAATAATAAAAAATAAATATAAAAAAACCAGTCAACACATTCCCGTGAAAGGGAAATTCTGAAAAATTGCTGATTGGTTAATTGTGAGCGAGCTGGTTAACGAAAAAGTTGTCAGTGTGTACGTGTTTGTGTGTGTGTGAGTGTGTGTGTGGTGTCTATAGTTTTTGCACTCCTAATTGAGCAACTAGAAATGATAAAACAAAACACCACCGTTAAGAAATATTTGTCTTACATACCTTTTTAATATTTGCTCTTATTTTAATTTGCAATGAATTTCTAGCGTATTGGGAGCTTTACTTGTCAAAATGGTTTTCAATTCTTCTCTTGACGGAAAATCTGATAAAATATTTTAGAGTACAAATCATGATCAGTTGAATGGAATTGAAAATCATGCAGTTTTTATATAAATAAGACCGTTCAAACGGTTCTTGGGTTAGAATTTTTATTTTTGTATACTCGTATCCTATTCACATATATAAAAGAAACTAATTTGCACACACATATATAAGAAGAAAGAAATGTTGCATATTATTACATTTCACAATATTCACAACTACATGACCTAATTTGTTCAGCTTCCAAGGGAAAACTTTCTACAAAAAGCAAATTGCACAAGTGATCACTTTATTAACAAAATTAGAATATACGCTGAAAGGGTATAATTAAAGCAGTGCCACTTCTTCTGTAGGTCTGGTCAACATCATAGCCATCACCTTTGCCGTTTCCTTTGCTTATTTTGGGGCGTTAGCTGCTGCACTGCAGACAAAAGCATTGACACGCCCAAAAACACAGTCACGAACAGATTTCTATATGTACCCCTGAATACCCCAGGCTGAGCTAGTTGTTAGTTTAAAGTGATTTGCAGTGTTTGACATGGCCATAAAAAGCAACGAGGACGAAGACGGAGTTGGCGCTCTCGCTGATTTTAGACTGAAGTAGATTCGACTCGAAAACAGGTCAGATCAGAGCACCACAGTTGGCTCATTGCTCTCGCTTCTTGCCTTTTGCTGTTTGCGCTTCACACACATACACACATAGTCACACACACACACACCCCACTAGCCAGCTACCAGCTCTGTGTCAGCCAGATGCGGTGGGCTTGGGGAGTTTGAGCGCCTGCCGTGTGCTCTGTTGGTCATTTCACTAATCTCTTCATTTTGCTCATCGTTGCAAGCGCTATTTTTTTTTTTTTGTTTTTGGCTCCCATGTTTACAATTTATTTGGCTTGTTGTAGTTTCTTTTATTATTGTTGCTGTTGTTCATACGCCCTATTGTCTATACTTTTGGGCTGGGACCGGGCCGCCCTTTTGTTTGGTCAGAGCGTGCAGCCTTTCTAATGCCAAGTTCACTCATTCACTTTGGGACCCATATACAATACGGACTACACAATACAATAACCAGGGACTGTGCCACGCCCCAAAACCCTCTCCGCGTCGGTTGTGTGCTCAGGTCTGTGGATATTATGCCTGTGCACGTCTCCCAAAGAGATAGCCGACAATTAAGTAAAGCGATTAAAATGCAAAGTAACCAACACCATGGACCAGCAAATTTTTTGTAGCGACATGTTCTAAAAAACAGTATTAGTTAAAAACAAAAATCAATGGATCACTAATTGCTTCGCGTGCTATATGCCAACAAAAATGCAAACCTTTAAATAAAAATACAGATAAGGGATTGTGAATAAATCGGATAATCCACAATAGTGTCTTTTAAGACTCAATTTGAATGGAGAATTGAAAACGTCAGGTATTTATTTATTAATTTAATGTCAACTAAAGTCAGTCGTCACAAAAAAAGCAAAAGTATCAAATTAAATTAAATCATTTAAGAAATTAAATTTTAAATTCTATTTAAATTAAAAAATAAGAAAATGTATACGATCTCTGGGGGTATTTAAATGCAAAATGGTCCAACATTTGTTGCATGAATTGGGAAAAGTGGAAAAGCTTAGATATGTTTATGTATTATTAAAGTATTATTAATTTGCTTGCATTCTGACAAAATCAATTTATAGTAGTCATACACTACACCATACACTGCGATTAGAAACTGTATTACATTTTGAGAACACATCTTTTCCGATTCGTTAAATTTCCATGGACAAACTATTACTTGCTTTTGCTTGCTGCTGTTGTAATTGCCACAATTCTTGACCCTAGGCCCTGTCTCTTGGCCGCACAGCTCGCAAACAACATATTTATTTATGAACGTATATATACATACATATACACCCACAAAGTGTGTATGTGTGTGGGTGGGTGTGTCCAATGGTTTTGTTTGCTTCTGGCATTGTTGTTGCATTTAATTAAAACCCTCAAATGTAGGCACACGATTGCAGTTGGCAGAGTGGCTCGATAAGGCGAATGGTCTACGGGGATTACGCGGAGTGGAAGGGAGTGGGGGTAGCGGTCGTTTGGTGATGGGTGGTGGGTTGTGGGTGATATGTGTGGCAGACTGGTGTAAATTCTAAAGGCAACAACAAGCACAAATAAATAAATGTGGAGCTGCTGCCATTTTGGCAACCACAGCAGCGACCAACCAAGAACCAACAGCGGCAGCAACGACAAAAACAATAGTTGCTCCAACAACCTACCTAGCAACTACCCCGATATCTCTCTCGTCCTCTTTCTCTCTCTCTCTCTCTCTCTCTCTGTCTGTCTCTCTTATGCTCTAAGTAATTGCTGAAATTGTTGAGCAAGCACTTCTCAACAGATTTTAAGAAAATAGTTAAATAATTTCATTGCGAATCCTTTTTCACAGAAATATCAAAATGTAATGAAAGTCGCCCAGAAGCGACCACAAGAAGCAAAATAAAAGCCCCAAATATTCAAATGATATCAGAAGTTAAACAACAGACCCATCAAATCAGAACAAAGATAAACTCACCAACACCAATTTCCGATTGAAAGCTTTCATTTAAAACTGAGTTCTTGGGGTGGCTGGACTATAAAATAGCCTGCACCAAGCACTACAGTATAATTTAACTACCATGAGGAAAATTAGGGTACTCTGCAGTCGCACTTAACTGCTATGGGATATGAAAATTACAACTGAAACTGCTCACACAAGCAAATGAATGAATAGATTTGGTTGACATGTGTAATACATGGCAATAGACACACTTATCTGTTTGCTTAATATTGAGAAAATCATAGACTTTCGATCTTAGGGCTAGGGTTTGAAATCTCTAAACTACGATAATAGTTCTAAAACGATTAATCGATTAATCAATAATAGTAAACTTTTTTAACAGGAAAAAAATGATTTCAAACAATTATTCCTGATAATACGCCCATGTCTATGTTTTTTACAGACTGAGTCCAGGCTAATAGTATGGTTGCCATTCTATCATATGCTTAATGTTAGTTATTAACATCTATCTAATAAACATCTCTATTGGTTTTTTTACACCCGATAATCTCACAATGTGGATTAGGCTTTTCTAAATCGCTCAAGTGGATAATTTACGAATTAAATACAATACATATAATTTTTTTAAACTTCATTACAGCAGTGATATTTACTATTTCATCTATACTACCCTATCTGTTCTATTTTGAAGCTTTCACATTTGAACATTACTTTACGATACAGGTCACTTTGCAAAAAAATTATACATCCAACTTTATAGCTTCAGCTTTTACAGATGTTAAGATAGAGAATTTATGTATATAAAAAACAGACGAACGACACACATAACTTTACAATGTTGATCTTGATAACAAAAAAATTCCATTCATCTTAAAGCGCGGTGCGTATTTTTGCAGTAGCTTACATAAATTTATTTCTGTAAGCAAACGGATTGTACGAATAGTTGTATTGAATTAAATCGATTTTACACATCTTTAATAATGTATATGCATCAATGGTAAATAGAACACTTAAACAAAATTACACAATAATGCATTTTTCTCATAAAGAATGCACTAAAATATAGTTCAACGACACAATAAAATTACACATCTATGTATCTAATAAAAAATCTTCAATCTTACCTTGGCACAGAATGCTATTTAAGCTTCTGGTTGCAGACAACAGAAAAAAAATTAGAAAATTCCGTTTACTTTGCTGAAATCGTTGCTTGAGGTTTGTTTCTGTTTAAAATTTGTTTTTTTCTCGCCTGCTTATTTGCATTCAGCTTTCCATTTTTCTAGTGAATTTTTAAAATTCTGTGCACTATTTTTGTTATTTTGCTTTTTATTATAGTTTCAAACAGAATAAAAACAAAAAAAAACTGCAAGCGAACTTTAAAAAAAAAAAACAAAGAAACAAAAGCCACATGAATTTTTCAATTGTCTTTGGCACTTTTTATATTTTTTATGTGTCTTTCTTTCGTTGTCGCTTTCTCTCTCAAACACTCTTATCTCTCTCTCTCTCGCTTTCTCTCTCTCTCCCTGTCTAGCCCTCCTTACGCCTGTTTTTGTTGTGTTGTGTTGTGTTGTGCGCTATGAACCAAATAACAGCGAAAAAAAACCAACGCACAAATTTTCAATATTATTTAAGTCATTTGTAATTTTTTGTGCAACAAGTTGATCAATTTATTTAATTGCTTATTAACAGCAATTAATAATCTGCAATTGGCTGATTGCAGCATGTTGTATTGGTTACGAAATGTTAACTCCAATTCCCCAACTGACACACAATTGTCGCCCCATTGTTGGTGTTGTTGCTGAAGCTCTTGCTCTTTATCTTTGCCTTGGCAGCTTTGTTAGCGCGACCTCCGCAATGACCGTGTAACAATTTTGCAGCTGAGCAGCAGCAACAACAACAAACAATGGCAAGAAACGCGCGCGCGCCACAAAGTAGGCAACGATAACACTCGTGGCAATCGCACGACGCTTTAACGCAGTAACAACAACAACAACAACAACAACAAAAACACCAAGATTAGCAACCAGCTGCCAAATGCTGCGCGCCTTTTTTCGCACTGTAAAATTCTATGAATTGCTTAATTTTTCATGTTTCTTTCGTTTATTCATATTTTTTAGCTCTTTTTTTTTGGCTTTCTGCTTGTTTATTATATATTATTATTATTATTGGTGCAGCTGCTGCTGCTTCTGATATCGCTATGTTATGTGCATTTTTATTGCCGCTCAGCGGCTGCAGTAGCAGCACACACCAAACTTATGTAAGCATTTTGTGCGCGTTTTATTTCTTATTATTTTTTTTTTGCATGCGTTAAGCTTTATACCGCATCTAAAGTCAACCAAACTCATAATTCGAATTGTGGTTGGCATTAGCTGGATGGCTTCTGTCATTTGCATAGGCAGCAGCAGCATAAGCAATTCATTCAAACTCACAAAAACCAACGCAGCTGACAGTCACATGCGCGACAGACAGACACACAATCACATACATACACGCATACACACGCACACACAGACAGACAGACAGACACACACACGCACACACACGCAGACACGGCCACGGAGACAACGAGACAACGGCTACGACGGCTACGACGACAACGACGGCAACTATTGTGACTGCGACTGCGACTGCGACTGCGATTGCTGCTGCGACTCTCGCGTTTGGTTCTCCTCAAAGCGAAACGCGTGCCGTCTGCGCTGAGTCCTGTTTCATACTATCCTGCAATGGCTGCTGTGGCTGCTACTGCTGCTGTTGCTGCTGCTGTTGCCGCTGTTGCTGCTGTTCCTGCTGCTGCTGTTGCTGCTGCTGTTGCTGTTGATGATGATGCCACTACTGCTGTCGATGCTGTTGTCGCTGCTACTACTGCTGCGGCACAAAAATTTCCCTTTTTGTGGCTCTGTTAAAATTTCCTTGGCATGCGCACCGTGTGCAAGACAACACAGCAAAGAGCTTACAAAAAACGCCGGCCACGAGACGTTTACTTGATGTGGCTAATGTGGCACACTGGTTACACTGTGCCAAGGACATTTTGCGCCAGGACCACAAGTTGTTAGCAGCGGCTCCAACGGCCAATAGTATTCAACACAGGTCTCAAAACAGATTCCAAATATTTTAACGATCTCAATTAATATCAATATTATCCGTGGAAATTTGCAGTGATTGGAAAATGCTTTTCATATTAACTGCTGCTGTAGATAACTCTCAGTTAGCCACAATTAAGGGGATATTTGGCCAAATCAATTTAATAATCAACATTTTCAATGCAATTCTTATTGCTGCACACACGTGCCTCGCATTAATGCAAATTAGTTGATGCTGCTACAGCTCGACTTGATGCCTAATTGAATTATGTTGAATGCCAAAAAGGTTAATGAAAGCACCATGCCCTGCGCACTTCCCTGAACCAACCCGTATCCTTTGCCCGTTGTCCTATGGTGTGTTATGGCTGACTGAATTGTGGATGAGCGAGCAACGAGCACCGGACACCGTGCACCGAGCACCGTGCAGCGTTATCCGAGTCCGTTACGGTGCCCGGAGCTTGGATAGCCGCAACAAAACCGCACATAGATGCACAATCTGCATTGTGGTATGCGGTAGCCAATAGACACAGCACGTTGGTAAGTCCTTGGAAATTGATGGCGTTTGTTGGACTCTACACTATCCTTAGTCGCACAGACAACTTTGTGATGCCACAATGTAAATCCATCTAGCTTATTTAAGAACGCTGAAACGAACCTATTTGCTTGCACATTTTTTGCAGGGTATTACACTCGAATTGAATAGTTTATGTTGTCGCATTTACAATTCAAGATAAATTATAGATTCATTTGTTATTTTATATATGTAATAACAACAATAATAATACTAAAAAGCTATTCATTTTTTGAGTATTTCTTTAAAAAGAAATGTTAATTTGGAATTGAAAACTTTATAATAATATTTCTTATAAGTCAGAAATTGTGTAATTCGGGCTATAACATTCGATTTTCTCTTTTTTTAATAATTATTTTTAACAATTAAATGTTTTTCATAAGTTTTGGTATTTTTAGAAATTATTTCGTATTGTAATGGTGCGAATATTTAATACCCAAATATAATTGAATTAAGGCATGCATATGTTAATTGCAGCGTGTGTAAATGCATATGTTCAATGAAATATACATGATATTTCGACCTAGAGCGTAAAGCTTTGATAAGCCTAGCTCAGCTGGTGCAACTGGCTTAAGTGTGCGTTCATAAAGCTTTTCGCTCTCAAACTTACGCTCTCAAGCCCTTGAATTTTTAAGTCTATAGCGCTTACACTCTAAGCATGCATTATATTGCTCTGCATGCTGCGGCCAAGATCAGAAGCAATTAGCAAAATCCGAGCGAAAAATATTTTCTGAATCCACGTGAAAAATTGTTCACGCTGTATACCAGCAATCTAATCTGAAAACATCGGGAGCTGGATGAAATCTTGATCCGCAATATTACTGTCAACATCACGTTGAAGACCTGTCCTACCCGACCCCGATTTGATTTCTTGGATTTCTTTTCAACCCCATTACCGGAATTGCGGCAGTGCAAGTGTGTCAAGTGTTAGTGGTGGTGCAAAGTTTGTGTGCGTGTGCAGAAATATAAGGAACAAAATAAAAAATTAACCAAGCAAAGGGCTTTGCGGTTAATCAGTTCTGGGTGTACACCCGATATCGGCAAGGCATTGCAAAGAAAAAATTAATAAATAAAAGTGCTTACCGACTTGCCGATACCCTGACCTAACCTGCAAATACTGCAAGCACATCACACCAAACATTCGACAAACATAAATATTGTTATGAGTATTTTTCTGTGCATTAGTGATTGTGTGTAGATTCTAAAAATGTTCCCTCATTTGTGTTCCATAGGCCATAGGAAAATGAACTTATTCGGATTCGGAGTAGAAAAGGCATTGACCCCGTTTTACGATGTAGGTTACTCAACGCAACTTAGCCTAAAGGCGTTAAGGTGGTCAACAACAACCACACCCCTCGGCACCGAGTTACAAATGGATTAACAGTTCAACGAGCTATATCGTCATCGTTATTATAAAACTTTGACTTAATTTAAATTAAATTAAATATTTATAAATTTGCTATCATGTTTTCTAGTGGAGTGCTTTATTTTGAATTGTTGCATCTTTAATTTTGATTATCATCGCCAACAGTTCATATACGACGACAGACCTGCTGACATCGATGGATCAATAAAGAGTCTTAAGGTAGTAGTATGACATACGGTTGTGATTGCAAGATTTTTTTTTAATTTAGATATAGCATATACATATATTTGCATTTTTAGAGTAAATTTAATATTATAAAATATTTGTTTAATTTAAATCATGTGAAATACTATAGGTATTAATTATGCTCTGAATAATTTCGAATTGTATTACAACGATGTCAATATGAATTAATTTGTTTCCATAAAAAGGCACCTTAGGTTTACAGCACCGCAGGTTGTGTGGGTATAGAAGGGGAACAATACCATCTTAGTTCTCTAATCTTAGATAGGATATAATGCATATCAATCTCTCTCTCTTTCTACGACATTATTACTATAACACAGTTTGTCTAGGCAGCACAATATCCACACCAAATTTCCCCGAGCAAGGCCATCCGAATAGTAGACAGAGTGTGCATGCCGAGACGACTCTGTAAGTGTTCATTACAGTATTTTATTCTTGTTTTAACTTTTTGACTCTGTTTCACTTTGATATTCCTTCGGAATGTCTAATGACTGTTGGTAGGGTGTCTATTGTCGAATATGCTCATTTAACATTTGCACCTCTTGCTCTAGAATGAAAATCATATTTCCGCCTGCAGGTAATTGCTGACCAAAACCAAAGCCAAAGCTGAAGCTGAAAGACAACGGTGGCATCTCCATTGGTTGTTACACTACCCCCACCACAAACCATCCCTTCATCCTGTCTCCATTGCTGTCGAGACACTGGTCTGACTGGCATTGTAAATGATTATTTATGTGCGCCTGCTTTGTGTCCGCGGTTTGTCCAACGAGGCACGAGCCACCAGGCATATTGTTTTAAAACAAGAATAAGAGCAGCTGTTGGGCCATGTGGAGATTTCGTGGAGGACACCACACAGGCGATAGCAGTGGTGATGGCGATGGCGACAACGAAATTTGACAACAATTAAATTAAATAAACTTGCTTAAAATGCTGTGTAAATGCAGCGCGGCGCGACTAATTGAGTCGTTTGCTTTCAGCGAATGTCAACTCAGCTCCGCTGCCTGGTATCTTTTTTGGCAACCCCATATCAATTCCCCGGCCCTTTACCCTGGGCTCCTTTGGCTCAGCTATATGGCATAAGTGATGGATGAACTTAATTTTCATTAGACGACCTTGGAAAGCCAAAGACTTTTTAGTCAAGACAATCTTTACAGGCATAATAACACCAACATTATTGGTTCTACGGTATTAACGGGATGGGAAATATCAATCAGCATTTTACACTAGAATGGCTCAAAGATAGCAGGCAGGAAGGGCATGTGGCATGCATAATGGAAGGATGTGAATGGCAAAACTTCTCGTCTCATCGTGGGGCAGTCTCCACCCTGAGTCCTACTACTTCTTCGTCAACCTTATACTTGCTGAGACTTAAAAACAAAACCTTTTAATTGATTGAGGCTGGAAATTTTTGGATTGTGGTTGCCATTGGGATTGGCTTTGACGTCTGCACGCTGCCAACTCAATACATAAAAAGGGCGCAGCTGACTGGGCGGGGCCAAAGACAACCTGGCATTTATATGTGCCCCAAACCAGAACGGCAACAACTTGCTATGTTTTAAGCGCTCAATGGGCCCAACAAATGTATTATGTGTTAGGTTCGTATGTGTCTGTGTGTGTTTGTGTGCATGTGTGTTTGGTAAGCGAGTATACCAGATTTTACCTATATATTAGTCTACAAGTTGACTCGCTAATGATGCGTTTGAAGCGTTTGACAACGATTAAGCGATTTGGTTTGACAGGCGTGCAAAATCCATAATTAAATCTCTACGCAAGTACTTTTTATACAGTGTTCGCAAAGCGAAAATAGAATATGCAGTACACAGTCACTTCGTACAGCTCTTGATAAACTCAACTCCTTAATAAACATAACTCCTAAGTTTTTTACATTGTAAACCCTTTAAATTGTAATAGGTTGCGTTGCGCGAGAGCGACCTATATTAGTTTTCAATGAATTCAGAAAAGGCTCCGCTTTTTTTTGTCAACACTGTAAGAACTGAGAGTGTTTCCTCAGAAGCTGCAAAGCTTCCACAGAAATATATACAAAAATAAATAAATTTGTAGTGCCTGATAGGCTAACAGTCTTATGTGCACTAACTGCATTATAGAGCTCAATTTTTTCGTGTGTTTCCAGCTCCCCTTACACTGAGAACAGAGACTTATGTAGTCGATCAATTTTATACTTATTGCCACTGGCTTGACTTTAATGACCTTCCTGCTACTGTAGATGTGTGTGTGTTGTTTTTATTACAATGGTTACTGATGGCTAGCAGCAGCTTTGCTAGCTCATTGTTGTTGGTGTTGGTTGCTACAAATTGCGTGCGGCACAAGCGCAAGTTTCAAGGATCCATCCACTGACAGCTAATGATGTTGCCCATCGTTCCAACTCTTGGCGCTGACACGCCCCCCTCCCCAGCCCACTGTTGGAACGCTGGCCCCACACGTCTCACCGCATAGACCTAACTTAAGATCAACATTCGAGCGGGAACTTTTGTCATTTACGTTCTAAAACTATTGGCACCCACTCCAGGAGAGGTCTAGTCCTGCCCAGTTCTCCTCCCCTTCCATCTCCCACGCCGCAGCTTAAAGACTAAGACGAGGTCATCCATAATTGAATTTTCACAGACAGCACCACGTTTCGAATTGTAAAATAAAATATATAAAATACCAAATTCGGCATCTAACTGATGTATTACTACATCTGTTGAATGGGGTCGTCAAGGTTACGCATCAAATAAGAATAAACGTTCTAAAAGTTTAATAAATATCATGTAATATATTCTGAAATATGGTAAAACATGTAATTTAATGTGATCCAACAATAAAAATAAATATTCATTCAAGCATTTGATTTTTAATTGAGTCAGGCTAGGTCAAAAAGTTAATGGACTCTAGTTAAGTACTATCTAGAGTAAAGCGAGAAACAGAGTGAAGGCAACGCTTCGCTCAAAGATGAAAAGTGTAAAATTAAATGAAAAATAAACAATGAACATGGCGCAGCGAATTGAATTGAAACTCTAGCTCTGGCCTAAAGGAGCGGCACCATCTGCCACTAGAGCAACTGGATGAGAGCGAGATGAGACGTAGCTGTGCGGGGAGGAGAGAATGAACAGGTGGATGATTAGCTTTGAGCTGGCCACCATTGTGGACCATCCCACAGTCAGTTTGTCCAGTCCGGTTTCCATTTTTTATATACGCCAGCTAAAAATGCTGACATGGTCAGGATACGAGAAAGGACAAGCAGCAACGAAGAACGACGTGGAGCGATGGGTGGGGTTTAGTGTATATCACTAACTTAGCTATTTGTATGAATTACACGCGACACACATTCTGAGCACTCAGTTCTCAGCTCGTTCCATGCTGTGTGCGCTATTTCCATTTCCGCTTTCCACTTGCTGGGTATTTAGTGTGCTCTGCTGCCCTCCGCCTCCCCCTTTAGAAGCCCTGACCCTCCCTTGTAATTGTTGTACTTCTGTACTTCGCTTGTAGTTTCTGTTGTCGCTGTGATTTGGATTGCCGTATTTTCTACACAGACCCAACTGCCACTGAGCCACACCTCCAATCGTCAGTTCCCTACCAGCAACTCAGCAGCCCAGCAACCCAGCCGCTCAGCCGCCGCGTGTTTGACAGGCATGCATGCAACCTAATTGAGTTTCGCTCGCAAAAAATACAACTAAAGTAAAAAATAAATGGATGAATGGAGAAAAAAATATCTTATTGTGGTTGAAAGATTGGTAATGGGCTTTAAAGCCAGCGCTGGATAATTAAAAAAAAAAGGTTTCATCGCAGCGCCGGAAGGTGTTAAACTTTAACGACACGGCTAATCGTAGTTCATTAAAATTCAGTTAAATGCTAATTACAGTGGAATGTGAAACATATATTTTAATGAGAATAAACTGACAAGATATAAAAACGGAGTTCATTTAAAAATTATCATCATTGTATTTATTCAGCACACATTGTATGTACGATCAAAAACTTAACTTCGTTTTTTGTTGTATACATATTTTGACAGTTTTTTTTTTTTTGTGGCCTTTAATAATATTAATAATATTATTATTAATGCGAGACTGAACAGCCTTAATATTAGAACATATACTAAACTATAACAATTATATGTATATTGTATTTAATTGTTGCCTGAAATTATAAAAACATCTATAATTCATTTTTTGCATTTACAATTTTAGTAAACACTCGTTCTTTAAGAGCCAAAAATATTTTTTTAAGCCAGTTTTATTTCGTGGCATTACTTTTTAAATTTGAGCCACTGTACACTGTACCTTGTGCGATTATGTCTTTCGTGTTGTGTCGCTTACGCGTGCATAAAATACAAATCGTAAAACGATTTCAAAATCAAAATTCACATGGCCATAAACAACAAATGCAGAAACGACAACAACAGAACGAGAAACTCAGAGTAAAATCTCTATGCTTATCAGTGGCCATAAAGGGGGATGCCATCAATTTGTTTTACCCCACTTTATATTTCTCGGTGTACCGCGTTGCTAATTAAAAGCTGTAAAATGTAGAGCAAGTAAATTTTGAGTTTATTCCAAAATAATGAAATCCACAGATGAAGAACTTGAACTTGACTTTTGACGAGTGTTATGACACAAACTTAAAACATGGGGCTTCTTCCAGCTTATATGCATTGAGTTAGCATCTGTGATCAATGACAAGTGGGAAAACCGTGTACTGAGAATAACGTTAAAAACTTTGCACAAGCAATAAAACGCCGCACACAAAGTCGAATAAATAAAACTAATGAAGAACGTTCTGACAAGGGAGGAGCAAGGAAGAAAAGGGGACGGCAGGTGACGATAGGAGCATCAGAGACAGAAGAATATCGAGACATTTGATGCGGTGGAGTGAAAACTCAGCCTGGCGGCAAATCGAACTGAAAGTCAGGGAGTAGGGAGTGAATGGGAGCCATAACAAAATGCAAACTGCCATTAAAAGTGACCAGAATTACGACAGCATTCACAACGACAGCACCAATAATCGAGTGAACGATAAGGACCACACAAAGTTTTATTCGGGCGTGTTAATCAAGCATTTAAAACATTCAGACAGCAAGGTTAGTAGCTAAAATTAACCACACTCTGATGAATTTCGCGTCTTGCGATAAGGGCGCTCACCTGATGACATCCTGTCGCGACAGGTTGTAGTCCAAGGAAAACAACTTTCTCTGCCCGAACGAATATACAATCCAATCTGAGAGGTTCATTCAAGTTCATGGCAACGACATAGCTCCATCTGTTGATAAATTTAAAAAATTTTAGTATATAAAGTAAGTATTTATGAAGTATTTAGCCCTTTTTCCCCATGTGTTAACAAATGTATGTATACTTCCAATTTGTTATTAAGCTTCCAATTTTTCATTGTATGAAAAAGTGAAAGAATTAAGCTTAAATACACGATATATTTTTATATATTATATTTTTTAGAAAATTTAAAAGCTACAAATCATTCGTTAACATTTTCTCCGTTGCGAGAGTTTGAATAATCGGTGCAAAAATCTCTATGAAAATATTAAAGTGGCAGCCATGATAGCTTGTGGATTGAGAGGACCCCCACTGCTTACCTCTTAGCAAGTGTTGACCCGTAAGACATCTAATCAGTGATGCAAACGTATCAACTGCAGCAACTGCAACAGCCAAATGGCCACCTCTGTCATCATCATCATCCTCATCTTCATCTTCGCTTGGACGCACCTACGGGGGTGTCATAGCTTCCTGAAGTGCCAGTCAACACATGCACAGACACATACGCAGAGGCTGACGCAACGAGAAAGCAGGCAAATGTGCAAAGTGAAATCAAAGCAGCGGTGAAAGGCAAAAGCAAAATCGCGTCCAACTGCAACAAAAAATAAAAAGGGGTCGAAAAGAGTAGCCAGCAATGAGCTGCGCCATGTAGCATGTGGAGCAACCAACAACAACAGCGACTCCAACAACAATAGCTGATTGGCAGGACGACAGCGAGAAAGAGAGGGACACAAGTTTTTTTCACGTAGCTCTTGTGATTTTTCTGTATTCCACTTTTGGGGGAACAAGTTTATTTTGTCATGGGCGCTGCCCAGACTCCCACGCCCCCAGTGTTTGGCAAACGGGGCGACGCACAAATACAAATGAATAAATAAATCAAAAGAATTTAATTTTATTTCGTAGAAGCTGCGAGGAGTGGCACTCAGCGCGTGACATACCCGACGTATGCGTAATCTGACAAAAAAGGATTTCGGGACTCAAACTAAACTGAACTATTGGCAGGCCTATATAGCCTGCCTTTAGATAAACTCAAACTCGGAAAAGAGAAACGGCGCATGTGGCGGGAAGAATTTGTGAAAGGTCCTGGGGGATGGAGGTTGCGACTTCACTTTGCCGCCAAATTGTTTGGTGTAGTCCTTTGTCGACTCTGACACCATGTGGCAATGTCAAGAACAGATTTTACCACACGACCGCAATTCTCTCTATGTGTGTGTGTGCTGGGCGCATGTGCCGTGTCCAAAAATATTATTTTGCAGCCTTGGTGATTTTTCTATGATGTAGCAATTTAGTTAAACTGCATTTGCATTCGAAATGATAGATTAAAGCAAGCAGCTTGCAAAAGTGACCAAGTTCAGTTGTAAAATCCAACTTCCAAATCGAACAAACACTAACAAAACATAAGATAAAATTGTATGTCCCATAGATAGCCCAAGCTGACCAGCCAATCAATATGCGCATTGCGAAAAAGTTTTGCTAAGGTTTTCTATTTCTATAGTCTAATTCTTTCTTTCTTTATATACGCTGAACCCATTAAAAATCGGTAAAAATGGTAAAATCGTGTTGTGCAAATGTATGTAACAGGTAGAAGGAAGCATCTCCGACCCCATAAAGTATATATATTCTTGATCAGGGTCAACAGCCGAGCCGATATAGCCATGTCCGTCTGTCCGTCTGTCTGTCCGTCCGTCCGTGCGTCCGTCTGTATTGACACGTAGATATCAGAGACTATAAGAGCTAGAGACTTTGGATTATAGATTCTCGTATACCCGGCGCAGATCAAGTTTGCTTTATTTTATCGATAACTGCCTCCGTTTATTGAATATCGATACATTAAATTTTCGATTGCAATAAATACCCCAATTTTAACGGAATAATCTTCTTATTTATACCGAATATACATATGCATATTATTGATCAACTGCCTAAATTTCATCAATATCTGATAAGAAACACTCAAGTTATAGTTTTCTGTATGCATACATATGCCAGCACATGTGTATGAAAGAGATATCATGATAATCGACGCGAGCGTCAATATGTTTTTGTGTGTATGCTGCAGAGCCCCGTTACCCCGTTACGATTGCGTACGTATATATGTATGTATGTATGAATATTCACGTGTTTGTCGGCAAAGCACACTTGCAGACCTGCTCACATTTTGGTGCAAAACTTTCAAAAGGAAATTTTCCAATACAACTAGAAAATATTTAACAACTGGGTTCAGGGTATATCGCAGTCGAGCTCCCTCGACTACAGCACTCTTGCTTGTTCCCTTTGGGAAACTTTGCTTTCGATTTGATTTGCTGGAGACATGACAAATACTCGACAGATTGTCACATTCCGTTTGATTGGACCGTACCGCTCTTGAGTTGTATAATATTCAGTTCAGCGGCTGAGCTTTGGGACTGTTTAAAAATTAAAATTGTATTTGCTACTAATTTTTATTGAGTTGCTTCTCTTACGGTACGACGGTACGTACGGCCTACTGAATAATGCAGCTACCCTTTAATGGCCTATCAGAATAACTTTGAACTTTCGACCAAAGCGAAAGTTTTACACGAAAACAAAGTTTACTCAATAATTGTTTAAATAATTGTTTTGTGCACATATTCGCTGTTTAAATATTAGCACACACTTTCTATAGCTCCTTTACTCCAGTGGTCATGCTGAAAGAAACAAAATTTGATTTGTTAATTTGAGCAATCCACATTGCTTAAAGATTTATTAAAATAACAAGACGTAAGAATGCTGTAGTTGAGCTCACTCGACTGCGATATACCCTAAACACAGCTCTTAAATATATTGTAGTCTTATTGCCAAATTTCACTTCAAGAATTTTGCCTGGAAGTGCTCTCATTTCGTATAGCAGGCATAGGTACTTAAGAGTAAAAAAACTAAAAAACATACATACATACATAAATGCACACATACATACACATATACGTAAACACATATATACATACATACATATATACATACATACGATTATCATAAAATCGCCTTCTCACACATGCGCTGCCATATTTATGCGTACAGAAAATGCTTTTGCCTCTTGATAGATATGAGATCAATATGAGAATACATTTTCGACTATACCTTGGATGTTTCTTATCTGATCTTGATTAAATTTATGCAATTGATCAGAAATTTGTCAATGTATATTATATACTAATAAGAGCCCTGTTATATACAGTTGCACAAAACTATTATTTTCTTTTTACATATTTTCTGGGTTCTGGGTATAAAAATGTGTATATGAGGCAAATTTATTAGCTCAAATAAACACAGGTAAAGAAAACTTGGCAGAATGTAATTACTCAAATCATTTTGTGTTCGTTAACACGTCAAATGTGTACAACGAATTGGCCTAATTTCATGTGTTTGAGCAAATTCTTTTTTCATATGAGACCGTATCTTAAAGCCACATTTTATCTCGTGTGTCCTGACTTTTACACGTGCAACAAGGGGAAAACTCATAAGAGAGTAGATGGGTATCGTATGAAAATTTAGATAATTATTTTTTTTGTTGGCAAGTAAACAAATTATTGATCTAGTTACCCGTATTATCATTCATCTGGTTTATTAATGCTAAGAGCGAATTCGTTTAATCAAAAATGTACTTCATTCACTTTCTTATGATTAATATAATTGTATTGTCTGCTTAGTGGTATAAGTAAGTTTTCAGTTGAGTCTCCATACTCGTTGCATTTTATTAGTTTACTTGTAATGCATTCTCTAGAGGAATGTCAGCCAAGAACTGGTCTTGCTAGCAGCTCTTATTCACCTGAATCACAGTGATAATCAAATTTTATTTAATCACATTGGTAAAGAACAATGAGGAACTCACATCGTGCTTCGTTCGTTCGTTCCAATAGATTTGATAGTAACTATGGTATGGAATAAAAGGATGCCGTACTTACTACAGAAAATGTATGTATTTCGACTTGTCTAGCTACTTAAGGCCATCATTTAGGTCATCTGCGTGCTCATTATCCTTTGTCTCTGCGACTCAAATGCTTGTGATGAGTAGCATCAGCGCGCTCCGGCCTTATGGCTGGGCAGCTGGGTGATTGGATGGATGACGATGCAGCGAGCGAGCATCATTAGCAAGCTAGCCAATATTGATGAAGCCATTGGCTAGTCATATATCACAAAGTGCAACGTGCGGCACTCATTATTCAACGTCGTTGGTATTAATAGTTTAACGGGCAGCAATTTGAAAGCTTTTTAGTTGTCCCCAGATTGACTGCCGATTATTTATAAATATGACAGGTAAATGGTCAAATCGTTTATTGGGTCGGGGGACAGGTCCAGTTAAGGAGTTGCCACATGGGCTTATGTTGGACCCCACGGCCCTTTTGCATATTTGAGTGAAGGGCCAGAAAGTTTCACTAAACTAAAACTACGTTGATGAACTCGTCGCCCTGGCCACCACTGGGAGTTTAAGCGACGCACATAGCGGCCGCTTAGGCGAGCTGCTAAAAATTGTATACCTAAAGTGCTGGAAAATTGCAGAATGAACACTTCAAAAGCAGTACAAGCACGAGCTCCTACAACAAGAGCAGCACAACCAACGGCATGGTTTTAGCCCGTCAAGAATCCGTACATCCCCTAACCTTTCGACCGACCGCGCCACCAAATAACTACAAAGAACTTTTCGGGCCAAAAGTCGTTGTAGCCATCAAGTGGCGGTAAAGGGATTCGACGGATACGAACGATTCAACGCATGGGTTTGAGCTGGGTGCAAATATCTGAAACAGTTTCGCCTGCACTTCAGCTGGCTACGCTCGCGGCTGATGATTTCTCTTGAGTCCATGCGGAGCAGACGGGCTTATTGATTTTGTGGACAATCCAATCAAATATCAAAGGCTACCATCTCGATAATATCTCTTTCAATATAGTGATAAGCTTCTAGGCCCGCAGTTCAGGTGCCCAAATCTTATCTAAGCCTCGCTTATAAGAAAATATTTAAGAAAAATAACTATACACATCTATACACATACTTCTTGAACGTAGTTGAAAGTCTACTTTATTAAGACTTTTTTTCAATTGTAAAAATCTTTAGAAAATTAAATTTATTTTTTCAAATAATATTTTAATAAAGTTAAAATTTGTGGTAATGGTTAAAATAAAAAACAAATAAATCAAATGTAATTTCCTTGGACTAAAAGCTTTCAAGCATCAAGTTAATATTAGGAAAACTGTTAGTATAAACTACTTAACAAAAAGGGCAAATCAATAGTTAAATAAAAGAAAACCATTACTTGCCACATTATTTATGCATTGGCACTTGTACAGTCTGCAAAGCCGCACCAATTTGGCGTATTCTTTGGTTTTAGCTAGTCGAGTATTACGTTCACTTTACCAGCTGCTTAAAGCAGCAGTTTTTAGTACTACATATTCATTTATCATTGATAAGAAACATAATCAAGGAAATGAACGAATGGCTGACTGAGCAAATGAATGAATGAACAACCTACACACACACACTAACTTACTTCGACTCGTAGTGGAGTGCGAGTTCTGGCGCTGGTCCTATTTCCGTAACCTGTCGGCGTTGCGAACTTGAGTATTACCATGTGGCGACTGTTACTCTCTCCCTCTCTGCATTCTGCTCCTACGCAAACACATCAAGCGTTCCACAACTCAACTTACAGTGCACATTTCTCTATTTCAATTTCTTTTGATTGGGTTGCTTTGTCTTTGCAAGATCTGGCTTTGAACATTATTGATATTTATGTCTCTCTCTCTCTCTCACACTCTCTCTCTGTGCTTATGATTTGCTGATCTGACCCACGCGAACACTTGTCGCCGAAAATTATGCAAGTGCAACAAGCAAATTGCGCTTACAAAATTAATGGACCCGTATGGATTGGGCGTTAGTCAAAGAGGGGAGAAGGTTTGGATGTACTTCTCATGTGCTCATGGTTAAAAGTCAATTAGTCTAATTGCCCGAAATGCAATGAATGTCAATTTTAATGAGGCCAGCGCACATGGAAAGCTGAGCATTAGGCAAACAACCAGCTATGCCCCCAATTAGGCGGGACGCTAAAAGCGCAAAAGCTGAAAGCATTTCTTCTTGAAACAGCTTTTCATCATTTACTCAAATTAAAAAAAAAACAACACACCTGCAACAACAACAAGAGCAACAGGCACATAAACTGGCTGTCAGCCCAAAAAGGACACTCGTAAAATTTGCACCTCACTTTGCTAATGTGACAGCTTAGCAGCAACAACAATAAAGAAGAAGGAAAGGGAATTTGAAGGAGGGGGAGGGGGACAATGTGGGTTCCGCAAAGAAAACATTTTCTTCTTTGGGTATAAACTAAAATTCACTTTACACTCGCAAAGTATTAAAAGGGTCAGAGGTCGACGCTGGCAAAGACATCAACAACATTAGCACAGTGCGGAGGGGTAGGGGCGGGGTAAATGATGGCACTAACCGAACTGATGTGCCAATTAATGAAGTTAATTTTAAAGTTTTACGTTGTTATGTGTTGGTTTCACCCCAAAATAGTTGCTTCTGCTTACAACTGACACTCTGTGTGTTTGCGTGTGTGGATTGTAGTTGTGACCATTGCGGCTCTATTCGTAATAGACATCTATGCTGACAACGCTGCAATAAATCCTGAATTGCATTATGGCCAAACGGCATTTGCAACTAGTAGTAGCAGGTGCAGTCGGTGCATCGGGGCTAAGCAATGCATAAATTACGCATTGTAATTTAATTAAAACCAATTTGTGCACAACCACTCCCCAACAACTAGCAGCACAGATTCTACCTGCACTCAAAAAAATAAAAAATAAATAAATCTAACCGAAATGAAGAAAATTGCCATACTTGCTGCAAGGGCGGCTCTTTGACATCTTAGATCTTAAAATTCCACATGCCACACATTTAAAATTTTAAGATACTAGTTCGAATTTTGTTTTGAGTGTGCTTGGCTGGCTGTTAACAGCATCAACTCATATTTTCAGTACTTTTTGCAATTTTGTTTGTATACAAGATGAGCCAGCAGCAGCAGCAGCAGCAGCACCAATGTGCATACGACAGCATAATCATCAACCCCATCATCAACCCCATCATCAACCCCATCATCAACAACAACAGCAACAATAACATTATGAAACAAGCAGCGGAGTCACCTGGCCGATGTGTATGTGTGTTGTAATCTGTGGCTAATTGTTACATTGTTTCAACACAGCTCACATTAGCCACTTGACCGAGTTGCCAATAAATCAATGTCGAGCGGGAAATAATCAGGTATCTCTAATATGTTCACAGAACTGAGTTGGCATAAGAGTGCGAATGGAATGTACATGCAAATAAATGAGTGATGTATTCAAATCATTACACTTTATGTCTCATAAACAATGTATTTAAGTATCCAAGGGGAATATTGGTCTGCTTTATCAATTTTGGCAATAGGGTGGAACATTATATCATTATATCAATTTCACTGGAAAGCTTTGCAACTACTACTATCGGTCGGAAAATCGGTTTTATGAACTACTTTATGTGGTACCTATCTTTTATAATATATCGACTATAGGTCAATCAAATTTATGTAAAGGCTGGACAGATCCCAGAGCTTGATCTGTGGAACCTTTTTTATCTGTATAATTTATATATAAATATAATTAAAAAGATTTATTGTACGTACTCAGCATCAAAATAGGCCGATTTTATTTGTCATAACACAAAATACATGTGTGTTATACTCAGAATTATTATTTTTTAGCAGGCTATTCAATTGTCTTTAAAATTTGTTTTATTTTGAAGTCTGAGGTATATCTAAGACGAACGTTCGATAAAAAAAGTTAATTAATACACACTTGGTACAACAACGATTATATCCAAAATTTTGAGTTAAAGGCGCGTGCATCTCCACAGTGAAGTGGCGCTGAAAGAACTAAATAAATTGTTTCGGTAAATATAGAGTAGACTGACACCAAAGAAAAAACGGCAGCAATCACCCATTGGAATCAATATCGCAAAGGACGAGGTATAGCCGATATATACATTTATAACATGAAAGCCGATCGGCTTATGCGTGTGAATGGACGCAAAAATCTCTGGCTATTGCGGAACACCAATAAGATTTACGATAATGCGGTAAAGAACTACTATGAGCGCAAAAACTCCTTAGTGGCCTACAATCCAAGTGAGTAAAATAAAAGTGATTGCATCATCAATCCCAAACAATGTTAATATGTTCGAGGTCATCTGTTGTGGAGACTATTAAAAGGGAAAAATACAAAATTCAAATTTAATAATATATATTTTGAGAAATAGTAATTTGACAGCTTAAAAGCTTCACAACTGAGAACCGAACGCCGTGTCAGTTCCTGAAGACGATTTTTGCTGGATATTCGCCTTCATATAGTACAACTTATTTATTCAGTTAAATATACATATGTCCGATTGTTCCCATAAAAGGCCGTTGATCTCTGGTCTGCAGTGAGCCGATCTATCTTCTTGATCAGAAGAACATCATTCACGGTGTAATATGAGGTCTATATAGACCTTGGGGAAGAATTTATCACCATCTAAAATTATAGCACTAAGCAGCCAATACATAGAGGTGTCAAATCGACAAAAAAAGTGCATCAGGTTTTTTGTGAGACTGTGGGCCCTATTCTGCCCAGACTGCAACGCATCGAAAATTTTGCAGGGGTCACGTTTCGAGCAGCGAAAGCAAATCATTATTTTACTTGGCTTCGTTGCTAGAACTTTGCGGGTAAATTAAAAACCCAGCCTTATATGGGTGCGAACAGGTCCGGAGATAACAACAACACTCCATCCTTGTCTTGTTGTGTGCGAGCTGCTATTCGATATTAATTTTTTTAGTTTTTTGACCTGATGTGTACCTTTCGTAAAATGGGGTGGTTTAACTGTTGGCCAATATAGCAAGTGAAATAATGACCTGCGTTCGCTGCTTGACATGCGAAGCGTGCAAAATTTTCGACTCGTTGCCTTCTGGGCAGAATATAGCTTGACATTGAAAATACTAACATTTCAATCTTATCCATCAGCAGTAATGCAGAGTCTGAAGGTGCGTGAGGAGCATAGGGCACCGCTGCGGAAAACATTGTTGGAATATCCACGCAACCACAAACAGATGATCGAACAGGTGAATAATGCCAATTCGGGTAATCTACTGAGTACCGTGATTCAGGCCAATCGACGTCGTTCCATGTCCTTTTCAGCTGGCGGCCTGCGCATGTACCGCGGCAGCAGCCGGGAACGGGGAAACTTCGAAAGCAGTCTAGCAAGTAGCAGCACTTCGCTCGGTGCCGGCAACAAGCAGAGGCGCAACATGCGAACGGCAGCTGCTGAAATGGATATAGATCAGCTCAATCTGAGCATATTGCATGGACGTTCGATGAGCTTACCGGCGCGTACAACACTCGAGTTGGGCATGGGCAATGCATTAGACAGCAACAAGGTCAGAAACAGAGATCCCCCGCCCAGCTGCCGTCATCATCTAAATAAGATTGAGCAGTCACGGCAACGGCAGCGCAGGCGGGTTTCTGACTACGACTATGCCGATCCGCAGCTGATGGTTGTTGATGAGGCACTGAAGCAGCGTCTTGCCGGCCGATTCGATCGCCAAGCCGAAGCTGGCGAGGACTTCGGCAACGGCCGACTTATCGATGGCCTGCAGCTAAAGGGTCTATCCCAGGCGGCCCAAAGGGAGCAGATGCGCATCCACACGTTCGGCGATCGCATTAGACGATTTGAGGTTATACAATTTGCAGATGGGCCAGTCAAATTTCAAGCCTTCAATCGCCGTCAAGAGTATGGAATTGGCCGCATCCGGCGTCTAGACAGCAAGCAGATACCAAAGCAGCCGCACTGCCTCAGCTTTCACAATGTGCTCCACACGAATCACAGGCAGCGCAGCCTGAACTATCCGATAAAGCAGGAACTGAAGCAGAAGCAGGAGCAGTTACAAAAGATGGTAATGGGGACAAAGCGAAGGGCAATGCAGACCGTTCAATTGGCAAGTGAAAAAAAGAAGGCGCCGCCGCTGGAGCCGCTGGGGCCGCTGGCGCCCAACCGGCGACCGCAGCAGAAACAGCAGCAGCAGGAACAACTAAATCCAGTATATATAGATGCCTTGCCAAGGCCCAATAAAAAGCTTAATAAATCCAAATCAAAAAGGTCCATCAGACTAGCCAAAACCCGGAGCAAGACCCTAAAGCAGACCGGAAGCAAGACCAACACCAAGAACAAGCAAATGACCCAGCAGCTGCAGCAACAGCATCACTTCAACAAAGAAGAGATCAAGAAGATGAGCAATCTAATATCCAGCAGGTATGGCGCAAGTGGCATCCAAACAGCTGCCACCGCCAATAAAATCACACGCAGCAGTCATGTGGTTCACATTAGAGGCAGCAACGCCGGCCGACGACTGGAATTGGCACCTCAAAGACTAGCCGAGCAGCTGCAGGCACACCACAAAGTGAAAATGCCACAAAAAATGGCAATAAAGCTGGCCCAACAGCCGGAGTCATTGAAAGGTATAAATCATCTGCCAGCTGCGAGTGCCACTCAAGTGACCGCCTACAAGCGTGCCTTTAACAATCGACACCAGATAATGCAGGCAGAAATGTTGCACATGCACGCTCAACAGCTGCGCCAGAGACAGCAGCAAAAGCAACAACAACCGCATCAAATAAAGCAGCTACATCGCGAACACGTCAACCGACAGCAGCAACACCCGCCAAAACTGTTGAGTAGGCCAACGGGATGTTTGCCAAAGGCTGTTAAAACGCACGCGATATCGCAGCCAAAGAGTGAGCCAAAGCCGCCAGCTAAAATGAAAACAAAGACGAGGCAGCCGAGACAGCAGCAGTCAAAGCAGCAGCACCAAAAGCAGCTGCAGTTACCACAGGCAAAGAAAAGGGCAACACAACAGTGGGAGGGTAAAAAGTCTACGGGCAATCGGCTATCAGCGGCGATTCCACTGCCTGTCGAGCCCAGCCAGAAGCGAAGACGTCTGAATTTACCGATCCACGAGCCCGCCGGCGGTCACAAAAACTCCACGGAGAAATACCTATCGACATCGTATCAGAGAATGCAGCAACAGCAGTTGCATCAGCAGCTGCGGCAGCGTCGACAGCAGCCCTACGAGAACATCTGGCGTCACACCTACTAATGGCAAATCTGTATAAGCCCACAACACTAACATGCATCCTTAGTAACATCCCCACACACGCATGACCTACATACCCAATTGCGAAAGACTGCATTGACCTGTCCGATACATACACAGAGCGATGAATCTCAACGATACTTGTTATTGGCAATATAAAATATATAATATATAAATATAAACATTTTGAACTGTGAATTCAAATGTGAATAATGCACTTAGAAGAAGAGTGCTGATCCAAATCAGTGTCGGCCAAGTCATAGGCGCATTGTGCAAATTTTTATATTGCACAACATATTTAATATAACATAAAGGCGCAATCACTGGTATACAATTGTCGATCTAGGTCGGATTTTGGCAGCGATTTACTTGATTCGAAAATAACATTGCTTAGTTTCTTTTTTCTGAGTGTATGAATGGGAATGTGGCTGCCAGAGGCCAATACTAATGTCAATAGCATAGAGTTACGGTCACACTCTCCAATACACCCACACGCACAAACACACACACACACACACACATAAGCACACAGCAGCATTAATTTTTCATGCAGATTTAACCGTTACATGACAGGACCACCTAACGATAAGCCGCCGCCGAATGAGCGAAAGAAAATGAAAGAAAATGGCGACGGCTTTGGTTTAGCATAGCAAATAAATGGAATTGGAGAGGGAGATGGGCGGGGTGTTCGCTTCAAGGGAGGTAGTGGCTTGTCAGCCTACGAATTGTTGCCGCGCTTTGATAAATGATGATGTGTTGTACATGACTCGCCATATATAAATATACGGATTTATATATAAGAGTGGGCTGCGTCGTAGCCGCCTTAGGCCTTAGACCAGAGCCAAGACTAGGGTCTAGCCCAGGAAACCAGCAGACTCACTTACTGACTGACGCGTTGGCTGGCCGTATCGTGGCTGTCTGGATGGAGCTTGATTATCAGATTGACAAACGAAACTATTGACGCTGGAGTAGGAAAAACAAAATTAGAGCAACGCGCATAGCCTCAACAACAACAAGAACAAGAACAAGAACAGCAGCAGCAGTTTGCGGAACCGAGGTCTGGACCAACGCCTGAAAAGGGCTGCTCCATACTCAAATATATATCAATCGATATTAATCGGCTTGCTCAAGACAGAGCTTATTTTTCTTAGCGTTTATTAGCAATGTCGAACTTTGTAACCAATGAACCATGGTCAGCTGCCACACGTTTTGGGCGAAAATAATTTTGTAGTTAAAAAGATCCTGCAGCTATAATCGAGACTGTCGAGCCCTGATCGCGAATAGCAGATGGGACCCTATATATAATATGTCCATAGCTCTTTCGAGGTGACGTAGGTTTGCAATGCTTTCCGATTCTCACTACATAATCAAATTAAGGATCCCTACAGATATGCAACACAACTAAACACAACGATATAATCAAATAAAATAAGATACACGACTTACGTTACTCGTCTGAGCGGCTCATTCGCTTCACAAAAAAATGAGGGTGTCTTTTTATTGTTGCTGGCTCAAAGGTGTCACTCTCCAAGTCGAAATCTGAGCTGATATTCGACACACGCGTTCATACCCTATCCGTCCATGACCTTCTAAGTATGTTTCATGTTACCATG
The DNA here is from genome assembly GCA_035043785.1 of Drosophila planitibia. NCBI lineage: Eukaryota > Metazoa > Arthropoda > Insecta > Diptera > Drosophilidae > Drosophila > Drosophila planitibia. The sequence continues at coordinate 203,474 of JAWNMS010000042.1, read as the reverse complement.
TCTTTAGAATTTAATAGTATGTGTTCGAATCTTAACTTAATTTTAATGTAGCATACTTTTATTCAGATGCGGAAGCTTATAAAACTCATGCGACTAACAAAAAAGACGGCAACGTAATGAAAAACAACTATTGCATATTCTTAGAGCTACCACTTTTAATCTACCACTATATTTATTTACCTTTACATCGCACCAACAACAGGTGTGAATAAAAAAAAAGTCTGGCGTAACCGACTGCGAAATACTTTGATACCATAAGTAATACCAGCTGATAACAGGTAGCAAATACCAGGGTGGACGTAACCAAGAAATACTGTCCAAGTTTGCCTTTCAAATTGCGGTAGATATAAGTGCATTTTTGTGAATTTTGGGGGCGGGGAGTGGGTGTGGCCGAAAAAATTGATGGAAAAGTTTCCTAGTAACCTTCCTTCCAAGTTTGGTAACTGTAGCTCACGAATTACGAAAGTCATGGGCTTTTGAAATTTTGGAGGCGGAAGTGGGAATGGCCAAAAAAATGTTGCAGGACGATCTTAGTAATCTACCTTCCAAGTTACCTAAGTATAGCTCTTAAATTGCTGGAGATATAGGCTTTTATCATTTTTTGGGGAAAGAGTTGGCGTGGCCAAAATTTATTTCCACATTTTTGAAGGGTGTTACTTGCAATATACCTTTAAAATTTGGTGACTCTAGCTTTTAAATAGTGTGAGATATATGGTCTACTCGATTTACACTAACAGGTGTAACCGTTTTGGGAGGCGGGCCGAAGTTCCTGCGGCAGAGGGTGTGGGCGTGGTCTGAAAATGTGTATACCGATCTTTACGTGAGGTTACCAGCTAGTTACCTTCCAAATTTTGTGACTCTATCTATAAAATTGTGCAAAATTGCACTTTATCTGAGGCGGGTACAGACCAGTATATGTTCCAAGTTACAAGTCTCTATCTCTAAGGGTGTCAAATAAAGTTGCATTTATAAAGACGGACAGACAGCATGAGGGACATGGCACAAAACCAATATGCTATAATACCTTCAGAATGTGAGTATAAAAAATGTATATATTCCTAGCACCGACCATTACAACTTTGAGAATCGCGAACTCAGTTTCCGAACGTAAACGAGCATGAGCTAACATATTCTATGGCATATAAATTATTTCAAACCATTTATATTCAATGATCGAATGAAACACAAAATAGTCTCAAGCAACAGTTTCCACTTATTACGTGGAAGTGGTCATTCCAATCTTGATCTCCATTGGCCCTGTCGTGCTCAGATTTGGAGAGGATCTCATATTAATATACACATATATTTTTATCTACGTGCCAGTGGGCCTAAGAACATTTATTTAGTTTCGAACTGCAATAAATATCTACGCGCAATTTTCAAATTCCAATAAATGTATACTCAAAATTAGCAAATATGCAATTGGACAACCAATTCCGACAGCCAATCAAGGTGCAGACACTGGTCTTTCCCTCTTCTTTTTATGCAGTTTTAAAAAGGAACAAAAAAAAAAGCAAAAAAATAAAAAATAAAAAGACCGATCAATTTTCATTAGCATAAATAAATAAAAATCAAATGAAATTAATTCCAACCAGCAGTGGCATACATTGGGACATTCAACATCCTACCAATCCACCCACTCACACACTCCCCTTTCCCACCCACTGAATCTTCCAGCATCAGACAGAGGTAGAGCGAGAGAGAGGCGCAGAGAGGAGCACACATAACAGGCTATGAAATTAAATCAAATCAAATAAAATGAGCATATGTATTGCCTTTTATGAGATGCGGGTGTTTGGGAGTTGATGGTAGCGGAGACATCTCAGCTCAACTCCAACTTCAGCGAAGTAACATCCGAAAGGATTCAAGAGAAGCCACACAAAAGGCGACTTGGCACCGTGCAGCAGACAACGGCAGTTGACGACGACGAGGAGCGCCAACTTGACAGAGTTACCCCATCCACTCCTTGCCCCAGCTACCTTTTGGCTCTTCTGTGCGTTGGCCTGATGCGTTGGGCAATAAAATAAATCCACCGCAAAGCCACTGCGGGTATATTTCTCGGTTGACCCAAAACCCTCTCTCTCTCTCTCTCTCTCTCTCTCTCTCTCTCTCTCTCTCTCTCTCTCTCTCTCTCTGTCTTTCTCTCTGTCTCTCTGGCATCCCTAGACAGCAAAAAAAGGTGCAACACCCCAACCCATCCCATCCGACATCCCTCTTCAATGTTCGCTTCACCCTCTTACCTAACCGCAAATCTAATCTTATGCTGACAGTCGCGGAGCAGCAGTCAGTTGTTCAGTTGGTCGGTTTGTCAGTTTTTGGCGGCTAATTTCGCGTTTTGGCAGCTGCTACTGCTGCTGTTGCTGCTTTCGCTTCTGCTCCTCTTATTGGTTAATGTGGTTGCTATTTATGATGCAGTGGCTCCAGGTTTCTGCTGCATCAGACAACTAAACAGACAGGGCGAATGAGAAAGAGCAAGCAAAAAATAGTTGAATAAATGAAGCCACTTCACAATGGCGCATGTTGTACGAGTTGCCGATTCCTGAGTTAAAAAGCATCCTGCTCCTCACTTTTCTACACTTGCTGTGTGTGTGTTTGTCACTCGTTTTTGTGGTCATTTCAAATTTTCATTTCATTTGCCATAAAAAGGAAATTGGTTTTGTATGCTAGTTACCCTTGTCCAGTGCTTTTGCATTTGCATTTACATTGTGCTTCAGCTTCAGTTTATGCTTCTGTTTTGGATCAGGATTCTGATCCTACTGGTCGACCCATGGAACTGGAGCTGGATTAAGGGTATGGCCGGGAAGGGACACTGACGAGGTGGTGCTGCTTTAAGTAGATTGTCATTGCTTAACTAACTGCATGGCCATCAAAGACACACACACACACACCCACACACATGCACAACATGACGACAGTCAAGTACCTACCTGCAGCCCCAGAGCTTAAAACTGAATTGTTCCCGACTTAGAGGCTTCTTCTGTCTGTGGTACATTTTTCGAATCCATTTGACAGCACGTAAGGAGCAGCCATTTGGCACAAGACATGCAATTGATAAAATGGCACAAACAGATTGTAAACTGACACCCAAAGAAATTGAAAAAAAAACATAATTAAATTTCGGACATTTGCAGTGTAAACATAAATCGATAAATAACTAAATTACTTACATACTAATTGGATAGTGTTCAATAGCTTAGGTAAGGAGAGTTTGTAAGTTGGTTGGGTAATTGGTAATTGATACAGGAGAGTGACTTGTGTGCTTAAGATACCTTGATAGAGCATTGGGGAGTGGGTAGTCGTCTAGGAATAGTGATCCGTAAAGGCAGTTGGTCTAGGACAAATCGTCTAGGTCTTCTTCTGACAAATGAATTGATAAACGCCATGTTTCCAGCAAGTCAGCTGGAGTGATGTTAACGATTATCAACGATTATAATGTATACTTATAGTTCACACTAATGGATTGTTACTTAGCTTAAGGCCGATTATAGAATTGAGTTGTTTTTGTACTTTGTAAGGTGTGATTGTGAGGACACTGCCCACATAGTAATGCCGGCTACCAGTAATATACTTACCAAATTTGACGGCTCTAACTTAAAAACTGCGGAGAAACAACCATTTCGAATTTATAGGGGCGGGGGGCCTGGGTGCGGCGAGGGTGGAAATGTCATATTCCGATCTTTGAAGGACATCGCCAGCAACCAACTAATTTTGGTGACTATAGCCTTAAAATTGTGGGAGATATGTGGCCTTATCGACTTGCACTTATCGATTTTATCGATTTCCCAACCTCCTAGTGGACGTAGTACACCTATTTTTACACTTTGTCTGACGCGAGCACAGACCAATATATGTTCCAAATTTTAGTCTCTATCTCTAAGGGTGTCGAAGACAGTTGCGTATCAAAGTATACAAAAAAAGAAAGGCCACACGCAAATATTAAATTAACACTCATAGACAGTAGTAGGAGCAACCTAGTGGGTGTGTTTGTGTGCGCGTTTCGGTTTCTGATTTGCCGCACAACAACAACCCAGCACCAAATTTTTAGAATTCAATTCAGGTCAGGGTTGCAAAGTTCCGCGATGATGAAGAAGAGCCACAGAAGAGCCACAGCCACAGCAGCAACAACAACAATAACTACAGCTGCATACAACAATGTAGGCAGACATAACCAAACACACCCACGCACACACACAAACAAAACTAGAGAAATGCACGGGGAAGAATTTAGTTCAAAGGATGTGTGCACAAACAAAATCAAAACTGCAAAAAACAACAAAATCAAAACACAAAATCTGCAAAAAACAAGAAACAACGTTGCAGTCGGGCGTCACCGACTTCCAAATACTTTGATTCCATAAGTAATACCAGCTGATAACAGGGAATTTTGGGGGCTGGAGTGGGTGTGGGCTGGAGTGGGTGTGGTTGGTGACTCTAGCTTACAAATGGTGGAAGATATGCGCATTTCAGATTTCTAGGGCAGAATTTCTTGGGGCAGTGGATGTGGGCGTGGAAGTATATATGCCGATCTTTAAAGGAGATTACCAGTAAGTTACTTTCCAATTTTGGTGACTCTATCTTTAAAATTGTGGGTGATATGAGGATTTATCGATTTATACTTTCCGTAATATCAGCTTTAGCGCAGGTGTGGGCGTGCCATACAAATTTGTTTTTGGGTTTCAAAGGCGGCTACCAGTAATACACCTACCAAATTTGAGGTCTCTAACTCAAAAACTGCAGAAGATATAGCCATTTAAAATTTAAAGGGGCGGAGCCTGTGGGCGGCGGAGGTAGGCATGGCATATGCCGATCTTTGAAGGACATCGCCAACACCCTTTTAACCAAATTTGGTGACTGTAGCCTCCCTTGTGGGAAATATGTGGCTTTATCGATTTGCGAATATCGATTTTATCGATTTCCCAGCACCTAGTGGACGTAGCGCTTCAATTTTTATACTTTGTCAGACGCAGGCACAGACCAGTATGTGCTCCAAGATACACGTCTCTATCTCTAAGGGTGTCGAAAAAAGTCGCGTTCACACAGACGGAAAAACGGGCAGACAGCATGAGGGACATGGCGCAAAACCAATATACTATCATACCTTCGGCATCAAAGTAAAAAAAGCCATCAACAACATGGCAAATGCCATTATGCAATAAACATTTAGCTGGAGCCCTCAGCACCGTAGCAGCAGAAATAAAAACGCACGTTGGCGCAATTAAAACTTGCGATGCCTTAAATAAATCACGGCATGGAAAATTATTCACAGCACTCTAAATACATTCATACCCCACTAAAACTAACCTACCAGACTAGTCTAAATTGCTTGTAGTACGAGGAACTGCTTTTATACATTGAACCCATTGAAACTTAGTAAAATGGGTATAATGGTTTTGTACAAATGTATTGAACAGGCAGACGGAAGCAATTCAGCCACCATAAAATATATATATATATTCTTGATCAGCCATGTCCGTCCGTCAGTATCGTATCTCAAAGAACATAAGAGCATAAGTTTGGAATATACTCCGAGCAGATCATCTTTATTTCATTTAATCCACAACTGCCTCTCTGATTATCTGCCAGCGATAATTATCAACAGGTGAAACATTTTCTGTATGTATAAATATGCGCGTGCATGTGTAAAAATGGGACGGCCTGATAATCGATAAATATCCGAATTGTAGAAAAATAAGGACAAAAATGTATACTGCTAATCAAGTACTTTCCATATCAAAATAAATGTTAGCAATGTGCAGGCCTCTTAAGGCAAAATTTTAAATTTAGCAATTGAATATATATTTAGAAAATATATTGGGTATTTTCTATTCAGCCATTCCCGACCAATACATTCTCAGATTCTCATGCTTAGGGAGTATATATGTCGAGTAAAATTAAGTCCTTTCTCTTTGCAAAAGTATTTATCAACAATTGTGGATGCTATTGTATAAAAATTATAATTTTTATGGAATTGCAGTTACTCAATTTTGTGGAGTCAATCCCAGTTGTCAATCAGAAATATCAAAAACCTCTATTCTGGAATATAAAAAATGGTAAAATTTGAATTAACTGTTATATCCAGCTTACTCAAATCAAATTTGTGTCCTTGCACAACAGCAGATTTCACCGTTGACAAGTAGCGGTACCAGCTTGGACACAATTCCTGTCCATTCGGACCATTCGGATATGATCCATTAATGGCATAGGAAATAGCCCATACAGCTTGTCCAGGATCATAGAGTCAGTGTGACTGATGGGCATATTGAGTGCGTTCAGAATTACCACGATTATGGCATCTGCTGGTGGCTGATCCTATTTGCGACACAAACTGCCAATCACTCAGCTGATATGGCTGAAGGATGGATAAGGATGCTTCTGGTTTAATAAGCTTCGAATGGCAAGATCAAAATGTAATGGATCATTGCATTTGATGTTTGCCAGCACCAAAAGGGCTTGTTCGCTAACAGTTGAATGAAGAGAGAATGCAGCTACCTGAGTCCATACCTAATGCGGACAAACAGCCAGGCGGCCTCAGACTACAATCAGCAGCGGCCAAAACAAGCTTTTCATATGAATCGCCTTGGGCATCGTCCGCATCTGTTCCAGAGCTCAACTTGGTCGTAACGTTTCAAAACTATTTCAAAACGCTACTTTTTTAACCCAGCTCGACAGTCAGTTAATGACGGCGACGAATACATTTCGCCTTGATCTTTACCATTGGTCTGTAAGCTTTACTTTATATTTATAAGTATATTAAACGAAAATTTCTTTCTTTGTCTAATTGTAATATATCAAACAACTCTGCAGCATTATATAACACCAATATTTGAATCTCATTGTCTGCATATCGAACAAGTCAATATTCTTTGGCCCGACTAGAAGATATCCGGCTATTGAATAGAATAAATCTCCTAAAACACAGATATAAGTTTTATAGCCCAAGAAGTATAATTATGTCTTGTCTGAAACAAAAAATATGAGCGTTCATTTTTGAACAGTCCCCGAACGATCGTGGTGTTTACATTTAAAATGTTGTGGCAAGCACGGAAACAAATGAAAAAAGGCATTACATTAAAAATGTTGAGGCAAACACTGAACAAATTAAAAACGGATCTTCATCCGCCAATTTCGGGGGTGTAAGGCTTAGACCACTAAGCAGTTTAGTGCTTAGACCACGGTCCAGGTCCAGATCCAGACCCGTAGTCGGCGTTTAGGTTCATGTGGTTGTTCGTGTTATTGGCATCGGAAATGTAAATTTTTCTCGAGAAGCACGGCTTACTGAATGAATCTTAAATTAATTTAAATATTTTGTGCTTATTTTAGTTTTGTGTATATGAAATGTCCTTTTTTATGTTTGATTGCTGCTTATCAATGACTATGTAAATCAAATATCTCCACGCTGCACTAGCTACACGCATTGGCGTTTTATACAGCTAATCAATGGACACGTCAATCAAATCCGACGTTGCACGCTTTGCAGTTTTATATGAATATGTGCGTTCTGGAACCGTCAAAAAATGTATGCGTCCTGAGAATTTTAAAAAATTATCAGTCCCACAACGCACATATTTTAAGTTCCAATTATTTATACTACTGCTTTGCACACTCGAATGTAAGTTAAGCATAGGCTCTCAGCTTTTACGACCGACACAGGTACTGGTTCAGAAAAAAATTGGGCAGGGAATATTTTTATTTACAAACCCGAATTGAAATGACCGCCTTGCAACAATCGCATTTTCGCATTGGTGTCTGTATACACAAAAGTGGGTGTTTATTATTCCATCTTGATAAATAATATGTCAAGGTACATATATTATACATGTGAATATCAATTCACTATTTTCACCTTGACGAAGTGTTAGTGAATCGATTAATAATAAATATCAAAATAGTATTATAATTCAATTGTCGGACACTATATCATCACATATCTGGCATAGGAACGATTGGTCGATAGATTAATGCTTGTATGAAAGTATTTTTTGGTTACCAAGTAGTAGTATCCAGATCAAACTTAACCAATATGCATGTTCTTATGTGTATTACATCTGGGCAATAACTATTGACTTTGAACTACTTTATCATATAGCTGCCAAAGGAATAATCTATTGAGAACTGAGTTACTGCATGAAACACTTTTTTGTTTTTTGTTCTTTGTAACCAAACTTAATCAAAGCGCGTGTTAATATGCTTCTAACAGTTGGACAACACTATATATAGTGAAATTTTGATATCGGCAATTTGAATACGGTCTACAATGGTATGTAGGCTTTGATATGCCTTAGATAGCCATTCAATCTTTTGTTTTGTCTTTGCCTTCAGATTTCTGGGCATTGGCGACGCTTTTCTTTTTGCCCATTTGTTGGCTGTTGTTGTTATTTGTCTGTTACTGATGCCTTCGTAGGGTGTGTGTGTGCATTTCTTGGCCATCAATTGCAGTCCCTTTTATATTTTGTCAATTTGACAATGTGTATGCCTATCTGTATATGTGTGTTTATGTGTATAAGCTTGTTCGCCTGACAAATGGTTTGTTTTTTCCCGCTGATTTATGCACATTGTGCTCAGACCACTCTTAGCCACCCTATCCCAAACCCAACCCAGACCCCTGCTCGCCCTCTTGTTTTCTTTTATTATTGTTTTTTTTTTGCATTTGTATGTCTTCTGATAACGTTGCCAATTAAATGGCTCTGACATTTACCTGGAATTCAGCGAAAACAAAAAACAGCGTCGTGACATACGACAGGTGGGCATGGAGGTGGGCGTGGGGAAAGGTGTTGCCGTTGCAGCAGCAGCAACAGCAGGAGCAGCAGACCTGCTCATTTAGCTTTTTCATTCATATCCATATGCGATAGTGGTTCTTGTTTAATTCCATACAGATCCGCTGCTGTCAATGGACAAAAGCGTGGCCCCCGTTAGTTTGTTTGAATTTGTTGTTGCTTTTTTTCTTTTTGGTTGATTTCTAAGTGGCAACTACTTTGCACCTCTGCAACACACACACTACACGCACAACCCACCCACTCTCTTTCGCCAACTCTCCCTACCCTTTCCTCTCCCTTGTGTTTTGTGTGTGAAACTTAAAGTGCTGTTGCTGGCAGCCTTGAGCCTTTTTTTCACCTTGGCATGCATGATTGGGGTAGACCTAAATACACACATCTGTGCGCACTTCTGCCACTACTTTCAGCTTTTTGTGTGCGTGTGTGCAACGCACACATACAATTAGGTACGGTTCAGCGTACAAGTAATTTATATAATCAACCCGCGCAGCCTGCAACAAAAACAATAAGAAAGCAAAAATCTTTTCTTTTTTTGCAGGCTTGTAAATTTTTTAAATTCGTTTTTGTATAATGTTTCGAAAATAACTCGAATTGTTTTAATAGAATTATTGTGAATAATATTGTATGAGAGCACATTAATATTGAGAAAATTAAATAAATATGGTATACGGATGCGATCTCATATATTACATATTTTGTTAGCCGAGAGAGTCATTAACATGGCTATATTGAATTTATCCTGATCGATAACATATAAATATTGATATATACATACTTTACATATGGGCATGTGTACATACATGGATATAAAAATGACTGTTTGTTTGTTTGAGAAACCAAGCTGTCCGCAATATCCGCTCTCCCCGCCAGTAAAGTGTGTTTGACCAACAAATGTTGGTTGCAATTATTTTGCCAAACAACAATTATAACAACGAATTGCACTTGCTGTTTAAATCGCTCGACTGCGCAATAGTGTGGCGCCAGTGTAAAACATCTTTCAAATCATTCAAATACTTATATAGTGGCGAATTTTACAGAAACTTCGACTACAAAAGTTTTGATACGGTTCTGATTTTAATTTTCATTACCACAAACAAATGCATAACAAACTACATATATTGGCAATTAATGAAGTCGTAAGTGGGGACATGAGCTCTAAATTAACCAAAAGAAAATTATTTTTCCTACTCCATGAAAAATATAGAATTTAATGTGTATCGTACACATACATATGTGCTCGATAAAATGACACATTTAGAAAAGCTTTATCAAATATGTTTCTAGTTTTGTATTCGGTTAAATTACATATTAACACTGAAACAAAAATATATATGTTGACAAAAAAACTAAAAAATAAACTTTAATTTATTTTCACAGCATTATACTTTTCAAAGTGAACAAAGAAAACATTGTCGGAAAATGTGTATCTAAAAACTTTGTATATATTCGAGACTTCCTCTATAACAAAAAATCCTATATAGACTTCTACATCCTTTTCGGAACACAATACAATAAATGTCGACCATAATTTATAGTATATAAATATATATATATATGTATTCGTCGGTGTGTGTGTGTAGGTAAATATATTTAAATGTTGCGGCTGTTTTAATCAATCGAAATGGATAAGTTTATGGTGCAAATATTTATATGGATGTACAATGTATGTATGTATGTACATAGGTGGAGCCTATTGCTTGCACTTGATACTATGATGAATCAATTTACTTAGCCAGAGACTTCCTGAATAACGCATAACACAAGTTCAGGGACTGCAGCTTTAAAGGGCAAATGCAACTATTTGTATGTATGTGCATATGTCTGTATAGTTGCCGTGTGAGTGGGTTGTGTGGTAGGGTGGAGGAGTGGTGGTGGCTTGGGAACTGTTTTGGGGGTAGGTTTCGTTAGGTTTTTGGGGCTTGTGGCTGCCAAGGCAAATTGATGCATGTGCACCGGCACGTTTCGGCGGCTCCGACGCAAATCCCCGGCACAACAGACGCCGAAGCCACAAGGGAAAAGCAATGCAAGCCCCTAGTGTGGACGGGGGGATGGTGCTGTTGGGTTGTGGGTTGCACTTTGAAAAAGCAGCATCGATATGTTATTACATGTGGCGTGGGTGGGTGGCGCAAAATTTCAATACGAAAGCAACTTTTTGCTGGTAACCAGTTTTACAGCATGCGCGAAACTTTCTCAGTAAGTTTATGCATAAATAAAGTGAAAAGCTACATGAGATCACATACACACCAACACCCACACACACAAACAGTTTCATTATAGATGTACATACAAAGATATGGATGTATGTACATATATGCATGACATACATAAATGTACATATGCAAACAAGCCAAGGCACACACACATATGTACATATATATACAGATATACATTTTCGCACAATCCAGCCGCATATGTTGCTCGAGTTTCGGAAAAGTTGCATTTTATTTAGTGTTTGTGCCAACGCAAACACACATGTCGCCAAGTAATGCCAAACTGCAAATACGCATTAGTGGCTGTCATTGCTGTCATTGCAAGTGGTATTTGGGTCATAAGGCCACAACCAAAACAAAAAACTAATTGGAGTAACTACAACAGGAGCATTAACAAGCATACATGTAGTAATTGTGGTAATTTTGAAGCATTTACAGCAGTCGCGCCATTTTGGCAGTTACACGCGTTGTTGCCAACTTATTTGAAACGATGACATAATATCGATAGCAATCGATAATTATGCCGAGACATTTATGTGTGCAGTGTGACCACAATAACGATAAATGAGAAATACTCGATTTTTTTGATATTTCAATAGTAGAACTCCACATCAGCTAGAATATCAGAAAAAGAAAAGGAAAACGCAACGAAGTCGCCAGGTAAACCCATTAGAAATGTCAGCGGCTGGAGTTGTTGACGAGCCAAGCTCTGCCGCGGCACAGCAGCCAGCGTCAACAACTGTAACATCACCGACAACAGCAACAACAACGACAACATTAGCAGTGGCTGAAATCGCCGCATCCAGCGTAAGTTTTGCTGGCACTTCTGATGACGACGAAGACACGTCAACGTGTTGTGGTTTTTGTTTTTATTATATGTTATATGGATTTCTTTGTATTTTTGTTTTTCTTTCTTTTTTATTGGTGCAATTACCATGCGACTTATCATCAATCATGCGTGCCGTACTTGTTAACGGCAATTTTAGATACGTTCCGGTTTGGCGGAGCTGGAGCTGCGCTCATCTCAGGTGCTTCAGCGACTGGAGAATGTCAAAGCCGTTCCCGGCTCGCCAAGCAAGGTGAGCAGCGGCGGGGCGGGCGACACTCAGAGCCAGAGTGCATCTGAGCAGCATTCTCTGCAGGATGAGGAGACACACGAGACACGCACTTCGGCCGCCGATATTGTACTGTCGACGCAGTTGCGCCAGGAGCATCGTGTGCCCTCAGATATACTCAAATCACTGGAGCAACTGGTCGCCTACGCGGAGAACGACGATGATTCTGAGTTTCCGCTGCCTGCCTTGGACGATGTCTCACATCTGGCCCTCATCTCGCACAGCATTGTCGCATACCTGTCGCATCTGGATCGACATCACTTGCTGCGTGTGACCAATAGCATCTCGGGCGATGCCACACGCTGGCTGGGCGCATTGTTTCACTTTGGCAATGCGGCTAGTAGTTTCCATGCGGACAACGCCGATGCCGTCTTGCGAACCGTTCGCCTTGCAATTGTCGCTCGCTGTCCGGGCTATTTGGAAGGTGGAATACCGGCGCTGGCGCATCCGTGCTTCTACATTTCAGACAATACGACGCCTGTGCGATTGCAATATGCGTGCCGGCAACTGGGCATATCGCTGGACGCCATCAAAATCATACCGGAGGACAGTAAATACGGCACCATGGATGTGAACCAGCTCCAGAAGCAGGTGCACCTAGATCTGGCCGCCAATCGCACGCCACTACTGGTTGTGGCCGACATTGGGGCCTCGCTCTGCGGCTATGTGGACAATCTGCAGCTTTTGCGGGATGTCTGCAAGGCGCAAAATATGTGGCTGCATGCCAGCGGCCATGGATTGGCCGCACTCGTTTGTGCCCAGCGGCCAGGCAATGTTCAAGATGTCCTGCACTCTATGGCCCTCAATTTAGGCAGCTGGTTGGGCGTGCCCAGTCTGCCCATTGTGTTACTTCATCGGCCGCTGCAGAACAGCGCACTGAGTGCCTTCGAATCAGACCCAATCCTCTCGCGGCGCTTAAGCGCCCTCTCTCTGTGGACCAGCCTGCAAGCGCTCGGCCGGAAGGCAATCGCTGAGCGTTTACATGTGGCATTCCAGACATGCAGTATTTTATTCGAAATCGCCTCCAAATGCGAGGGTATTCGTGTGCTGGTAACGTAACAAATTCCATCTATTCTATCTAAATATAGCTATAATCTGTGGTAGATCTGAACATCCGGATACTTAATTTGACCAATAATTAAAATTGTTATAATCGTCTAGTTTAGAAAAGGAGACGTCTCCAATTCCATCAAGCATATATATATATTCCTGATCAGTATCACTAGCCTGGTCCTTCATTCCTTCATGCATTCAATTTGGCTTCAAGGACGGTTCGATGGTTTTATTTTGTATAAATATCGATTTTTTTACTCTATTCAAATAGTCCAGTCGAAAGTTCTTAAATGGAATATACCCTCATAAAATAAGCACTACATATACATCTATCATAATAACTAGTGTGTTTTGTGATTTTCATGGAACGACGGGAAGTTATCAAAAGAAAAGAAGAATACATACGCATACTTATTTACATAAAAGGCTTGCTAATATTGAAAAGAAGATAAAGAATTTTCATTATAAAACACTTTAGGCATATTGATTTAATGTCGCTTAACCTCTTACTCGTATCAAAGAGAAGGTTGGCATCGCAGCACACAAATCGAGATATTGACTACTATAATGTTTGCGTATTCTTCCCATACAGAGTCACACGCCTGGTGCTCAAACGGGTGCCCCTCTGTCGGACATCATAAACAATCCGTTTGATGTGAACGCCCTGTTCGATGCGTCTGCTCCTGTGGTCGTCTATCAGTTCGATGGGAGCACAACGATTCCCATTTCGTCTGGTGCGGAGCCCACTGCCGTAACCGGCCTCCGGCCACTGGAGAAAGTTAACAATGCCTCGTACTTTGATCGCCTGAACTCCTGGCTGGGTCAGATACTGCAGCGCGACTGCCCTAATGTGAGTAGCTATCGCAATGTCTCCCCTTGGCAGCTTTGATTTCTGATCGTTTTCCAGTTTGACTTTGAGGTGATTGAGCATACGGCGCATGGTAGCTGCATTCGTTACTGTCCGTTGGAGCTGGGTCTGGGCGAACAGCCGCCCAGCTCAGAAAATCTAGAGAGCTTTGCGCAAAGCCTGGAGGCACATGTGGACATACTGCGAGCCACAATCAAGCACAAGGCACGCTTTATGTATTTGGTTGAGCGCAGCGAGGTTCTTCGACTCGTCCCGCTGCCGGAATGGGCGGGCATGGGTGGTGTGCGATTTGTGCCCGAGGGCTGGGAATCGCTCCTAACGGATCAGGCTAAAACGGAGCTAAATAAGCTCAACATTGATCTGGTGGAGGCGCTCAAGTCAACGGATAATGCCTTCTCGTTGGGCGAGGGCACAGACGGACTCATCTGTGTACGCTTCGGTATGGTCACGCACGAAACGGAGGTAGAAGAGTTGCTCGACCTTGTCGTTACTGTTGGCAAGAGCGTGCAGGAGAACTCGCGCGTCCTCGACACCATGTCTGAAATTGTAAAGAAGGTAAAAACTGTACACAGCAATTACACTTGTAATTGTGAATAACTTAAGCCATTGGTGATTTTATTTATTTTTTACATATATCTACAGGGCATTGAGGCGGCTACTGCGGATTTGCAGCGCGAATCAGAGGAGAAACTCTGGCAGGAGGGCATTTTGCGACATGTTCCAGTTGTGGGGCGCGTCTTCAACTGGTGGTCACCGCCCGCCAAAGAGTCGGGCATCAAGGGTCGCAGCCTCAATTTGACCCAGGGCGTTGTCGAGAGCACCGAGAACATTTACAAGTGAGTCCAACTGAATCCTGGGCTACTACAATGAGCTATCAACCATACAACTCTCCACAGATATCACATGCAAATGTCGGGCGAAACAGCTCATCAGCTACCAGCGAATCGTTCGCCACCGACGCCAATGATACAAACACCTGTGGTGTCCACGGCCGCACCGCCCATATTCCCAACCGTAGAGCCCGTAATTGCTGAAACGCCCGAATCAGCATCGCCGGTTGCCGCAACACCACCAGCTACGCTTATATCGGCAACAGCTTCAGCGGCAGCAGCAACAGCAGCGATTAGCAACCACGTGGATCGTGTGCGCACTGTCAGCCAGAGCAGTGCTGGATCCTCATCGGTGCCCGAACTGGTGGCTGTCAATTGTGCAATCAACAACAATAAAATACTAAATGACTTGGGTCAGGCACAAACAAACGAGGAGCAACGACAAGCTTAAGTAGCCCCCACTTTTGATACGCCTCCCATATTTCCATCTTAACTAAAAAGAAACAAAAACTCCAAATGCAATTCTGTAATTCCAAAGAAATCTTAGATGAGAGCAGGGAAATCGACGGATCTTTCGTAAGCATTCGAAGGAAATTCCATAGGATCGCACATTTGCTTTTATGTATTTCTATCTATTGAATTATTTATCATTTATCTATTCTTATTCATTTATGAATAATCAACTCATACGTATTCCGTATACTTTTTTTTCTGTTGCATTGTTGCTGTTGTTCGCTGTAGGGCGTTTTACTATCATTTTCAATGATTCCACTTATGCCTTTTGTTTATTATTTTGATTTGTGTGCATGCAAGTACCTTTAATTGAATAATTAAGCGATGGGCAATTAATTTGTCCCAATATTTAATTGAGTGTAGCAATAACTTGCACCATTTAGCCACTAAGTGAATAAAAACATCAGCCGATACCGGTTGCTTAAAATTAAAATATACATACAAATATAATTTAATACAGATATGTATATTAATATAAGTGCATAATACAAATGATAAATATATTTATTATACAAGTTGAAATAAAGTATGCTGCTGAACTTGTGCACAATGATAAATAAAAAGCTTTACACATTTCAGATGAGTGAGAAAGGTATAGACTTACTTGGTGAATAATGCCTTACTCTTCATTTCCGTTTGAGCAGTGATATATAGTTTATCCCAACCCAAACGGGAATACATGAAAAAGAGCCCATAGAGTTATTGAATTTTATGATTTTATTTTATTTGTATTAATATTTTTCGTTTTTTTGTTTTTTTTTTTTTAGCGATTTTTACCTTTGCCGGTTTTTGCTTTAATGAAATTTGTCGGGTTTTGTGCGTTTGTTTTGGTTTGTGTTTTTCTTGCAGTTTCTACTTTGTTGCGAATTAAATACCTTCCCGTACAATCGATTCAGTTCCCGAATCCCATTTCCCATTGTCACGCAACTTGGCGAAATTGTGTCGCAATCTTTTTTTCCAATTTAACCGAATACTAATGTATTTTCTTTATATTTTTGTTTTTGTCGCTTTTTGTATTAATTACAAGAATTTCGAACTTTCCTTAAGTTTTCTTTTTAAATAATTTTTTGTTTTGTTTTAAGCTTATTCGTCTCCCACCGTTTCTTTACATTGTCTTTAACTATTTATGCATATACACTAAATGTATATGTTGTATATGTTGCACAACATGCTGTTGCTACACCTTGCGACGACCAAAGCCAGCCGCTCCATTCATAAAGTAACCTCAGCTCCTAAAACTTCGATTGTTTTAGTTTTTTTTTGTGGTATTTTCCCTTTAATAACTACAACGCGTACGATGACAACATTTAACACAGAGATATATTTACGAGCTAATGTGTTATATGTTATATGTATATGTATGTATTTATGTGTATGTATATATAGCTTCGATCATCGATTCATCGGTCTTAAGTTCATTCTGCACTTCATGTCCACCTATCCCAAAGTCCTAGTACTGCGGGCCATCAACTCGTTATTTCTGTGCCAAAAGATCTCTTAGAATCTGTGGCTATTTTTCTTTAGTCTATTTATTTGTATTTTCATTTTATTATTATTTTAGCATATCCTACCCTTGCAGATTATTTTAATAAATGCTTTATTGGTCGGTACGACGAGCTGAGCTAATATCTCAACCTTAAAACTTGATAGAACTTGGCACCTATGTATGCAGAATTCGTTAATTACATACATACATTTGTATCGAAACGAATTGCGATTGTCGCCTGTA
The DNA here is from genome assembly GCA_035043785.1 of Drosophila planitibia. Classification (NCBI taxonomy): domain Eukaryota; kingdom Metazoa; phylum Arthropoda; class Insecta; order Diptera; family Drosophilidae; genus Drosophila; species Drosophila planitibia. The sequence continues at coordinate 186,385 of JAWNMS010000042.1, read as the reverse complement.
AAATTTAAAAAAAAAATATCCTCTTTTTAAAGATACCTTCCAAAAACGGAAAAATAAAAATTGATTAAGAAAAATAACACTATATCATGTGCAATAACTACCATATTAACAATCGATTACAAATTGAACTGTTCCATGGAATAAGTTAATCATTACAATTTTAGCACAGTTCTACACTGTTAAGATAAGATATGGCTTAAAATCAGCTGACTATATCTAGCAACTGCAATATGTATGTAATATAACTGCAAGGGTATTCAATCTTCGGGCCAACCGAACATAACAAACTGCATCCTTTCGGCTTTAGTTGACGGGGAAGGGAGGATAGGAGGCGGCTGCTATTCTCGTACCTTATCTTTCAATAATTTATAACATTATGGTATCGTAATTGTATATAAGTGAATAAAAAACTTGATTAGGTCGTTTCGTTTGAAGTTACTTTACAGATCTATACATATGCATTAATACTTAAAAATTTAAATTTATCGAATAAGTTTTCGAAATTGTTTCGGTTTGTTGATTCATTTCAGTTTTCATTTTACTGTCGTTTTTGTTCATAAATATATATATATATATATATATATATATATATTATATTATTGATCATTCCCGATGTGCTCTATATAGTGTAGTAGTCTAGTAATAAATCCTTAGCTGTTCTTTTATTGTTATTTTATTTTTATTTTATTAATATTATTGTTGTATTAACAACTTTCTGTCTTGTCGGGAAGTGTTGAGGCGACATTATAGTTGATGGGTCTTTGTCGGGCCTCTGGTCACGCTGGTCTTTTATAGAATTCCACTAACAACTTGCCTAAATAACTTTACAAGGATTTAGTTTGACAACTGCATAATTCCCATCGATTTCTTCGTATTCAGTTTCATATGCTTAAGGCCATATACACGATATATGTATGTATATATGCATGTACATTTATATAACTTTGTAGTTTTATTTTGTTTTTGTGTCTTATGTCTTCTCGGTTGCGGTTTGCTTCGGCTCAGCCGAATGTGGGGGCAGTACTTATATTTCTTTCATATTGCTATCTGTTCACACACACGCTCTCCCAAAAGCTTAACTCGGGAAAGAGTATACCTCAGTTGGTTGCTTTTCATTTGTTTTTGCTTTCTTCTTTTTTGTTTTAGGCTACGCTTTGACTTTGGTTTAGCTACTGCTATTAAATATACAGTTACTTGTATAGCTACATATGTATATTGTATGTATAGTATTTATGTATGTATATGCGCACTCGGAATGTGCTAAGTGTTTTAGTTTTTAAATGTTTAATAAATGCATTGTTGTTAAGCTTACGTTTAATTACAATAAAATCGCAAGGCTAGACTAAGCTGCTTAACTAACCGGATCTTAACTGGCGCACAACCCATTATCCCACAAGTCCGGGCACCACAGACGATGCCCCACTCGTGCCACACGTAACCTTTTCGCCTTTCGACCATTCTTTATATGCATGTATTTAAAAAACAGAAAAAGAACAACAACAAAAATTGACTCGATAAAATGCCTAAAAACGTTGCTCTCTTCTACTGTTCCGCCCTCTTAACTATAATACATACTGTCGTACATTTAAATGCTGTTGCTTTTCTTTTTGCTCTTGTTGTTTTCTGGTGGTTGTGAAGAGGGTCCGAGTTGCCGAAATTCAATTTTCTCAGTTTCCTCATTTCATTGTATATACATACATTTAAATATATAGCTGCTGTATATTACAAGATCTTGTTGTATTACACATTGGGTTCCTCTTTGTTATTTTTTAAAAATCGTTACAATCAAAATTCCCTATTATCAAAAAGAATATTCGTACTAAATGTATATAGTACATATGTTTAGTATATATCATAGATACATATGTATGTATGTGGGCATGGGTGTGTGTGTTTGTATAAGAGTTAGCATGTGTGTGTATGTTCGTATGTAGTATATGTATACAAAAGACCAGTAGTGGGTTGTCTTTCATTCAGTTTCAAAGTATTTCTACTTTTTTCTTTTGTTTGTCGATTTTCGTTGTTGTATTTTTTTTTTTTTTTTTTTTGACTAGCCTTAAGTTGTAGGATGCATAAAAAGGAATTAGGATTCGTAATGCAAATCAAGAACCAAGGAACACTCAAATGCTATATGTGGATGTGGCACACTCTGTCGCTATATAGGTATATCCATCTTATAGCTCGGTTACCGCATAGTTGCTTTCATCAGTTATCGCCGGCGGCGGCGGCGGCAGATCGTCATCATCATCCAGAATGCCGACGGGGCCAGTGGATGAAGCTGCTGCCGTTGCAGATCCGCCATTGTGCAGAGCCAGTCCATTGCCGGGCTTACCGTTTGCCGCTTGGACACGTGACTTGGGCGGCGTGGCGTCCACGCTACCAGTGAGATGCGTCTGTGCAGCCTCCAGTGGTGGCGGTGGCAGGGTGGCATCATCATTGACAACACCACCAACACCTCCTCCGCCGCTCCCATTAAGCAGTGCCGGATCGGACTGAGCTGACGGCGGTGGTGGTGATGTGGGCGTGCCAATCCTTGGTGGCGGTATGGCCTTCATTTGTGGCGGCAACTTCATTGGTGGCCGCTGCAGTGTTCTGCAAAAAGAGCAAAGCAATCGGAAGGTTTGTGGCGGCGCACAAATTTAATGGCGTACTTACTTGGAATAGTTTTGTGCCTGGTGATGATGCTGCTGCTGCTGATAGATGGACTCCACTTTAGGCTGCTCCGCATCCTTGGGTATCTCTGGCAGTGGGCAATTCAAAATCGATGGCTTGTACTTGGGATCGAATTTTCCGCCTTGACGCAGCGTGGAGCATTTGTAAATTTGCTTATCCCGATCATAAATGCCCGTATCCATTGTGGTGCTAATAGGCACCACTTCTGTCTCCGGCTGCTGCTGGTGCTGCTGCTGTTGCAACTGCTGCTGCTGCAACTGCTGCTGTTGCTGTGGCGATTTTAGCTGATGTTGCAACAACTGTTGTTGCTGCTGTTGCGATGGCGGCGGCGGCTGTTGCTGCTGCTGTGAAGCCTGCAGCTGCTGTGAAGCCTGCTGCTGATGTTGGTGGGCATGGGGATTGGGTGGGGGTTGCGATTGCACCGATGCCGCATGATGGTGTGCCGGTATTTGCGGACCACCCTGGCTATTCTGGCGGCGCATTGTCGCCAAATTGGACACATAAATAGAGCCCTGGCTAACCGCCACCAACGGCTGATAAATTGAATGTGGATTCCCATTGGGTGCCAACTGGCCAGCCAAATGTGCCGGTATCTGCTGATAGATCTGACTCTGACCCGGCGGCGGCATATGATGCTGTTGTGCATGATGCGCCGCCGCAGCTGTCGTATACGTGCCATACTGTTGGGCCTGAGCCTGGGCCTGGGCCTGCGCCTGCTGCTGGTGGTAGATGGCATGCTGATGCTGAACGGCGGCGGCAACTGCTGCGGAATGCGAATGAGGATGGGTATGCGGATGCGCGTGCGGATGCTGATGCGGATGATGGCAGTAGATTGGCTGTTGACCCAATTGTTGTTGTTGTTGTTGCTGCTGCTGCTGGTGTTGCTGAGAGTGAGCCTGGGCCTGGGCCTGAGCCTGGGCATGAGCATGGGCCTGCGCCTGGGCCACCTGGGCCTGTGCGGTGGGCGGAACGGAGGAAGCGGCGGCGGCGGCGGCGGCGACGGCAGCGGCTGGCGACGATTTTCAGTAAAAGTCATTGGCTTCCAAAGTTTTGCATTGTTTGCTTAGGGTTGCATATTTACCGTTATTGGGACCTATAAAATGTACATACACAATTAGCAAGGCGGATGAGGATTCGGGTACGGATGTGACGGAATCGTGGCAGTTGACATCGCGTCGAACGCATAGAATGACAATGAGGCCAATGAGCATGAAAACCATAAAAAAACAAAAACAAATTTCTCTAAAAAAAATAAAAAATAATAAAAATAATTTTTAATCAACTTTAAGCTTTACATGGAACACGGTTTTTCTGATCACATAGCTGCAACTACGGACATTGTGCTCTAAAGCCAATTATGATTTTGGCTCTGGAGTCAACTAGATTTTTGAGCTTTTCAAATAGTAAGTTTTGAATGATTTTGTATGATTGTTATTTTGATTAACACATATAGAAGTAAAGATTATTGACCGATTCGCCAAAGCGAAAACTTTTCAAAAACATATTTTCTAGTTCTGAATAATAAAATAAGAAATATATGTATGTATAAAATGAAGCGACAAAATTTTGTTCATAAAGTATTTATTTATATATACATATATATTTAGTGTGTGAACTTGATACATATATACATATATATATATATATATAGCTTCAAGTTTTCACACTCAATCGATAATGCAGAGACAGAGACAGAATAGAAGAGAAACAGAGATTAAGTGTGGAGGATGCTGGTGACGCTAATAGTGCTACTAACGAATTTGGTGGATGGTTGGATGAGGTTGGATAACTTGACGGCACTTACCAGTCATGTGGGTGGGGCTGTGATTGTGCGACGGCAGTCTGCCTAGCGTATGGGTTCCCATAGCCCGCATGTTCTGCTGGATGTGTGCGTGGGCCATCATCTCGTGCTGCTGTCGCTTATTGGGATGTTGCAACGTGTGGGAGCCGCTGATCACCGGTGGACTGAAGTGCCTGCAATGAGAGCGAAATTTGCCCAAGCTGCAATTAGATCAGTCTTCGGATCACAAAACACCTACCCGTTATGATTGCGCGGCAACGTGCGTGCCGCATTCATCATCTGTTGATGATTCTGTGGCGCCGGATGCGAAATATACGATGGCTCGTCAACCTGCGCATAGTCGTTGCGCTTGCGTATATAGATCCATGTGTGCGAGTCCACCCACACCATGATCGTCAGCAATATGGCCGCTATGAAGCTGGCAATCAGCATCAGCACCAATCCGAGCAGTCCGCCCTCGCAGAGCCCACGTGCAGCGGCAAGAAAATTATGATGGACCGCCTTGCAGTCGACAAGAGCGGTCAGCTGGGTGAGCAGTCGCTCGCTGCTGTTGAGATCGGCATTTACGGCGCCCAGTTTGGGTTGCAGACCAGAGCTTTTGAACAGCACCAGGGAGATCTTCATGACGGTAGCCATTGCGCTGCGTGCATTATTCAGCGAGTTCTGTGATTCGCGCAATCGTTGCGTAAATGGATTCGTGTGTCCCGGCTCGCATTGGGTGTAGTGCAGCAGAACATTGGTGGGCAGATCACGGGGTGCGGTCGAGACAAGAAAATCGGCTGGACTAATGCAGAGATCACCCACCGCCACCGATGAAGACAAATACAAGCCGGACATTAGCCAGGAGCCAGTGACGGCCAGCAGGCCGCATACGCTAAACAGGATTAGGGCGCAGCGCGAATGCCGTGCCACGCCCACCAGCAACACGGCACAGAGGACAAGTAACAGTGCCAGAGTTGCCACAGTGCCGGGCCATCGTATCAGCTCCCATTGATCACCGCGCTGGGCATTTGTGCAATAAAGATTAGGGTGCCAGCGAATAGTGTTAGCTAAGAATACTCACAGTGAGGAAGTGCGTCATCGAGATGCTCATTAGCGGTCGTCGAATATCGCTAGCCGCATTCGTGGCTAGCGTCACGTTCCCTTGGACAATGTTCAGTGAGACAAAGAGCTTGGACAGCGCTGTCTGATTGGAGACCGGCTGATCGAAGATATCCGCCAGTTCCACCAACTGCGGCCGTATGCGGTTGGTCAGCGTATTCTCAAGTATATGCGTCTGATTCCGTATTGTCGTCACCAAATTGTCTACTTTGCGTCCAGCGGTCAGCACCTCCAGCAGCCCATTGTGCAGATCATCATTCCCATACAGACCCAGTCCAATCGCCGCGCAACACATCACCGTAACAATGGACAGGGCTACCTTTAGGCTTGTTATCGAGTGCGCTGGACGCGGCTTGCGGTCACAGCAGCGTGTCATCAAATAGAAGAGCAGTCCAAGCAGCGAGACAATCAATAGTGCTGCAGGCACCGATCCCAGGATGCCCAGGCTCTGTGGTGAACGAAAAAAGTTGTGGGTGTATAAATAGGAAAGGATAAAGCAGAATAAGATTGATACCAGTAGCATATTAAATCAAGTATATTGGAGTATTTAAACGCCAAATTTACTTATTTATAATGTATCGATAAGATAATATAATACATAAGATCAAATACTGTCAATCGGTTATCATTAGTTACATAAACAAACTGGTCATTAATGCAAATAAAATCTCGAAATCTGATCTCAATTTAATTTTCTCAATCTTGCACAAGCTTCTTTTACAAACTTTAAGAAACAACAACTTTTCCTATGTGCATTTAATATTTATTTACATAGCTAAAAATTGATGATGTTTTCTTTCATTTAAAATTTAAAAAATTTAAAAGACTAAAATCTCCCACCTAAAAATTCGAAATACGGAAGGCGTATTGAAAATTACGATTCTAATTTGGAACTTCCATCGGAAGATCGAACAGTGTTCTCTTAAAAATTAGGGTAGTTTTCGTTAATATGTGAACGTGACATGTAAGGATTAGATGAGCTTACCTCCAGATATATCTCATCATTGGGCCGGAAAGTGCTGTTGATTTTGTGGAACGTGATGTTGTAGTGAGGCAATGCGTGCAGTAGCTTGGCTATCACCGGCACTTTGTATTGATCCGTGAACTCGTGATAGTCGCCCATCTTGGTAATGGGATTGAGCGCGTCTAATGCGTACTAACTGACTGGTCCTAGTCCGCGTTTGAAAAGCGATAGCAGTGCTGCGGAGATTTTAGGTGGAAATGGAAACGGAGTGGAGTGCGCTGCTCCTGATGGTCGTCGCCGTCGTCGTCGTCGTCGTCGTCGTCGTAGTGCGTCGTGCTCTGGGGACAGAGTTCTAAACTCTTGACATCAAATTGTCGCACACTGTGACAGCAAGGAAACACAATTAGTGCACGACGCAATCAAGGCTGAAGCTCATTCAAAAATTGTAGGTGTGGTTTGGCACGTTCCAACATACATACACAGTGGAGTGTATGTGTGTGTGGGTGTGCATGAATATGGAACGCAACTTGAATGCGTAGTGTGTGTATGCAATATATACACACACACAAACATTATGTACATATATGTATTATTAGCTGTGATAACGCGAAAAAGTATTAACACCAATTTTTCTCAAGCACTTTGTAAGTGTGGTATCAAAAAAATAGCATTATCACGTTCATCACATTATTACTTTTCACAATGAGGGAAAGTTCCTAAAACAAGATTCACTTGAATCGACTTTGAGCACGTTGTCCTTTTCACAAGCAAAGCTAGTACACAATTTCACTTTTTAAACAACACATTAGAGTGTGATTGATTGGGTATTCAGAGCGTTGTGTATATATATATATATGTGAGAACGATTTTTAAAATATTAAATAAGCATGTGGGGCGTTCGCTTGCAGCCCAAAAAGAGCCATGTTGCAGCACTTGAATTAAAAATTGTTTGTGCAACGCTTTCGTACTTGGTTCCTGTTCCCATTTTTTTCACACAGTTCCCTACGAGCACACGAAGGAATAAGCACGCACGCACACAAATGCGCGCACAAACACGCACCCTTAAATCGCAGCTTCGGCCCACACGCTCCGTTCGTGGTGATGTGCTCTCTGTTATTGATGCTGCGGCTGCCCAGCGCAATAGCAATTTTGTTCACTTGTCTTCCTCTTCCTTGTGCTTGCTCTGGCTGACAACAAAAACGGCAAACGGGACAAAATCCGAGTACATGTACGAGTAAGAGAACGAGCAACGGTACAAAAGGTAACGGCCAGGCTCTCTCTCTCTGTCTCTTGCAGTGCAATCACTGTTGCTCTCTCTCTCTCTCTCTCTCTTTCCGAATAATTCTCTCTCGCTAAGCTCTCTCAGCCAATTGCGCGCTCCATTGCGGTTGCTGCTGCCTCTGCTGCTGCTCCCGTTATTGTTGCTTTTCCTGTTCCTGGTCCTGAGTTCTCGTACGTGTGTGTGTGTATGTGTTTATATATCTATTGATTAAAAGTTTGCTCTGTTTCCTTATTCCTTATGCTCGGTCCCGCATTGTGCTCGTGCCACAAACTGGGAAATGCAGCGCTTACACATGCCCCTGCCCCTGCCACTGCCTAACGTCCCAGTCAATACCATCTGAGGCAAAATGCAGCCAGCTAACTCAACTCAGCCGAGCATCTTGCGCTTAGTAAGTTGTAGTTGCGGCTTTTTACGCTCTTAGCCCAAAAGGGACAAATGCAACATTTGACAGCTTCTGCTTGAAGCATCCATCAGCAGCCCACAAGCCCACTACGCATGTGTGTGTCTCTATATATGTACTTATATATGTATATACATATATAAATAAATAAATATATACATATATATTTGAATATATATATGTACACATAATTATATATATATATATATATATATATATATATATATATATATATATATATATATATGTCCATCATGATTGAGTAATTTTTTTAGGGCACGAGCAGAATTTACACACGCACCGCCCACGAATTTGAATTTAAGTTTTGCTGCTTGGGATTTGAATAATATTGCTGCCTTGCTCGATGAAGAGCCTATAGAATTTAGATGTATTTGTGTGTGCACAACATGCACACATACACAGTACCTATTTGTGCATACATAATTTATGTGTTTAACTGAGTTAATTTAAATAGTTTGCATTTATTTGGCGTGTCGCCTTTTTGATTACCAGCGCCGAGCAGCCCTTTACAAAAAAAAGAAGAAAACACTCCCTTTTTCGCCAAATGGGTACACAATTTTTCACAACAAACAAAGCTGAAGACTTGAAGCTCGGCGTTCGCCGCATTCGCTTTCGCATCCTGCTTACTTTTTAATTTTTGCCTGTCACAAAGCGACAAAACGGGATTTTAAAAGTCCGCGTAGCACTTTATTTCACAAGCTTTTCGCATTTCGGTTAGTGTTTAATCCAGTTAAATTGTTTTACAAATGTGTATGTATTTTATTTTTATTTGCATTTAATTTTCTATTTTTTTTTCTACTTGCAACGTTGTTGAGACAAACGTCCTGCAGGAACTTCACATTCCAAAGACTGAGAAAAGTATGAAAATTTTTGGACCTTCACTTGGTCACACCCTCTAGAATATGCATACGATGTTGATATGCCATAGAGGGCACGCTTAGCAGTTACAGGATAACAGGAGACTGAAGTCCTTTCCGCGCACTTGCGCTACACGCTGCTCATTTTGCCACCCCCTCAGAATATCACACACGACCAGTGTGTACCTACCTAAGTCAAAAGTATCGGTTATCACAACCCACACAAATGTACACACTGGCCCCACACTCGAATTGGATTTATTGAAAGTTGAAGGTTCGAACACAAACAGTCTTTTTACTACATTTTCGTTTCTAAGTACGTTTATTTAAGGTTTGATGTCTGATACAGCTAATGATTACTGATCACTGCCTGGTCGATAATTGCAATGTTATCTATGTACGAAAGCAATATTTGACTCTTCGCTGATTAGCTGATTTGTTTCTGACCTGTTGACATCAGTCCGTTACGGCCTGCATAAGTATATGTTTCACGAGTTGGATATCATCCTGCATTAAGTTGATTTCTCTGACTCAGATACGTTTTACTACAACGGCAACAGATCTACATCAATCAAGTACTTAATAAGAAAAACAAAAAACTACACAATGGCACATGCAAATTAAATAACATAATATCGATATATATTCCAAAATAATCTACCGCAGACTATTACAGTATTAAGAAAAATGTCGAGTTGAAATGATCGACGGTGTCGATACACATATCGATAGTTTTGCCATCACTAGAATAGGCAAAGGCACTTATTCATTGAAATAGCAATAATAAGAACGGGGCTCGCAGCCGTTTTCTTCGTGTCCGTGACGCAAAGTTGTTAATTTTATGATATTCCCAACTCCCGACGAAGAGGCAGGAGCAACCATAGATTGCGCAGCATAACAAGGATGAGTGTTTTACCGTTCGTACGCGGCGTTGATTTTACGAAAAATGATTTCAGCGTAAGTATTGCTGTGGCTGCTGCTATTGTTGGTGTTGTTGTGTGGCTAAATGCGGAATGTAAATGCAAATGCTAAAATAAGTGCTAGCCGCTGGCTGCTACAGCTGCACAACCGGGTCAACCCCAGACTCATTAGCGCTTCACTCACTGCTCTAAATAAGTACAAAAAAAATCTAACCATTCACGGCGAATTTGTCATCAGCGCAAAACGCTCAGCTGCTGCAGCTGCTGACGTTGACGGCACATTGCGACTGCGACAGCGGCAGCGCAGTTATTGTCTTTGTTTACATTTGTCGACAACAAAAAAAGGGGAACAAAATCTAACCATCGCAATTGTTTGTTGGTTTGCTTGTTTGTTTTGCAGAAAACATTCCCCAGTTCGATGCGGCAAATGTCGCGGGTCCAGTGGCTAACACTGGACCACACACAGCTCCATAAAATACCCGAGGAGCTGGGCCACCTGCAGAAGTTGGAGCACCTATCCTTGAATCACAATCAGCTGGAGAAGCTCTTTGGCGAGCTGACGGAGCTGACGTGCCTGCGTTCATTGGATCTGCGTCATAATCATTTAAAGAGCAGCGGTATACCGCCCGAGCTCTTCCATTTGGAGGAGCTGACCACGTTGGATTTATCGCACAATCGATTAAAGGAGGTGCCCGAGGGTCTGGAGCGTGCCAAGAATTTGATTGTGCTCAATTTGAGCTCCAATCAAATCGAGAGCATACCCACCGCCCTCTTCATCCATCTGACTGATCTGCTGTTTCTCGATCTGTCGCACAATCGATTGGAAACGCTTCCGCCGCAGACGCGACGATTGATAAATCTGAAGACGCTGGACTTGTCGCACAATCCGCTGGAGCTGTTCCAGCTGCGCCAGCTGCCATCGCTGCAGAGTCTTGAGGTACTCAACATGAGCAGTACGCAACGTACGCTGCTCAATTTCCCCACCAGCATCGATAGTTTGGCCAATCTTGTCGAGCTGGATCTATCGCACAATGCACTGCCCAAGTTGCCCGATTGCGTGTACAATGTGGTCACCCTCGTCCGCCTCAATCTCAGCGACAATGAGATAAACGAGCTGAGCGCCAACCTCGAGCATTGGCAGCGTCTCGAATCGCTTCAACTTGTCCCGCAATCAGCTGGCCGCCCTGCCTGCCGCCCTCTGCAAGTTGTCCCGGCTGCGTCGCCTCTTTGTTAATGATAACAAACTGAATTTTGAGGGCATTCCGTCGGGCATTGGCAAGCTGGGCACCCTCGAATGCTTCTCGGCGGCCAACAATCTTCTAGAGATGGTGCCCGAAGGACTCTGCCGTTGCGGAGCACTCAAGCAGCTGAATTTGAGTAGCAATCGATTGATCACACTGCCGGATGCCATACATTTGCTGGAGGGGCTGGATCAGTTGGATTTGCGTGACAATCCGGAGCTGGTGATGCCGCCGAAACCAAGTGAGGCGAGCAAGGCGACCAGTCTGGAGTTCTATAACATTGATTTCTCGCTGCAGACGCAACTGCGTCTGGCTGGTGCCGTTGTGCCGCCCTCAATACCGGCCACGTCGACGCCAAAGGATGCGACGGCGCGAAAGATTCGATTGCGTCGTGGGCCGCGTGCGGAGAATGGTCAGGATGGTGGGCAGGATGCGGCCAAGGTGCTCAAGGGCATGAAGGATGTCGCCAAGGATAAGAATAAGGATGATGGCGATGCAGTGACAACGGAATCATTGAAGCCAAAGCGCTGGGACGAATCGCTGGAGAAGCCACAGCTTGACTATTCGAAATTCTTTGAAAAGGACGATGGCCAACAGCCGGGCCTAACCATCTGGGAGATTGAGAACTTTCTACCCAACAAAATCGAGGATGTGGTGCATGGTAAATTCTATGAGGCTGACTGCTACATTGTCCTGAAAACGCAATTCGATGAGCTGCACACTCTCAACTGGGAGATCTACTTCTGGATTGGCAATGAAGCGACTCTCGATAAGCGCGCCTGTGCCGCCATCCATGCTGTGAACTTGCGCAATTATTTAGGCGCCCGTTGTCGCACCATACGGGAGGAGCAGGGCGATGAATCCGATGAGTTTCTCGCCCTCTTCGACACGGAGATCATTTACATTGAAGGTGGACGCACTGCGACGGGTTTCTTTACGATCGAGGAGATGATACACATAACACGGCTTTATCTGGTCCATGCGTATGGGGCCAGCATACATTTGGAGCCCGTTGCTATGGTGCTGCAATCGCTGGATCCGCGCCACGCCTTTGTCCTCGATGTGGGCACGCATCCACATCTGGCTGGGCAAACGTTCGAAGAACACGCTCAACTCTAAGGCGCGCCTAATGGCCGAAAAAATCAATAAGACGGAGCGGAAAAACAAATGCGACATTCTCGTTGATCTGCAGGGCGAGGAGTGTCAGGAATTCTGGGACGCATTCGATATACTGCCCGAGGAGGTGGCTGATTTGCCAGCACCCGAGGAGCACATCGATGAGAACTATGCGCCAGTGCGTCCGCGTCTTTATCAGGTGCAATTGGGCATGGGCTATTTGGAGCTGCCGCAGGTGGAGCTGCCGGAACAGAAGCTAATCCATACGCTGCTCAATAGCAAGCACGTCTATATCCTTGACTGCCAGACGGATCTGTTCGTTTGGTTTGGCAAGAAGTCGACACGACTGGTCCGTGCCGCCGCCGTCAAGTTAAGCCGGGAGCTCTTCAATATGCTGGAGCGGCCGGAATGTGCGCTCGTCATGCGCGTAAGCGAGGGCAATGAAATGCAAATCTTTCGCACCAAATTCCCCGGCTGGGATGAGGTGATGGCTGTTGATTTTACGCGCACAGCCAAATCGGTGGCCAAGACGGGCGCAAATCTGACGCAGTGGGCCCGCCAGCAGGAGACACGCACAGATCTGGCTGCGCTGTTCATGCCACGCCAGAGCGCCATGCCGCAGGCTGAGGCTGAACAGCTGGAGGAGGAATGGAACTACGATCTCGAGATGATGGAGGCATTTGTGCTCGAGAACAAAAAGTTTGTCCGCCTGCCAGAGGAGGAGCTGGGACATTTCTATACCGGTGAATGCTATGTGTTCCTCTGTCGCTACTGCATACCTGTTGAAGTCGATGTCGATGGGTGCCAAAACGGCACCGATTCCAATCCCAATCCCGATGCGGAAGCGGAAGCCGACAGCAAATCACAGACTGCGCCGCCCGAGGATGAGATCGAGTGTGTTGTGTATTTCTGGCAGGGACGCAATGCCGGTAACATGGGCTGGCTAACGTTCACATTTACGTTGCAAAAGAAGTTCAAGGCCATGTTCGGTGAGGAGCTGGAGGTGATGCGTATCTTCCAACAGCAGGAGAACCTCAAATTTATGTCGCACTTCAAGCGCAAGTTTATCATTCACACGGGCAAGCGCAAGGACAAATCCCTAACGCCCGATGGCAAGCCAGCCGTTGAGTTCTTCCATTTACGTTCTAATGGTGGCGCCTTAACCACACGACTCATACAAATTCAGCCGGATGCAGTGCATCTGAACTCGGCATTCTGGTGAGTTGTTCACTTTTGTTTCTGTTTGTAATTTGTGCTCCACTTAATTTTTGTGTGTAATTCAACTCTTTTTATCCAACAAAAAACACATATAGTATATATGTGGCGTTTGGTATTCCTGCTACTACTCTAATGATTAAGTTTATGAGTGCTACAACTAATGAAAATTGAAAACTGAGTCAGCCCAATGAAAAAAACGATTTATCTACTTAAAGCGCTCTTCTTCTTGCACTGAATGCAATTCAATTCATTATCTCTGTTTCGTACAACTTTAGAATGTGATAGCTGACAGTTGACTATATACCTATATACCTATAGCCAATTAGCATTTTCTGCTTAAAAAAAAGTTAGATCTCAACAACTTTTATTACGTATACTATAATGGAGTTGATAAACCGGTTCGATTTGTATTTTAATGATCCTCCTCGCCCTTAGCTATATACTTCATGTGCCATTCGAAACGGAGGACGAGTCACATTCGGGCATTGTGTACGTCTGGCTGGGTAGTAAGGCATGCAACGAGGAGGCAAAACTGATCCAGGAGGTTGCCGAACAGATGTTCAACAGTCCCTGGGTTAGCCTGCAGGTGAGTAACTCCATCCCAATCAATGTCATTATATAAATATATATATATATGTTTATATATTTATAAATTATATTCACGAACAGATACTCAACGAGGGCGACGAGCCGGAGAACTTCTTTGGGTAGCGCTCGGAGGTCGCAAGCCATACGACACGGATGCTGGATATATGAACTATACGCGACTGTTTCGCTGCTCCAACGAGCGGGGCTATTATACGGTGGCCGAGAAGTGTGCGGACTTCTGTCAGGATGATCTGGCCGATGACGATATTATGATACTCGACAATGGAGAGCATGTCTTCCTTTGGATGGGGCCGCGCTGCAGCGAGGTGGAGGTGAAGCTGGCATACAAATCGGCTCAGGTCTACATACAGCATATGCGCATCAAGCAGCCGGAGCGGCCACGCAAGCTCTTCCTCACGATGAAGAACAAGGAGTCGAGACGCTTCACAAAGTGCTTTCACGGCTGGAGTGCATTCAAGGTGTATATTTAAGAAAGCCGCGCGGGTGCCATGACAGTGTAGCCGCGGGACATGACAATTTTTGACTGCAATATATACCAATACACACACACACACGAACACACATACACAAAAACACACACGCGTTCACGCGCTCGCATGCAGCAAATGTTTGTACTTTTATAATGTATTTAATTGTTTTCTTATTTTTTATTTAGAGCCGTTTTTTTTTTTAATATCTCGCCGCCCAATTTAATGAAGTAACTTACCACTCGCCCCTGTCTACGCAAAGTATTCTTTTTCTCTATATGTGCTTACATGGCTATTGTATGTACTGCTACTTATTATATACTTGTTTATATGCTGAGCCGGCAAACCTTTTTGTGCTAGTCCTGACGGTGTTATCCTCAGAAACGAAACGTAAACGAAATCAAATCCAAACAATTGCTATTTGCACAATGCCTTGCTGCTTGCAAAATTCGCCAACAAATTGTACAAAATATTTATTGCAATTAACCAATTATACAATGAAAGTAAATAAAAATGCCAATTTATAACTAATTTAAATATTTATATATATATATATATATATATATATATATATTTGTTTTATTTTTTTGGTTTTTAAGTCATATGCGCAACTGCATCGATGTTTCGATTCCTCGCTAGTCAAGTCTGGACGAACGATTCAATTCCCTGATCGTGCCAGTGCCAGTGTAATCGATAGTGGTCAGCGCTGGTCCTAGGAACGAGATAAACAGAATATGGTGAAATCAATTCCCTGAATTCGTAAACACAGCATCCAATAATATATATATAATAATAATAATAAATATATAAATATAAATTGACCTTATATTAAATTGTCAAACAAATATTGTTGGTTAGAGACTCGGGTTTAAACAGTTTGAAGGATATGCCGTATTTCGTTTGATTAGCAACTGTTGTTCCGGTGAGAATTATTATCGGGGTAACACAGATATAAGCCGTGCATATATCGATCTATCGATGGATTTATTCCAATGCTGTACGGCGTCACTGTCAGATGGTATTTTTTCTTTTAGGTTAACTGTAGTAAGTGATTTAATTAGTAATTATTGCCGGGTCAAAAGTTATTATCGAGTCAATTCCGAAAAAATCGCCCTACTTAAATTCTGGTATCGATGCTTTATTTCACATCACTACTAAACGGCGTCGCTGGGCATGCAGTAGAATAGAAATCTGCGCTAACTTTTGTTGTTCACCATCAATTTTTGTTTAAGACAATTGTAAGAGAGGTGAATTAATGCCGATACAAATCGCCAGGCTTATATTTATGTTCATATGGATGTAATTGGGCAATTGTGTTTTACATCTAGTAAAGTAAAAATTCGTGTTTTATTAAATTTTTTTATTTATTGTCAAATTTAGTTTTTGAAGCTGAGGTAAGTTGAAAATGCACTCGACGGCAGAAGCGTATAATCAAGACTTATTCAATTGCTTAGCATTTGTTATTGTGTGTTTGGCGTATTCCCTTGTTGCACACGGAGAACAACACACACACACACACACACATCACCCACACAGACTCAGCACACAAAATGGATCTGTTTGATATGGTGAGAAATGCACCGCCACCGAAAGCTGTACGGGAATGTTCAGGCAGCAGTCAGAGGAAAACACCCATAAAGCAGATCGCTGATAGCGCTAAAAGTGATCCGAAGATGAAACGATTGTTGCTGGCCTCATCTGAGGGAAGAGGTATGTTTGTTTAAAGACATGACCATACAGTTTAAATAATTGAATCATAAATACAATTGCAGAAGTGTCGGCCGATGATATTGAGATTGGAGGTACACAATCGTCGGTGCGCCAGGGTGAGTCAAAAAATGAAAAACGCAGAAGCGACAAAAATATTTAGTAAAAAATTTAATAGCAGACGGAAAGATGATACCGAGCCTGGGTAAAGAGTCCAATTCCAAGACAATTGAGACAAATTTGATTGATGGCAATGATGATGATAATGGTGACGACGCCGACGAGGATGTCAATGATGGGAATGGTACCGTTGGTGCCGATAAAGCGGGTGAGGATGACCAGCCACAGCCAATGCCGTTCAAGACGAAGGCTCAACAAAAAATGTTTGCAGAATTGCCGTTGCCCTCAAAGCATCAACAACAGAGCGGCACTTTTCACATTAAACCGTGCATTGTGCGCATCAATCGCTTGACCCAATCAAAGATTGGCCGTCTGACAGCAACCATATCAAAAAAAATCAAATAAACGTGGTCGGCCCCGAAAGTCTGCAGAAGCTTCATCGGCGAATAATTCACCGAAACCGAACAGCAGGAATAGGAACAGGAGCAACAAGGTGCATATTGCTTTTAACATTAAGATGGCCAGGCTGCCCATCAGTTCTAAGCAATCGGACCGAGTCCACACACCACCGCCAAATCTAACTCGCAGCCCAAATAACATCCGGCCACCATTTGTTCGCAGAGAAATGGTGCGTCGCTACGGTGCCCGCTTCTTCAATTGTGTGGTGAAGGTGAAGCGTATAAGGGACTTGAACAGCTCCTTGCCGAAGCGAATAAACAACAAGTCTGTTTCGTTCAGCGAAGCAGTCGAGATATTAGGCAGCAAGCCGCGCAAATCATCATCCACTTCTGGTGGCGACAAGTGCTATTCAGTGCCGACGCGTCTGCAACGAGTCGATGCCACTGGTAATGTTCTTGAAGACATTAACCTTGGGCACAATATGTCACTAGAGTTCAGTCGCACTAAATTATCGCATAACAAGCGGGGTGCTCCATCCTCCTGCAACGGCGGCAGGTCAGCTAAATTGCAAAGACGTCAGTCCACATGTGTTCCAGTCACAGGCTTGGCCAGTCTGTGCATCGCGGACAGCCAGGATGAGCCCGCTAGCAATGAACCTGGTGTCGAGTATATCGGTAAGTTTCAACCGTTGTCGAAAGTTCCGCCTGTCCACACTAAAGAAAGTCTTTTCCCTATAGTGCCGAATGATGTGTCCGATAACAAATCGGAAGGTGTGCGTCGCGCTTGCACTTCAAGTCCCGTGAAACGGTTCTCGTCGACCACCACAGTGAGCGATGAGGAGGGCACTGAAGAATCTACAAAAGCTAATACAATGAAAGAGGAGCCAGCCACTAAGAAGGCGAAATCTTCATCTACGATGCGAAATACTTCCAATAAAGAGCCAAAATCGCAAATTAAGGATCAAAAATCGCCAGCTAAGGAGAAAAAGTCGTCAACCAAGGAGAAACAATCTTCACCTAAGGAGAAACAGGAGCAAGCAGAGCGCATGGGTAAGCAGCAGTCTGAACTAGAACCGCAGCCTATTGAACCTGTACTAAATGCTGTGGATCCAGAACCGACGCCAGAGCTGGAAAAGCCGGCCACTGTGCCTGGACACATTGAGTTACGAGAAGTATCTCCATTTGCGCTCGCCATCATAGACGAGGTGACATCATCTGATGACATATTGGAGATACAAACATCTGACCAAGATGTCCGTGATCTGTACACTCCCACATCGCGCCAAACCACACCGGAGTTGCTACGCCGCTTAGAATCGCCCGTTTCGGATTGCAGTTTCAAGTCGGCCAACGAAACGGTTGGCAACCACAGAGCATTGGATATTGTAGACCGCATACCGTCGCCAGCCTCACCGTTACGACAAATCAGTACGCCATCCACACTCCGCAACGGTTCGACACCGCCCGCTGCACCCAACGCACTTAACAGCTCAGCTAGCAGCTGCCCAGCTAGCAGCAAGCAAGCCAGCACCACCACCGCAACAACAGCAAAAACCACCATCACAACCGACACCAACACCACCACAACCACCAGCACCACGACCAACAGCAACATATCAATAGGCTCGCCGATTGGTGAAATACCCAATTTGGATGACGATGAACTTTGCTTGTGGGTGCGTATAACATCCGCTTGTCACTCTACTCGTCCAACAGAGTTCGTTTATCTCAGGAGACTGTTATAGCTACTTTGGATATATTAATGAAAAAAAAAATCGCAAATAATCTACTGATATCGAATTTGTTGTTATCTGATTATTTATTTATTTTGTTGAGGGACCAATCAGCACATCTGCTGCCCAAATCTCTTTATATGTCAGTTACTTTTGACTAGAGCACTATTTATGATTATCTGGTAATTTTGTATTGTTCTCTTCAATTTGGCAGAGTTCGTCTCCTAACTAAGCATTGGCCGTCATACGATCTCGGTGGTACCTTGGACGGTATAATTACAGTGTTGAACTCTGAAGCAGTCTACGACAAAGAAAAATATGGACGCGTCTCACAAAAAGGTTTATTGTAGCTCCTGATTATCTGTCTCGCTCTAAGCGGTGTTCTGTTTGTGTGTGTGTGTCCTTTATACTTAATTTAATTACTCTATTTTAGTTCGCATCATTCTAATTATTTTCTGATTTATATTGAACATCGAAATGTTGTATGCTTACAATTAATTTTAAGTACTATAACTAAGAACTTCTTGAATTTGTTTTGCTCTATGTTGTATATTACTGATAAGATTATTTTTCCCACCAGGATGATACGAATCCTTGCCGGACCTTCTAAAGGGTAGATTAGGTTAGGTTAGACGGTTATCGGCCTATATAAGGCCGACACACATAGGACATGTTTGGCCCGTTGTGATACCGTGTCGGATTTCTGGTTCCTCCGTTCCTCGTGTTAATATTATCAAAAGTTTAACCAGCCGATTGC
This sequence comes from Drosophila planitibia, assembly GCA_035043785.1. Lineage (NCBI taxonomy): Eukaryota > Metazoa > Arthropoda > Insecta > Diptera > Drosophilidae > Drosophila > Drosophila planitibia. Next base: position 167,000 of record JAWNMS010000042.1, on the reverse strand, counting down.
ATTTATAAAATTTGCTATCTTGGCTGGTCCTAAGCTTGCCATCATTGACAGATTGGGCAGGAAATGACGTTTCCTGTCAAGCAAAGGGTAGAGGCAGAAGTGCTCAGGAGGTTCTTCCTCGTCCTCGTCCAGAAGCTGTAACTTCTGCAGAAGTACTTGTAGGGCAACTGGAGTCTGTTGACATGTATTCCAGGCAGAACAGTTCATGCGACTGTGTTTTGCATTTATGCTCGGTCACATTTGGTGGGCTACGCTATCGCAGTTAGCATTTCGCCATGTGTAGTTAGACCTTATATTCTTTTATTTTGAGCCTATAGGTATCCAGAGACATACATATACCTTCCATATCACTGAGGAGGTATAATAATGTGCCTTTTCTAGCTAACTCATCAGCCTTGCAATTGCCTTCAATATAATAGTGCCCAGGCACCCATAATAGGCTGATAAAATGCTGTTGGGCGATCTCATGTAGAGATTTGCGACAACTTGTTACAGCGTGTGCACTAATGGATTTTATAGCCGCTTGGCTGTTAATATATATATTAACATTTCCTGGGCTGATATTATGTGTCTTTAGGCAGTTAAGTGCTTCTTTTATGGCTAGTTCTTTTGCCTGGAAAGCAGTACATTTTTTCGGAAGGCTGAAATATTGCCGTGGGTCCATTCCTCCCGTTGGGTGAAGTACCTGTGGAAGAGGGTGTTAAGCTGAGCTACTGTTTTCGAAGGGATTCTTGAATTTCCTTCTAAAATGGATGCATGTCCTTTAACGTGAGCCATCCAGACTGAGAATTTTCTCAGTCTTATGACCGTGAGTTTCGTATTTACTGTGCCTTGTCTTTCCAGACATGGAATGTCCAGAATGACATCTAATGTCTCACTCGGTGTGGTACGTAGATTCCCTGACATGTAGACTTCGGCTATACGTTGAACTTTGTTAACTTTTTCTTGAGTGGTTTGTTTTTTTAGGCAAGGCCTAAACAGGATAGGTCTAATAAAAGATGTGTATAGCCGTCGGACCATTTTTGGAGACACCACATTTAAGTCTAACGGATTTCCTACACGTGTATAAAGCGACTGTCCCCTTTCTTTCCCGTACCTGGGTGTTTAGGTTATAATCTAGTTTTCTATTTAGCGTCAGCTCTAGGAAGTTAGCGCTGTTGCTGAATGAGAGTACTGTGTTATTTTGACTGGGTGGGACCAGAGGTGGGACCTTAAAATTTCTTGTGAACAGAAAAAGTTCACTTTTAGTGGGATTCACGCCTAGCCCACATTTTACCGCCAATGATGACAGTATTTTTAGTTTACTTGTCATTAGGTCGCATAGAGTTTGGGGGACTTTCCTTGGAAGATAACCCGCAACATCATCTGAAGAGAGTTGACCATCCAAGTGTAGACTTTACAATCCTGCAAGTGAGCAATTGATTGATCCATCCCACTAATCTGGCGTCAATTCCCAGGTTCAGCAGAGAGTTAGGTATAAAAGTTATGTTTGACTGGAGCCACGTCGTGATCAGGGCCTGGAGATTTAAACGGCTTGAAGCTGTTTATTGTCCATCTTATGTTTTTTTTTGATGTAGAAGAGGTTTTGTTGATGTAATCTCTTCACAAGTCATTTGTGTGAACATCGAAGGCAGCTCAGAGCAGCCTGGGAAGTGTGTCTTAAGGAGAATGTGCAGTAACTCTCCACTGGAGACTGACCATGAATAGTCGTCTTTCTTTAGATTAGCTGGTGTAGGGGTGGTTTTCGATAGAACTTTTCTAAGCCTCGCAGCTTCATTAGTTGAATCATTATCTGTGCAGAAATCTCTCCATGATTTCCTTTTAGCCTGTCTGGTAGCTTTTTTGTATTCCGCCAGACTAAATTTGTACTGCGACCATTGAAGATAATTATTTTGCAATTTCGCAGCATTGAAAGAGACCTACAACTTTGTCGAAGAACACTAAGAACACCACCATACAGGTTTTTTCTTGGACTTGGACCTACTGACCTACTAGGCAAGCTGCCTTAAAGGCATTATTGCATGCTCTCGTGAAAGTATCTGTAACGCTACAGAGGTGTGCGAAAGTGTTTGGACCTTCCGGAGGATGTTCCGAGGGGGTTCGATCTAATTTCCTTTTAAAGATGTCCCAGCTTGCATTCTTTTGATTTAAGAAGCTTAGTGGTTTTGGATGGCTTAAAGCTCAAATTCAATGTATCTGTGATCAGAGAGAGAGAGAGTGGTCCTCAGACACTTTCCATTCTATTATTTGATCACTTAAGGCGTGTGAAGCAAGGGTCAGGCCTATGACTTCTTTGCGATTTGTAATGATAAACGTAGGATAATTGCCCCTATTACAGACTATACGGTTCGTATTTAGTATAAATCTTAAGAGTAACTCACCTCTCAAGTTGTGTCTGTGCTACCAAACTGGGAGTGGTGAGCATTGGCATCGCAGCCTTTGGCGTGGCTAATTTTGTGGTTTTCGCAGTTCAGGATGAGAGATTTTGTGATCTCATCCGGTGGTGTAGGCTGATAGTAGCCGTATCGGAGCTGGCTGGAGCTCCACGCTGACTGCTGTGTTGTCGCTGTTCCTAAAATGATGGAGCAGAAATATACTAAGATGTTTTTTCGCAAGAATGCAGGTTCCTATGTTAACTTCGAATGAAGCTACAATGAGCTTGTGGTTGTCGTTGCCTAACCCGCAAACCTTGTTTCGAACTACCCAAGGTTCTTAGATTAGCGTTACATAAACTCTGTCGCCAGCCAGGTGGAACATAAGGGCAGCGGATGCTGCTTTACAGTGATGGAGGTTTATCTGTAGAAGTCACATTGACATCTGAAGGTTTTACCCCCACCACTGTTATGTTGCTATCCTCCTCGTCCGATAGCGAAAATTCATCCTCGTCTATCTTATGACACGATATGCGTCTGATATATAGCCAGCTCGTCGTCGGGTGTCTCGATCTCTAGAGAGGGATTCTGCTCGACTGGCTTGTCCGGCCGTCGCATCCGACTTGTACACTTTGACGGTGACCGAGCTAAAGCCAACATTCAGGTCACCCTTGGCAGCCTCAATCGGTGCGAGTGACTCTTTATTGAGAATCACCGCCGCTTAATTCCTCGTCCCTTGGGTGGCCTCAATCTTAACTACCCTCCAATCGTGGGTGGGTAGTGAAGGGTTACATTTCTGCAACATTGTGAGCATTTGGATAAATTCTGTTTCCACGAGTTGCGTAGAAAGGATGTCCACCTGCAAAGAGATCCGCGATGTGCATGTAAGTCTTGATAATACCGGAGGTCGCCAGGTATCCGATATGCTCCGTGTGCGACTGAGCTATTTTTGGGTCCCCAGCCAGGCTGACTTTCGGCACGGGTCGCCTTACACTTTAGTCCGACACGTTACCTCGAAACCACGACTTCATCCTTTCCCAGGAACTTGACTATGGGACAGTCTTAGCTAGCATCGGTACCATGCGGACCATTGTGTTGCTACAATCAGTAGGCGGGTTCAGTTGAGGAATTTTAGCCAACCAATTTTTAAAGGATACTTCGACAATCAGTAACAACAAATACACAATTTGAATATAAATATTTATTTGTTGTTATTTTCTTCTTTGTTTATTTATCCACATTCAGTATTTAAAATCTGTTTCACAAAGAAATGTTTTTCTTACATATGTATATGAGTTATTATTTAATTTATTTTTGGAAAAACTATCATTATAAGAATATATATATATAATATAATATATATCCGAAATTTATACATATTCGATCGGATGTGTTATATGCAAGTATCTAAATACATACCTGTCCATGTATGATCGCTTTCATAAACAGCTCTAGTCAAACGAGATTTTGAATAATCTGCATTCATTGAGCCTGATTACCAAACTTACTGTAATTCTTAAGAGCTGTTAAAATTAGAATATTACATCAACTTATCACAACAATAAACGTACAGATCGAATTGAGATATTTTTGTTGCTTTTCAACACAGATATTATTATTATTTTTTAACAGTAGAAATATGTATGCTGCAAATGCATATTAGTAATTTTTATTTCTTTGAAGTACCAAATTTTGGATTATAAATACTTAGAAATTTATACATAGTTGAATATAACATATTTATATTTCATCACACATGTTGTACGTATATTGCAGAGATACGGATACACCCCACTCACATCTGATCGATTCCATCAACAGCTCTAAACCCGCTTAAAATGACAAGCTCTTTAAATTGAGCAAGCATAATCACACACCCAACATAAACTAACACAAAATGAACTCTAACTGGATTTTTTTTAATTAGCTGTAAATATAACTGATGTATTTTAGAAATAAATATACTACGTGAATGGAATTTTGATGATTGTCAAAAAACTTGCGAGAGAGAAAACAAAAACATACTTTAAATGATAAACAATTCATGATATAAATATGACTTGAATGAATGCTTCCATCGACAACTCCTCTAGGTAAGCGAGCTCTTACATAACATGTTCTTCAAATTGAGCTTAAACAATGTAATAATATGCGGATCAGATGTACAAATGAGTATCATCAGGCACACATATAACCAATTGCAGACCAACACAAATAACAAATCAATAACAGAAATAGGTAGAAATAGTAGAAATAAACAAAATGTGTATGTAATATATATAAAAGGGTTTCGGAAGTGGGAAATCTAAACAAAAATAACATTTTAAATGTCTAACTACCATTACGCACTTCAATTGAAGAAAGATATATAATCCAAATCCTTATTATTGATGATTATGGAATTGGTTGAGTTGTGATAATGTTATGGTCATTGGAAGTGTCGAGAGAAATTTCTCAAATAAAAATGTTCGATTGATTTTTGAAAATTGAATAATTTACTTCCGTAAAATCAAATAGTTAACAATTTCAAGTTATTCTCAACTGGTATTTTAAATACCAATTTAATTATTATTCAAGAATCAGTAAGATTAAATAAGTGTCTAAATAACTTGTAAAATATCCATAATGCACATGTGAAATTTCAGAAGAATAAAATTAAAGTACCCAAAATAGATGGGAGTAAAAAACATTGAAAGAATAAAGAGAAACATGAAAAAAATATATTTGTAATAAAATACAATTTTGATGTTAAATAAAGAACTTTCAACTGGATTCGGGAGTGTGGCCAGTTAAAGATTTGGCATGGATTTGGGACTGAGAGCATCGGCTTATAACGTTCACTGTAAATTTGAAAATGCTGTTGTACTCAAAATGGCACTGTTCTTGCCAAGAATTCTGTTAAATGGATAATGATGTAGCTGTTGCTGTTACTGCTGTTACCATTGCTCATACGCCACGTTGGCCGTCGTTGAGTGCGGTTGTTTTGATTTTCAGCTCCTTTAGCTGTTCGCTGACTACTTTCGGCCGCATTTGCGACGCGACGTTGTTGTTGTTTTTTTTTTTTGGCGCGTATTTAAACTGCACTTGCGAACAAGTACAAATTAATTGTGATTTATTTGATAATCATTGAGATTCGTTGCAATGCACCGTGGCAGCTTAAGTGGGGGGTGCATGTCGCCCGCTAATTGAATTGTTGTCTACACACCAATCCAGACGAAAGACGAGAAAGTGCAAATTGTCAAATATGCCCGCCAAGGCCCGGTCGCCAGCCGACTATGAATCGCATGATGAGGCCAGCACTGAGCTGCTGGAGAAGCTCAAGCATTTGGATCGACGTGTTGATGCTGTGGAAAATGGTGGCGGCCTTTGGAGTCGCAACAAGGCCTGCTGGCAGTCACTCAAATGGAAGTCAGCTTTGAATCACATCGGACTGCTCGTCTCGCTCTCCATCTATTGCGGCGTGGGCGGATTGGTAAGCAGTTCATTTAACCACTTCACATTGATCGATTGATCACACGAAACGCTCAACAAATAAATTGCACATTTTTGAAAAAAAAAACAAATATGTGCAAAATAATTTTAATTTATAATAACAAATGCCAGCAAACAACAATGTATAAACTTATTATGGAACTCGGCGATCGGTATTTTGTTTTGTTTGCCTTTGCGCAGAGAACAAACAGCCCACCAAATTTATGACAGAGCAAATAGTAAAAATTGGCTCATAATTAAAACATAAAATTTTGATGTACATGATGATATGAGGCCGTAACTGCCACACCCACACGTCGTTGCTATCCCCCTATCCAATGCCCACACATTAAATCATTTAATTGCTATAGATTTTACAAATGTTACATTTCATATTTATCTCCAGCGCGCTGGACTGGGACTGGATGCACTATGAATTATTAACCACAGCCACAACCCTAACCGCCAATTTTTGTGTGTGTTTTTGTTTGTGTATTTAGGCATTTAGACAAATTTAAATAGTTTTATCTAAACATTTACAATTTTTGCCAATGACGTCGTCGTTTATTGGTCTCCTCAATGCAGTCAATATCCATCCATGACTGCATTGCCAGCGACGCTTGCAACCAAGTGCAGTCACACTCATTAGCACCGATAACCATCAATTTCCGGACAACGTCTGGCCAAAACACATACGAGTAAGTGTCTTGGCTGTGTCACACTTAGCTGCAGTCATTGAAAAATTATAATTTCATAAAAATAGAGAGTGAGCCTTCCGACCTATTGTCGGCCTTCTGTTGCTATATGTTATTGTCTTAAATAGAGCAAATATAGCAGCACCTTAGCAATCCATGTAACCATATCTTGCAAAAGGGACATAAGAATTGTTAATAACCCAAAGTTGTCAATCACATATATCGACATCCATAATAATTTTAAATCTGTATGTATGTATGTACATACAAAAATATGGAAAAAATTAAGAACGTTGCAATCGAACGTAATCCACTTCGGCAAAATCTGATGCTAGTGTAATATCAACTAATTATAGTTGGCAAATAACCTTTGTAGCTTTTTTCACTGCTTCGATATTTGAGACTCTTGTTTAATCCCTTACAAAATATACAACCCAAGCAACTATTAATTCGTTCGTTTTAATAACATTAAAAAAAAGTTAAGTCTGCCACGCACTCAGGTCAAATGTTTCATTCCACCTAAGCCTTCTATTCAGAATACTTATATACCTATATAATGTTTCACTCAAAAACTTCGTTATTAGCTCATACATTAATTTAAACAACAATATTTACATGTATATTTAAATTACATGCACTGAAATCCATAATTTACATTTGCGCTAACGTTAATTGCATATTTTCATCGATTACAGTTTGAAATAAAATCCGTGAAAGCACACAATTTTATAATACTCGCCTTTTTTTGTTGTTTACTTTGTCATTATTTATGGCATTCTGAACATTTAGAAATTAAAAAGAAAATCATTGTTTTCCCCAAAATTTGCGTCGATTTTCATTTAATTTCGTCAAAGGTCGAGTTCAGTTTTCAGCAACGATCTTTTTAATGCCCAGTACTCGAACACAATGATTTATCATTTGATTTTTAATGTGTTTGTAATTAACTTGCTGTCTATACAGAATCTGATTCATGAGCAGTCATTTAAAGTGAACCCTAGGCTAAGAAAAGTAATCAGCTCAGAGCAATTGGCCAGGTCTCGAATGGAAAGTTGTTAACACCTTGTCGGTGCATAAGCTTTTATTTTGTATTTGATCAGTGAGCAATTGCCATAAATTAATCAAAAAAATAAATAAGTAAAAAAATCACATGTTGTCCAATTGCGCCAAATTAATCATCAAATAGTTGAAGCCTTAAATTCGAATTTAAATTTCAATGAGAACTGATATTGTGAGCATTTGTTTTATGTTAAGCAGCTATTGATTTGGGCCATCGTCGTCCACATTTTGAAGTGCTCTATTAAGTGAACTGGACTGAGACAAGTACCAAGTACCAAAAATAAAATGTGGCCTCATAATTGACTCCAGCAGCAGCTGCTGCTACTGAGGTGTTTTTGCTCGTTGCGTATGCGAAATCTTTGCCAAATCAACAAGGCAGAAGCCAATGCCAACCTCGAACGCCCTGCTAATGTGTATCACATACAGGATAACGCTTTCGCTTTAATATCGCTTGTGATTCCACAGTAGACCCGCAAAGCGATTACCAACTACAACGATTCCAATTTATAACTGCGACAAAGTTACTTTTGCCGATGTTGTGTGAGATTTGTTAGTGAATGACAATAAAGCGTCCCTTTTGAGTACAAATCTTTTTATATTTTATATTAAGAAAGTGAAATTCGGCTACGCCATCTTTGAGCAATTGTGCAAACATCCTCTTGCGATATTCATTGAGAATGTCAATTTATTATTTATTAAGCTTAAATCGAAGGAACTTAAAAAAAGAAAAAATAATTTGAAGGAAGCTAATAAATATTAAGAAATTATTTTTAAGCTTAAGTCATAAATTCTTTTTAAAGAAAGGAAAGAAAACGCTACTTAAATTTGAATTAATAACAAATGTTAAGTTGGGTTAGGTTAGGTTAGATGGTTGCCGACCAGAAGTCTACGGGTAATCCAACCAGTTGGATTTATAAATTTCGCAATACTGGTCAGTGCTATATTCTCTAACTGTGATAGACTTGATAGAAAGTGACTTCCTAGTATAGCGACTCTTTTCCTGGCCAGTGCAGGGCAGAAGCAGAAGAAGTGTTCCGGAGATTCTACCTCTTCTTCATCTGTGCAAAAACCATTATAAGGTGCTGAAATCATTATACGAACAAATGTTAAGTTACCAGAAGTACTCTAAGGAAATGCAAAAAAAGCGTTCTTGAATTTTCGAGGCTTTGCTACTTTACTTAAATCAAAAACTTAAGAGAGAGCTGCTACTCTCTGTGAGCTTTATATAATTTTTATTTTACAGCGTCTTGCGTCTTGAGGAACAGACGCGCTGAACTCTTAATTGCTTTAACTCTGTGCGATTTTGTACAATTAATGTTCCTCTTTTCTTTTGATTAGCTGTCGTCGTTAGCGTGCTGGAAGTTTATTTATTAATTAATCGTTCCCCAATGATTTGTTTCCGATATGTTGTGGGGCTTCAAGTGGATTTTCTCTAATATCATAAGCGCACGTTCCATATGGCGTGGAATAGAAGATGAGGGGATGCGGGAGCTGCTTGAGACTTAAAGCCTATCATTATGTAGAGGGAAACTGCCTCTAAATCATTTAAATTAGCATATATATATATAGCGTGCGCCCCTTCGTTTAGCTGATGGCGTTGCTATTGTAAAATGTGCAGCTTTATCGATTCGTATCTCGTGAAAAAAATTTGCTTTGTCAAATGGCCAAGTCACCTTTTGCAGCAAGCCCAAAACAATTAAGTTGTTGGGCAAAAGTAAATAAAGAAAAGAAAAGGCAATTAGATACACAGAAACGCAGACGACACGTAGATAGGTGTCTGTGTGTGTTGTTTGTTATCTGATGAACTAAGCCATTCAGGAGCAGACACACATGATTTTATATTAGGCCAATTTCTTGCCCATAAATGATACCAGGAACTAGGCACGGCCACGGTTCGGATGTTTACGGTTTGATTTTGACCAAAAACCAGACAGAGAGAAAGTGATACGCAAACACACACATACACTCATATATACGGGCACACAGAGGAAATCACGCCAGGCGCGCATTAAGCGTGTGACAAGCGGTAATTTAATTGTGGCCGCTGTTGGCCTTTTCAGTTGTTTGCCTACTTTTTGGCGTGGCGCGTCTACAAATTGAAATACTACAAACACAGGAATAGCACCTTTAAATGACCGCATTAACCTAACCAAGTCGTAGCTACTTACATATATATATATAAGTGAACTACTGATCAAATACGCCAAATTTATAACATATAACGTAGAGTTACCAATTAATTTATATAAGTTGAACTTAGGCTTATACAGTTGTTTTGGTAAAATGGTATAGTGAATATTGGAACCAACAATTGGTTGCACTTACATCAATAACTTAGCATATAGTAAAAACACCTTTTGAGATATTTGTATATACGATGAAATTTTTAAGGAAAAACACTATCTTTGGCCAAAAGTAAGAAAATTTCAAAACGAGCAAATAACTACTTTGCAGTCGTAGCCGGTTGCAGAATACTTTGACTTTTCAAGATTTATGTATACTCGTATTTGTTTTGCGATTAAGTTTTCAACTTTTTTATTTACGAGACTAAGATTCAGAATAACGCCATAACTTTAGAGCTAAGGATAATTCATCCTGTCATTCAGAAATTTTTTTTCAAAATCTAGGAGTAAATTTAACTAAAAAAATAGTTTAGTTTTTAGGGTTTTTTTAAATTTCAGTGAGATTTTTTTGGTGAGTGTAGCTTTCACAATAGATGACTCTAGCTCATTTTTATTATTATAATTGAGGTACATGCACTGCGACCTGTTAGATCTATTGTACACCCTTCTAAGCATACAGGTCCACCAACAACCCCAGCTCCTGCACAAATGCTAGAATCTTTGCTGGGTTTAGGGCTTCTATATTTTTGAAGCTGATAACATGCATCCTTAGGATAGTCTTTAGCTCTAGCTGTTTAGTAGTTATATTTATGTATATATAATGTATATACATATATATAAATGAGTCGATTATATATATACATATGATAATAATATAATATAAACATATATTTATATATATATAAATATACATGTTTACAATTTATTTATATATATGTATATATATAAATAAATATATATATAATTGTAATATAGCTTTCGTGTGTGTCAGCTATGGTTAGTTTTAAATTGTGGATGATAAAAAGTTGACTCACAGTTCTATTATCATATTAAAAAAAAACGTTATTTTTAATATTCAGTTTTAAATTCTGATTAGTTGTGCGTTTAACAACACGCTCCGCCACTTTAACGAATCTTTCGTGACAATCATCCAAGTGCTACAATGATCAATTTATTTTATTGTTTTCAACGCTCTTTTCAATTGACGTTTGACTTTGCTCTAGGCTGAAAAGGAGCCCTCTAATCGAAACTGACATTGACCACCATTTCACAGTCATGGCGATTAAAGAAACATTTTTGTCCTTATTCCAAATTCCAATCATGTCAAGGGAAGCAAAGTAGAGGCCAAAAAAAGACATATAAATCCATGCAATGACTCAACAATGACGATCGACATACCCGAAATGTGAATGAGAAGCGCATCCATCGATGGTCGCCTTATCAACGCAAATAGTTTCGCAAATTGTTTAAGTATATTAGTGAAGATTGGGGTGGGGGAGGCGTGATGGTGTTCTTTCGGAGATTATTATAGTGGCAAGGGGAATGGTCGGGCATTGTGTCCATGAGATAAAGTTCTGCTCTCTGATTTTTATTTTGTTTGTGGGTCAATTTTTACGCATAAGGCTTACAAATCGAGTGTCGAGCTGTCAGTTTGCACATTTTCAATTTATGTACAACAAAAAACAAAGGCTAACCGAAATCATATACTTTCGTACATATGTATGTATATCTGTGTATATATTGTAAGTCATAAAATCACTTGGGCGCAATAACAACAACAACATGACATTGCCTTTTTCTGATGCTTGCCTTTTGTATGGGGTCGGTCAAGAGCTGTTGAGCGATTTATTTACGCATTTAACACGCAACAAAAAACTTTATCAATTCATGCATATGCCAGTCACACACACACACTCACGCCCACACTCACACACACACATGTTGGGATGAATATTTGACAGACGCCTTCGAGTCGATGACGCTGCCTACTTGCTTCTGGCCAGCAACTGGTGCGGTATGAATTAACAAATTATCCGATGACGGCCAGGTGACAAATTTTGGACAGATTTATGCAGAAGGCGCCAACAAAATTGAAAGACCAACAAAGCAAATTATCGCTTTTCCTCACCGAGGAAATTCTTTATATTCTTTGCGTACCATTTCCTATAAATAGTAAATGAATTTATTACCCCCAACTCTTCCCAACCCGCCCCTCCTCAGGCATTGTGCACGCCGACGTCTGTTCAGTTAATTCAGTTGCTATTTTCATGTGATGTCTGCGAAATTATTCAGATCGTTGACCTTTCAACTATGCATATTGCCAACAGCAACTTACACCACATTTACTGGCCACCTCTTTTCTGAATAAAAGCCCGAACGAGTGCTGTCATTGGGATTTATTGCCCTTTTGGGTCCAAGGTGAAGCATCAGTAACTTAGTTACATCATTTTATATGCTGCATCCCCTGCAAGAATGCGAAACGTTATGCATATTTTATGTATTGAATATACTACAGTATTTTATTATTTAATGTATATTACTACATCGTGAATAAAAGTTTGCTTCAAAATGCAAAAATTTGTCATATAAACGACTGGGTTTTAAAAAAGGCTTGGACACGCTTTAAATCTTTATTATAATTATTTATTGTATAATTTTATAAAAATTATTTATATTGTCTTTAAATATAGTATTTTTGGTTCCCAATTGTGTTTTCTTTTTTATGACTTATTTAAAAATGTTGTCAAAATTGTTGTCGTATACATTTTATTATTATTTTTTTAATAAATATATATTTTGCGTATATTCCGATATGAAAACAAAGCACTTGAAGCCTGCTTTTATTTCATATACTGTTGCATTCAACAGTAAACGTGGACTCTATGACTTTTCTAAAGATTAGTTCACAAACCGAACCTAAGTGTAACACAATAACACAACCAAACAGCCACCGACCATTTTCTTTGTGTTTACACTTTATGATATCATTTTAAAGTTTTTTTCTTCAAATTAAAAAGAGAAAAAGAAAAATTCTTTGGCGCAGTATTACACGAACTAAAAGCTTAAACTTTCAAGCAAAGTAACAAAGCTGCTAAATCGAATACTTATGCTTAACATTTCGTTGCCACAATCTGGGAGATTTGCAAATTGCACGACTTGTTTTTGCAATATGTTTATTTTCAGGTGTTTATGCAGAGGGTTTTTTGTTTCTACCTTTTTGCCAGCTGTCATTACCCCTCTCCAGGGGAACATAATTTCAACGTCAGTGTGTTCATATGCAAAAGCGACAAACAGACGCACAGGCAGACAGACAGACATATGGACAGACAGCCAGATAGACGATCAGACAGTTCAGTGCAACAATATAATTTGCTGTGATTTACCATAATTTTTTTTGTTTCTGTTTTTTTTTTTGGGGGCCAGCCGCACTTTTGGTGTTTTCCCGTAATGTTTCAGTTTACAATTTGCTGGCCAATGCGGCGAATGAGTAATTTTTGACTTTTCATATGCCTTCTCACAGCACGCAGGCAGAGCACAAGCAAAAACAAAAAACAAACAAAACAAATAACGTACAATTATTTAACATATTTCACGTGTATGGAAATTGTTGTAGTTGTTTTTATCTGTTGGCGAGCAAATAAATTTGAAGAATTCTGCAGATGTTTGCGTTTCATTTGATTTTTCGCCTGAGTTGTTGTTCCTACTGCAGCAAAGAAGAAGAAAACGAAATTAAAAATAATTTGTAAACTATTTGCTTTTGTTGTAGTTGCTAGTAATTTTAGCGCTGGCAAAAAATAGACTATCCATTCAAAACTAGCACTAATAATTTGCACAATTTATTATAAAATAATAAACTACGAAATGTGCTCGCAATTTGTTTGAATGCGTTATTTATTTATTTTGCATATCGTTTCTTGTTCATCCCAGATACACACACACATAGAGGTATTATTATATTTCAAACGGTCCACTGTCTGCCACGTGTGTGGACGTAAGGGGGCGTGCCAGCTGAATAGGACGATAAAAAAAAAACAAATAGGGTGGAAAATATTTGGAGCGAAATCAAAGATAAGTGCAAAAGTTTATGGGGAGTTGGCGTGTCAATGTTTTTGTTGTTTTGTGTGATTAGTGTGGTTGCTGTTGGCTTAGTTATTTTTCTACTTAGGCTAATTGTTACCACTTAGCAGCAGGAAGTGGCCCATAAGAAAACATTCGATATATAAGCATAATTGAAATTTAAAATGGTAATTTATGACATTTAAATACACTTTAAGACAGCAAGTGGCAAAAAATATTCAGAATTTGGAATATGTATGCATAAGTATAAATATTCATTTAATACAACAAAATAACAAAAATTAAAATACACTTAAAAGAGTGACCCTTGTACCAAGTCTGTATAAGCATTTCTTCCCGAGATGCCCCGAACAATAATATATATGTATTAATTTTTTTTAATTTTTGATCAGCATTAATAGCCAAGTCAATATAGATATGTTCGTCTTTCTGTATGCCAAGCTCACTTTTAAATGTATTTTGATGAAACTTTGAAATATTTCCGACTTTTGGCGAGAGTCAATTAATAAGTCGGAACAGGCCAGATTGGATCACATCATATCATATAACTTTCAGTTCGTGATGAGTTCGTGTATGAACACACATTTTTGTAAAATATTTTATTCGTACCACACTTAATTCATACTCTTGAGTTAAGAGCAAAAAATCAACAGTAGACTATTATTACTACATGCATCCAGTAATGATTGTTGAATTTATAATTACACTTTTTCTTCTTCCTCGGAATGTATATACATATATAAAGAGTGGAAGTGAAGATATTTTTTATATTTTTCAGAGACAATATGACATTCTTGACATTGGGCACGCGAATACTTTCACATGCTTTAAGTCAACAGCTCTGCGATTGGTTAGCTGACTAACTGGCTAAGAGCTAACAATTATATAGTTGAAATTAAAAAGTTGTACGACGAATGCATCAAAATTCTTGGCAATACTTTTCTTGTAATTGCCAAAAAAAAAAGAGACCAGAATAACAACGCTATCAACCTTAGTGGCCATATTGGCGCCCCGAAAGCGCCGGTCGCATACACCAAAAACAATGTTTGCGTGCAGTGTATGTATTGGCCAATGGCAGTGGTAGCTGCAAAAACCAGAGGGTGGGGGCGATGAATTTAATCACATGCAAAGCAATTCGCATGGTTTGGCTCTCCTTAGTTGCTTTGCAGTAGCCAATCTTTGGCTTTCAGCATTTTCGGTTCTCTGCGGCACGCAAAGCACTTTGGCAATTTAATTTGGACTCTGTCGGCAACATTTAGTAAAGTTCCTTAAAATGCTGTCGATGTTTAGTTGCGTGCAACATTTGCATGTCGATGCGGCGTTGATTGATGATACGCTCTATGTGCGTGTATGTGTGTTTATGTGTGTCTGAGTGTGCCCTTTGTGTTGTTAGTTAAATGCACATAATGCGCATACGTAATATGGAACCATGCAAAGAGTGAGTTTCAGAGTAGGTTTAACGCTCCGCTGAACTCAATTTTGATGACAAGCGTTTATTTTACTTTATTGATATATAGCATTCTTTGTATAACAAGCTTAAGCATCATACCATCACCATAAGACACCAGACACTAATGAACAATATAAACTATTTAAATTAAATAAATGATTATCACAATTATTTTAATATTTTACATATTAAATATTAGATTTAAATTTTTAGTATCATTTATGTATGTTCCTTAAGCTGTGCTTTTAGTTTAATTGTAAATCGTGTGCACCTTTAACAGTTTTTAATCTATGAGGCTGATTCCAGATGCGTATATGTATGAATAATTGTCTTTGAGTGCATAAGGTCTTGTGTCTTAAGTAGATAATATAGTTTGCTCTTGATATAACAAATCTTTGATTTTTTAGGTGCACAAGAAATTGTATGCGAGAGTTAATGTTTTGAATTTCGTCAAGTAAATAAATAATTCAATCCACTAATAGAGTCGCTTGAGGGAGCTACATTATCGAAACAAACATTAATTGTTTGTCTACGTCACAGTTTGCAAAATACATCTATCCATTCAGAAGTGGTGTAATGAGACACTTCTTTGTAATAAATAGTCGAATAGCCTTTGGCACAAAATATTATGTTGCAGATAATCATCTAATCTGTAATTTAAAGCAGTTAGCTACCATGTTGGTCTTTAATAATTCAATATAAATGTATGTCTAAAAATGTATCATGATACATGGCTTACCATCTCAAACTAGGTATTAATAATAATTAAATTTATATATCATCGTTAATTCCACTATAAAGTTTGTTAGCACCCCCGAAATATGTAAGTGCATCAATTTAAAATTTGACCTACTGCTAGATATGTAACTACTTTTGACAAATTTATATTTTGTAGCTTTTACTGTGTTTCACTGAGTGTAAATAATTATTAAACATATACATTTATAATTTTATAAATGTATGGTATATTTGTCCAAATAATCAAGACGAAAACAAATATGTACCAAAATACTCAAAATGTTGTTTTCTAAATTACCCAAAAATATAAAAACTACATACTTAGCCGTCTATTAAGAAAATTTAGCTGACTACCAAAATGGCTTAAAATGATTTTGTTCTCCAACCGCGACAAGAAATGGCAAACTCATTCGTCAGCAACACAATATTTATGAAAATACATATCTATACAGCAGCTTATCTGTCCCTCGTTTAAAAGTTGCTTCTCCACAGCCATCAAGTGGTACAAGTACATAATTAAAATCAAATATGTATGTTAGCTGTCAGAACCTGTTGTTGCACGTGGTGTTTGAAATGAATACGTGTCGATCATTTGCTTCATTTTGTGATTTTCTTTTGGCAATATACTACTACTCATTAAATGCTGAGTGAAAACAACTGTCCTCATCGTTGTGGACATTGCTGCGACTCATATTTCGTGTTAGCCTTGTCATGTGGCACGCAACTTAACGGAAATCCTTTTTGGCAGCACCAATCTCTTGGCCGAATACCTGCCATGTTTGGCTTGCACGCGTCAAAATGTGAAAAACGTAAAGCAGCTCAAAAATATAAATACATATTTGTATGTATATAACTAATAAATAAAGCAAATTAAAGCACTTTTCACGAGCATACCCGATCGGTAGGTACATATACAGTACAGTGGATTTTGTATAGCATAGTGGATATTCCCTGCATCTATAAGAATTTAAATCTTTAATTTTCTTTATATATTTATTATGTTTATTTAGCATGAAATATTGAAGCATACAAAATACATTTTTTGTATACAGTAAAAGACACATTTTAAGTACTTTTGCTTAAAGTCAATAGAAGAAAACTTTCTGTTTGTATATTAATAAAATTATGCGCAGCTGCATATAAAAACAACAGTAAAGCCTTTTTATCGAGGGCATAGTGTACAAAACAGTTGTTGCTTAAGAGAAATCTTATTGGCTGGCTTTTTGTGACTGACCTGATTAGTTGTATGGTGACTTGTTGTTGTTGTTCTGTTGTTGCTTGTTTTGGCATGCAAATCGCGACGGATTATTGTTGATTTTTACTTAACGTCTTCGTGTCACGGTAAAATGGCACGTGCACAGGACACGCGACTTTAAGCGACTTAACATGAAAGTGTGAACTCTAAATGTCCAAGCATTAAGTCTGAGGCAGGAGTTCACTTTGTGGTATTTGGTCGATGTCTCAACATTTTCAGTTCCATATTGAACACGAATTTTAATTAAACAACTTTCGCATATATCGTGCATATGTGTTGAACAACAAGAATAACGACACCATCATGCATGATTCCCTTGATACGGACAGAGAGGCCCGAGTCCAATGGGATGTCACCGCATACATACGAGATGCGAGGCTGCGTAATGCCCTCTACTTAAAGCGAAACGTATTTGAAACAACTTTCTTTGCTTAGCTCTGAAGAATATTAAATAGGATTTACAATTAAAAAAAAATCATTCAAAATGTTAAAAAATAAAAATAAAAAAACAAATACCATTTTTGTTGCGTTTCCGCAGATCTTGTGGTGAGTATGATAAGATGACCGCCGCTCTGGCCTCTTCTTGCATACTCATTAGTAATTAAAATACAGGGTATATCAAGTAATTGTGTGGCTGTTTGTCCAGCTGGCTTGCAGCGAATGTTGCTCATTATCTGCGGCTCATCATCGTCGAATATCAACCTTAGACAGCGATTGGCTCGCACAAATTGTTCATTTTATACGCTTGCCGTGGATATGGTGCTTCTGTTGTTCGTTTATTTTGATGGGAACTCCGCTAGAGTTTCAAAATATGTATGAAAGGGTATTCCATGCTCTGCACTTCAGGGACTATAATCAATTTGTTGTTGGCCAGTTGCTGTCTGCCGTTTGTGTATTTAGGTCAAGCGACATTAGCATAAAATACACTTACAATGGCGCTCTAGAATGGACAACAAAAAAAAACAACATCCACTAAGATCTTTTAATAAGCGATGGCACAGGTGGGGCGCACATTATTACCATTCATTTAATTCGATTTCTGTGTACGGAAATTTGTGCTTTTCATCTATGCGGCATCTTTTTATGCTCTTGACCATAATTCGTGGCCCATTAAAATTATGCATAGCTGTGCCAAGTGCCAAGTGCCAAGTGCAAAGTACCAAATGAGTTCAAATCGGGCGGTTCTCTGCGGGGTGGCTGCTGAGCATGCTCATAAAACGGCAATTTTCCAGAAAATTTTTGATTTAATGGCTTATGTCTTGGGTTAGCTGTCGAAAACCGATAGAAGCCGCAATAACGCTTCATATTGTATCAACAATATACAATTTGTCACGATTAACATATTCTCCACTGGAATAAGTAATCAAATATTCTTCAAAACTGCATTAAAGCAATTTCTTTGCATATGGAATCGAAGTCATATCCGCTTGCTATTTTGTAATTTGTATATACAGAGAGAAAAATCAATCCAAAATGCAGGATATACTCTTAAATCTTGAAGATAATTGGAGCCCTTCAATTTTTGTATCAGCTCACATTCACTCTCTTTTTCACAGTTTTCATTGCTGACCTTTTTTCTATATTTTAAACGTGAACTTTATGTGAACAATATTAAAGAATTTCATGATGCATAAAGTTTTTTTTTCGGTTATGCCAACAAACCTTTACATATGCTTCCTCAATTTATCACTATTGGTAAGTATTGTGAGCTCGATCTTATATTCTAGTTTCTAAAGTGCCGTACATCTAATTCTCCCAGTGTAAGCCACTCGAAAAGCACCACTCCAATTTAATGAGCTTGCAGTGATTTATGTATGTATAACAACATTACAAAAACAACAACATCAACGTAATAATAAATTTATTTCTCATTTAATTTCAAATCATAAGCTCATGAAATCGTAATTTCAACAACAGAAAATGTACAATAATAAACAAAGTTCAAGTACATGAAAATTTGTAGTCATATAAAAACTCCCCGCAGCTTTCAAAGCACACGACCAGGAAAGACAGGCAAGGGAAAAATAGAGGAATCGATATGGAAAATCAAAATGTGTACAAACAGAGGAAGGCAGAGCTCTTTTAATGTGCTTTTACATACACAAAAATAACAACAACTTCGAATAATGTAAATGAGAAGGCGACTTGAAGAAACCCTGAACAAGCGTCTAAGATACATCAGCGATTATATGGATTTATCCAATATAACCAGGGCGCAAGGCAAACGCTCAACAGATATTTGACATACTTTTCGCATTTACTTCGGGCTTCCGTTTTGGCAGGTTGCTCCGCAATAATTGTTTAGCTCAAGGCCTTGCGTAAGGCACAGAACCTATCTTGGTTTTGGAACAGCGAATGTTGCGATTTGTCATGTTTTCGGCCAAGGTCTGTTGATATATGTGCGCATTTGCGAATGGCGGTCTTTTGCTAATACTGCTGGAGGCAGGCAACACCCAGAATTAATTTGTAATAAAATACTATCAATTTATATATGCTGGCTGCAATGAAGTAGGGCACACTACTTATTATTATGGTTGCTACCTTCATAGAAGAGAAAAAACTAACGGGTAGTAAGAAAATTGTATACAATTTTTAGAGCAATGTATTTATTCTCAATGTGACTTAATGTAAGGTTTTACTTGAACATTTTCTGCATTGCACAGAACAGTTTCCAAGCATTGCAACAATTTCCAAAAAAAAATCAGGTTAAACAAAAAAGTAAATTACTTGTTTGGATTATATGATTAATAAAAAAAACTACGAAAACATAACATATAAATATAAGCATATAAAATATAAATTTATAATATATGTATAAAATTTTCTTAAAATCATTGGAATTAATATTTGATAATTTGTAAAAATAGTTTTGTATCAATCTTAAAGTATTTGTAAGATTGAGATGTTATTGCTGTTTTCTAACAACATCCAATCTTATATTTTGATCAAGTATAACATTTGACATCTCTTTGTTCATGTTCACAATTTTAGTGTTGCATTAAATGGTTTGAACTACCTTTAAGCTCACTTCTATATATGCACATATATTATATACTCGTACACTCACAAACTCTAACAATTTGCGTGGTTGGCTTCTTTTGGCCGCTTTTAGCCCTAAACCGGAGACAAGAACGGAAATGAAATATCACCCGCTAAATGGGCGCGCTCATCATTATTAAAATAGCACCAAAATTTGCAGGATTTTTTTTTGTTTGTTGTGAATGAAGATAAATTGCGGTGGATATAATTGTTGCTGTTGTTGGTGTTGATGTTGCTGTTGCTGTCGCTTTTGATTAAAAACAACGAAGTGAACAAAACCTACTGGTGTCTGCATTCTAATGAAAATTAATATCAGCGGAAAATTAAGCATACGCCTCGTGATTGTTAGTTTACCACACATCCAGTTAAGCAGTCTGCCGCTATGCCTCCAGCTACTACCCAGTAAGCTGTGTTACGGTAAGCTAAATAGCAACTTATGTCCACGCTGTGGGGGAACAATTGTTGCACGTGACGCTGCGTGCGGCACATGATTTATGGCGTGCAAATGCACTGACACTTCTTTTGACAAGTTTTTTAAGCGTGTCATAAAGAACATACAGCTGCCAACTTGCGTGGAGCTAAGTGTCAGAATCAGTACCACATAAATTCGCAGGCTAAGCAAAAATGGGTAGCTTTAATGTAATCTCCAAAGATGTGGTGTGCTTAGGGCAGTTGCTAAAACGTTCAATGGAATTATAGCTTGTTCTGCAAAATCAAAATTCCTTTATGTCTGTCAGGGATATTATGAAGAGTACACCTACCCTTAATCAGACATATGATTTAATAATATATGTATATGTGGACCATCTCTGTTGGAATATAGACAAAACTTTCCGCATCGCATATCGCAACTAACTCAAAGTCTGTCTGAAAATAATTATAATTTATGCGCAAACACAACAATATGACACGGACGGACAATAACAGACAGCACTAGAGTCGACAAGAGATTGTTATAAGCATTGCGTATACGCCACAGTGTGCGGGGCAGTTGAACGGCCCGATTGCCGGGCACAAGCTCTAAACTTGATTTAACGCCTGTCTGCTGCGTGCTGTCGTCCTTGCTACCAGACTTATAGATGTGTGCGAAGAACTTTTCAACTCGGACAAGTTGTCGCCGTCATTTGGTTGAGTGAACCAAATGAAAGCTAATTCGGCAAAATATATACAGAGATGATCATAAACCAAGTGCAAGGACGAAAGCTAATTGCTATGTATGGCAACAGAACTTAATGCTCTTATTAAATATTGTATCTGAACAAGTAACTGGCATAGCGGTTAATTGTTATAAAATATAAATAGTAACAAGAGAGAATGCTGCGGGGTGTAACCGACTGCGAAATACTTTGATACCATAAGTAATACCAGGTAATAACAGGTAGCATAGAACAGGGTGGGTGTAGCCAAGAAACTCCGTCCAAATTTGCATTTCAAATTGCGGGAGATATGGGCTTTTGGAAATTTTGGCGGCGGTAGTGGGCATGGCTGAAAAAATTATAGAGAAGGTTCCTAGGTTCCTTACAAGTTTGGTAACTGTAGCTCTTAAATTTGCGGGAGATATGCGCTTTTGGGAATTTTGGAGGCGAGAGTGGGCGTGTCCAACATTTTATTCCGGTTTTTTGAAGGATGTTACTGTTATCTTTCAAATTTGGTGAGTCTAGCTTTCAAATTGTGTGAGATTTATGGATTTCTCAATTTACACGAAGTGGTGTATCGGTTTTGGGAGGCGGAGTGGGCCTGGTCATCTAATTTGTTATCCTCCTAGGGGAGATACCAGTAACACATTTTAAAAATTTTTGTGACTCTAGTTTACAAATTGTGGAAGATATGTGCATTTCAGCTTTCAAGGGCCGAAGTTCCTGGGGGCGGCGGGCTTGGCGTGGTCTAGAAATGTATATGCCGATCTTTGAAGGAGGCTACCAGCAAGTTTGGTCACTCTATCCTTATAATTGTGAGAGATATGCGTTTGCATGGACATACAAATTTGTTATCGGTTGTTAAAAGCAGCTACCAGTATATCAACCAAATTTTGACAGCTCTAACTCAAAAAATGCGGAAGATATAGCCATTTGAAATGTATAGGGGCGAGGCTCCTGGCGGCGACAGAGGTGGGCGTGTGCATATGCCGATCTTTGAAGGACACTTCCAGCAACCTACCAACCATATTTGG
Source organism: Drosophila planitibia (assembly GCA_035043785.1). NCBI lineage: Eukaryota > Metazoa > Arthropoda > Insecta > Diptera > Drosophilidae > Drosophila > Drosophila planitibia. The sequence continues at coordinate 144,554 of JAWNMS010000042.1, read as the reverse complement.
TGACTGTAGCCTCAAAATTGGGGGAGATATGTGGCTTTATCGATTTACAATAATCGATTGTATCGATTTTCTAGCTCCCTAGAGGACGTAGCACTCGAATTTTTACACTTTGTCTGACGCGGGCATAAGTTGCTGTATAATTTCCAAGTTTCAAGTCTCTATCTCTAAGGGTGTCGAACACAGTTGCGTTCATACAGATTGACAAAGTATCAAAGTATACAAATTATTCAAATAAAAATTATGGTGACACAATCTACATTTTCCCGTTAATATTCAGTAGCACATTTACTATTACATTTATTAATTTTATTATTGTTATTGTTATTGTTATTGTTATTGTTATTGCTATTGTTATTATTATTATTATTATTATTATTATTATTATTATTATTATTATTATTATTATTATTATTATTATTATTATTATTATTATTATTATTATTATTATTATTATTATATTATTATTATTACTGTTATTATTCTATTCAGACAAAGACAGCATATCAAGCTTATTTTTTACTCGAAATCCATTTGAGTTATACGAACATAACCATATTTGGATAATCATGCTGTATTTCGATATTAAATAGCTAAAAGGGTTTTTCAATGAATTACTGAGCAGTAGGTAAGCAAATGTATGTATGTGTGCACATACAAATGTTCATACGTAAAACTGTATGTATTTTCTAGTTCAATGACTTTGAATGTATAAAGAAGTGTAACTGGAGATAAACATGTATCGATTTTCCCCTTATGCTTATTATTATTTTTTATTTAAAGAGGAAAAAGTCTTTTGTATTATTCTATATAAATAAATATGTCTACAGATTCTTTATAACCACACAGGCAAATTAATACATGTATAAAATTTTGCCTTGATTTATGTATTTTTTGTCCAGAAAAAACAATTTTAATTGCTTAAAAAAGAAACTCGGATATCATATGCTGTCGGAAGTTACATAGTTCACAAAATAAATGAAATCAAATTTTATTTAGCACATTTTTTCTAAATATTTTCGTTTTTTCAAAGTGAAATAAAATTGTTGTCCAGTTCTCCTATCTACGAAAAATGCACTCACATCTGCTGTTCAATTGCCTTGTAGGACAGGGGCAACTTGTCTCTGTGAGGGGGGTAAAACACTTAATGTAAGTCGTTGGGCGCGAGTACGAGAAATGGCTGGCTGACACATTTCAATTGAATTTCGAATGCGCATTCTGATTCACAAGCAGTAGATGTATGCTAGACAAATCGTATTGAGGTATATATATATATATATATATATATGTATATATATATATTTATATTTGTATGTATATGCATACAATAATATTTATACACATTTGTTGTTTTTTTAGCTTTAAAGTAAAACACAAATCAATTTGTGCAACTATTTTTATAACAAGAACTAAGCAAAAGCGCGTACTACATGTTAAGCAAATTTATTACGATGATGTGTGAAAAACTTAAACGTTTGTGGTTTGTTTTCTTTTCTTAATTTTTTTTTTTTTTTGTGAAGACCCTCGAAACTTAAACATCAAAAATCAAATTTTAAAAAGCAAAACAATTGGCGAAAATTACTAATTGCTTATTGTTCAATTTAACTGCATTTTTTTAATGTTTGGAAAAGTCATAGCAAAGGTGAAGGTGGGAAGTCAAAGTCATCCAATATCAATTCAGAGCATAAGATATTTACATAGAGCTTAATGGCATCTTATTGTGGAATGCATTTGGACAGGACTGAGCTCGAACTAAACATTGCATTCCTTCTACTTAAAATTTAATAAGCCTACGGCGAATGCCACTTCCTTAACTTAATGATGGCCACTGTCAACGCAAACAAGAAATATGCAACTACACACATACCCTACAGAGTTATACGAATACGAAATGATATAATACAAAAATGTATATAAGCAAAACAGTTTTCGTTCGCTTTCAGATACTGTTAGATACTAAATACAGATCAAGTGTACATATATGCATGGTTGCGTATAATCGTATCATCTTGTACACAAATGCCCATCATATGCATTTTAAAGGTTACAGGACGAGAAGGTTAAGAAGACGAGAGCAACAAGACCGACAGACTCAATGACTAGAATAATATGAATTTGTGGCCTGCTCATCAATCAATGTCAATAGATGGCACAAAGAAAGACAGACATTGTTGACCATAGTTATAGTGATGCCAGTAATGTGACTCCCATACCCCGCCCAGGCATTCAAAACGGAAATCCTCCTATTCAGCTAGCCAGCAGCAGCTGCTTTGCTCTGTGTGCTATTTAAGTAAATGTTAATGCAACGTTGCCTTGTTATTTTATCTTTTTCATCTTTTTGATACACAGATCTTTCGACACTTGGAGCGTCCAGCAGAGGTGGAGCGTCTTACGCAGCTAAAGGATGTGGTGAAGACACAACGACAACGCTTTATGAGCACCATACTGAACAATACCGAGGTGAACAATCTCAATGACCTGCTCTCTTTTGAGTTGGCCAAATATGAAGCGGTAGGTTGGACATTGAGTTTTCCAAGAAGAGATTCACTTTGATACCGAAGGTATCATAGTATATTGGTTTTGTGCAATGTCCGTCTGTCTGCCTGTATGAACGCAACTGTGTTCGACACCCTTAGAGATAGAGACTTGAAACTTGGAAATTATACAGCAACTTATGCCCGCGTCAGACAAAGTGTAAAAATTCGAGTGCTACGTCCTCTAGGGAGCTAGAAAATCGATACAATCGATTATTGTAAATCGATAAAGCCACATATCTCCCCCAATTTTGAGGCTACAGTCACCAAATTTGGTTGGTAGGTTGCTGGAAGTGTCCTTCAAAGATCGGCATATGCACACGCCCACCTCTGTCGCCGCCAGGAGCCTCGCCCCTATACATTTCAAATGGCTATATCTTCCGCATTTTTTGAGTTAGAGCTGTCAAAATTTGGTTGATATACTGGTAGCTGCTTTTAACAACCGATAACAAATTTGTATGTCCATGCAAACGCATATCTCTCACAATTATAAAGATAGAGTGACCAAACTTGGAAGGTAGCTTGCTGGTAGCCTCCTTCAAAGATCGGCATATACATTTCTAGACCACGCCCAAGCCCACCGCACCCATGAACTTCAGCCCTAGTAAGCTGAAATGCACATATCTTCCACAATTTGTAAACTAGAGTCACCAAAATTTGTAAAATGTGTTACTGGTATCTCCCCTAGGAGGATAAAAAATTAGATAGCCAAGCCCACTTCGGCTCCCCAAACCGATACACCACTTCGTGTAAATTGAGAAATCCATAAAGCTCACACAATTTGAAAGCTAGACTCATCAAATTTGAAAGATATATTGCCAGTAACATCCTTCAAAAATCCGGAATAAAATGTTAGACACGCTTACTCTCGCCTCCAAAATTCCGAAAAGCCCATATCTCCCGCAAATTTAAGAGCTACAGTTACCAAACTTGTTAGGAAGATTACTAGGAACATTCTCTTACATTTTTTCAGCCATGCCTACTCACGCCCCAAAATTTCCAAAAGCTTATATCTACCGCAATTTGAAGGGTAATCTTGGACGGGATTTCCTGGCTATACCCACCCTGTTCCTTGCTACCTGTTACCAGCTGATATTACTTATGGTATCAAAGAATTTCGCACTCAGTTACGCCCGACTGCAACGTTCTCTCTTGTTTTTAATTATTTATGTACATTTTTGTGTTTAATAATGTATACACTTTGGGGATTTTAGTTACCAGCTTTCTCTAGCCACTTTAGTCGAACTCTTCGAACTCTCAGAGCTCTTCATCACAATCAGTTTGCATTTTAATTAATTTCAAATAATTTAAGCCCTTTGTCATTTTATATTTACATAGGCCGTACAACTGGCGGCCGAGGGCGGGCTGCTCATCGTAGCAGATAAAGACTTTCCAGAGCCCTACGAGCGCTGGAGCATACTGCAAGCTGTGTTCTTCTCATCAACTGTGTTAACCACTATAGGTAAGTGCCCAATTTGTCAACAAAAAATAATACTCTAGTCGCGCGAGCTCGACAAGGAGATACCCTGAACCCGAGTCCTATCCACTCATAAGTCGTACACTTCTAAACTATTTTAACCAACTTATTGTATGCTAATATATTTGTATGTGCACACATGTATACATGCTTTGGTAAATATGAATAAACCACCATCTTTCTTTACCGATCTCGATGATATTAGGGATTATCGATTTTATGTCAAAGTTTAGAAAGATGTATATTTAATTGCTTTTATTGTTTTTCTTAATCGATTGACATTGCGGTAAGGGATGAAGATATCAATTAAATTATTTATCGTATATGTATGAGTATTAATATTGCAAGTTATAAGCCGATCTTAAAGCGAACAGACACACATAAGTCGACTCAGCTGATTATGCTGATCAAGAATATATAAATTATTTGGTCGGATATGCTTCCTTCTGTTTGTTCAATACAATTCCATTATACGCTTTTGATACATTTTTCAATGGGCTCAGAATATAACGAACGAATAAATTTGTCAATGTAGTATGTTTATTTTAGAGCAAATCAAATTTTCTTACTTCTCATTATACTTTGATACCGAACGAATCTTTTTTTGACACCCTTAGATATAGAGACTTGTAACTTAAAGCATATGCTGGTCTGTACCCTCGTCAGACAAAGTGAATAAATTGGAGTGGTACGTCCTCTAGGGAGCTAGTAAATCGATAAAATTGATCATTGTAAATCGATAAAGCCACAAATCTCCTACAATGTTAAGGCTGCAATCACCATATTTTGTTGGTAGGTTGCTGGGGCTGTCCTTGAAAGATCGGCATTTGCCCGCGCCCACCTCCGTCGCCACCAGGCCCCTCGCCCTCCAAAACTTTAAACGGCTACATCTTCTGCAGTTTTTGAGTAAGAGCTGTCAAAAGTTCGTAGGTATATTACTGGTAGCCGCCTTTAAGAACCGATAGCAGATTTGAACCGCCACGCACACGCATATCTTTCACAATTATAAAGATAGAGTGACCAAACTTGAAGGTAACTTGCTGGTAGCCTCCTTCAAAAACCGCTACCCCCAGGAACTTCGGCCCTAGTAATCTGAAGTGCACATATGTATCTTCCACAATTTGTTAGTTAGTCATCAAATTTTAAAAATATGTTACTGGTATCTCCCCTAGGAGGATAAAAAATTAGATGGCCAAGCCCACTCCGCCTCCCCAAACCGATACACCACTTCGTGTAAATTGAGAAATCCATATATCTCACACAATTTGAAAGCTAGACTCACCAAATTTGAAAGATATATTGCCAGTAACACCCTTCAAAAATCCGGATAAAGTTTTGGCCTCGCCCACTCTGGCCTCCAAAATTCGAAAAATCCCTGGCTCCTGCAATTTAAGAGCTACAGTTACCAAACTTGTAAGGAAGATTACTAGGAATCTTCTCTATAATTTTTTTAGTCATGCCCACTCCCACCCCCAAAATGTCCAAAAGCCCATATCTCCCGTATTTTAAGAGCCACAGTTACCAAACTTGGAAGGAATGTTACTTGGAGACTCTTCCACACATTTTTCAGCCACACTTACTCCCGCCTCCAAAATTCACAAAAGCTTATATCTACCACAATTTGAAATGCAAATGACGGTATTTCTTGGCGACACACCTCCTGTTCTTTGCTACCTGTTATCTGCTGGTATTACTTATAGTATCAAAGTATTTCGCAGCCGGTTAAACCCGACTTTAACGTTCTTTCTTGTTTTCATACTGCGTTTTAAGAAAATATTCGTGATTTGAGATTGTCGATTGTAAAGCGAGACTAAAATTCATAACTTAAAATTTTCCATTCAAGTTTGAACATATTTTTGTAACTTCTTCATCAATTTACATGCTTTCTTCCATGTTTGATATAAGTGCTTATGCATATTAATTCCACTTAATCACTTTTATAGGCTATGGCAATATAGTGCCAGTAACAATCAGTGGTCGCGTCTTTTGCATTTGTTTTGCACTCGTTGGCATACCCTTCACACTGACGGTCATCGCCGACTGGGGCCGACTCTTTGCCAGCGCAGTGTCCGTCTTTGGCACACACATGCCCAGTAAGTAGGAAGCCTTGTTTTCATGTTGTTAACGGTTTCATGTGCTATGCTTATCGCTTGCAGCCAAGCCGAAGTTTACGAACTTCATTGGCAAAACCTGGTTCTATGCGATTCTGGCCGTTGGATTTTTGGGCGTTTATCTGGCAGCTGGTGCCGGGCTGCTGCTGCTCTGGGAGGATGACTGGACATTCTTTGATGGCTTCTACTTCTGTTTTATAACCATGACAACGATTGGCTTTGGTGATCTGGTGCCCAGTGCGTGCGAGAGGGGATCAGCACGATTGCAACCCACTAATTGTCTGCTTTGCTCTGCTCTACTCTATCCACAGAGAAACCCAACTATATGCTGCTCTGTACTCTGTATATACTCATTGGCCTGGCGCTAACGTCGACCATTATTGAGCTGGTACGTCGCCAGTACGCGACCAGCTGGGCCAAGCTGCAGGTATGTGCTGACCCAATGACCTCCATTCGCACTTAAGCAAAAAACAATTGTATTTTGTATTACAGGAGCTCTCCGGTCCCATGGCGGAGACATTACGACGCCTGGGCGAGACGGCGGGTACCGGCCTAGACTATACGACATTGCAGAAAGTGTTAACCGTAAGTTAAAAGAAGCCAACTGAAAACAAACGAACTAACGAGTTGAATTATAAATGCCGCACGCTCAGGTGTCAATGCCCAAGTGGAACAGTAACAAGAAGAACGAGCACAATTCAGATATTGCCGCACTAGAGGCCATTACGAATGCCATACTCAAGGAGGTGAAGGAGGCACAGAATAGCAAGCCCAAGGTTCTACAAATTGTCATTTACGAATCATCCGTCTAAAAAGAGTACTTCCCACGCATCCAAAAAACCCACATAATACTTTTAGACCTAGGCGCAAGAAACAAATATCATATAGTTAAAACTTATACTTAGTTAGTTATACATATGTAAATATGTATCTACATATGTGCATACTGTATAGTAGTTATGAATGTTGTTCTCCTCCCATAATTGTATGTTCTGTATGTAAGTGTGTATATCAATGGGAATTGAAAGCCCTGTTGTTAAGTGTTGTCCAGCCAACGACTTCCATAAGCTAATTTCTAAATATAATTAATTTTAAATGTCTGGGTTATAAAATTGCTCATATGTACTGAGGTCACATACACATACGAGGGTCGATCAATTCGTAGGCATTTTTCACACAATGCTAAGAATAGTCCGATTTTGAGTGACGCAAGCCACAATTCCAAACTGACAGGGCGTCATATTTCGTAAAAAGCGATTTTGATCGGAAATTTAAGTATAATTATTAGATGGAGATGACTTTTCGCTGGTAGCTCTTATGCTCTTTAAAGCCGGACTTTTAGACCTCAAAAATGGAGCTTGTGTTTGAGGAGAAAAATTCAGAAACTTGATTTAGAACTATTCATTTTAGAATAATGAAACTTAAAATGTTGAATTCTAGCCTGAAATTGATAACTGCACCCAGTAATCTAGAATGTGTTATTGAAAATGAGCACACAAAGTAGACGTCGAACTTCAATCAAGGTAGTTCATTCAAGAATAAATGGACTTTATCTGAGAGAATATTCATGACTGTATCATCTTTGATACTTCTTTGTACTTGTACTTTTGTACTTATTTTTCTCTGTGCATGTAAGTAAATAATTTATAAAATTGAATTGTAAGTGGATAAGCGATACACAAAATTTGGAAATATAGCTTTTTAATAATCGACCCTCGTACATTAGCTACAATTAGAATGCAATACTCATTATGGCGAAAAGTGATTTTCTTTGCAAGACTATTAAGAAATTAGCTGTGAGTAACAACTACTAAAAATAATCATGCATAAATGTCCTTTAAAATAAAGAAAACCAAAAAGTCGAAGTAATCTGAATATTATGGAACTGAGGTTATAAGGAATAAAGCTGCAAGCGTTCTGAAACTGAACGTTTTCAATTGACAAAGCAGCGCGGCAATCTTTGAATGCAACATTGCATTTAATTTATGATCAGCGGAGGAAAGCTTGCAAGCTCAAAGCTCTTGCGCACTGGCTGTCCGAAAGTGAGCGCGACATTTTAAATTGAGACTTCATCTATGGGGCAGCGGGAAAGCTGGGGTGGACTACAAGGCGCTCGCTTGAGCGCTCGCTTTGTGGACACTGTGCATCGGCCTGAGCGTCTGTACGTCTGAGTCTGTCGTCCGGTTGCCTGTCGGTCAGCGTCAGTTCATTGCCGCTTGCCACATTGTTGGCTATAAAAGTCTGGCGCACTGGCGGCGGCGGCTAGTCACTCGTCACTAGTCACAGCGCGGAGCGTGCGACGTTTGGGCGACCATTTCCCATTCCACATTTCATTCAAACATATTTTTTTTTTTTCGTTTCGCTTCTTTTTTGCTCGTGTGCTTGTGCCTTTGGCGCTACTGTGATTTTGTAATTTTTTTATTTTGTGTTGTGCTGTGTTGTGTTATTACTACTATTATTATTACTATTACTATTATTATTTTTGTGACTGCGTTTTTAGCAGCGCTCGACTCTTAGCAGGCACTTGACTCAGTATCGCGGCGGACAGGCAGCGACGAGCAACCACAGCATCCGCATCTACATACAAAAAATAAATAAAATAAAGCGAATAAGCGAAAGAACTAAAAGAATAGTCAATACACATACATATACTTATACATATATATATATATATACATACATGCTTTAAGCAACGAGTCGAATCGTTGTCCCATCTCCCGTCGCATCCGTCGCCGTGTGTGCTCGTGTTTGTCTCTGTGTGTGGGTGTGTGTGTGTAATAAATACGTTTTTATTTATTTTTTTATTGTTGTTCGGAACTAGTAGTTACTAGTATTGAGTGTGTGCTCCACCTCAATGGAGGTGCTAAAGAAAGACGCCGCAATGGGCTCGCCCAGCAGCGTCTTCTATCTGCTGCTGCTGCCCACATTGGTTCTCTGGTACATCTATTGGAGATTGTCTCGCGCCCATCTCAACAAGCTGGCGGCGCGACTGCCGGGCCCGCGAGGTCTGCCCATTGTGGGCCATCTATTCGATGTGATTGGACCCGCTTCGTGTAGGTGGCAACCCCCTTAAACTCCAATTCTATCTGGCTACAAACCTGAGTTCTGTTTATTTTTTTCGGTTTTTTTTTTATAGCTGTTTTCAAAACAGTCATCCGCAAGAGCACACCATTTGAACACATTGCAAAAATGTGGATCGGACCCAAGCTGGTGGTGTTCATCTATGATCCACGCGATGTTGAGCTGCTCCTCAGCAGCCATGTCTACATTGACAAGGCATCCGAGTACAAGTTCTTCAAGCCCTGGCTCGGTGATGGTCTTCTTATTAGCACAGGTGAGTGTGCGTGTGTTCGTGTGTGGGAGGCGAGATAGTCAGAAGGGAAGCATTGGCTTTCTGTGACTCTCTCTCTCTCTCTCTATATATACATATATCTCTCTCTCTCTCTGTCTCTGTCTCTCGACTAGCTAATGCAATTTAAATTGCGTTTATGGAATCATAAATTAATTAAACGATTTGTAAGCCTGACAGTTGGCACAACAACGCCGTACAAATGGCGGCTATAAATAAACCGAAACAGAAGCCGAATAGAACAGAAAGAACAGCACAGAACAGTGCAGAGATGAGAGTGGAGAATTGCGAAACGAGGGGACGCATATTGTTGTCTCTTTCCAACGAGCTATGGTTATCCCCATGAGCATTGCTCTCTCTCTCTCTCTCTCTCTCTCTCTCTCTCTCTCTCTCTCTCTCTCTCTCTCTCTCTCTCTCTCTCTTAATACTGTAATCTAAGTGATCTTTTCCAGCTTTCTATGTTTCCAACTAACCTTTTATGTCTCTTTATCGAAATCTCTCCTTTTTTTTTGTGTCATTTTGTTGGCCCAATCCCAATGTAGATAATTATCAAATATCGGATGCCCTATGTTTGTTTTGATTCCTCGTTAATTTTGTAGTCAGTCAATAATGTATTACGAACTTAATTTAATCAATTACTATTACGAACTTAATTTAATTAAGTTGAAATTAGATCTTCTATCCGAATAACTCGATCCTCTCTACTCTTTTATGCTTATCTTTATCACTACATATTTGCGAGGTGTTCAAATACCGATTTGGCTCAAATCCCGACTAATAATACCCATAATTCTGTCTAAATGTGATCTATTCTTATATCGATCAGGTCAAAAGTGGCGGGCTCATCGGAAACTGATCGCACCCACATTCCATTTGAATGTCTTAAAGAGTTTCATTGAGTTGTTTAACGAGAACTCTCGCAATGTGGTGCGGAAGCTGCGTGCGGAGGATGGACGCACATTTGATTGTCATGATTACATGAGTGAGGCAACTGTGGAGATTCTATTGGGTAAGTGATATTCACAAATACACACACACACACAAGCACAAGCACACGCACACACAAACACACTCATACATAGTCAGTGAAACGGTACTCTCCACTGACCCGCACTCAGAGCACGACAGGCAACGATTTTGTTTCAATTTCAGATTCTAATTCCGATTAATTCTTTTTTGCATGATTTGTGTGTGCGTTACTGTGTGTGTTTGCTTGCGTGTCATTATATGCTAAATAGCCATATATCACACACATAATAAAGTACGTGTATATGTGCTTATATAGATGCGATCACTACTACAATATGCCGCAATTGAGCACAATCCCATTTCCCCATATACTCGCACAAATCAAAATTTTAGTTTGTTGTCCGTTGCCTCTTTTGTGTGTAGACAATGGGGCACAAAACAGAGACCCGACCCGGGACCCGAATTATTTCAAATACCTAACTAATCCGTATGGTCCGGAATAATGAGCCGCTACAAACATATTCACAGTACATTTTCGGTGCTTTCACAAGAAGATCTTACTTCCTTTGGCAACAACTGAACGTGGCTTGACCGATATTTGAAAGGTCATTAAGTCATTTGTCATTATTGTGATTTTTGAATTGAATTGATTTAGCAATTGAAATCGAACCGAATTTAACTAGAGCTTGAAATTTAGTTTTTTAAGTAAACAAACCAATTCAGGTATATGGTAATAGTAACTCGAAAAATATTACTTTTGATATAATCTGTTTAAATATAAATCTTATATTTTAAAATGCTGATTTAGCAAGTTAAACAAGCGTCAGATAAATTAGTAATTCTCCTTAGTCTTTGTCCTCTAAAGTATCTGAATAAACGCTCTAACCCCATTTACTTATAACATTATGCCATTATCACATTTGATTGACCATTAGCTAAGCGTGGCCATAGGCATAACTAACTGTGCCACCCAAATGTCTGTCATATATTTAAAGCCAAGCACGTTTCAGGCTTATTAAAAAAAAAAAGTGAAACCGCCCGTTTAACTAGACGCCTAGTCGTCTGGGGTCTGGGGTTTGTGGTGAGTGGTCAGTGATCAGTGATCAATGGCATATAGAAAATGTTAATGACATTGTCACATTTATGTATATATGTAGTACATATGTATATATTTGTCTGTCTGTCGGACCGATTGATTTCCAGGCCATTGCATAACGCAGGCGCTTACCTTCGCCCATAATTGAAATGCTGCCAAAAGCGCGCTTCAGACTGCAAAAATTTGCCAGCGCCAAGCGAGTCAAACTGCTAGCCAAGTGCAATTAAAACCACGTCGCATTGCCATTAAACATTTAATTAGGAAAATTTGAATGCAACTGCAGTTGTCTGAGTTCCACGTCAAGTGCCCAGACCCAGGCCCGGGGCCCAGGCCTATTCCCAGGTCTCAGATCCACTGACGCAAACGAGCAATTAGCAATTAAGAGTGAAAATTCAAATGATAAAATAACAACAACATCAACAATAAACTGCTAAAGTGTACAAATCATTTTTTTGAGTTTGCAATATGATAGATTATATAGATAAAATATATAGATATATGTATATGGCACATATAGCAAAAACTGAAACAATAAATCAAATGCCATTTATTATGATTGTTGGCATATTGCATAATCTATATCCATATTGTGAGTGTTTGTGGCCACAACAAGTTTTTCCCGCCTGTTAGCTGGTCAGTGGGCCAAAGTCGTGAAATGCAAGTAAAAAACTTGCATTTCCTCGCTTATGCAATGCCTTTTCAGATATATGGATATGAATCAGAGACACCTGTTTCAATTGTAGCGGAGGAAATGCCATTTCAATCAAAAGTTCATGTGCTGTCAGAAAACAAAAACTCTTTGAATTTGTGTTGAATCGCTTTTCAAGGAAAGTAGTCGCAAATATAAAGGCCTAAGTCTTAAATAAGCTTTCACTTCCGCTTGACAGATATAAATAACAAAATACAATATTTTTTGAAATAATAATGCATACATTTTATGTCTGATATATATTTATATATATACACATATGTAAGTATGTTTAGCGTTCAGCATGTTTTGTGTATCTATATCAATAATCCCTATATTAAGCTAGAACTAATTAGGAAACGTGTATTAATATTCAGAATGCCGGTTATCGTTGTTAAAAGATCTGAGAAACCTAATTTTTGTACTGCAGTAAAAGTTATTTTTAAAGCACCGCAAGTATTGGTGGAAAACTGATAGACGCAATTGAAAGTTAAAGCCAGTTAATCGGCCATACAAATAGGCTTATGTTTACACTATATGTGTATATATGTATACTAAATATGGCATATTATTTGCATATATGTTGAATGTAAAGCGAATGCTATTTACGCATTGTATCTACAGTTAGACAAGCGGAGCAGCGTTCGTTGTGTGTTTGTTAAGTTCAATTGGGGCTTGGGTCAGTCGAGTGCATTCCACTTCCAATCGACATTCCTATCCATCATTCCCTTACGTTCCTAAAATTCCCATTCCCGTTCCCAAACTCCATCTACTGTGCATGATGCTGGAAAATGGGCTAATCGGAGCTGCGGCTCTATTTGTCGCCGGTTTCCCATAATTTTTTTCACATCTTGCAGAGACCGCAATGGGAGTGTCAAAGAAGACACAGGATAAGTCCGGCTTCGAGTATGCAATGGCCGTGATGCGGATGTGCGATATACTACATGCACGCCATCGGAGCATCTTTCTGCGCAACGAGTTTATCTTCACACTGACTCGCTACTACAAGGAGCAGGGACGATTACTCAACATCATTCACGGCCTCACCACCAAGGTCATACGCAGCAAGAAGGCTGCCTTCGAACAGGGCGCCCGCGGCTCTCTCGCACAGAGCGAGCTGAAGGCGGCAACATTAGAGCAGGAGCAGCGTGAGCAGCACCAACAGACGCCAGTTGTCAAGCACGAGCCGGCCATTCCTTTCGCCGGCCTCTCCTATGGCCAATCAGCTGGGCTCAAGGACGATCTGGATGTGGAGGACAATGACATAGGCGAGAAGAAACGCTTGGCCTTCCTCGACTTGATGCTGGAGAGTGCACAAAGCGGTGCACTTATCACGGACACCGAAATCAAGGAGCAGGTGGACACGATTATGTTCGAAGGACATGACACGACGGCGGCCGGTTCCTCATTCTTTTTGTCACTTATGGGAATACACCAGGATATACAGGATCGCGTAATTGCCGAACTGGATGGCATATTTGGTGACTCGCAGCGGCCGGCCACATTTCAGGATACACTGGAAATGAAATATCTGGAACGGTGCCTAATGGAAACGCTGCGCATGTTCCCCCCAGTGCCGCTTATAGCACGTGAGCTTCAGGAGGATCTGAAGTTGAACTCAGGACCCTATGTTATACCGCGCGGTGCCACTGTGACTGTGGCCACCATATTGCTGCATCGTAACCCTAAGGTCTACGCCAATCCCAATGTCTTCGATCCGGACAACTTTCTGCCCGAACGCCAAGCGAATCGACATTACTATGCCTTTGTACCCTTCTCCGCAGGACCCCGCAGCTGTGTGGGTGAGTATTAAATGCGATTATTGGCTGGTGCTGTTTTTTTTTAAAGTTTACTTAACAATTTATTATCAAAAACATCATTCATTTCGAATAGTTGTACAATTAAAAAAAATTATACCAGTTGACTTCTATCAAAATGTTTGGATTTTGTGCTTATTTCTCAGTTTATTATTTTGAGTTTTACTAAAAAATCATTAGTCCATAATCATTAATTTAAGTGAGAAAGATAATATTGTAATGTTTTTTTCGCTCAAAAATACAAATTAAAGTCCGATAATAAAATTTCCATAGAACATGGCTGCCACGCCAATTACCATTTTTGAGTTAGGAGAATTAAAAACAGAATATATATATATATATATAAATAAATATATATATATATATATATATATACTGTTAAAATTAAAAAATTAATTTAATTAAAAAATAATGTTTGTCTTGGTTTGTCTTAATTTAATAAAAAAAATTAATTATATTTCAAGCACTCAGAAATTAAAAAACCACGTAATTATTCTCACTTAAGAAATAATCTTACATCATGTGTGGTTTAATTAATAGGAAAGAATAGTCATTATTTTGTGAGCAAATAGGTACATTTAACAAATAATTATTAAAATGCGATTTTTTGTATAATATTAGTTAATAATTATGGTATTGGGGTTTTCTTGTATTGACCGATTTGATTTTACCGTAGGTCGCAAGTATGCAATGTTGAAACTAAAGATCCTGTTGTCGACCATAATGCGCAACTATCGTGTGTACTCGGAACTCAGCGAATCGGATTTCAGGCTGCAGGCGGACATTATACTGAAGCGGGAGGAGGGTTTCCGCGTGCGTCTCCAACCGCGACAGGCGGGACAGGCGACAACAACCGCCAGCACGGCAGCATCATAAACTTATGCACACACCTTCTTTGTTCGCAAGTGATAGTCCCGGTCTATAAAGTAATACTACATATACATAATAATAAAACAAACCAAACCAAACAGGAAGCCCACATCAACACACTACTCCAATTTGAAAATAATGTATTTATCGTAGCAATTTTTAAGCGCTGCATTTAACACTTAACACCAAACCACACACGGACACTCAAACAACATCAACAACAACAAATATTAATTATTTCCTCTTTTTTTTGTGTATTTAATTATTATATGTATAATGTTTTGACAATATATTTGGTGTAATATTTTAAATTGCGCTTCTGTGTTTTAATTCTTTTTCTACAGGATAAAGTTTAAATGACAATGTTGCCTTCAAATGGGTGTTCCTTGTCCGATATTGGTGAAATGTTTACAGTTGATAAAGAAAATATCAATGCTAATATCTTTAAAATTGCGGATTTCATTTCTATCTGAAATCGACATATGGGAAGCAAGAAAGTTATCGACAAAATGAAATAGACTTAAACTGCGTTGGGTATACGAGAACTTACATTCCAAATTTTAGTTCCTATTTCTTGTTGTCTCTGAGATCAGACGGATGGATGGGTGATATTGCTAGATTGACTTGACTGTTGATACTGATAAAAAAGACATGTACATACTTTATGGGATCGGATAGGCTTTCTTCTGCCTGTTTCATACATATGCACATATATGTCCATAGGGTAAACAAATTACACCTTTTACCCTTGGTATAAGAACTGAAAATCAATTATCAATTGTTTTACAAAAAAACTCGCTCCCAAAATTATACAAGCCTAATACTCGACCATATGTACATATTTATACAATTTGTTGTGGTGACTGACTGATTGATCATTAATTGATGACTGATTGGTGATCAATGCACACCACTGTAAAAGCTATGACGCCAAAAATTCGATCCACTGAATGGGGGAAAAGTGAAATTACAGATACTATGCAATTTCGTGGCTTATACCACCGACAAAATTCGATTTCCATGCTGAATTGGATCAGCTTCCAATATGGTGATTCCAAATTTTCAAAGCAGAAGTTGTTTAACTCATCTTACAAAATTTCCCAAAAAAAAACAATTATATAAATCAAAGTAGGCATTGCAAAGCAGCCGACAACTCAAAATCTGCTCTGCACTGTCGCTCATTCAAGAGCTTTACAAATTAATTTAAAAAAAAGGACAACTTTTTTGAAAAGTTCGAAAAATATCGCAGGATCTCCCTGCAGAGAATGTCGCGAGACAGATGAAGGTTCGAGCCCTGGATTGGAAGAGGTCCCCGCGAGTGGTAGACAATCCTCCACAGCGTACCACTCCAGCACCAATCAGGAGTGTGCCACAGGCACAGCATGGGCAAAGTCAGCAAGCCCCAGCTTCGAGGCATAGAAGTGTGGTTGGACCACCACGACCATCACGCCCGGTACCGAACGCTGTTAGGCAAGGCGTACAGTGATCAAAGAAGAGAAAGAAGTTCTTGCCACCGTGGGGAAATGTCTGCGGTTTGAGGGCAAATGGTACCTTAGGTACCTTCAGCAAGAACTTGCTCCTGATGAGGCTCTCAAAAAGGCTTAGGAATCGAGGGAGCTGCGACACCAGCCCACAACAGGCCCAGCTCTCCAGCACCCACCAAACCTCGCCCGACTTACACGGCGACGGCTATGAATTGAAGGCCGTTTTGCCTGTGGAATTCCCCGAGGTAATGCTCAGTCACGGAGACTTGTCTGTGTTGGAGAAGACCATCGTAGACGAGGTCATTGCGTCTGGTCGGGACACTGTGCTTTCATTTATGGGCATTCATTTCCGCGTTGGCTTACTGGTGATAGAGGGTTTCGATGAAGGCTGGCGATGGAAGGGCTTGCCCCCCGATTGTAAGGTGGGAGACGATATACCGTCGCCCAACTGTATCACGATATTCTGTTCAGGAAGCGTGGGTCGGTCCACTGAATGCTTTTTGGCTCTGCTGAGGAACCGGAACAAGATCGAGACCGGTACGTAGAAGGTAATTTCTAGGAGGAATGACCATGGGGGAGCCCACCTAGTTAGCCCCTCAAAGTTCCCTGCATACAACGAGGCATATAAACAGAGCACGCAGGTCGACGGACACAGCACTTTACCAGCTGCGGCGTACTTTAAGTGGACTATGTACGGCGGTGTACTATCTCCAATACTCTGGGCCTGTTAGTAGATAAACTACTTAGGAGACTTCCCAGCAGGGGTATTCAATGGTAGGGATATGCCGATTCCATTTTTATCGTAGCACAAGGCAAATTTGAAGAAATATTTCAATTAGGACTGAAAATAACGAATGACTGGTGTACGGAGATTTGACTCAACTTAAACCCTACAATAGCAGTCAAAGACAGCTGCAAAAGTTGCAGAGAATGGCCTGCGAATGTATGACAGAAACTATGCGCACCTACCCAACAATGGCCTTGGAAGCCTTAATGGAGCTCACGCCACTCCACTATACCATAAGGCTCCAACAGAAAGCTACACTTCTAAGGATGCCGGCAGAAGGGGTTGGGGGCAATCACATCCTAAGACAGAGAGATGCCCAACTTCTTTCAGATTATCTTCCCCTACTGGTGCAACCTAGGGATGAAATGACATCTGAATACTTTTTCGAAAATCGCAGTTCATATTAGTAGAAAAAGAGAATGGACGACATTAGATGAGGCCCGCCCCATGAAATCGCTCACCATAGCACACCGATGGATCACTCACCAATAAGGGCACTTGCCTTAGAAAGGTGGGCCCTCTGATATCCCACCACGAATCACTGAGGACGCACACCAAGATATTTCAAGCTGAGGTGCAGTAGAGAGAAGAGCGGGTTTTAACTTGAAACGTAACTATCGGAACATGCACATAGCCATCCTATCCAATAGTCAGGCAGCAATAACTGCGACGAAGATAGTTCGTGAGGTACGATCCAAATCGGGATACATAATAGGCTTATCCTAAGATGGGTCGCGGGCTGCAAGGATATAGCAGGGAACGAATTGGATGATGGGCAAGCGAGAATGGGATCGGAGAGCGGCCCCTAACAGGAAGACACACAATACAACTGCAACTTAAACGAAGAAAGCCAGAGGCGACAACTGTGTTGTGCAGAGGCACCGGGTAACCGTCAAGCCAAATGTCTTTTCGGTGTCTAAAATCATAAGCAATTAAAGCAGGTAATAATAATGGGGAAGAATAGGCTTAGGAATCTCAGCGGTCTATTGATAGTACATTGTAGACTAAGAACTCACATATCTAAACTTTGTATTTATAGTAGCGAACTATATGGGTTTTGTGAAAACGAGGAAGAATCCTCAAAGCACATCCTAGCAGATTGTGTCGCCTTAATTAGCTCCAAAGACATAGAAACCATCAACCCAACAAAGATTCTTGCATTCGTGTAAGAGCTGCATTCACAATAGATATAGCAGGTTGCAGTGCACATATCCCAACAATAATAATAATAATTGTGATTCTTTGTTGCAAAGAAATAAAATGTGATGCTCAAGAGAGTATTGAATCTGAAATAGAATATCACATGATGGAAAGAAAAAGTATCGCAACATACAGAAGCCATCTAACTCAACTGGACTATTAACGTTTGCACCGCTTGCTTACTCCTTTTCATACTTTTTTATTTTTATTTTATTAATCTTTATTTATGGATAAATATATCTATATATATATACATATACATATATATGGATGGATTTGAATATCTATTATTTTACTAACATAACTTTCAAACTTTCTGTGCGCATGCGCACTTTTTTTTCTGTAAAGGTGGTGCTAACATAGATTATCGATCTATCGCCGACCATTACACCTAATCGAGCTGATTGCACGATTCCCGCTTATCGATAATCATCGTTGGACAAGTCGATGTGCAGAACGTCCGGCAACGCTGGCACAGCTGTGCTAGTAAAGTGACACGACGACAGCTGAAGCGTTGACAGTTTGAGTGTTTTACTTTGTTTTTAGAGATTTGTTTTGCTGTTGATTAGAATCGCCTGTTGCTGCCATGTCCGTTGCCATTGACGAACTGCAGGCCATCATTGCCGAGCTGAAGTCGGAGCTCGAGGAGCAGACAACGACAACGCGCAATGCGCGCGAGCGCATCGAACGCATGTCCGCCGAGGTAGTCGATTCCAATCCATACAGTCGCCTGATGGCCCTGCAGCGCATGAACATCGTTAAGGACTACGAGCGCATACGCGACAAGGCGGTGGCTATTGTGGGCGTTGGTGGCGTTGGCAGTGTCACCGCCGACATGTTGACGCGGTCAGTGGACAAAAGATGCAAATGTTTTTTTTTGCTGTTTCATCTGGAGACTTTTTGTTTTTGTTTGCAGCTGTGGCATTGGCAAGCTAATACTGTTCGACTACGACAAGGTGGAGCTGGCCAATATGAACCGATTGTTCTTCACACCCGACCAGGCGGGCCTGTCCAAAGTGAAGGCAGCGGCGCGCACATTGAACTTCATCAATCCCGATGTGTGCATTGAGACACACAACTACAACATAACCACAGTGGATAACTTCGATCACTTCCTGAACGCGATCTCTGCGAGCGGCATTGCGGTTGGCCAGCCCGTCGATCTGGTGCTCAGCTGCGTTGACAACTTTGAGGCACGCATGGCGATCAATGCCGCCTGCAATGAGAAAAATATGAACTGGTTTGAATCCGGCGTCTCGGAGAATGCCGTCTCCGGCCACATACAATTCATACGTCCCGGCGATACAGCATGCTTTGCCTGCGCCCCGCCCCTGGTTGTCGCTGAGAACATTGACGAGCGGACGCTGAAGCGTGAGGGTGTCTGCGCAGCCTCTTTGCCCACAACGATGGGCATTACGGCTAGCCTCCTTGTCCAGAATGCGCTCAAGTATTTGCTGAACTTTGGCGAGGTCTCTGACTATTTGGGATATAATGCGCTAAGCGATTTCTTTCCCAAGATGACCCTCAGGCCGAACACGGAGTGCGATGATCGCAATTGTTTGGTGCGCCAGAAGGAGTTCAATGCGCGTCCGAAGCCAGTCGAGGAGCTGGTGGAGGTGGAGGTATCCGATGAACCACTGCATGCCTGCAACGATTGGGGCATTGAGTTGGTTGCGGATGATGTGCCGGCCGAGCAACAAGTGACTGCTACGACGACAACGACGACCAAATCCTCGGAAAATACAAATGTCGCCTTCGGTTTGCGTCTGGCTTATGATGCGCCGGATAAGTCGGAGAAATCAGAAACGACGGCTGCTGCTGGTGATGGGGTGCCGGAGGCGAGCCTGGAAGAACTAATGGCGCAAATGAAGTCGATGTAACATAGCAGCTGAAAACAACTTCCGTAACTCCATTATTTATAATTATATATTAACAATTTACTTATTAAACGAATCACCGTTTTTTTTAAATTATCTATCGATAACAAATGTTATTAAGGAAGTCTTAACAGTAGCATACGTGGTACAAATCTATCAAAAATGTTAATAAAACAAACGTAATTTCTGACTTGGTTTTTTTTTGTTATGTATACTCCACACATATTCGTCTTTACTCCCTAAATATATTATTTAAAATAAATGTGGATGCGTGTTTTATTTGAATTTATCGATTTTGCTAGGAGCAAATAAATTCTACCAAGTGGCAACCAGGCCGCAATACCCCAAAAAATAACTTATTTTGACTTTGTGGTCACACTGTACATCAAACAGACTAGTACGAAATATCTGTCGCGTTGTCAGAAAACAGGAGTTAAAGTGTTCTTCCCAATCTCAGCACTAGCCAAATCGATTGTAACGAGTAGCAACAATGTCTAAGAAGGAGGATAAAGCACAACCCGCGGAAGAGGTAACTAATACAAAGGACTTAGCCAGGTTTCCACATGCTTTTTTTTTGTACACGTCACTCGGCAGCGTATCTAATGTTTAAAATTAATGATTACAATCCATAGCTGGTCAAGGTAAACAAATGGGATGGATCAGCGGTGAAGCATGCACTGGATGATGCAGTGAAGACCTGTCTGCTGGGCGATCGTCCCCAGTTGAAGGAGCAATTTGGATTGGTAAACACCCGCCTGCTGCTCTGTGCCTTGGCCGTCGGTGTCGCCATTATGGCGCACGCCTGGGACTTCACCCATCCATTTCCGCAGTCGCGACCAGTGCTGCTGTTCAGTGTGCTGGCCTATTTCGCCCTGATGGGCGTGCTCACGCTACACACAACGTTCCGCGAGAAAGGCACCTTTGCCGTTGCCGTGCAGAAGGAAGCCGGTAGCGGTAAGACCAATCGCACCTGGGAGGCCAGTTCGGACATGAAGAAGTACGATGACAAATACATGCTCACCCTCTGTGTCAGGAATGGGCGGGGACAGCGCGAGCAGACCAGCACAAAGTCATGTGCCGCCTTCATCGATGGCAACGGCATCATTCTGGATAATCTGGTGGCTAACGAGGTCAATCGTTTGTACAACTCGCTGGCTGCCGAAAAGAAGAACAAATAGCTGGAGCAACAATGGGTCGCAGCAGCCACACCAGCAATCGCTGGTTGCTTAAGCATTTTTTTTTTTGCGCTTTCCATCTTTTTTATGTCTTATTAAATCTCTCTCATTAAATTAATTCGCCAATCTTTAAATATGTAACTCCGATATTATAGTCGTTTTGTCCGGATCATGTGCCGTAGATACTTGTTTCGGGCCGACACAATCGAAGGTGGCGAGAGAGACTCATTTCTTTGGGACTTATTTTTTGCTTATATATTTGTTTTATATTTCTAAGTATTTAGAAAGCCTGGGAGAAGCGAGTACAGCATGCAAAACATTTAGGCATTTGAGTTATCAAATCCCATACCCCACTTTCGGCCGCCGCAAGGATTCAAAATTCTGGTATCATTGAAAATAAACACAAGCAAATACGAAAATAAACACAAGAAATGCGAGAGATATTGACTCTGCAGATTGGCGGAGCTGGCAATGCCATTGGCGATGCGGTAAGTAGCTGACCACAAAGAGAGAGAGAGAGAATGCGAAAGATAAAGACCGATAGAGAGCCCTATGCGATGCGACATCTGATTTTTGGAAATGACCGAAAATCAATCAGACTTATAGTATACATTTAGGCAGTATATACATATGTATCAGAGAACAGCTGCTGTTTATAGTAATACTTACCCTATACAAATTAAATACAATGATAAATTTACTACACTTCGGTGAAAGGGTGAAATGCTTTGTCTGCATCATTTGCGATCTCTGATTTTGTTTCTCTGGTTATTTGCAGTTCTGGCATCTGATATCGCATGAGCATGGCGTGGATTATGGATCGGGTCGATTCGGCGGCACTAATCCGCTGCAACTGGAGCGGATCAGTGTGTTCTTTAATGCGACCGTCAGCAAGCGTTTCTATGCACGCACCATCATCATCGACACGGACTCTAGCACCATACAGCGTCTGAGTTCAAGCAGTTACCTGTATCGGCCGGAAAACTTTGTGGCCGGCTCGGAGAGTTCGGGCAATAACTATGCCCGTGGCTACCATACGGATGGCGCCGAGATTCTTGATCAAGTGCTAGAGAGTACGCGACGCGAGGTGGAATCATTGGATTCACTGCAGGGATTTCAGTTGCTCCACTCGATTGGTGGCGGCACCGGTTCGGGTCTGACGTCACTGATCATGGAGGCACTTGTCGAGCAGTATCCGGATAATTTGCTATGCAACTATGTGACCATACCATCGCCGAATCTAGCACAAGTCGCGGTGGAACCATACAATGCACTGCTCAGCATACCGGCGCTGGTGAACTACTCGCATCTGACCTTTTGCCTGGACAATGAGGCACTTTTTCAAATCTGCAATCGCAATCTTAAGATTCCAATGTCTGGCTATGAGCACATCAATCACATTGTCGCCCTCACCATGTCCGGCCTAACAACGTGTCTGCGTTTCCCCGGCCAATTAAATGCCGGTCTGCGCAAGATCTATGTGAATATGGTGCCCTTTCCCCACCTACATTTCCTCATACCGGGCTTTGCGCCGCTGGGCTCGTGCAAGGAGCAACAATTTAGCAAGGGCACCGTCGCTGAGCTGGTGCAACAGATCTTCTCCAGCAACAACCTGCTGTGTGCCATCGATTTGCGCAAGGGCAAACTGCTAACGGCTGCCGGCATCTTCCGTGGTCGGATGTCACCGCGCGAAGTCGACCAACTGATGACGGGCGTGCGCAACAAGAATCTGAACAACTTTGTCGACTGGATACCGAATAACATAAAAACGGCCATCTGTGATATTCCGCCACGTGGCCTGAAGATGTCCGCCACATTCATTGGCAATACGACAGCGATACAGACGTTGTTCAAGCGAATGCTGGATTTGTCCAGCATCATGTTGCGCCGCAAAGCCCATCTCCATTGGTACACTGGCGAGGGCATGGAGGAGCACGAGTTTATCGCCGCCCAGGAAGAGCTGCTGGCCATCATCGATGAGTATCGGGCCAGTGGCCGTGACGACGGCGATACGAGAGACTCCGGCAAGCGGGACAGCGATGATGAGATATCGTCACGAACGGGCCCAAAATGCCAATATTGCACCAATTGAAACTCCGAGATTGCATTTGCGAATGCTTCTGTCAAATAAAATGTGTCTATTTGCGATTCTCTGTCGCTTAGGTCAAATGCCCGATCTGCTAAACTTGAAAGACTGCCAGGCAACTCCCAATACCATTCCCATACCCATACCAATTTCAATTCCAATTTCAATCGCAATTGCAATGCGACATTTTGCCAATGATGCAGTACATCAGCTATTTATAGCCAGGCAAAGTTCATTTTGGCGTTTTGAGTTCAGCATATTGAGCAATGGAAACACCTATACCGATACCGATACTCATTAGCAAACTAGGCAGCATCATTACTAGTGACATTCAATGTCGCTTGTAGATTCTTGTATGGCAAGTAGCACCATTTTGATATAAAAATCAAGGAATTTGAAATGATTTTCCACATTTAATTTGTTTTTTATTTTTTACGATCCGGAAAAGAGCACATACCCGAGGACTCCAGCTTCTGGGTGCACTTATTAATATTAGCTGATGAGTCGTGACTCAAACTTGAAAACCTCCCAACAAAGGATAATTTTCGATTTTAACACTCATCATTCACTCAAGGCTGGAGCAGTGCACCAAAACGTTTCTCGCTAGCCATTCAATCTCTAATGGACCAAATGGAGCTACATCGTGTTGTTTAGGCACCAATGTTCTCTTTAGGGACCATACTGCATACACCCTCTATGGAGTCACTATCCATATCAATATTTGACTTTATGTAGCCTTAAGTATTAAAATAATTAACCAGTTCCGTTTTGAAAAAATGTTTATTAATTATTAAGTTGAATAGGACGGAGAAGCGCGAACTCTGAACTAAGTAATAAATATTTAATTTATTATTTATTTGAAATATTGAATTCAGATATTTGGCGTCGTAGCTTTTATTGTATTGTATTGTTCCGATTATAAAGATAACATTTTTAACATATTATATATAAATATATACTTTAATATGTGTAGTAAGCAAATATTTAAGAAAAAATCTTCAAAAGTTATTTAAATAATAATTAACAACAAATAAATTCAGTTTAGCTTGAATGAAAAATACTCGAGCATAAATGCTCAGCTTGTACATAGTATGTAGTATGTATGTATGTATGTATGTATAATTATATTTTCATCGGTTGGCTCTGGGCAGAGCTGCAAAGCAAATTGCGCGCCTATTAATAAAAATGCATAAATAATGAAGCAAATGAGACTAATGTGCCCCGGCTGCTGATGCCGAATACTGAATTCTGAATGCTAATGTTAATGCTGTTTCTGTTTCTGAGGATGTTTCTATGGCTGCAAAGGTTTTTGCACTTGGTTTTTTGGCTATTTTTGTGCGGCGCATTCCTGAAATACCGGCGTCGCCGGTTTTTGTTCCCGTTCTCCGCGTTGAGCCCGGCAATGAGCGTCGAATGATTAAAATACACACTCGGCTGCTGGGCAGCCAGGCCTTGGTGACATACCAATAGACCAAGGGGGAGGGGGGAGGTTGGCGATGGGTGCTGCTCATGAAAATGCAGCACAAGTGGAGCACGCACACACATACACACATGCGCATACAGCATACATAAATTGAATATGTATAAATATAAACATAATGCAAATGCAAATGTCTAAATTAAGATTTTATAGGCGGCGCCACAGCACTAAAGGGCCCGGTTGCTATGTTTAGGCCGTTGCCAAACGCCCATTGCGTGTCAAGACTCCGTCAAGTGTGCAGCGCCGTGATCGCTTCATTTTCCAATTTGCATTTGCTATATTTTTTTGTTTCAAAATTTTAAGTCGTAACCGCGGCCGCGGGCTGTCAAAACGCAGTGTTGATATTTAAAAGTTCGAGCAGACAAAATTACAGCTGGTTGGCACGCATGCGTTCAGACTTTTTTGAATCTATCGTTATTGCAACGTCAGCTGTTGGTGCTAGCTAATCTATAGCGCAATTTTAAGTTTAACAGTTGCTGAAGTGTGTGCGAATTTGGTTTAATCAGCTTTTAAATTAAATATAGAATAATGTTTTCCATATGCGTTGCATTAAACATTGCTAAAATTATTGTTTTCCTTTCCTTATTGTTGTATGTGGTCAAACACTTTACAAAGTACAATCGCCAACAGCTTAACAGTTTCGAAATCGATGTATTGCTGTGTGGCATAACAGCGCCTTAACAGCTGCTAAATGTTTGTTATCGATAATACGCGCCATTCCAACCAATTTGTCATCGATAATTTAGAAGCAAAAACAAAGCCGAACGAGGCGGACGTGTTGTAATTCGTTGTCGCCTGGTGTATGTGTGCTGGGTTTGTGAATTTTGTTATCCGCGATTTACGAGGTGACTACTACTTACCACGAGTGTGTTTGTTTGTATGTGTGTGTGTCCGTGTGTATGTGTCGTACTACGAGTACAAATTCAAATAATTTTACAAATCGAATTCGCGCTGCAAAAACTTTTTTTTCTGCCCGCTTTGAGAGTTGAAATAAATTTAAATATTTAAACAAAAAAAAAGCAATCCGCGTAAGCAGTAAATTTATTTACTTCGTTTTTTTGTTTCTCTTTTTTTTTGTGTGTTTTTAAGTGCAAAGTTGGTTACACACACATATGCAAACAAAGCCGAAGTTGAGCAGAACACAACAGTGTGCGACGGCATACACCAACACAAGCAGCATTGGGCATATACATACACAGAGATACAGACACAGATACAGCGGCAGCATTGACAAATTAAAGTGAAACGAGTTGTGTGTGTTATTGTGTGAAATTTGTATGCGTGTGCCGCGCGTTCATATCAAATTTAAATGCTCTCAAAATGTCAAGCAACAAACCAACAACAACAACAGCAAAAAAAAATAAATAATATTCAAAAAGTACAAACTGCTAAAGAGAAAAAAAACAGCAAAGAAATTTCCGTGTCTGATTGTTGTTTTTGTTGTTGTTACTGCATTGTTTAGCAGCATCCCTATTGCTGTCACGTTCCAACTCACAGGCTGTTGCATTGGCCGACGTTGGTAGCACAGTTCAAAAGGGCTCTGGAATTTCTCGATTGCTGCTACTACTACTACTGCGGTCAGTGTGACCAAAGCTTTGCAAAGATTTCCGCGTGCGGCTGCTGTTGTTTTTGCTGTTGTCGTTGTTGTTGTTTACATTTAGTTCTCTTCCTCTTTATGTTTGCCAAACATGATTTTTTTTGTTTTTTTTTTATCTCATTGTTGTTCTTTGTATGTGCCACAGTTTTAATTTCTCGCCGTTGTCTTAACACATCCGAAATACCTTGCCCCTCAAAGCATAAAACAAATTTTAAACCAAACAAAAGAAAAGCCCACAACGTAACAGAAGACAAAAATATAAAAAAAAACCCAAAATAAAAACACAGACAGCGAGCGAGCGAGAGAGAGAGAGAGAGGGAGAGAGGCAGCTGCAGCAGCTTTGAAACATGTTTACCGAGAAGGGCATCTATCCCATAGGCGATGGCCTGCTGCACGTTGATGCTGAGCGCTTGAAGGGATTACTTGTGTCGCGTGACATCAATGATATCTACGAGGTGGAACAGACGCCGTTTGCCAGGTGAGTGAGTGAGTGAGAAACCGAAACCGGAGCACAAAACGTGTTTTCTTCTTCTTGACGACGACTGCCTCAAAAAGTTGCCAAAAAAAAAAAAAGCGAAAACTGCGACGGCGATTGTGGCTGTGTCTGCAACATGTCCGAGCTGTGAGCGCAAAAATGCTTAAAGAAAGTCAGTCAGCAGTGAGCAGTCAGTAGTTGTGTATGTATTTTCTTCTTTTTTTCTCCTTTTTTTGTGGTTGGAAACTGATATCTTCTGCGCAGGCGCAGCAGCGAGTCGAAAAAAACTTGTTTTTATTTTTAAATGCACAGTCTGGCAGCTCTGTGAGCGCGTGTGTGTGTGTGAGGGAGCTTCTACCGCACTGGGCATACTCTCTTGCGCAGCTTGTTGTTGTTGTACATAGTTGTTACTATCTTTTGCCTGCCCTTATATCAACAACATCACAGAGCAGCTGTTCCCGTTTGCCGCCGTCAACTGACCCTCGGCTTCATTTTACATTAAATTCGCCTTCGTCTTGCATTTTGTCCAATGCTCTTGCTCGCTCGCATTGCTGCATTGTTGTTGCCTTTGCGCTGCCCTTAGTCTGGCTACCTTTTCTGCTAGATTTGCATTTTTGCTTGGATGTTTTTTTTATTTTTTTCCTTCATTATAATTTGTTTTGCATTTCGCTTTATGTCTTTTCCGCTTTCCGTTCAGTTCGCTCATTAGTTTTTATCTGTCCTCTCCCTCTCCCACCCCCTTCCCCCCTTAACTTAAATTTCCATAAATATTTCTGCCTATCTTCTGCATTTATGTGCTTCCCCAGCGCAGCTTCCTTATTGCTGCTCCACCTCGCCTCTCTCTTCAACTATTTTGACAGCTGTAAGTTAGGTGGGACACAGAGAGAGAGAGAGGGCGAAAGGTGCTAGATTACAACTTGAGACGACGCCTGTCTATGTCATATCTTCTTATTCTTCTTGTTGTTCTTTACAACTACTCCGCACAGTGCAGAAACAACTCGAAAAACAGTCGAAGAAGCAACTCAAGCGGACTTCTTCTCACTGACTGTGAAGGTCGTTCGATTCGCTTTGCTTCGTTTCGATGCAAGTTGCAAGCTGTAAATCGCAAGCTGCAAATCGCGCTTTGCATTAAGTTGTCCATCATTCCCAGCGAACTTTGAAATACCCTGTAGCCGCTAAAATATATTCTTGCCTACCAAGATGTGTACGCAATGTAAGGCATTCTGTATGTATGTAACATATATTTGCATAAATTCATATTACCCGTTCACTTTTTAAACAGTTTTGTTTTTATATAAATACAAACAGTCATCTGCGTTTATCGGCAGCTCGTGCTGCTTTTATAGCTGCACTGATAAGCACACAAACAATTTAATCAGCTATCGATGAGTTGGTCTCGTAAGCCAAACACGAA
The DNA here is from genome assembly GCA_035043785.1 of Drosophila planitibia. Lineage (NCBI taxonomy): Eukaryota > Metazoa > Arthropoda > Insecta > Diptera > Drosophilidae > Drosophila > Drosophila planitibia. The sequence continues at coordinate 116,071 of JAWNMS010000042.1, read as the reverse complement.
ATGTGAACAGCGAATTGAGCACACACATACATACAAACTTACATGCACACACACACGCGCATATCTCAATGTTTTTTTTTTTGTCACACTTAATTCGACTGATAGTCTTATCATTTCGTTCCGATTGCCTTCCAATATAGTAAAAACATAGGTGCAAATATAAATGAAAAATCTATGTGACCGTTCAGTAATTAGGAGCTTTTAATCCTTTTAAATAGCCATTTATTATCGTCCTGTGATTGAAATTAACAGTGTTTGCCAGTTTCAGATTTTATTAAAAACTCAAATATTCTTTTGGCTGAAAGTATAATTTTGAACACTGATAAGAAACAGTTGTGTCGCAATTTTAGTATTTAGCATTTGTTAATTACATTAAACAGCTGCGAGTAAATTGCTAATTGCGCAATACTGCTAGTATTTGCATAAATTACACATACACACGCACATAAATGTGTGCATACGCATATATATTATGCATGTTACAAGAACCGTTAATAATCGGGCATTGCATTCGATAACTGGAAAATCAGCAACTGATAATATTAACAGACAAGTCAAGTCATTGTCAACAGTATTTATGTAGGACTTTTTTCCGTCTGCTTACATACACACACATTCATATGTACACGTGTATTTGCACTTTCCCGATTCGTTGTGGTTGCTTCCAGTTCCAGTTTTATATAATTTCACTTGCATTCAATTAAATTTCGCCTGTTTATCCGTGTTCTGCCCAGCGGCCAACAAATTCTGACGGTTTTTCGTTTTTTTTTTTTTTTATTTATTTCTTTTTCTGCACAGCAACCTGTTGATGGCTTTGTTTTCATTTGTGCTCACGATTCTTTTTCATAATTTTGACTTTTTTGTGGTGTTGCTGATAAAAAAAAATTGTAAATAGTAAAATAAATAAACAAAAAGAAATGTTCGTTTGTACGATTGTTTTTGCTAAAATGTCGTGTTTATTAGGTTCGTATTTTTTCTTTTTGTTTAGTCGATCTCCAACCTATGGGCCAACTCATTGTATCACTTTTTATCGCATTTGTATTGCTTTTTCTGCAGATAAGCACAAGAGAGAATGTTTTTGTTTGTTTCTTTCGTTTTTTTATACTTCGCATTCAGCGAAATTATATTAGCCAAGTTTGCGTTCAAGTGTTGCCCTAAACTTTTACCGTGAAACGGCCAAATGGATCAAAAATGGTACAGATAAAGAATATGCAATATGCGCGATTAGCGAATAATGAAGACAATGAAGTAGCAACAGAAGAAGGAGAACATGGTGATAAAAATGATGATATATATACATACACACATATATGTATATATTAGCGACAATGCGAATGCGAATACGAAAACGATAATAAATGCGGCAGTAGCTCTTTTGGAGCGATAGTTTAAAGCGGAAATGTTTTTTGGTTGGGCAGAGTGGCGAAAACAAAAGATTAACCGACAGATTTGTGGCATGATCCATACAGGTTTGTATGCCAAAATCAACAGTTAACTGGAAAATGCCTAATACGCCACGTGGCGCGAATATGATTAGAAAATATGTGTGTGTGTGTGTCTGTGTGTGTGTGTGTGTGTGTGTGTGTGTGTGTGTGTGCGATGGAAATATTTGCTAGCTCACTAGATTTATGAACAACTACAGCTTATAACAATATAATCTTAATATACTGTTTACAATATTCAGCAAAACAATAAATTATCCATAGAAATTGATAAAGCAGAAAATGAATCGAAATATTGTCTATAAACTCTCGAAATTAATCTAAACATTTCAATACAAAAACTACTTTCGTCTTAGCAAGCTTTTTTTATTATTTATTTTTTACTTAATACAGAAAAAAGTTCAAAAAAACATAAAATTTTAAAATTACAAAGGAAATGATATTATATAAACAATGAATTGTGAAAAAAATGTTAGAAGAGTTTCCTAGTAACGGAGTAGGCGTGGCTGAACAAAATTATAGAGAAAGTTCCTAGTAATCTTCCTTCCAAGTTTGGTAGCTGTAGCTCCTAAATTGCGGGAGATATCGACTTTTGAGAATTTTGGGGACCGGAGATAGCGTTGACAAAAAAAATGTAGGAGGACGATCTTAGTAATCTAGATTCAAAGTTTCCTAAATATAACTATATATTAAATTGCGGGACATATACTAGGGTCAAAGTTCTTGGGGGCGGCGGGTGTGGGCGTGGTCTTAAAATATGTCTGAAGGAGGTTAACATCAGTTTGGTGACTGTATTTAAAATTGTGGGAGTTATGCGGTCCTATCACTTTCCGAAATATCGGCTTTGGCTATTATGGGCACAGGTGTAGGCGTGGCCATACACATTTTATATCGATTTTTAAAGGCGGTAATATACCTACCAAATTTAACTGCTTTAACTCAAAGCTGTGGAAGATATAACCATTTAAAATTTTTATAGCTGGAGGGCGGCGTGGTGGCATATGCCGATGTTTGAATGGCATCGCAAACAACCAACCAAAATTTGTGAAATATGTAGCTTTATCGAATTGCGATTATCGATTTCCAAGCCTCCTAGTGCTACATCCACACTCCAATTTTTACACTTTTTCTGACGCGGGCACAGACTAGTATATGTTCCAAGTTTTAAGTCTCTATCTGTAAGGGTGTCGAAAAAGTTAGGTTCATGATCCCGTCGGTATCTAAGTATAAAAATACAGTAAATTCTGTAATATATACTTGTAAGTATTAATATGTAAAATGCTCCATGGATTGGGTAAACCGACAAAAAAAACCAAATTAGACCAATAATGGTTAAACGTTATAATTTAGTAAAGAAAAATAAAAATTTATGAAATGAGAAATGGGAGAACTGGTATATAAAGTAAAAATATGTAAAACTCTGGGTTAAAGCCACGCAAGGCGAAGTGAAGGACCTGCTTCTAGCCTCAATCAATTCGACCTTGGAATAATGAAGTTTTCAAAATTAAGAGTGGTTTGGACTGCGCATATATAGAGATCAACACTTCCTTTGAGGTAATCGAAACGAAATTACTGTAATAAAATATGCAATATGAGTACATTAATCGAAACATATCTTTAGCATATATCCCTCTCGTATTTAACATATTGATTATTCTTTCGCATTTGTTGTGCACACATACACATATATATAACTAAATCAGCTCTAGGCCGATTGCCCACAGTCAATAGTCCACTTCGTGACATATCTTGAAGAGTGCTCATCTAACAATAACATCAAACTGAAATCAATCTATAAATACACAAAAAACTCTGAGAGAGTGAGAGAGATGAGAGAGAGACATTTAGATTTACGGGGGAGGAAGAAGCTAAAACTGGTTTTGTTGACTTTTCGTTTTTTTGATTTGTCAGCCTCTGTTAACAGGCTCTTGAGGGCTGCAAATTTTGAGGGCCCTTAGTGGGAGCGGTGACACTCTCCCTCCTCTCTCTCTCCGCCTTTGACTCGAGAGATGCGATGCGATCTGTTGTAAGCGGATACCACTCGAATTGTGGTTTTTTATTTCTGTGAACACCCGGCAGCAGGCATCGAAGATTACCAAACGAATCCACTTTCGCCAGCGAGGGTTGAATGACGTTAGCTGAAGCGCGGGCGGCTGTGAACCTCGCCCACGCATAAATTTGTTTGCCACGCAACACCCCGAAAAAAAACATTAAGAGAGAGAGAGAGAGACGCTTACACCCACACACTTACAACACATGCTCGCACTGCGAGTGCGTCACATTTTGTGGCACGAACAATACATATACATATATACAGTATATATTGGGGGGTGTTAGTTGTATATTTGGTGACTGGGTTAACCTAAATATTTGGGGCATTATATACATACACATACAGACAGACAGACGGCTAATTGACTTGTAATTTTGTATAAAACAACATACCCTATTAAAATGGGCATTATGCAAGCGACAGCTATGCGCCTCATTTCCAATTGATATCCGGCTAGTAACATACAATGGAAGGAAAAAACAACAACAAGCAATCAAATATAAACTACCCGCAACTGGACAATATGTCAAGTCAAAGTCGTGCTCCAAGTGGGTACCAAAATACAAGAAAAAATCCAAAAAAAATTACCTGCGCTACGGTTAAGTGTTTAAAACTGCTTTATTTGTTCGACTGTCAATTTCTGTTGCCATTTTTCTTTCTTTTTTTTGCCACATAAATTGGAGCATAATCAAACGTCAACTGCACGACACCAACACAATCAAAACGCGCAACAAGCGCCCAGTGAATATTTCAATACATCATTCATTCCAATTCCAAATCCAATTCCGAAACAAACTAAACTCTGTGGTCTCTCAATTGATTGACGTTTACAATTGTCAAATGTTACATTTTGCTTTGTGGTTGTTGTGGGTTTTTTTTTTGCCGGTTTTGCAACATGCGTGTGTATGTGTTGTGTGGTCATTAGTGTAATGAATTGTCAGTGATATGGGCCGGCGAGTGTATTACGAGCAATACAACCCCAATTTGACTTGACTTCAGACATTTTGCAATGGCCAAAACATTTCAAATAAGGGCCCGATCTTTTTTTCATTTCTTGACTTGTAGAAAATTGTATTATTTAAAATATACGTCTTACACATTAGATTACAATTAAGATATCTGATTTGCATTGATAAGACTCACAGATATCGATAAAATGCTACAGTTAGCTAAGGCTAATATCCGCTTAAAAATTACTTTAACTAGCCACTTGCATTGTTTTTTTCAAATCGATAAAACTTCAAATTTGGAATTTTGGTGCTCGTAATCCACACAAAGCTCAGATCGATAACCCAATGCGCTTCGGATATATCGATATAAAGATATATATTTTCAAATAGCCAAAGGCCACAATAAAAGTATCCGTTGCTTAGCATTTTCACTTTTCTTTTTTTTTTGTACCCTAGCAGGGATCAATGTGATCTACTTCTTCTTTTTATTGCCAATATAAAACAGACAAATTCGATAACTCATCGACTTTTTCACTGAGATATTCCAGTTTCATTCTTTTTCATTTTTCCTGGAGTTTTGTGACCTAACGATTGTACTAGCTTCCAGCTGCTCCATTCCATCTGCTCTGCCAATCTACAACGTTTTTGTCATTTTACATATACAGTGTCTCACAGCTTATTTCAGACAGTGTCTAGCAAATATTTTAAAATGCTATAAGGTTTAAACAAAGAAACAAATGCAAAATGTTTAAAATGCCAATTTGTTTCATGTTATATCACGTTTGAAAAATAAACTTTAGTTTTTACTAAAATATTAATTAATTAATTCAAATTAGTCAAAAGCTGAAAACATATCCAAAATACATGTCAAATCTTAATTCAAACAGTCTTAAAAAAGTAACATATTTGGCGTATAAAAACTTAAATAAGGATGTTAACACTTCGTATGATATCCTTTAGCCTTAATAACTTCCCTTAACCTATTATTCATGGAAGATCGGATCTGTGATTCCGGATGTTATTTTCCAGCAGAGTCCACAAATTTTAAAGATCATTTAAGTCTGGAGACTGGGACGGTGGAATTATCATGTGGGGGCAGTTCCAGATAAGCCAGGACTGTACTAATCCGGACTTATGCTTGGTTGTTGTCCTGGTCGTTGTCCTGGTAGAACCGGAAAAAGTACGTCGGATTCCTGGCTTCTCGGCACTTTGGAGTAAATTTTCCTTTAATACACTGAGGTACACATTCCTGTCCGTTGTTGTTTCAATACACACCAAATTTCCGACGCCGGCTGCCGAGATAGATGCCCATACCACGACACTTCCTCCGCCGTGCTTGACTGTTGCCTTTAGGTTTTTGGGATTCAGCTCAGTATTGGACTGACGCCACCCATAATTCCGTCCGTCCGAGCTAAAAATTATGAATTTGGACTCATCTTCAAATATGACTGTGTTCCAGAACTCTAAATCCTTGTCCAAGTGGGTTTGGGCGAACGTCATCCTAGTCCCTTTAGTTTTTGCGCTTATAAAGGGCTTCTTCCGTGGTACTCGGGCATTAAAGTCATGGTTACGCAGAACCTAACGCACAGTTTCCACACTGCACTTTTTCCCATTTCATCCTGCACCTGTTGAGTCAGTTTTGGAGCCGATAGCTTGGAATTTTCCCTTATTTTCCTGATGATCCTCCGCTCATCCTGTTCGGTGAAAATCTTGTTTGGTGCCATTCTGCCCTTGTCCTCTGTCCGATTTTCGTCGACGAAGCGACGAATGATGCTGTACACAGTTGACCTGTTTAAATTTACCATTTCAGCAATTTGGCGTACTTTTTTACATAACCCGACCTAGCAGGTGGGGAAGCCCCAGTTTATGGGGGTCATATATTCATTTAGGTGGTTAATATATGTACCTGCCATCGGTCTTTGGGATTTTTGAAAAATACTGTGTAATTAGTTTATGGCAGGCAATTAAAAGTTTTGCTAGACGCTGTCTGAAATAAGCTGTGAGACACTGTATGTACATATATTCATTTAGAGGTTTAATTTGCGATCTGCATTCGCATTCGCGATCCAATCCGTATTCGAAATGGTATTCACATTTGTTTTTATTGAAACAAGAAAATGAAAAACCCATCCACATTCCAAACACAAATACACAGATAGTGCCCCGCAACACGCACTCCTTATTCCACCCCATAAGACGCATTCCACACAACCCATTCAACATTCGCATACAACATTCACATCACACTTACACTCACATTTGTATTTGTTTGTTTGTTAGGGCCGACTGCTAAACAAATAAGCAGCACGCGTTCGTTTATAAACGCGATCGCGTCTTTGTCGCGTTTTGCTTATGCGAGTGTGTAGGTGTGTGCGTGTCTGTTTGTGTGAGTGGTTTGTATTTTATGGCCACTTTTGGGAATTAATGCTTACACGGGTGTGTGTGTGTGTGTTTACAACACGCTTGCCTCTTGCGCTCAATTTTAACTGCCCCATTTGATCGACTTCTGGAGCTCCTCTGCCCTTTTTGTTCACCAAATTAATTGCCATTTGGCAAATTAATACATAGCTGCCTGTTTTTTTTATTTAATTTATTCTTATTATCGATTGTTGTTTTTCATGTGAGGTGATTAAAATTTGTTTTCCTATTTTTGTCAATAAACAAATCTTACATCGCAAAACCAAAAAATGCCTATATATTGCCAAATACATGTCAAGTAATTAAGCATCAAAATTTAAAAAAATAAAATCGTTTTTTTTTTTATTTATTTTTTTTGACGCAATGACAAGGGCAGCGAACAATAACAACAAACAATAACAACGGCAAAGTTGCGCGACGCAGCAAGAAGAAAGTGCAATCAGCAATTGTTGTTGCAGCTGTGGCAACTTATTTAGTGGCATGCAGAGATATCAGCAACAACAACAGCAGCAGCAACAACAAATACGAAATATCGCTACTGCTTATCAAAATGTAAACAGCTCCTTGTTGTTCACCGCATGATGATGCTGACTAGCTGATTGTTGCATGCTGCTTGCTGTTGCCCAACCACTCCCTTCCCCTTCCGCCAACTGTTTTCAATTTGCTTGACCACATCTGCCGTTCTCCAGCGCTACAATTGCCAATGCCGCTGTTTAGGACCGAGGTCAGCAACCCTGCCGAAAATTTGCAGCTTGCAGCAAATAACATCCCCATTATAGCGTGTGTGTGTGTATTTTAATGTATTTTTGTCTTCTTGGTAGCCTGCATCATCCTCCTTCCCTGCCAGCAGCATGTTCGCCTTGTGTCCACCCCAAATAAATATTTAATTGTTGGTCGTTTTTGAGTGTTATGTTATGTTGTTGTTCATTGAACTTATTTTGTGCTCGTAAAATGCTGAAAAATGTTCTCTGCTTACACAGCACAGCATCCTCCCCCTCCATACACACACAAACTCCACCCGTTGTGATCAATGCAGCTACGTTTAATGACCCACGTAGAGGAGACAATTGACAGCTTCATTTAAACTATGGTCAAATGAGACATCAACACGGACACACGAACACGAACATATTGGTTAAACAAAAAAACTGTACTGGGAATGTGAAAAAATGTACAATGAATTCAGAGTAGAATTTGTATAGAAAATCATGTTTAACATCTTTCTAGTTCGTTTCTTATTGATTCAACTGTCACTCTATTACCCAAACAACAAAAAAAAGAAAGAATGCCGAAGTCGAGAGAGCATCAATAGGAGATACCCTTAACCCAAATTTTTACCTAATCCAAAATTTGAATTTTAGTTCGGCTTCTGCTGCTTGCCTTGTTTTTTAAATAGTATTTTCATTTGAATTTTTCGTTTTCGATATAAGCTTGATGTGATGATCACCTTTAACCTTTGTGTACTATTATTGGTGTGTGTGTGTGTGTGTGTACGTGTGTGAGTGAGGCTTTTGTTAGTCAAGGCCACAAGGCAAGCGAGATCAATCCACCGGCCAGGCCAAAACCACAGAGTCCCATTTGCTTATGATGAGCGCATATTGGCAGAGGCTGGCCTAAGGGAAGTTGTGGAGTGGACACAGAGAGTGTGTGTGGGGAAAAGAGGATGTGTATGCTATAAACTGTTGTGCAGTGGCCTTGAAATCCACAAATGAAACTCTTCGTCGTCGGGGTTACAGACTGTAAATGAAGCCGTTAATGCTCGAACGGAAGTGCTGCAAAGCTGATGCTGCCTGGAGTTGTTTGCCATCTATCTACCATCTATTTCGGGATGCGTTTTATTTTTATAGCATTTTTTAATGGCATTTGTGTGTTTTTTTCTTCTTTTTTTTGCAGCCATGTGGCCACATGGTGAAATGTGATGGCTTCTGCTAGATTCATTTCGTTTCTTTTAAAATTGAATAACATTTCGATTGCACATTTCCGCCCATGAAGTTAAGCCAGAGGTTTCTGAGACACATGGTCGAATGCATTCAATCAAAACAAACAAAACTAAAAGAAAAAAGCATAGCTTTGTTCATGTTATGGGTCTTAAGGTCGCTTCTTATTTTGTTCAAGTTTATAGCGTTTAACGTTTACTTGATGTGCTGTTACGCAGTGGAATTTTATCTTGGCAAAACAGTCAGACAAAATAATGAGGCTAAGGTGTGTCCCCGCTGCCCCCGCCCCTCTCTCGCTGTTGGCAACACAAAGTTGGCTGGCTCACCAAAATGCCTCCGATAAGATAACGAAGTTTTACGTTTTACGTATTTGCCAAGTCCACAGTAAACCCTAACTGTCCCCTCTTTCCAGCACTGTTACTGGAAATACATGCACCCCTTCTCACCCTTGAGGCTTTTGGTGTAATTGACACGTACATCGCTCGTGATTATATACAGTCATATACATATTTACATATTTATGTATGTGATACACATACATAGAATATTCCCTTTTTTCCGTTCCGTTTTTTTTTTTATATTTTGCATATCACAAATACTATCTAGCTTCCTGGGCGGTGACGCATTTGTAAAAATTCACATCACAGGTAGCTGGCATTCAATAAAGCAGCAATATTATAGCCGCAATTTGTAAGCAATTACAAATAGCGGCGCAAAAAATTATAATAATAATTTTGTATCGACGAATCCAACTGGTTTATCTTTACAATACTTTACTTTGACGAGTAGCGAGTGACGAAAGGTCTCCTAACAATATACATGAAGTAAAATGTTTGTCGTTATTATCAAACCTATTATAGTTGTACAGCCAGAAGCGAACATCGAACCACTAAGTAATCGAACTTAATAACGAGTATGCGTATAACAACAACAACGAGTAAAGTAGTGATCTTACTTGTAGTTTAATGTTGGCAACGAGTTGAAACTAGCTCACATAAGTGCAGCGAGTAAAATCTCGATTGGCATACCTCGACCATTAAATAAGCTTTAATAAGCATCTTTAAAACTTGGTAGAATTAGCTTTAAGAGTATGGGAGATATTTAAGAGAGGAAGTGTGCGTAGCCAGCAATATTTTAAAGAATGTTAGCAATAACCAAATTAGGTGACTCTTGCTGAACAGCCCGCACCAGTACTCGATTTACCACACTACATTTTTGGCGACGGATATCAATCTCTCGCTCTAAGGGCTGTCGTATCTATATGTATATCTGAGTGTGTGTGAAATTGTGAAAATAACTGCAATAGACGACGACGACAACAAACAGTTAATCTCGGGTCAACATGGGTTAAAGCCGTATGGATAATGACAACGACACAATAAGCACAACTGCAACTGCAGCTACAAGCAGCAGAATTTTTACTTCAAATCTTGCCTGTCGCCCAACCGCCTCCTAAGTATAGGGGCGGCGCAAGCAATGTCACGTTTTTTTTTTCGTCTTGTTTCTTTATTTTTCTGTGTTGGTTTCTGGGCAGTGGTTACAATTACCTGGCAAACGTCAAACGTCCTCTCTGTGTTTGCATTCATAGTAACGATCACAAAAAAAATAGTTTTTTGAGTACATGGATTTTTATAAGGCAATTATTGCTTAAAAAATATTCAATATTTTATTGCATTTCAAATAACTGAACAACTCGAGTTTCGTCGATCAACTAAAAAGTGATTATGCAAAATACATGTATATTTTGTTGTTGTTTAATTGAGATATTAAGAGTTTGATCAAATATCGAGTTATTATTACCTCATTATTAACTTGGATATTATGGCTTAAACTTATTAACATGGGAATATTATAATATATTCATTAATAAACAAGAAAAAGAGGCAATTTTTGGCATGCCGAAGATTGCATACCCTTTAGTCCGTAATTTGAAATATTATTATTATTATATTTTCTGCGTTTTAAGCTAATTTAGATTTAACTATGATTATTACACTTGCAACAGTAGATTCCTAGAATTATGAAAGACAAATCAAATTTCAACAATGTTGTCGGCAAAAATCAGCTGAACTTTGCACTTGACACGTTTCTAATCAGTGCGCACTTTGAGAGATAAAAGCGTCACGAAATTTTGCATTGCCTTGAATAAAACATAACGTAACGGTATAGCAACTACAACAACAACAACCTGTTACATCGCTATTAAAAAATTGTACGGGTCCACATAATCAAGCGATTAATCGATAATCAACTGATACTGACAAACACCAAAGCACATTTTGCCGAGCTTAATAAGCTAAGTTTCATACTATATATTTGTATGCTCATTAAAATGTTCAAATAAGGCTAACATAGAAGTTGTGCCACACCGAGAAGAAGATAAAGGATATTTTTGTTTTGCTTTCTTTGTATTTTCAATAGAACTCTTGACTCAGCATTTGAGAGTATAATGCGGCAAGTCAGCTTATTACCAATTTTCTATACTCTTACCAAAAATGTATAAAATTTGTAGTTTAAACTCTTAGATTTTAGATAAAGATCTCGCAGATCTGATAAGATGTCAAAGTAGATTTTGCTAAGTCCAGAATTTATTCAAGTGCTCCCTCTAAAGTCGAGACTCCAGAGAAACAGTGACTGATATACGCTCACAGGGTATTTCGTAGTCGGTTGCTTTTGATTGAGGCAGATTTGAGGACTTGTTGCTATTGTTGTGAAAAAAGTTGACAACAACGGAACACCAAAAACAACAACAACAAAATCAACATAAACAGCAACAACAGTAAAAAATAAAATATAGCACATGTGCTGTGTGTGTGACGCATACACATCAACTACATTGTTGTCGCCATTGTCGTCTTTTTGAGAACATTATTTCCGTAGAATTAATTACCAAAGCGTTTTCTTGGCTCTGTTGTTAATGCTGCCATTTTAGTCAGAGCAGCAGCAGCAGCAACAACAACAACATCAAACGCTAAATTACAAAACCGAGAATCAAACTGAGCCGCCTGCAATGCCAAATCGCTTGGCATTGCCATTGACAACCGCAAACGTGTTGCACAAAGAAAGCGGCACAATAAGAAACGGACAAAGCTAGCGGGTGTGAGTTTGCAGTAGTAGCAGGAAGAGGGTTTGGAGGGGTGTGGTTTGGCTGTTGCGGCCTTGAAGACTCAAACGTTGCAAATGCAGTTAATGGATTACAAGTGCGGTTTTAATCGTTCATTAACTTGTTTTCATTCACTCACTTATTGGCCGTAATGCACGTCAGTCATTCACTTTCTAGTCGAAAGCCATTACAGCGTGGAAAAAATTCTCGTTATTCTGTTTTGGTTTTTGAGCGGATTACATTATATTGTTGTTGCAATTGTTTATTCAATTCTCATTCCCTATGCAATTTTTGCCCACTAGCAAAGACAAAATAAATTGCTTCGTTGTTTTTCAATTTTTATACTTTGGTACAGAAGGTATAATAGTATATTGATTTTGTGCAATGTCCGTCATGCTGTCTGTCTGTCTGTACGAACGCAATTTTTTTGACACCCTTAGAGATAGAGACTTGAAACTTGGAACATACACTGGTCCGTACCCTCGTCAAAGTGCCAAAATTTGAGTGTTACGTTCACTCGATTAAATCGATATTCGCAAATCGATAAAGCCACATAAATCCCACAATTTTAAGGCTAAAGTCCTTCAAAGATTGGCATATACCACGCCCGCGCCACTTAAAATTTTAAATGGCTATATCTTCCACAATTTTGTAGGGCCACGCCTGCGCCCATAATCGCCAAAGCCGATATTTCGGAAATTGTAAATCGATAAATCCGCATATCTCCCACAATTTTAAACATGGAGTGACCAAACTTGTAGGGTAACCTCCTTCAGACATCGAGAAGACAACGCCCACACCCGCCGCCGTTGGAATTTCAGCCCTAGAAATCTGAAATGCGCATATCTTCCACAATTCCAACGTTAGTAACTTATATGTACAGAAATTTGAAAGGACTTGGACAGTGTGTCTTGGCTACACTCACGCTGTTCTTTGCTATCGGCTGGTATTACGTAAGATATAAACGTATTTTGCAGTCGGTTACGCACGACTGCAACGTTTTATGTTGTTTTTATTTATTTTTGTTTTATACAATTTATTATATATGTAAGCATGTGAGTATATATATTTTTTTATTTGATCTGGCATTTTAGCATATGTAGTTTTGCATACCAGACATGGTCGACAAAGAGAAGCGTTGGGCTTGATGTTGTATGAGATGGAAGGTTGTGTGGAAGCGGTTTGTGGTGGTGGTGGAAGTTTGGTCAAGGCAATGTTGGCGTTGCAACACAATAAATTCATTCGCGCGACAGAAATACTCTCTGAAAATTAATTAAAATAAATTGTTTGAATTGTTTGTTATATGTAATTAACATGATTCTTCTCTACAATTACTTAAGTAATTCAATTTAAAAAGGTATATATTTATGTAGACATATAAATATACTTGCTTAAATAATTGTTGTTAGTTAAATTTAATTACTTGTGTAAATACGCCTGAAAATTATTTAGTATTTGTTTAAATAATCAAAATATATTCAGTAATTCAGTAAAATTTAAATTACTTTTTCTTAGATTTTCGATTTTACAAGTAATTGAAGCATTTCGAAGTTGGAAAATTACTTAATATATATTCCCAAGTCATAGAGACGATGTGTACAGCAAGTTGTTATCGATAGTTAAGGTGGTATATGAGGAAAGAAGGGTATCTGCATATTCTGCACTGTCCCGCACGCACTCACGTTATGCACTATAAACGCTGCGGCATGTCAAGTACTCAAGTGCGCAGAGAGCAGAGGAGCTATATAGCAGCAGGCTCTAACCGAAAGAGAAAGAGAGTGAGGTGGAGGGGGGTGTTGAATGAATAAAAATGTGTATGCATATGTTTAAATTGCCTAACCAGCCCCGCGAGCAAAGGAATATAGCAGCCAGCAGAAAGAAAGCGAATCAAATCACAATCAAATGGGCACCAAAGGAATGAGACTTTGCCAACCAATACGATCCGATATGAATTCGAATTCAGAACCAGAGCCAAAGCCATAGCTACAGCCAAAACCAGAATCCCAGACCACAAGAAGAAACCACAAAATGCGACGATCAATGCCATCGTTACAGCGATCTGGCAACGAGGTCGTCATTGTTGTCAAGGTCGTTTGCCAAGCGCTGCATTGAGCCGAGCGAGTGAAACTTTAGTAAATTGGCCAGAGACTCTGTTGCTGCAGCTGCGATGCATCCAAGCCGAACAGAACTCTCTCTCTCTCTCTCTCTGTCTCTCTCTCCATCTATCTCTCTCTCTCTCTCTTTCTCTCTCTCTCTCTCTCTCTTGCTACGTGCATATCTGGATTTGTACATCTCTTTGATCGTTGCCAGTGCTTAACTAATTAGCAAAAAATAAAATCTTTAAAAAAATGTTTAAAAAAGCAAGCAACCCAAAAATATTCGTATACGTCTTTAAATTTAAAGCCATCCATCTTCTTAAATCACTTGCTTACATTTTTTGCGTCGTTTTACTCTTCTGTTTTTTTTTATTGATGTGTTGTTGTTTCTTGCATAATTTGCACGCTTCACAGATTTACACTGAGGGAGGTTCATGAACTCTTCCCGAACAGCGTAAAGTGCTGTACTCTCAACCCTTTTGTTTACCTGCATCAAGACATCTAACAAAAACCTTTGACAGTCGCACGGACAGAGGCATCAGTTCAATAACCGATGTCTGCTGTGACATGTGTGTGTCTGTGTGATTGACAGATAGCAGTATGCCATATAAGTAAGTATATATGTACGTATGTATGTATATGACCGGATTCTTAGTTAAACAAATTTCAAAAATATGTATCCGAAAACAACTTTACGGAATGTAAATCGATGTATTTGAAATTCCTTCAATTGAAATCTTGACACTTATAGGTATAAAATTAACGAATAAGATCTGTTTTTTGACAAACAGAAGATTACACAGCCTTGCAAGACCTAAACCTGCCTACACCTTTCTCGAGAAATTTCTCTTTCGACCGATTGTTTCTATGTCAGCTTTATGACCACTATGGTTCATTCGTTTGGCTCTGAAATACAGCAAAATGGAGGATTTATTCCAGCGAAAGTGTAAAAATGTACAGGATTATATAGATTCACTTTTGGTTCAGTTTTGAGAGTGAAAAGTTTCAATGTTATCTTTGACATGCATTTCTAAACAGTTTCTAATGACAAAATATAGCTTTAAAGATTTTATTCTCAATTTTAATGCATGGATTAATATAAACTTAAAGTTAGCACAACTTCATCACCAGCTTTTGTAGTTAATTGTAAACCTTTTAATGGTCTCACTTACTTACACATACAAAGAGCAATTGTATTTTTGTTTTTGTTATTTTTAGTTTTTGGAGGCTGTTTATTGTTGACATAAACTCATTAAATGGCATTTATTATTATCCTTAGTTGCATTAGTTACGGTCCGAAGGTCGACACTTTGGTTGAACGATTTTATTTTTGTGGAAGCGCTTTAAAAGCTAATTAATTTAACGACAACAACAACCACAATGGGAACAATAATAGGCTCACAAGCTAATTGGTTTTTAATTATTAAAATTTATTGATTTTTAATTTATGTGCGAAGCTCAACAGCACACAAGCAAATGCCTTGAACTCTTGAACTTACAACTGAAGCGGCAAGTGAACAATTTGCGAGCGTCTCTATTTCTACCCTGTTAAAGTATAGAAAGGATTTGTTCAATCCATGGCCAAGGGCATTGCGTTTTGGCTTAAACCAAACCAAAACTTTACTTCAAACTTTAGGGGCACCAGTTGGCTAGTTGGTCTATTTTTAGAGCGCACCCAAAAAAAAATTAACGCTGAAGCAAACAGAATATCGACAAAAATACATATAACCACATGGACGGCCTTTGTGCGTAGTATTTATAGTCACAACGTATTTAGAGGAGTAGTGCTGTAGGTGGGTGGTAGGAATCTTAGGTTTGGGGCCGTTGCTGTTTGATTTTGGCTTTTGCATAAATTAAAACTTGATTATTATTATTATCATTGTTATTATTAGTAGCAGTGTATGCCTTTGATGCTGAAACAAAGGGGCCAACTTAAATATCCATATAAGCTGGCGTTTATTTTTAAAGCTGAAATTCTGCAACCACAGAATATTGTTGATTGAAATCACATCACTGTATCGAAATCTTTGTGCAATGGCCTGTCAATTATGTTTTTCTTTTTTCTTTATGTATATCCTATTCAAATAACACCATCGTCACGATAATGTTCATGTTGTCGCCATTTCTATTTTTGGTCTTTTTTATTGATTGATCAACAATAATGCTACTAAATCCACAAATCTCTTAATGAGCAAGCCGCTGATCGAACTTCAATTGAATGTTGTCAAAGTCGAGTTTTACGGTTTTGATTTTTGTTTGGTTTTTGGTACGGTTACAACGCAGAACGGTTCAACAAACTTGCATAGCACTGAACATTTTGACATTGAACTTCTGATTGTAAGTAATTTTCCACCAAACGAACAAACCGAAAACAAAACGTTTTGACAATTGTTACGCATTATTAACCACAAAAAAAAAAAAATAAAAAACAGTTATGCTCAAAGTTGTGGTTTGCTTAATTTTTATTTTTGCTATTTTTGCAATGAGAAGCTCTTTAAAAATCCATAATATCTTAAAGCTGGTGAGGAGGAGGGGGCTTAGAATAACTGACATGCGGCTTGGAATGACTTGACAAGTCATTGACTGACAGCTAACAAAATCAATCAACGGCATCAGCCAGCAACACACACGCACACACAGCGTACCAAGGGCCAGCGAGTCAAGAAATTTTAAGGTCAAAGAAATTACAAACTGATGGATCGATCGCTGCAACTATTTATCATCAATATGATGATAATCATCATCATCATTGCAACATATTTTTCTATCAATTGCCATTGAAAGTTTTCCTCGAGTTTGAGTTCGAGTTAAAGGCGTGTGTGAAGGGCCTTTTAACTTCTACGTAAACTTCAGCTTCAAGTCGAAAGTCGAACTTCAATTGCTCAATAGTTGTAGGCTGAATTATTTACCGTTTGCTGGCAATTTATTTATTTACTTGCTGTCAGTTAAGTTCTTGTACCTTTTTTCCATGACTTCTCTTCTGGATTTTTACTTATTTTGTTGTTTGTTATGTTAAGAATTTTCCTATTCACTAACTAACTGGGTTGTTGTTATTATTATTATTACTGCTATTGCTATTTGTAGAAAGTGCTCACAATTTGTCTTGCACACATCGACACAGATATTATCTATGTCCGAGCGTGTGTGGTTGTGTGTGTGTGTGTGTGTATGTGTATGTGTGTGTCTGTGTCTATGCTATAAAGTTAAGTTCAAAGTGCTTTAAAGTGCTTTGACTTCCCACAGTCATTTCCACAGTATTTTTTTGTTTTGTCTTTCGTTCTTTTGCTGACTTCTTCCAACTGACTTTCCAGCCTTTAACTGACTTTCATGTTTTGGGCTGTGTTGGGCTTTCTGCCCGTTCTTTAGAACTTGTACATCATCTTTTATGCATTTGCCGCTTTGCTGATCTTTGGCTCCAGTCAGTCAAGCAGTCAACCCGTCACTGAGTCAGTCAGTCGGCTGCTGTTTACACAGGTTGTGCAACATGCACACACTTGTAAAATTATGCAAGGCCCTTGATATCAGCTCAGTTCATTTCAGTTCAGCTTAATGCCTGAGAATTATGTTTTCTTGGTCAAAACGGGCATACAAATTGGTAAAATAAGGCTCAAGCCTACATGAAATATATGCCCTAACTTACCGATATAACAACGGGTCGATTCCAGAGCTACCATTGCCACATCGATAATTTTCTGTGCATCCGTGATAGTTTCGTATGTATCAAAGTAAAGGTCTAACAGAAATCAATTCAAAAGGTGCAACCAAGGAGACATCGACTTGGTGGCAATATAATCTTTCATTCACGCTAGTTAAAGTTACATTAGCTTAATCATTGACTACAGCTCACGCGAACAAATACGTGCACATAAATATGTATACAAGCAGACTGACACACTTAACTAAACGTCTACGTTTATTTCTGCGTCAGTGTCTGACTTATCAATAAAGCTTCATCCAAGATATATAAAACGTCAGAAACAGAACAGACCCAGACGGAGAGCACTGAGCTCCTCTGATCACTGCTCTCTGATCTGGCGATCTATCGCACCTCCTACATGGTAAATAACAATAAAAACACCAACAACAACAACAACCAACCAACAACGCCAACAATTGAAATAGTGTTCAGCATACATTTCGCTCGACAAAAATTAAACAGCGAAGACATACATTTTCAGCGTTGAGAACGTAATTAAAGCGAACTATGAACGAGTTTCAAAAGGCGAACATAAAAGTCAAATATGTGCACAGAGCCGCCAAGAGAACACACAAATGCACACAGACACTAAAATAGGCACAGATACTGATGCAGATACATATACAGATGCAGATACAGATACAGCTGTACATATACTGAGATACTTATATATAATAGTCGAAGCTAAAGATACTTCTCCTGAATTCGAACGCTTGGCATTTGGCTGTTGATCATGCAGCAGCAGTTGAGACAGTTTTGAAAAAGAAAAAAAAAGAATTTTAACGAAAAATTCTTAGAAGAAAAAAAACTGAAGGAACGTTTTGTCAACTCAGCAAATAAATGCTCTCAGATCAAGTTTAAGTGCTAACCATTTGTACTATGCCATAACGGCGCTCAAATTGCAGAGGCTAGCTGACAATTTGAGACTGAAGACCAGTTAACTTGATTTTAAGATTAAAAATGTTTTAAATCCAGTTCTGAATCGTTCCTAGTTCAAATGCAAATTATCGTATGAAAATACACCTATTTTTGCCAAATTACCAAACAAAGCAATCTCAATAATATATATATAGCCATGTTCGCCTGTCCGTCCGTTCGTCAGACTGTATGAACACGCTGATCTCAGAGACTATAAGAGCTAGAGACAAATTAGAATATAAGTTCTCGTTCTCGCCGTACCCGGCGTAGATCACGTTTGCTTATTTTATCGATAACTGCCTCCATTTCTCGAATATCGATATATTTCAATTTTCGATAGCAATAAATGCTACAATTTTAAAGACAGAATCTAACTATAATTCTAATTAATACATAATATGCATATGCATATTATTGATCAACTGCCAAAATTTCATCAAGATCATATGGGAAACACCCAAGTTATAGTCGAAAATATATTCTCATATTGATCTCAATTCTATCAGCAGCCGCTAGTATATTCCGTATGAATAAATAGGCGAGTGTATGTGTAAGAAAGAGATGGCATGATATGCAGACCTGCTCACGTTTTGGTGCAAAACTTTTAAAAGTGAAATGTTCCAATAAAGCTAGAATATATTTAACAACTGGGTTCAGGGCAAATCGCGGTCGAGCTCACTCGACTACAGCACTCATACTTGTTTAATATCATCTTTTATTAATGCTTACATAAGAAATTGTAATTAAAGTAATAACTGGAAATTAATATTAAGAAAGTATACAATAATTGTCTTCTTCGAAAAATTCAATATATCCCGATAAATCGATTATCAATATTATTGAAATAGAAAACACATTTAACACTCTCATCCAAAGAAGCTTACATCAATATCAATCAAAATGTTGTTTGGTGCTTATGTGTTGCAAAAGTTCAGCTTCCGTAAGGTCAGTTAGCTTGTCAGTTAGTCGAACGGTGTGTTGTTGTTGTTGCTGTTTTTATTGTTTTGGTGACTTGTATCCGGCTGCCTTGCGGCCACATTTAAAACTACAACTGTCACATTAACGTTGATGAGCTGCGATCCCAGAGATACAAGATCTGCGTGTAAGAGCGGCAGCAGCTGAAAGTAATCGCTGGCTGGAAACTCGAGAGTGTGCGGCTAGCAAAAATCGAAAGAAATTAACTTTCACCGGCAAGCAACAAGCCGGCGGCGGCGACAAAAAAAAAAACGCGCCAGCAAAACGCGACATTCGAATGCGTATTAGAAGTCATCATCAAAAGCATCATTGGAATTGGTAGCCCCCTCGGTTTTTGTTTATCGATCTGTTTGAGTTATGATTGTGCACATACCCACACACTCGCTCGCACAAGCACACACACAGTAGTTACCATACGCAATGTAATTGGCCATAAAGAACAAAGATGTGTGTGCAGCAAGTGAATGGCGCGACCCAAAACACCCCAACCACAAGACTCAGCACTCGATGTAATCTTAGAAAGCTTTGATATGCAGCGCTCCCCTCCCCTCTACACTCGCACACTAAATATGTACATAGGAAACCGAATACTACGCAAGTGAGTGGCGAGCAAGCGCCAGTAAGCAGTAAGTGAAGGTTTTCCATGCCAATATGGCAATGAACTTTGCCACTCGGCTGCCCCTTCGAATGGATCATCAGAAGCACGTTTTGCTAATGGCCGGCCAGATAGCAAGCGAACAAGCTCCGCTTATTAGTACTCGCCTAAAATTTCTCTTTTTTTTGCATTCGCTATGTCATTGAATCTTGTGCTGTTGTGATCAATTGTTTAATTGATTGCATGATTGACACACTTGAATGAATGGAAAGTAAGACAGACGGCAGTTTCCAGCTTCCAGTTACCAGTGTTACCAGCTTACGCTCTCTCACTTTAAAGATGTCTCTCTGGCACAACAGCAGCCAGACAAAGACAACATAAGTATGCAACCACCGAGTGACCTTAGCACTCAAAACCCAACAGCAGCAGCAACATTCATAGTGGCTCGAGATCGGGCAAAGAGTTTGCTACGAAAGAGAGCACAATGAGAATAGTGGACAGCTGAGAGCGGAGTTTGCACAATGGCTGCTTTTTTAACAATTTTGTTGACACGTTGTCTCTGTGTGTGTGTGTGTGTGTGTGTGTCACGGCTCTGGCTTACAAAAGCTCGGTCGCTTCTTCTTTATAGTAAACAAAAGACCGTTAATTGACATAGAATTTTAAGTTCTCGCATTGTGCTTATTCTTATTATGTAGTGTTTATAGTGTATAGTGTTGTTGTTGCTGCACATGTGACACACGATCAACATGTTAAATGACTTGAATAACTTCTTCTTCGTCATCATGTTCTTGGTAGTAACAGAACGCTTGCTGCCTACTTTTTATAAAAAATAATAAAAAAAATTTCCATAATGTTGTGCAGCTAAGAGAAGAGGTCATATACCTGCAAAATTTCTTCTCTAAAACAAAAGCGGCCCAAAAAAAAAAAATCAAAACACAAAAAAAATAGTTGCCCCTGAACCCCGCTCGTCAGCAGCTACCGCGGATCGTTGCCGTTTAGTTCAATAGCCTCTTGAACTGACAGACTCGACAGAAAGACGACAAACAGAAATACAGAGGAGGTGGGTTAGGAAGGTAGGTTGGTCAGGGTGCCACACATATGCGCACACACATAAATACATATATGTACACATGCATAAGTTATGGGTAACCTGCGTGAATACGAATCCAAAGCATTTTAACATATAAATCGACACAAAATGTATGTAGACAAAGAAATTGGGGACATGTCCACCAAATATATGTACATATGTAAATACATATGTATAACTGATATTGTATAGTACAACAGGTGGGCTCGGGACGGCACAATAGGAGAGGGGGAGCGGAGCATGTAACAAGTGCCCTTTACCCAAACAAAATATCATGCGATAAAAATAGACACAATTTGTGAAGCGAAATATAAATGGCACTTGTTACATGCTCCGCTCCAGGTTAATATTTGAGTAGAAATTTTTAACTTTATATTTCGGTTACTCTTGGATTTTTTGCTCAATGTAAAAATCGATTTTAGAAGCTTTTGCAATATATATATATATAAACTTCTAAAAATCGATTTTATATTGTGCAAAAAATTCTAGAATATCCAAAATAAAAAGATGAAAATGTATACTTAAATCTTTGCTCAGACCAAAATCTTAAAATGTTTGTTATTTAACAGTTGGGGTATTAATCACTTTATAATTAAAAAAACGCCTAGCTTTAAGATGACGCATTCACTACATTTTGGGTTATCTTCTTGTATAGGATGATTAACAATTCATAAAAGTCGTTAGTAAATGCAGTATAGCGACAATTTATGCAGATTTATTTTTGGTGCCATTGAAGTAAACAAAACGCACAGATTAAAGTTGAATATACACAAGTATAAATAAATAAACACATATGTAAAAAATATATCACATTGGGAATAGTCCGTTAAAAACAAATACATTAAGCATTTAATAATAAGGCGCGATTACGTCTATACAAGTACTGGGGCTATATGTATATAAAAACAATCAACAATTGGCGAAGTCATTCGCGAGAGTCAAAGAGACTGAGATAGGGAGGGGAGGCGGGTAGTAGACCAGAAAGATGTGAATGAATCAACAACGAGTTCTGCTGACCTTTGGCTAAAATATCAATTTATTTCATCCATAAAAAAACAACAACAAAATGTACTGAGCAAGCAAACGAGGGAGTTTTAGGTAGTCAGGGGAAAGCACAGCCGGAGAGGATAAGGGGAGTTTAACAGCTAAATAATAATTTGATTGCAAAACAAATTGAAACTATTGTTTTCTAGCATTAAAATTGTTTGTTTATCGAACTAGGAAATTGTGCGACAATGCGCTTACATTTCAAAACTAAACGAGTAAAAATAAAAAAATAAATAAAAATGTGCAATTAAATCCCAGACGCAATGATTGAAGGCTAACAACAATAAATGCAATAAACGATGCATACAAAATTAATAATACTAATGTGCAATATTAATATTTATTTCTAACATATCTATAGTAAACATTATATTATCATATAATATTCATAAAGTTTCGATACCACATATGCAAATGAACATGAATTATATATTTTTTGTGCTTGTATCGTTTTATCGAGCTACGAGCGGCCATTAGTCAGCGCACAAGATTTATCCCATAACATTTTCCGCGTTGCTTGTGGGCGTCGCTGCACCACAATCGACTCAATGCACCAATCAATTATCAGCTGTCAATTGCGGCTCTTGTAAGATCTTGTAAATATGTATGTACGTATGTATGTGACATAAATGCCTTAACTTTTGTCGCTGAATTTTATTGCGAAATTAGCAGTGCTATTATTAATTAATTGTAGTCATTATAATGAGCCCCCCACAGCTAGCCATATTGCATAATCATACGAAACCAAAACTTGTGAAAGGTAACCAAAAACAAATTTTTAAAAATAAATAAATAAAAAAATATGTTATACGTTTTGGAGTTGGAACTGGAACTGAATCGCGAACTGCTGTTGGGCCGGCGACATTTCAGTTACAGTTCAATAAACTGCACGGAATTCCGCTCCATTGACCCAAAAATAAAACACAAACAAAAAAAAATACTACAAAGTAACAGCAAATGGAAATATATATATCATTGTCTATGAAGCCCAGCATGCAAAATCATCAAGCAACCAATGAGCAAAAATCGAACGAAAAAGTAATACACAAAAAACGACAATCATTCAATGGGAGCCCTCTCCCTTCAGACTGGGTTAGGGGACCAGGCCAAGGCCAAAAGCAGCAGGAAGATATCGCAATTACATAATCACATGAAAACCCGACAAATACTCGGCCAAATACAAAACTGCAGACAGGCCAAGGTGAGAGATCCATAACGAGATTCCACTGTGCCACAGCTTGAGAGAGGGGGAGGGGCAGAAGTCAAAAAAAAAATATCAAAATCAAGAGTTTTCCAAATTTTTGAACTATATTATTCATTCAAATCAATCAAAGAACTTGGAAAACGTTTGAGAATGTTGCACAAAAAAACAAAATGAATGAAATCAGTGAAGAACAATTTCAAAGCAATAAACTAAAAAATAGACATGCACGTAAAGAGACCGAGAAAAAATGTACAGGTCTCTTTAGGCCCGAATCTATCTGTCTATGTCTAAACAGTGTTTAATCTCGGAAACATAGTTTACATTAAGGTTATGGCAGATCAAGTTTATTTCGTTTTTATACCCTGAACCTATTAAAAAATGGGTAAAAAGGGTATAATGGTTTTGTGTATGTAACAGGCAGAAAGAAGCATCTCCGACCCGATAAAGTATATATATTCTTGATCAGAGCCAACAGCCGAGTCGATATTGCCAAGTCCGTCTGTATGAACACGCAGATCTCAGAGACAGTAAAAGCTATAGACAAATTGGAATATAGGTTCTCGTATACTAGGAGATCAATTTTTTTATTTTATCGATAACTGCCTCCGTTTCTCAAATATCGATACATTTCCATTTCCGATAGCAATAAATGCTACAATTTTAAATACAGAATTTAATTATAATCAATACATAATATGCATATGCATATTATTGATCAACTGCCTAAATTTCATCAAGATCGGATAGGAAACACCCAAGTTATAGTCGAAAATATATTCTCATATTGATCTCAATTCTATCAGCAGCCGCATGGCATGATATGCAGACCTGCTCACATTTTGGTGCAAAACTTTTGAAAGGAAAATTTGCCAATAAAACTATAATATATTTAACAACTGGGTTCAGGGTATATCGTAGTCGAGCTCACTCCCGTTTCGCAAGTATCGATACAAATTAATATCCAAAAACAAAGTATATTGTAAACTCTGACATATTCATACAACAATTTTATTAGGATTGGATAAGAAATTGCTACTATCAGAAAACCAAATGTATACTTAACAGTTGAACCTACCATTTAATATTCACGGTCTGTGGGATTATGCGGGCCGCTCTTACAAATAATGTTGCACTAAAACTTGAGCAGCAATGTCAATTGCAAACATTTCCGCTGAAATCTCCCCTTCAATGGAGCTGAAATTAAGCATACGTATCGTGTAACGTCGCACGTCGTTGATATACGACTCGATTGAAAGTTTCGACGTGAGATTTATTTTGAGTATAATTTTTTGTTTAGTTTTATTTTTTTTGGGTCATAAAACATTTGTGGACTACCTTGAACGACCTTGGCGCCGTTAAGGCGTTTCGCTTAACTGTCGGCGACTTTAGTCAAACTTGGTCAAAATGTATTTAAAAATTGTGTTTTTTAGGTATTTTTTTGCTGTTTTTATTTTGAATCGGTGCGTTCGATTTGGATTGCTCAGCCTTATCTGTTCACCTGTTGTTGCTGCTGCTACTGCTGCTGTTGTTTAATTTTGAATATTTGTTAATTTGGCTACGCATCGATTTGAGTTTCGGCTCCAGTCGCCGTTGGGCTTTGTGTGGGACGTATTGGTCGCCAGCAGGCCGTCAGGCTATGCAAATGGAGATGAAGATGGAGACGGAGATGGCTGTGGTGGTAACTATGACAATGGTGTCATCATTGACACCACAGACAGGCGGCGCCCACGTGCGTGCCAACCCGCAACCCGCTGTCCGCGCACCTTTGTCTCTGTGTTGTTGTACAGTGTGCATTGTTTTGAGCTGCGCTTTAAACAAATATAAATCGCTTAAATCATTCACTCAGTTCGCTAGCGACGTTTCTTGTTCAAATTTTTCAAAACCTACATCCGTCCTTGCTATCAACAACAGCTACAACTTTCTCGCTCAAATCAATAAATACAATTGAAACAGTAGGCGTGACCAGGTCCAATGCATAGATCATGTTTCTGGGCGGCTGGCAAAGCGCCAAAGCCAAAACATGGTTTTAAGAAACATCTAAAAGATATATATCTAGAAATATCTAAGAATAAAACGTTGTCGCAGGTATAGTCCCGCATTTGTAAGTGGGCTAGTTTTGTTTCATCTTCTCAAAATATTTCCCACGCCAAATTTTATTTGTTTTGTTTCTTATTTGTGTTTGTAATTAAAGCCAATCTGTTTGTTTTCTTCCCCCGTTTTATTTTTTGTTTAATTCATTTGGTGGGCTTGTAACGGTGTCCGGAACAGAATGAAATTGTGTTAATCATTTGCCATTATATTGTGCTTAAACATACATATACATATTATATTAGCCAACTTTCCCTTCAAAGACAGCAAAACACAAAGCAACAACAATAAAAATGGCGAATTAATGCCAAGCAAACCAATTGGAAACCGTTACAATTTCTATGCGCAACATTTGATTTACAATAAAAAAATAAAATAGAATAAAAAAAACGAATTCCAAACATGCTCAAAAATGTTTGCCAATTGCATTTTGTGGTCGGAATTGAAAACGAATTGTGACAATCGGGAATTGGGCGGCAGACAGAGGGGGGCCGCCTTCATGGCGACAGCCAGCGACGCCAGCATATTTATTTGGCATTGAACTTCAGATTGGCGCGGAGCATCGACTTGCATTTGGAATTTAATTACGTAGCGAGATTTGGATTTTGGCAGGCAGAATCGTGACAAAATATTTGGCAAATGCCAAAAATGTTGCCGGATTGCGAGAATTCGTTTTTCCTAAAGCAACAATAACCGACTGGCTGACTGATTGACTAACTGACGCTTTTTATGGTAAGCACGATAAACAACTTGCATCGATTCAGCAATCAAAATTGGTAAAAAGTATATAAAAACTGGCGCTAAAAAGAAGCACTAAATAACTAAATAGTCTCGCATATAGGTATATATTTAATTCTATATACTTATTTGTTAAGAGCTGTCAGTCAGTTAGTCATGCTACCAATATGTGCAAGATACCCTGCAAAGGTTATAAAACAAAAAGTGTCTTTTAATAACGAAGTAATCCGATAGTATTATAGAATAATCTATTATGATCATAGCAAGCTTGACTACAATGATGTGTATTCACAAATCTATTGAATATTGTGTATCTCGAAGTTATTGATAATTACTCTACTCGATACGTAAAAGTTGCATTCTTCCAGCAGAGCTTGTCGACAGAGCCAGGCACACCAAGCCAAAACGACAGCGCGGCCAACACCTATGCCAATATTATTAACGTGTTTTTGTACAGTTTTAATTAGCATAATTTACATGCAAAAGCTAAATAGAATGAGACGACAACCAGCTGGCTAAATGTGTCTAACAAAAGGGGGAGACCTGGGTCGAGGGACAGAGTCATTGTGAAATGTGTCGAGTGCCTTCAAAGTTTGATTTGACAACTGAGATGGCGACGATTGCGATTCCAGTGTCAAATTAGCCTCATTATGAAGAATAAACGTGGAGCGAAGTGGGAGGATGAAGGCAGAATTGCTGACAGTGAGAGACAGGGAGAGAAAGAGTGGGAAAGGAGACATGGGTAATAACAATAATAACAGCGATGATAAATCATAAACAATAAACGCTTTTCATTACAGCAGCGTGTTTAATTGTAATTGCAATGCAAGCTCAACGACAACTACAACAACAACAATAAAAATCACAGAACGTATACAAAAATCAACAACAAAATAAAAAAGACCGCGCGCTTTTGGCTTGACGGCCGCGCGCCACCCGCACAACAAAACGCGATCAAAGCCGGCTTCTCTCCAGATCCAAATTGGCGATACGCTGTGCCAATTGTCAAGCGTTTCTCATAGTCTTTATGATTGTGTGTGTGTGCTTGTGTGCTCGGCTCACACCAAAAGCGGGCAAAGCCAAAAGACGTTGACGACCTGGCGCCGCGCGACTGAAAACGCGCTCGCGACATTTGCATTGAGCGCGACCCAAAAACGCATCGCAATTACTATTGGCAATTGCAGCTTAGCTAGTCGCAATTTCGGTTGTAGTTGCAGTCTAGCTGTCGTCGCCTGCAACGTCAAACTTCAATTAGCTTTTAACTTACAATAAATTGGAACTGCTTGCGCGCTTGCCAACAACAAATACCAAACAACACAACAACAATAGTAACAACAACTCACGCTTAGCAAATTCCGCAAGTGACGCAACACAAGTTTCGTGTTGAGAGGGGGTGGGTGGACTGATTTAAAGGGGTGCTAATTTTGAATTGAGAATTACTAACTCATTAAGTGATTTCGCATTGTCAGGCGGAACTCATTGCGCCCATTTTCACGCCCTCAATTTGGTTTGAACCGAAAGAGAGTTTCACTTTAAGAGTCACACTGATTGACTGATTGACTGACTTATGAACATTATCCGGTTAACAGCGGGTAACTGACCGGTCTTTGGCAAATTGAAATTTCGCAAACGGCTCTGCCACACATTAGTTGACCCACTGATTGGTGAATGTGTGTGGTAGCAAATGTAACTGTGACCCCAATTGAAAAAGCAGGTTTCTTGTTTGAGTAAACCCTTTTTCATTGGATTCCTGTCAAAGTTATCAATCACTTTAACATGCTGTCAAACAACATTTTATTTTTTAATAATGCTTAAAGGTGTTCTAAGTAAGAATAGTTCAGCTCACATTTAATATTGTGGCAACTAGTGAAGTAAATTGAGTTAGGTATATTTGAAGTACATATATGTACATAAGATATATGTGATATATGAACGAGTAGTTGACTCAAATGGCAGAGTGGTTTCTGTTAGGCAAGCACCATCCATTTGCGCCGCGAAGTTAACCATTAAAGCATTAGCGCACAATTTAGAAGGAATGAGTTTAAGCTGCACAAAAGCAAATTAATAAACAACCAAGCGTGAGCTAGTGAAGATAGAGATAGACAGATAGAGAGAGAGAGAGAGAGACAGATAGAGAGAGAGAGCGAGCGAGAGAGAGCGAGCGAGAGAGAGGGCGAGCGAGAGAGAGAACGAGCGAGAGAGAAAGAGAAAGCGAGCGAGAGAAAGAGAGAGCGAGCGAGAGAGAGAGAGAGAGACGTCTGCTTGGGTGGTCAGCGGGGCGTGGCTGGCGGCTAAGGTCGCTGGGGCGTCTATCAATCAGCCTTTGTTAATTTGCCGACAAGAATATTACAACTAGAGGCAATATTTATTGTCTTGGCAATATATTTATGCATTAATTGCATCAAAGTGGTGTCATTAATTATATTTTTGCCATGGTAAATACCCCGCTAAGACCCCTCCTTACTTAAAAGTTCGATTAGCTCTTGAGCGCCCACGCATTTTAGCGGCTGATCGTTTTTTTACCTTAAGGGTTGGTGTCGACACTAAAAGTGATTGTAGCTGTGATTGCATAACGTTGCAGTTGTTTTTGGGTGGCTGTCCTTACTAAATCGCCCTCTGCAATGTCCAGTTGATAATCTGTTTACTGAGTGAGTAAATTTGATACGCCTGAAAATCAAGTCTTAACTGAAAGTGTTGCAACTCCTATTCTTGTTGCACACGTGTATGCTATGCCAAACATGGCGCGTGACACTGTCTTAGGGTCTACGTAGCTGTCGGCAATAGTTCTCTTGATTTCCGCTACGAGTCGTGCTCCGCTTTTGTTGTTGTTGGCGCCCATAAAAAGTAATTTGAATTCGTCGCCGTTTTTGTCGTCCGTCGGAGGCTGTCAATAAAAAGTTTTCATACCGTTTCCTTAGCTTCGCTACGATTCGATTTGTTTCTTGCTTGTTGCGCATTTTATTTAAATTGAAATTAAACAAAAAAGAATAATAACGTAATAAAAAAGACAACGACTACTACAAAATAAAATAGAACTAAACAAAAAAGGCGCAACAGCGCTTTGAAGTCTTGCCGACGCCATGCGAAGTAGACATTTCTGTCTGTTGTTGCTGCTGCTGCTGCTAGCTAGCAGTTGCTAAATGCAAATTAAAAGACGACAAAAACAAGTCACCCACAAAACAAACGAGCTTCCAGGGAGGAGGGAGGGGTAGTCATCGGTTGTAGTCAGCATATGGACATGTTATCACACCAATACTGGAGTGCACCAACACCCAACTTGGAAGCGACTCTGTCAATTATGCCTCCGATTCGCTACAAGCTGATACACAGACTAGACTCTGTGTATGGGTACATCAGCTCAAGCGGGCCGTTTGCCGCTATATCAAAATGTATTTAACGATCTCAATAAACTCGGATCGTCAACTCTTAGCGCTAGCGATTTTGGGCTTATGTTTTACACAACCCCTCAAAAAAAAATTAGCTGAACTTAAGTCGTTAAAGTTTTATGAACATTTAGTGCAAGTGTATCTCAAATTCATTAAGACGCTTTTGATTTCAGATTTTATTAAGCGTTTTTTGCGCCGCCTATAACAATGTGAAGTTGTTATCGTTGCAGTCATGAACCGAAACTATCGGCAGCCCACCCCACCCCTCCTAGCTCCTCTCTGTGTATGTGTGTGTGTGTGTGCGTGTATGTGTATTTTTTTTTTTCTTTTACGCTATGGAGGTGAAAGTCTTTGTATGCACGATTCACTGACAACGTCAATGCATACGTACTAAACTCACCCTCACATACACACATCCAGTCCCGGCGGGATCACCGGAAAGTATTACTTCGCCAGGGTGAGTTGCCTAACTAGGCACTCTCCGTCACTCGCCGCTCAGTTTCGCATAATCTCAGATACATCTTTCCAGTGTGACG
This sequence comes from Drosophila planitibia, assembly GCA_035043785.1. NCBI lineage: Eukaryota > Metazoa > Arthropoda > Insecta > Diptera > Drosophilidae > Drosophila > Drosophila planitibia. The sequence continues at coordinate 85,798 of JAWNMS010000042.1, read as the reverse complement.
GAGACTCCGTCATGTACCGCACCAAGGACTCTGGTGGGGGCACTGACATTGAATTGTCCCTATACAATGGTACATCACGAGTTTTAGATCCTCCTTCCGCGATGGGTAGGTCGGGCACTCTGGGGCATCCTCGTGCTTGAACCTGTAGAAATTGAGTTAGATGGTAATCCAACTCACCTGTTTTCCTCTGGATCCATTCCATTTGGAATCAGCCGATAGGTCCACATTCCGTTGCTGGCTGCATCCCACCTCGTCTGCCATGCGGCAATAGAGCTTTCCCTCGCCGATCGTCTAATCTCGGCTATCGCAACTGTGCCCACCAGGGAGTTTCTCCTTGCTCTTATGAGCTTCATCTCACTGGCCAGAATGTCTCACTGCCGCTTCATCCGAAACTGTGCGAAAGCCCGAGATCAGCGCAGCGCACTCAGTCTGTAAGGAGTAGAAAGTTTCCTCCTTAGTCCTTTCTTGCTGGCAATTGCTGACTCCCATGTTGGCGCCGCGTACAGCAAAACCGACGCTACGACTCTTGTTAATAGGAGGCGCCTTTCTGGCTTGGGTCCTCCAATATTAGGTAGCATCCGCGACAGCGCACCCTGTAGCCTAGACGCTTTCCGGCTGGCATACTCAACGTGGGGTCTGAAGCTGAGCCTGTAGGAGCCTGTTGTCGAGTAGGACTCCAAAGTATTTTATGGACTCCTTCGAAGTTATAGTGACGTCGTTGACTTTCACTTTGATGTACTCGATCACCTTGCAGCTTGTGATGAGTACTGCCTCCGTTTTATAGCCTGCGGGTTCCAGAATCGCATCTTTCATCCACTGGGCTATTTTTTTGCACAGCATCGTTCGCTGCCGCCTCGACGTGCTCTATTTCCTTTGCTACAACTACTAACGCCAGATCGTCTACAAAGCCAATTAGGCTGCACCCCACCCCTGCGGTAGTTGTAGTCTAAGCACTCTATCATACATTACGCTCCACAGGAGTCGCCCTAGGACCGACACCTGAGGTACGCCTGCCGTGACGTCGTAGCTCCTGAGTCAGTATGACACTTGCGTGTCATATTCCAGGACCCTTTCCGAAAGGAAGCTCGAGACTATGCTAGATAGGTAATCTGGAATTCCCATACTGTCAGTGCCTTCATAATGTGCGTCCAGCTCGCTGAGTTGAAGGCAATGTTATAACAGATCAGTACTCCTTATCATCCCATCTCCATCGGGTTCCTTCTATGGGTTTTTCTGCGGTATCCACAACTGCTTGGATTGCTTCCACCGTAGACAGACCTTTTCGGAAGCCATATTGTGCATTTGAGAGCGCTTTTTTCTCTTCCAGCATGCTCACTAGCTTGTTATACACTATTTTCTCTATAATTTTCCCGCCGTATCCAAGAGGCAGATCGGCCTAAATCCTGACGGATCTTCAACCGAGTTGTCCCCCTTCGGTAGGAGAATTAACCGTTGTCATTCCCATCTCTTCGCGAATACTCCATCCTGTAGGCACTTGGAGTATGTCCCAGCAAACGCGTTGGGAATTGTTTTGATGGCCAGCTTCAGGGCGTCATTAGAAATCCTAGTCTAGGCCAGGAGCCTTTTAATCTTCCACTCCTCCTTCACGAGCTCCTCCGTTGAAACCTGTTGGATAGGTTCTGCACTACACTGGTGGTTAACCACCACTATGCTCGGGTGCTGTGGGAACAACGTTTCCACAATGGTAGCCAGAGCCGTGGGGCATGTTACCTGCGTAGTTGTATCCTGGCGTCGGATTTTCTTTGTCAGTACTTTGTATGCATGGGTCAAAATCGGCCTCCTCGCCAATAGTGCGAAGGCAGTGTGTTTGTGTTTGTGTGTGTGCGACTAGCGACTTGGTTGTTGGGGCAACTCTTACGACGACGCGACGGCTACTGCATTTTAATTTATGTCGTTGTGCCATTTTACGCAAATTGAGGACAGCAACAGCAACAACGAGTGTCGCAATAGCAACAGCAACAACGAGCGCATGCAATGCGGGTGTTTTCTTTCCTTCCATTTTGTATTTGTTTTTGATGTATTAGTAGTTCTTGCTTTTGATAAGAACTTTTCATTTGCAATGATTAAGAGAGAAACAGCGATTCAAGTGGAAAGAATGTGACTGTGACCGGAACACGACTTCCAAGTGCCAAACCAAGGGCTTGTTCTAGCTTGTAGGGTTGTCTTTTTGGAATATTACAATATGTATAAGACAATTATAGAACACTTTATATTAATATTACTTTATTTCTTTTAATTACAGGTAAGCATATACAAATTGCCAGTATTGGTGCAATGTCTGACGTAAACTACAAGGAAAGTAATAATTAAAGTGGTGATATACCAAATATAATTTTATATTTCATATTTTTTCTGCCATTGAGTCAGTGTTTTGTGGTCACGTTTTCATTTACGGACACATGCCATCTCTAAATATAGTGGGAAGGGGGATTAAGTTGCCCCATCGGCCAAGTTGAAACTGTTGCGCAAAATGTTAAACACAATTTGGCCATCAATTAAAGCCTTGCTCTTTTTGATTATACCTCTACAAAGAGTATTCAAATTTCGTCACGAAATTTGAATAACTAATTTTTATTATATTATCCTAACATATTGGTAAACATTTTTTAAACATCATATTACTGTAATAGTGATATCATATAGCTGTAATAAGAACAATCTTTCGCAAATCACATTAATATGAAAATACGATTTTATTTTTTCCAAGTTTCTCAACCGTTCTGGATGAAATTTGTTCAGAATATCAGTATCATGTTAAAGCATATACATATACTTGATTTATTGTTATGTATAATCGAATTATATCGATATTCTCGGAATGGGGAAAGTCAGCGATCAAATAAAAGAAAGTTTAACTGCCCATGGTAGACAAGAAAATACATATAATCAAATTTGAAGTCTATAGTTGTGATCGTTTTTTAAATCGACGGACAGACAGGAGACAATGCATAATTCAACTGATTAAGAATATAGTTAGTTTATGTGGTCAGAGATGATTCTGCTTGTTACAAACCTTTGCACAAATTAATTTTTCATTTTTTAACCGATTTCAATAAGTTCAGGGTATGGAAATGACCAGGCTAGTGGTATTAAGAATTAGTCATCTAGCCTCTAATTTCTTCTTTTTTTACACTGTTGTTCTTCAAGTATAACTCTCATTTTCATGTATTATTTTTGTGGGTCAGCGGCAATTCAAAAGCTTACCCATTGCAGTTAATCAATCAGCAAATCATAGTTGGCGGAGAGCGAAAAAGGACAGGGGGACGGGCAGCAAAGGGCGTACGTGCTCGGGTTGTCACCGAAGCACTTTTCACTTGCGCTGACCGCAAACATTTTTGCCAGTGGTCAATTGTTGTTTTGTCGTTGTTTAACCTTAAGAGTTGCAGTTCTTGGCCAAAATATTTTAGGCCATTCGTTGTTGGCCGTCGTCTCATCGTCGTTGTTCATCCTCTACTCCAATCTTGCCCCCTTTTGTCGACTAATGTGTGGACGGTCGCGCTTTTCATTATAAAATAATTGACAACTTGTGCGCTTTTATGGCCTGACAACAATAAGAGCAACAAAAAGTCGTCAAGTAAAAGTGAAACAACAAAAAACACAAAGCACAGAAAGAAGAGACTGCAACAGAAGAAATGTATACCGCGAAAAGCGCAACGAAAAAGGGAAGGACGAACGTTTAACAAGGGGGAAGGTGAGTGAGTGAGGGGAGGGGGCTAAAGGCAGGAGGCAGACAGGCAAATAGTGGGTATGAACTGCATGTGGAACTCGCATGGCTCGAAAAAGAAAGTATGCAGTTTAAGAAAAAAAACCAGCATCAAAATCGCGTAGAAAACTTTCTGTTTGCAGAGAGGGGGAAGTCCAGAAGACGGTAGACTTGTATTGACTGCAAACCGTAGACTGCAGGCAGACGTGAAAGATGCGAAAGATTTCAATAGCAACCAGCTGGCGAAACAGAGAAACACAGTACTTTATTATGCCGTACTTCTACTAATGATCTACATCCAAGAGACTTTCGTGTCATAAAATCTTTGTGCAACAAAGTTGTCAACTTGCGCCAAAATGTAGATATGTTTTGTGGTGTGCAAAGTTGTGCATGAGATTTCAATTATATTAATAGTAAAGCATTAATTTCGACTTTTCGAATGCTGCCAACTTGTTCCATAATGTGCCAATGTTATGTATGCCACTCCACCCCGCTTACCGGTTGGTTAACAAATTTGCCGAAGCAACTACTGCCAATAAGGGTTTTTGGCGGTGCTAGTACGTGTGTATGTCTGTATGTGTGTATGTATTTGCCTCTACTATCTAATCGGCGAATAGCCGTGAGCAGACGGTGGCTTCAGACAGCACACATAGATGCACACATACAGGCAGACATATGCACATGCCTAGACAGGAGCGTGGCTCTCGTAAGTGACATTTGAGTCCAAACGTACAATGTCGTCTATGACAGAAACACTAAAAATAACAACACTTGAAAAAATTATTTACAACGGCAACTGCTATTTCTTTCTAGACGAAAGTGATCGACTAGCATATACCATACATTATGCTCATGCTTGACATAAGGTGTTTACCGATTGTTTTCTGAGACATTGTCTAGAGTGTCGAGATTATAATATTATTTATGTGTGTGTACCAAAACATTATTCAAGAATAATAAATATGCAAAAGATTGTTGAAATTTTTTGAAAATGGATCTGTACATGTATGTATGCTACAGGCGGAGATAGACTCGACCCCATAAGGTATACGAAACATATCGATTTTTATCACAAGTTATTTTTAAAAAAATTATTCTCAGAGATTGTAAGAGTTAAAGATGCCAAAGTTGTATTTTGACTGTCTAACGGTCATTTTAGAGATACAGGGTATAAACGTAACGTATCAAATATATCATGGTTCAAAACCAAACATACAGAATCTTCTGGTGATCAGACCCAAAAGGAAATATTTCCACTTACAACCACAGATCTGTTACTCAGTAGGTTGCTGTGCTGAATGGTTGGTTGGCGTATTGGCAGAATGCAGCCCAATGCATTGCCCACCGGAGTGTGGGGTGGTTGAGTTGAACAAACGGTTTGCGGTAATTATTATGTCAGCGATTGAACGGACAAAGCAAGCGTCTCGAAACGCCGACGACGCCAGCGGCATTTGCAATTAGCTTCGATTTGCATACGGAACGTGGACGGACCCGCTGGCATGAACAGCAAAAGTGAATCTAATATGAACAGTAAAAAGAAATGTGGAAAAATTTGTAGTAGAAACACAAACAAAAAGTGACAATATTTTTTTATTTTTAACAACAAATATTACTATTAAAAAAATAATAATAAATTAATCAGGACTTGAAATGAAAAACAAAAGATATATGATTAAAATATATTCATCACCTTCTTTGACTCAACTATTTGGTGTTTTAATTTCCTCACAATTCAGTCAACCATTTAGCAGGACTTTAAATAAGCTGATTAATGAACATTCGCATTTTATGCCTTCTCTCGTATACATTAAAATAGAGTTATCCTTCCCAGCCACACTGGCATAACAATGGAAATGAATAATAACTGTAACTTCTTCTACATTTAATTTAACCTTTTAATCTTTATCGCTTACCGCTTATTTGCTGTCATTCATTCGATGATTTCATAATCTTACCATTCAATCGAAAGCCTCTGCGCAAGCAAAGAGACAAGAAGAATGAGTGAAGGAGAGGTAGAGAGATAGAGTGGGGAAAACAACGCGCAGAAAACGCGTTGGTGTCGCTGTTGTCGCTGGCGCCATTTGGGCAGCGCAGCTACAGCTGCAACTCACATGTATACACACGCAAACATATGCACAGCACTCAACACACAACTATAATTTGTTAACTAAATTGCCGCATGCACAATTTATTTACGATGCAAAATAATTAATCTGACGTCTTGCAGAGCCGTGGTGTCCATGTGTGTTGGGTGGTGGTTGTTGTCTGTGTGTGTGGGGGGGAGAGATTGGTGGGGTTCGGCTTGGAAAGGCATTCGGCATGCGGCACCTGAAGGACAAGCGAATCATTTGCCTTGCTGCTGTTCACGTTGTAGTTGTTTTCAGCCTGCTATTGAATTTCAGCTAGCAGCAGATATCAGACACAAACACAGCGCAGCTTTAGATACATATCGAGTATCTGTGAAATATGCGCAAATTTGTGCAGAGATTTGCAATTGCTATTGATGTTGTTGTTATTTGCAGCACAAGTCTCTATACCACCACTTCAATTAGAATGGCAACGAAACGTGAACCAAATAATCACACAGCAGGCTGAAAGACCTTTCCAACTTTGATCCAAATTATTCGAAATTTAACAACATAGATAATTAGAATGCAATGCCAAAGATAAGTGCATCTATTCTAGTACATAATACATGTGTATGCCATCAGAAATTATTCACATGATTAATTGTTATTGTACACAAAAAAAAACATTTTTAAATATGACGATTTCTTAAAGCCAATTTGGACTTTCCAAAAAATTTTAATCAATAAAAATGTTGCACAACAAAAGAGTTCAAAAATGTTATGTTAGTGAGTTTGGGTTCACAGATGAAAATTTATAAATTATCAGAGCTTTAGAAATATTCAGAACGATAACAGTATCTGTGTCGTGAGTTAGAAATACTAAGCGATATTATCAAAACTGAAGAGAATATTCAAATACGTATTTTTTTTGCTTGTTAAGACAATCAATGGAGTTGTGAACAATGTGCATGCATACATTTTGCATGTATGTGTGTGTGTGTGTGTATGTATGTATTTATGTATGCATGCACAAATGTATTAAATTTCAGAGCTTAAGCAAATAAATCACCCTATCTATTTATCATTCACACACACACATTGACACACGCACGCACTTCAAGGCCGCTTGACGCTTGAAGCAAGCAGCCGCTGAAAATAATGAATGAAAGCAAAGACAAATAACAAAGAAAATCAAGTCGAAGAAGAAAACTATAACAATTTTCCCTCATAAATTATGCAACATTTCCTTCTTGCAACGAGAGCTGTTGATGATGTTGCTGTTGTTGTTTGTTGCATAGCCAGTTGCTGGCTGAAGATACTTTTTGTATTCGACGCTTTTAAAGAGGCCCTGCAACGGTGGCAAACACTAGGCTAGCCACAAGCGGATAGATGCCACCACCACCAACAACAACATAAAGCAAGCAACCTGATGATGATAATAATGAATAGAAAAAAATGCGGACACTGCTGCGAAAGTTGCGCGTTGACGTCGAATCGCATCGCAACGCGTCGCACAGTCGAAAAACACAATTGCAGGCAAGCAGAGAGCACAGCGACTAAAGCAAAAGTGTTGCCAATTGTTGTTGCTTATGCTACTGCTGCTGTTGGCCAATTCCATTTTGGGCCACAACATTCCATTGTCTATTTTGTATTGCGTTTTGTCTTCCCTTACGAAGCAACCAACCAACCAACCAGCCAGCCAACCAACCAGTCAGCCAGTTTAGCTCCCTTACAAAACACACTTTCGCTAGAGTCAACAATTGCTGCTACCAAAAGTCTAGGAGCGAAAAATATCGAATCAGGGCTACGAAGGGGTAGCGCCCACCCCACCCCTGCAGAAGATGCAATAACAAACAGAGCAGGCAACCAAATTTGTTAAATAATAAACGAATATGGGAATTTTAATAACGTGATGAAATCCAACAATCACAATAAAATTGTGCCAGTGGTGATAAAATAAACAAACAGAATGTTGTATCAGGGTTGTGGAGGACAGGAGAGGTGGTGGGTATGTGGGCGTGAAGAATCGAGGCGGAGTCGGATGCTCAAGAATAAACGCAAAAACTCTAATTGAAAAAATGGCAATGACAATCGAAGAAGCGTGGCAAAAAAAAATGAAATACTCAAAAGAACAAGAGAGAACGTTGCAATCGGGCGTAACCAACTGCGAAATACTTTGATATCATAAGGTATTCCAACAGATAACAAGTAGCAAAGAACAGGGTGTGTGTCGCCAAGAAATACCGTCCAAGTTTGCCTTTCAAATTGCGGCAGATATAGGTATTGTGAATTATGGGGGCGGGAGTGGGTGTCCGAAAAAAAATGTTGGAAGAGTTTCCTAGTAACCTTTCTTTCAAGTTTGGTAACTGTAGTGGGAGAAATATGCTTTTGGAAATTTTTGAGGCGGGAGTGGGCGTGGCCAAGCAAATTTTTGAGGATGTTCTTAGTAATCTACCTTCCAAGTTTGGTAACTGTGGCTCTGAAATTGCGGGGGATATAGGCTTTCTTGTTTTTTCCTGATTTTTTAAGGGTGCTATTAGCAATATACTTTTCAAACTTGGTGACTGTAGCTTTCAGTTCGTCTGAAATATATGGTTTTTATCGATCTACACTAACAGGTGTATCCGTTTACGGAAGCGGAATGAGCATGTTCATCCAATTTTTTATCGATCTCTTAGGGGAGTTACCAGTAACATACTTTTAAAATTTGGTGACTCTAGCTTACAAATTGTGGATAATATGCGCATTGCATGGCGGGTGTGGGCGTGGTCTGATCGATCTTTGAAAGAGGTTACCAGCAAGTTACCTGGCAAGTTTGGTCACTCTATCTTAAAAATATGCGGATTTATCGATTTACAATTTCCGAAATATCGACTTTGGCGATTATGGGCGCAGGCGTAGGCGTGGCCATACAAATTTGTTATCAGTTCTTAGAGACGGCTACCAGCAATATACCTACCAACTTTGACGGCTCTAACTCAAAAATTGAGGAAGATATAACCACTAAAAATTTTAAGAGGCAGGCGGTCGGGTGGGCGGCGCATATGCCAATCAGTGAAGGACATCGCCAACAACCTAACAACCAAATTTGACTTTAGCCTTAAAATTGTGGGATACATGTGACTTTATCGATTTGGGAATATCGACTTAATCGATTTCCTAGCCCTCTAGTGGAAGTAGCACTCAAATTTTGACATTTTGTCTGACGCTGGCACAGACCAGTATATGTTCCAAGTTTCAAGTCTCTATCTCTAAAGGTGTCAACAAAAAATTGCATTCGTACAGACGGACAGACCGCATGACGGACATTGCACAAAATCAATATACTATGATACCTTTTGTACCAAAGTATAAAAAAGAGCTACAGAAATGAACTGAGAAGAAAGACGAGCCAAGAATAAATAAACATTAATTTGTGTTGCTTGAAAACTAATTTTTACATTAAATTGTGTGTGTGTGTGTGTGTGTGTACAAGTGTGTGTGAGTGTAGTGCGTCGCTTAAATTGTGCATATGAATGAAAAGATCGTGCGCATGAATGGGCATAGAACGTGGAATACGAGAAGTTCCTGATAGAGAAGGAGAGAAAGGGAAGTAACTGGAACAATGTGGCACATGAGGCACATGAGCAGTCGGGAGGTGGAAGGCAACAAACTGCTGTACATTTTCTGCTATGTGTGTGTGTGTGTGTGTGGACCAATGAATGAATTACAAACACAAACACAAATACAAAACAAATTCCAATTGCAGCAATGAGATACACACATTCATACGTATGTTTGTACATATGTGACTGAAAATTATTGATCAATGATCCATTTGCTTAAATAACCTGCTATAAGCAAAGTCCCTTTCGATTGATAATACACATCAAAAAAACAAACTATACATATACAGTGACTCACAGCTTATTTCAGACAGTGTATACATATATATATATACTGTTGCAGGAGTATTACGCACAAAAGAAGATGCTTTCGAATATATTTATATATTCTTAATCAGCATCACCGGAGCTGATGTATCCAATTCTTTCTATCCGTCTGTTTTTATGCCAACTAGTCCTTTGGTTCTAAAACTTACGAGACATCTGTACCTTTGCACCGGATCGGATTACTATATGATATAGATGCAATAACGTCGAAAGATCGTTTCTTGTATAAAAAAAAATTACTTTGTTTAACCAAGAACTACTATATCATAGGAACAATCGATCGGTTGTTTTAATTTATAGCGGGAGCTACTTGCCTGTGGATAGACTCTGGTCTACAAGGGTATACAATTTCCGGCATTCCTAAGATAACCCTTCTTACTTATTCTACAATTTTATATCATATATTAAACATTAAACTAACACAGCATTTCAAGCTTATCGCAGATATTCTGCATTGCAAGATTACATTTAAGAAACACACATTGTTGCCTAGTTTGGTACACTTAGTTAGAGGCTGATATGAAGAAAAAGTTACACAAAAAACCACCTTTAATTTCCACAGAGTTTAGTTACCGATTCAACATCAATCTAATAAAGAACTAAAACTATAGAAAATAAATTTATAAACGATCAACGCCATTTTGTTATCAATCAGGCTAGTTGCAATAAGTCAGTGTTTATCGAAACATTCTTATCGATAATTATTATTGAGAATATATCGTTAGAAGAGTTAGAAATTATAATTCGATTAGCTTTTATTATTAATATGATCTACAAACTAAAATGCGATTAGCTTTTATTGGAGATTTTACCAAGCAGCAAAAACTGTTAAAATTTAATCATAATTATAGTGGAAGAAGCGCAATAAATAAACAAAAAACAATAGTGATTAACGCAATGCAATTAAGTGCACTTAATAATAATAGCAATGAGCCATTTAGTCGACTTATATTTTTGGGAGAGCAAAAGAGAGTGAAAGACAGGGAGAGTCGGAGGGAGAGAAAAGGAAGTGGCAGAAGCTGCTCTCTGAGTAACTGTACTTAATGCTCAGTTGAATGGAGTTGAAAACCATTGAGAAAATGCACTTGGATAACTCGAACTCCACAAAACCTACGCTATCAGTAGTTGACCCATTTGCGGGGCTAGAGTCTGTTCTGTTCTCGTTGTTGTTATTCTTCTTCCTCAGCTTCTTGTCCAGAACGGAAATAGCACACACACACACACACACACACACACGCGCGCACGCACACACACACACACACAGGCATACAACACCAACACATTCATTCAGAATGCAGGGAAATGTAGAAAATCTTTACGAATGATTTTGCCTCATTTTTTGTTGTTGTTACTGCAACATAAAAATGCAACAGCAGCCACAGCAACGGCGTCACGCCTAGTGACCCACCCACTCCCTCATCGACCCCCGCCTGCCTGCAACCACCGTTTGCTTGAGCTGCATTGATTGGTTTCACAGCGCTGCACTCACGGATTGGATTTGCTGGGAGCGGAGTGGAGTGGAGCGAAGCGTAATATGATGCTACATGACGCACATTAATGCAAGTGAGGGTCTCATCTACTCCCCAATGTGTATGTATGTGTGTGTGCTTGTGTGTGGCAGTCAAAAGCTCGAAGAATCGCCCTTGCGCCCAGGCGTAATGAGTCCAAAGCCAGGCGGCAATTGTAAGTTTCAGGTCTTTGTTAAGTTGCGAACGAAACTTGTACTTTTATAGTTACTTTTAATTAGCGAGCGACCAGCGCTCGACTTTTTTAAACAGCAGCCCCAAACAGAAATTAAACAGCCAACCAAGAAAACTCATCGCAAACCCCAATCAAGCATCGCAAGCCCGAATTGAACTCTAGTTCGAATTGGAATTCGCATTCGAAGTCGAAGTGAAGCAACCCGTCGTTTTAGTGGAAAAAAGTTGCCAAAATAAAACTTCACTTTTACTTAGAGAGCGACACCGGATGGACATTCAGATGCCACAAAATAAGGACGACGCTATGGAAATGTTGGCAAGCAACCGGCAAGCAACCGGCAAGCAAACGTTGCAAACTTTTGGCGCAAGTCATCGTCTTGTCAATTGTTGTAAAGTAAAAGCTGCTGGCTTCGCCCAGACTCACATGTTTTGCTTTAACCCATTTACTAGTGCAACAGCTGTGCAACTCTCCTCCATCACGACTAGCTGACACCGTCATCTTCCTTTTCATCTTAATGATGAACATCTGATCAGATCAGCTGCTGCTGGCCATGATTTTGGTCAGTGCATTCGTTTGTCGCGTTGACCGTTCTCACTTCGGCGCTTCATTGCCAGTTAAAAATTATATTAATAACGCAACCACATAAAAAGTACATAATTAACGAACAATTAATTTCATTTCATGGGGCGTGGCATTTCATATGGCAATAGTAAAATCAAAAATTCAATCCGTGAGTTCTACGACCGCTCAATTGACCCCACGGCTATATGGGAAGGTTGTTGTTATTGTCCCAGTTTAAGTGGCAGCCTGAGATTTGTTTGGCCGATGGATAGCTGAAGCGATGAATTCATCTGCACAATTGGGCGATACAAACATATCGCTATATAATTACATATGTTAGATAAATAAATGAATAGCTTGGTTGGCTAAAATTACGATAATACTTTCAAAAGTTCAATTGGCATATGTAAAAATATAACACTTTGAATCATAACACATTTCTTTATCCATAAGTATGTGTAGAAAACTAGTAGACTATTCGGTCGATTCTGTTCCATCGATAATTATATGTTGATTTCACAATTGTTTGATTCACTAAAATTACAATAATAAAAAGGAAACAAATCGATAACTCGCAAGCATGCTATTGACATTTATCAATAAATTATCGATAAATGTAAAAATTGCGCAATAAAAACTATAGTTATTAACTCGACACAATAAAAATGCATAATTACAATTAACCATTCTTATCGTTAAATGATTTCATATTATAGCCAGGCCACAGTTTCTATTAGCCATTTGGCTAGCATGCAACGCCAAACAGTGCAAATACTGGCCATAAGTAGAAAGGCAGTCGCTGGCCGACAGTCAGCGCCCAAGTCTTAACTCTTTCTTTCACTTGACCAAGCCAACCAGCCAGCCAGCCAGTTAGTCAGCCACTCATCAGTTAGTCAGTGAGTCAGTTACTCAGCCAAAGCCGGAGATAGAGATTTGAGCCAGCCAGTTGCTAGACAGGCTTCCACTTGGACTTTGAGGTTGCGTGTCTGCTGCCGTCTTTTTATTATTTTATTATTACTTTGTTATACCCTGTACCTATTAAAAATTCGAGAGAAATGGGTATTACAAACTTGTGCTAATAATTTTAACAATCTGTCTGTTAATGCATAGAGTATAAAAATGCCTGATCAGCAATCGATCTGTCGCGGTTCTCAGAATCTATATACGCTAGAGATATTCCATTATTCATTTCCCTAAAATCGATGGATAGCTTTTAAATTTGAAGGAAATTGACTTGACCACTATATGTGCAACTAAAATATAGAACATTTAAAAACCTCAAGTTTTTTAAAGAGATCATATTTTTCAGCCTCAACTTCAATCATTGTACAGGGCATCTCCCGAGTCGAACTCTTGCGCCTTGAGCACTTTTCTTTATTATTTTGTTTCGCTTTTATTTCTCTAATATGCACACAATTTATTTGTATGTCGCATCGTGTCATTTCTTTTCTTTCATTTCGCACTGCCATTTCATTAATTTGTATGGCATTAATTGAGCTTATTATGACGACCAATAGTGCCAAGTACAGTACTAGGAGTAGTGTTTGCGGAGGGAGAGGGAGAGGGAGAGGAGCGTCCGTTCACCTGGTAAATATGCTTAAAGCATTTAAAGCATGTCCATCCAGATAGAAATTATTGACTCTTGCAGTTTTGGCTTCTTGTCGGCATCACTTGATGATTTTTCTGCTCTCAATGGAGCTCAGCTCGACGATCTAAGTGGCCAGCTGGCCTTCCTGGAAGACATTGCAATATATCCCTCCCCCTACACACCCCTTTCGCTTGGCTGCTTCTCGGCTCTTGAGATTGCAGCGTCAACAATTCAATCGGCGGTTGCCTTTGCCTCCACGATCTTGCGAGTATAGCTATTTAAGCAGCCACCCAGTTGGCTGTGCATCGGCGGCGGGCTATTCTGGATAAAGAGACGCGCTAATGGCTCAACTAACCAAGCAACTAACCAGCCAGCCAGTCAACCAAGCAAACTGATTGTGTGCCTCAAACAGCAGTCGTCGTCGTCCAGAGACGTGAGAACCTTTTGCGCGGGGCCAATGTGCAAGCAATTAACGAGCAGCGACAACAAAGTAAGCCTTGTCGAAGGTGAGGAAGGGTAAGAGAGAGGGGAGGTCTCAGTCTATCGTCTCTTACATATGCCCCTATCAGTCACTCGGTGTACTCTATAAATCGCGCATTGTATTTCATTGTGCGATAAAATAAATCTTGGCCGATCGCGAGGCAATGAGCAGAGAGTTTTAAAGCCTCTTAACAACGAAAAGTTGTTTCCATGAAGTTCCCACATTTTCCACGACGGCCACGAAACAACAACAATAAACTCGTTTCCATCAAACGCTGGCGGTGCAAGCAGAGAAGTCGAATAAAAATAAGCAGAAAAAAATACTTTCAATGGCCGCCCAACGTCGTCCACCATCCCGCTCGTCGTTCCCCCCACATCATCAATCGGGGCACAACTGCATTCGCATTCATGTGTAAAAATCATTTAATTTCCACTTTTTCCACTTTATTTTCCTTTTTGTGCTTCCCAGGCCTCTAACCAAAAAATTAGCATAATTGCAACAATGCGAAGCAGAGCAGAGCAGCGCTGCTAACCAACTCTGGCAACTGCAAGCGCTGTACTCTTGACCTGTCCCGTAGCTAGTTACCAACTCTCCAACTCCAGCTTAAAATGAAGCTGAACTGAAGATTTGTGTTGGGGGTGGCATTCACATATATATATTTATTTACATGTACATATATAAATATATATCTAGCTATTGCTACCAAACCGGTTTGCCACAATAAAGATTTAGAAAAATAAGTATTGTGTGTTTAATGCATTTTGATGACTTTTTTTCTCCTTTTTTATAGCGTGTGTTAAATTTTCCTCCTCTCTTTTTAGCTGCTTCACTTAAGTGATTCACATTTTGGCCAACTAAAAAAAGAAGAAAAAACTACAATATGTATTTGCTTAACAGTTGAAAATCCACTTGAACTCATTTAGGCCGGATTTGTTGTATACCAGCAGCCTTGAGCTGCAATTTGATGCACTCGCACATTGGGGGAGCCTTTCCCTTTGCCGTTTAAGTTGTTGTTGCTGTTTTGTTAATGTTGCTGCTTATATTGCTGTTGCTGTTGTTGTTGTTGTTCATAATACTTTGACTTTGGCCTTTTGTGGTTTACATTATCCAAACAAAACGCTTGGCACCCACAAAAACGCAGTTGATTGACAGAACTGGGACGCGTAGACAAACACACACACACACACACACACACACACACACACACACACACACACACACACACACACGCGCACACTCAGACAAATCCACACAGGCAGCATTTGAAATCTGCATGCGTGAAACTTAACGAAGCGGTAAAGTTCAAAGCGTTGAATTACATGACAAACGCTGAGCACAGTTTTAGGGGTGTGCGAGGGAGGACGGTAGAAGGTTGAGAGAGGAGTTTGGGTGATGGCTAGGCTGGAAAAAACCACACACGAATCAGCGACGGCCTTGAACGACGACCCTTTCAAGTTGGCAGCCGAATCCCGCACAAACCGATAAGGTTTACATCATGGGTTCAAAAACGAGTAAGCGGTACTGCTTCTTAGAACTCAGGCACCAAATGATGACCATTATAATGCACTGAGTTGCCACTTTGGCTGTGTGTCAGATTACAGAGTTAGCAGCAGCAGCACAGCCAAGACCTGTGACTATTGTGGGAAGGCTTTTTTCTTATCCAACGTACCCGCCTCGCCAATGTTCGATATCCCAAAATTATTTGTCTGCTCCGCACTTGGACTGCGTCACCTACGTCGATGACTCAGCGCACAGCAGTGATGACACACACACACACTCACCTGCTCATCATGTCGATGCTACTCCTCCTCGTACTTTTAATGGACTTGCATTGAAGGTCGGACCCCAAAAGATCTGGCCAAATATAAGAAGCGAATCTCAGTCGTGGTAGCTGCCAGCAGCTGTCAATGGCCAATAAATTCGATTTGCGGCTCTTGTCTGGAATGGTGGCATGTGCGGCAAGTTATGGACTTGTGGCATGTGCAAGGGGCATGGAGCTTGGAAGCATGGGAGCGTAGGGCATGTGTGCTCTGTCTACCGCCGTTGCCAGTCGCCATAAAGCTTGAGGAATGCGTCTTATCACTTGCCAGACAATCTCAGTAGTTGCAACAACAATAACAACAACTGGCTGGCAGTTCAAGGATAACAACAGCAGCAGCAGCAGCTGTAGGTTTAAGTCGTGCCAGATGCATGCCAATTGCCTGGTAATTTATCATAATTAAAGCCGCTTTACAAATGCACCAAATGTAATAAGGCACCACTTGAGTTATCCGGTAGGTCGGAAGGAAGGAAAGCAGACAGACACACAACGAGAAAGGGTTGAGAAAACTCGACTTAACTAACGAGCTTGACACAATTTCAACAAAGTATCATCCTCGCCATTATGTGTGTGGGTGTGGGAGGCGAGCGGAGTGGAACAGAGCTTTATAGATTCAACAACAGGATAACACGCTGTGGGCATATAATCTGCTCTCTGCAGTGCAACAGAAAAATATACTCACAAGGTAGTTGCCCTAATGAATTGGTTGGCTGCATCTAGTGAATTTCCCTCGTGTTGTACATAAATAATGGAATGTGCGCTAAAAAAATAATATAATATGTTGAGTTATTATATACGAATAGCATTCTGATTTAGGGACGATCAGAGATTTCTTCTTAACGTCATTAAAAAAGCAAATACCAATTATTTGTCTTATTCGTCTTTTTACTTTGATAACGAGTGAAATACGTTTGGTCTCTACAGATAAGTTATTTATTTGTTTTTGAAACTAATGATATGAGGATACAGCTATTAGTCACTGTACAGCTAGCTTTCTGGGTACGCATAATGGAAATGATGTCAAGTGTTGCCCAAAGGCGCAAAGAATTTATGCAGCGCCATCATCCTAAGAAGACAAGTGGTTAACAAGGCGGTCGAATTTTGCTGTGCTATTCAAAGTGCACAGTGGATTGGGTTTGGATGTCGTTGACACATGTGGTTCGTTGGTGGCGTCGACAACCCCTTCAAGTGCCTTGATATCTTGACATGCTCTTTATATTGAAAAAGAGACAACCAAAAGCTCTTGTTACTATTGCCTTAAATGGGATTTTGCATTCAGCATTTGCAAGTAAACCTCATTTGATTCAAAGCAAACACAGCTAAATCCTTGGCACAAGCAGCGCATATGTAATTATTTTGACATGTTCGCCTTTAAGCGAGCAGAGCACAACGTTAAAGCAGACAAAACACAAAATTATTAAATTAATTAAATACATTAAGCGAATGTTGTTGCTGGTGCTGCGTTAAGCACTGACCAAATTTGTTCACAAATTAAAAACAAAGCGAGCGGGACGCCCATGCGTTTTGAGCGCGTTTTGTGTGCGGGCTTGTCACTTTTTTTTGTTTTGCGTTTGTTTTTTAGCTTACCAAAAAAGGTAGCAATCGTCAAAAGTTTTTTGTTTTTGCGTGTTTGCTAAGACGCATTAAGCATTGGCACATTTAACGGAAGTTAAATGATGTCAACTTGTAAAATGGGGAAAGCTGTTTAATGACAATCTAGAAAAAGGCTACGAATATGGATAATATTTAAATACAGACTTAACATTAACAACAGCAATCACATAACAAATATATTAGAATCCATAGCCTATGACTATGATACTATTGTTATATGCAATACATTATAATGAAAAAATATTCTTATTATAAAAGTGGCAGATTCGATTCTTAAATGAAGATTTACATTTGAGCAAAATAGTCGTTTGAGAAGAGATGTGAAAAGCATAATTTCTTATAAAGTTGCTTTATTCTATTCAGATTCAATTGAAAATTCAAGAAGTTAGGTCAGTTCAAATTATTGCTGCCATATTGTTTTTTGTTGTACATAAAACTTTGTATAAGCGGAGGCATTGACACTGCCACTAAGCGTAATGTTGCTATTGCTAATGCCATTGCTGGTGTCAGTAGTTCTTTTGTCCCTTCTCGCAAAGCGACGCGGTCTAGCCAATTTAATTGTCACATTGGTGATGTCCATGTCTAGTTAGTCACCTTAAGGGCAACAATTTGCCTGCCTGACAGCCAACAGTTGATTTTACTCGGCACAACACTCCACATGTGTAGTGCACACACGGACGCCACACAACGGTCTTGGTGCGACTTGCTGACACTCTTTGGTTCAATGCACTCGGTTGCACTAAAAGCAGCAACAACAACAAGCAGCCAAGCACTTAAGCCGCACTTTGTCGTCACATCCACATCCTTGTCATCGTCATCATTGTCTGTCAAAGGCAAAAAGATTCTTCAGCTGCTTGCCGCCTGTTGTAGTTAGAGTGGTGCCGAGCTTGCAAAATTTTATTTTTTGCGCTAAAAAGGTGGAATGGATATAGGGAAGGCGCTGAGATTAGGGTATCTCTGTACGTGTCTTTGTGTTTGTAGCGTGTGTGTGCCCATCTATGAGTGCACTTTGCAAATAGCAAATGCATTTTTCACCCACCTGGATAACAATCGTAAGCCAAACCAATGGTCCATCTCTCTCTCTCTCTCTCTATCTCTCTCTCTCTCTCTCTCTCTCTCTCTCTCTCGCTGCCTCTCTTTCATTCCCTGTGTCTGTCTCACCTTCACTTCGCGTCAACCTTGTCTATCATCTGTGAGATGTCATATGTGTGTGCTACCGCTTTTGGGCAACTAGAGCTGCAACTTGCTAACCTTTCGGCAACTTAATTGGCAGCAGCAACTGTTGTTAGTGAAACACCCGCCTAGCAATTTGCACCTTGTTAACAAACGCAATTTGGTATTTTTTGTTTTCTCATTTGCCATACAAATTTGCGTAGTATTGCTGTTGTGGTTGCTGTTCTGATTGTTGGGTGGGCGGCATCAGCATAGTTCAGCAATCAAATCTTTGCATAATGCAATTAAATATTTATGCGTGAAATTTGCACTTGCTAAATATGAAAATAGTGTTGAGATTGTTTGTGGCTAAGGAAAAAAAACCCAATACTGACCCGCACAAGAATGCGTAAGCATGCCAAATGCGATTTGGTGGTCTCAATTATTGGTTGAAAGAACACTACGAAATTAAAAATAAAATGGCCTTACAACATCCACAGACTAATCGCACAGACTTCAAAGCTGATGGCGCTCGGTGAGGATCGCAGCTGGTGAAGGGAGGAGGAGAGTGTTTATTCAATTGAGAAAGTAAACAAAATTCGGTTATTGAAGTGTAAATGACGATGAAGATGCAGCCAGTGCACCACTTGAAAATTGAGCAAAAAAGACGAAACGAGTGAATATCGGATCGAGACGAGATATACAAGAGATATAGATATAGTTTGTTTATTTCTGTTAGCCGCAACAAAATACCAAACTTAACTTATCAAATACGTTTACTTATTATCCTTTTTTAAATTTAACAACTTAAGCATTAAGCGTTTATTCAATGTATTAACTCTATTAACTATCATGCCTCTGGATCCTTCAATCGGAAGTTATAAGTTTTTGCAATTCATTAATTAAATTAAAAGTAATTTATAATTGATTGACTATCGCATATCATATCTCTCTAACTCTGTCTCTTTTAATCTCCATCTCTTTTTCTGTCTCTCTTAATGTCTCTCTCTCTATCTCCTTGTCGCCCGAAACCGTATAATTTAATTTCCATTACTTCGTGTCTGTCGTTAAAATTCTTTGATCTGCTTTAAAAAACAGCAATAAGTATTCGTTGCTATTTAAAAAAATCTGTCAAATAACTGCTTGCCCCTTCACCCCCTCCCTGTGCCTCCGCTGAATGTGGCAGTGATTCGACTGGACATCCAAACAAACAACGAAAATTTAGCAATAACTTTGCTGCTCCATTCGATGCCTAGCGGCAAGGCGAATGTAAATATTGAAGTATCTTGCGCAAATCTTTTCATTTCCCAATACCACCCACCCCCGCGCTGAGGCTCTGCTAGAGTCCCTTACCCCATACACCTCCACCTATCCATATCCCCAAAACGACACAGACACGTGCAAGAGCTGCGCGATTCGTGCGCATTTTTAAACGCCACCTTATTTGGTTGATTCAGTTTGGCGAATTGACATTTGTGCGTCACTAAGATTGAACCAAACAATGCCTTGTATGTATGTACAATAAGACAGATAGATGGCTGGTGGTTTGCGAATCTGAATCTCGTTTGGATCGATCGCAGTCGCTGCCACTCCACTCTATAGTGAAATTCACACTCGACCAAAGCGACAAGAGCACAGTGGACACAGTTCAATGGTTCGAAATGAAATGCGTTAAATCTTTAAACATATTTTGATATAGTATATAGGACAGCTTTTATATATATAATAATTTTTTCAATCTGAAATTTAAGGTAAAAACATTTGAAACACATATGTATAAATTTATACATACAATTTTTAGAAGCTTTATTGAGCATTGAATTTTTCGGCTAGTATTTTTTTATTATATATATATATACTTTTTTTTTTTGAGTGCAAAGATTGTCTCGCTGTATCGATTTAATGAACCACTAAAAAAGGGCAACACGCGTAGGAGTGGCCGGCGAAAGAGCACAACAACAGCAACGGACGGTGACCAACCATGAACTCACACATACACACTGAGAGATCAATGCATGTAGAGTAAGCCCGTTAGCCAGAAAGCTCGCCCTGTGACAAGGCTTCTGGGCTGACCTTTAAAAGTTCACTAACCAGCTACTGCTGCTTAGAATTGATGCACGCCCACACCCTCACCATCGCATCCTCTGGCTACATATTCAGTTAACTGCCTTAGCTGCGTCATCAACAGTAACAAAAGTCGTGCCAACTGCCTTACGCAACAGCGACTAACAACACTAAACGTTGTGACCGATCAGCAACAGCAACAACAAAACAAACGAACAACAGCACTGAAGACCTTGCCTTAGTTGCAGAACTGCAAAAAATGTTATAATTAAATTAATAACAAGCAGCATCAGCAACAGAACTGTGAGTGCACCTGCACCCTGTACGGAATGCTGACAGCGCTTGGCAACATGTCGCACTTGCAACCTGTACGAAATGCTGACATGGCTTGGCAACATGCTGCCAAGGTCAGACGCAAATGTTGCTGGCGCTAATTGAATAGTCCTGAATACGGTTGCAGCATGATCCAGCCTGCAATTTGCTAGATAGCCTGTTTTGTATGGTATGTATGGTCTGCGTCTTCATTGCGTGACAAGTACGAAATATTTAAGTTTAATGGCCATAAGCCAGGCAGCCGCCAGTTTTCCTCAAGCGACGCGACACATTTGACAATTTGTAAATGTTGCTGCAAAAGCTACTGCTTGCGCACTGCAAATTTTAACTAACTGCAAGGCGTCGCATCGGCCGTCGGCTGTCATCGATGTGTTGGGGGTGGCGGAGAGGCACGCAACAATTAGAAACCAGTCCGTGTGAAGGCGACGACAGCCTGACTCTTGCATATATCGTGCATTGTGGCATACCCTAAAACTAGCTAGACATAGCACACATTCGCTTTGCTTTTGTATAGCGTTTGAAATTCTGTTTATGAAAACCAATATGACTTTAATTTATTTTCAATGGATTTTCTATATTGAAAATATAATCTTCCTGCGACTAGTTTCCTTTTCTGCTGCTCAATTTGGATTTCAATAAAATTACAGCTGAAAGTAATTGATAATTGGAAAAATACATAACCTACTGTCTTGCTCTGAACAAACTAATAGTCGATAATATATAATAATAATAATAATAATTTGTTTAAGAATGAACAAATATTTTATCGAATCGGATAATAATTTGCAATTTTCGAAAAGTATAATTTATCTGTAAATTTTTTGGATGACAGGGTATGCAAATGGTGTTGTGTTTGAGCACTAGGCTCCTCTTCGTTTCTCAATCTAGTTAGAAGAGATGTCGTCTGGAGACTAGCGTAATGCGTCTTCAGCTTGTTGTGGCGCTGTCTGTCGCAGCTCCTGAGCTGCAGTTGGATCTGGGGTCTGCATCTGGCCAACTACTTACTGACTTATTTGGTATGCTAGATTTGTCGCTTTTGTTGTGCTTGTTGTTGTGCCAATGTTGTTGTTGTTGTTGCTGTTGTTTGTGGTTGCCGGAAGCGCAATTGCTTCGTTATGGCACGTACTTTGTCAAAGGCGTTTCGACGAAGCGACTTTGACGTCCGAAACAGTCCCGCTTCGCCCTACCATGCCCCGCCTTTAAAACCCGTCCCGTTGCATCGCCAGACGCGAGAGTCTTATTATGTCTTACCATTCCGTTCTTCGATAAGTCGTTGAGTCACGTTGGATGTGTCTCGTAGCTGTTGATGTCGCTGGCCGACAATTGGGCAATCTTTATGAATGAAACTAAAGACGCATGTGGGCCGCCCAGTTGCCAATTTTGCCAATCGCAGCTGGTCCGGCTTGCTAGCCAAAATTAATCCGTTGGCATTTTACATGTGATTGATTTTTTCTCATTCTTTTCTATTGCAGAGGCAAATTTGCGGCTGTTCGCCGGGCAATACACAAGAATACCGGTTTGCATTTCGCTGCCAAATTCCTGAAGCGACGCCGACGCGCACAAAGCAGCGACAAGGAGATCAAACACGAGATTGCCGTCCTAATGCTATGCGAGGGCGAGGACAACATTGTCAATCTAAATGCTGTGCACGAGTCACGCTCCGATACGGCGCTGCTGCTGGAGCTGTAAGTATAGATTTATAGATTGTATATCTTCTATCAGAAGTATGATAAGTGGGTTACATCATGATCATACATTATATTACATCGGATGATCTAGAATCATCTTTGATGAAGGTAGTCCAGAGTTTGGCAATGGATTCTATAAAAGTTAGTAGTCAGCAAGGTGAATACTTTTTAAACAGTGGTTTCATCTTCTTTCTGTTTGATCGGCCTTAAACGTATTTTTAAAGATTAACTATTCAAAAATTAATTTTTGAGGCTTAGATCACATTCCGTCCACCAAAAAATGGAATGCACTGTTATAATTTTCATTACATTTTTGGAAAAACAAAACTATTGAAATGGAATAAGTATATGAAATCGCCTGATAGATAATGCTTTGTCATTTTTGGAAATCAAAGTTGAAAGGGTCCAGTTTAATTTTACGTTTCTTGTTTGCTAGGGCCACTGGCGGTGAGCTGCAAACGATACTGGACAACGAGGAGTGCCTCAGCGAGGCGCAGGCGCGCCATTGCATGCGGGAAGTGCTCAAGGCTCTTAAATTCTTGCACGATCGTTCTATTGCCCATTTGGATCTAAAGCCTCAAAACATTTTGCTATCTGGCGAACGCATTGAGGGTAAGTTTGAACAGTGCATAAGCATAAGTTACAATAAATTCCACGACTCTCTTCTTTATTGCAGATGGCCTCAAGCTGTGTGACTTTGGCATCTCGCGTGTCGTTTGTGAGGGAATCAATGTGCGCGAAATGGCCGGCACTCCGGACTATGTGGCACCGGAGGTGCTGCAATATGAACCACTGTCCCTGCTTACGGACATTTGGTCGGTAGGCGTGCTGGCCTATGTGCTGCTCTCGGGTTTCTCACCCTTTGGCGGCGATACGAAACAGGAGACCTTCCTCAATATATCACAGTGCGCTCTCACCTTTCCCGACAATCTCTTTGGAGGCGTCTCTCAGGCGGCAATTGATTTCATACGTCGCGCATTGCGAATTAAGCCAAAGTAAGTCTCAAGCCGAAATAGCTCTCACTCTAACTACAACATCTCTCTTTCTCTCTGTCTGGGCTTTAGCGATCGCATGAATGCCGCCGGCTGTCTGGAGCATGTCTGGCTGAAGGATGAGTGCGCCTTGGATAGACAAATTTATTTGCAGGCCCAGCATGATGCTGACTTTGTGCATGATGATGACGATGAAGACGATGATGAGGATGTGCATGTGGATGACGGGGATGAGGAGGTGCAGGAAGATGTACAGAATATTTCACAGCAGCAGAAACAACATAAAAGCACATCAACCGCATCAATAACAACAGCAACAGCAACAACAACAACAACAACTCCACCCAACAAATCCACGCACAATGGTCATCGAGCACACTCTAGCTCCAAAATACCAATTGCGACTAGCCACTGCAAGCAAGGTCCGAGCACAGAGACAACAACAGCCATACATACACTGCCCCAAACGCTGAGCATGTCGCTGGCAACGACGACGTCCCCGAAGCCCACACAGATTGTGACGCCGACGCGACGTGCCTCTGATTCGGATAAGGAGAACACATATACGGCGACATTTGTGAAGAAGCCCGTGGCCAGCACGGCAACCATACAAATTGGCAGTAATGGTCTCGAGGATGCAACGGTTATTGCCACATTGACACTATTTCCGGATGCGCCCACCACGCCCAAAGTCATACGCAAGACTCCCGCAGCAGAGTCGAGTTCGGCTACATCGGTGAAAGCGCTCGTCAAGAAGTTCCAGCTGGAAGAGCTCGAGGCGCACAGTTCACCTAATGGATCGAACTCTAACATAGCGCACGCATCAGCCAATACGCAGCAATTGCAGCTGCAGCAGCAGCAGCAGCAGCAGCGCAAAGCAACAACCGGCAGCAACAGCAGTGGCAGCAACATGCGTCGCAGCATCAGCGGCACTTGCAGCAACAGCAGCAGCAGCGGTAGCTGCAACGGTGGACGTCGCGCCTCAGAACCGGTAACCGCTGTGCACAAGAAGCAGAACACCGCCAACATCAGCTCAAACTCCATTTCCAGCAACAGCAACAACAACAGCAACAGCTCTGGATCGAGCACCAATGCAGCCGCTGGCAGCAGCAACTGCAGCAGTAGCGGGAGCAGCACAGCACTTCTGCTAAATGGCCGCTTGCCGGCATCGGCGCATCATTTGCATCATCATCATATGCACCATCATCACCACCATCATCATCATCATGTCGTGAAGAATACGACTGCTGCTGCCACCAACAACTTGAGCTTGGACCAGGGCATCATCTGTTAGCTAAGGGCCAATCGTGTGCGCCGCAATGCCAAAAGTTTCTTTCACCGCTTCCTTTGCTGCATGTAACAGTGCCTAAACGTGTAGGCGTGGTCAGCGCCCTAGCTGGTCTACTAGGGCAACTAGTGGCTGCAACTGCAGCAGCTGCTTAGGGCTGCAATGCCAACGCCTGCACATATCGGGGAAGCTTTGTTTGATTTTGAGTTTCTTAGTTAATGTTATTAGCAACTAGTTGATATAAACACCACTGTACCACACACTCTACCACTAAACCAGCCGATTACCCCAAGTAACGTGTATAAACTGCTTAAGATTATCTACATACAAACATACAAACACATACGCATATGTGAGTGCTTACATATATATGATGCATAGATATCGAGTATTTTGAAATAGTTGCCGTTATAATTGGATAGCGGTGAACTGTTAAATTAATGATGATTCAGGTGTGGGCGAAACAGCTAGAAGAATGAACGAATGAGATGGAGATAGAGATAGAGACAGAGAGAAAGAGTGAGAGAGACAGAGAGAGAGAGAGAGAGAGAGTGTGTGTGTGTGTGTGTGTGTGTATTTGTTTATAAAAAGAAAGAGCGTATGTATAGTTAGCAACATGATGCAAGGGCAAAGATTGCAACCTATTGCTCAAGTTGCAAGTAATTAAACAAAACAAAACAAAAGGATGAAGACTTGAGACATATCAGTCGTTGTGTCTGTGTATGTGTGTGTGTGTAAATTTGTTTATCGAAATCGATAGGAAAAATTGTTCGTGTCTCAACGAATTCAAATATGTCAATTCTACACAGCAAATATAAAAAGTTTGCATAGCATAAATAAAATTAAACGAATTATACAACTTAATAATACACATATACAAAACAAATTAAAAAAAGGTATCAAGGCAAAGGGAATTAATCAATTTTTATAGAATTTTGATTGCATTGAAAATTGGATCTAAATGTCTTGATTTTTTTTCAGTAGAAATCATATTTACATAATGTTGAGCGCCATTTGGTAATTGTTTGTTACATATTTCAAGACATATGCACCTATAACATAATACATACATACACTTATAACCAAAAGAGTATGTAGTCGCAGTTGTTCACATTGGTAGTGCAAAAAAATAATTAAAATAAATATGAGAATTTATTGTTCAAGAGTTACGCATATATACATACATACATATAGAGAATGTTATCAGAAATGAAAAAACGAAAAAAATAAGGAAATTAATTAAATTAATTAAATTGTTAATATTGTGTGTGTTTATTACATAAATATATATATATACAAAATATTTTCAGTTTTGGCCCATGTGAACCATTTACTCTTCTTTATTGTTTTACCATCTACATTCCTCCCTCCCTCACTCTCCCCTCTCTCGTGCTCTTTCATTTTTCCCTGCCATCCTCCCAGTCCTCCCAATCGGAATATACTTACCTTATTTTTAATAGTAAACCTTGAAGCCAATCGGTTAATGTACATAAATATTTCAGCGCTCGGACCCTAGGCAGTAACATGGCGCGGTTAATCATTTTTTAAATTCTTTTTGCGTAGAATAATAACTTATCCATCAATTGGAGCAAATGTAGAGAATGCATTGTATTTATTAGGCAACGTTTTTTTTGTATGGTCGAGAATGGTCAGTTAATTGTTACAGAGTATAATTAATTTATAATGATTATGAGTAATTGCGCGCGCTTTTACCACTGAATAATTGCGTGAACATAATTCTCTTATTTAATAACCTTAACCACATAATTTTTTTTTCTTCGCTTACTGTATCTTAGTAGCTAAATGCAAGAGCGCAGCAACAATTATAAGAAAAAAACAAAAATGTGAAATAATTTTAATTTACTTTTTGTGTTAGGAGAAAAGAAAATGTTGAAGATAAAGAAACAAAGAAGAAAATTCTATATTATATTATAAAGTATTGTAATTATTTTATAGATAACTAATTTTAAATATATTCAATAAAATTTAAAAAAAAAAATATGTATAACAATTGTTTTAATGCATCGAATCAAAACTTTATTTGGAATACAATTGTCTGAGGCGATTATTCCAGCATGTACGGCTGTATCTGATAGTCTGAGTATACGCCGGTAAATTTAATGACCCAGCCGATACCATCATAGTTGACCGATTTGTGGAATTCCACATAAAGTTGGCTGCGCTGACTCAAGTAGATGCGAGGCTTATCCTCGCCGCAGAAGCGGCGTCTTTCTTCCAACGTCCCATCATCGCGCTTCTCCTGAATCAGCAGGTAATCCGTGTGGCAGGTGGCCTTAGAGCCCAGATTGAAAACTGCAAAAATATATTTGTGTAAATAAATATGCACATATGAATATGAATCGATTTGTTAAACTCACATTCAATGTTGAGCAGAACATGGGTGTTGCTTGGTACACGGACGCTCCAGCGGCAAACGGAGTTATTGCGCACGTTCTGCGGATAGAAAGGATTTGAGAAAATACCCTCAGTGTTGTACAGCTGCCCACCGCAGCCGGGCCCATTCTCGATGGGCGTGGCAATGTATGTCATGTCAAAGTTGTTTAAAATGCTGCCAGTCTTAAAGTGCAACCGCAGCTGATTGGTTGTGGTGAAGATGCTCTTGCCCGCGGTCAAATAGGCGCATGTACGTTGCAGCGATTTATTGTTGGCCATATCAAAGACCTCCACGTACTCCTCATCACAATCGGATGAGCCAAAGATCACGTCGGCATAGTAGATGCTAAGCGTGTGGTTTACTGGCGCCACAATCGTCGCATCGCAATCTATTGTTTCAGATATCTTGATGCGACCCTGGTAGCCACCGTAGCTATACTGGCAGCTCAAATCTGGCACCACGCGGATATGGAAGCCGGTCCTTGTCACGGCTTCATTAGTGCGGAACTTGATATACACGTTTTTCGAGTTGGGATAGTAATCATCTGGCAAGCCGTTGCCACAATAAACGTGCTCCGTAGCATAGTCGAGGAAGGAGTGAGAGTTCTTTTGCCCGTTGAAGATCACCGCGCTGCCATAACCGTGCTCCACCACCTGCGCATCCTGTATACAAAATAAACCAAGTACAGAATCAGCAGACCAAATTCATATTAAAAATGAAGTCATACAGCTGACGGAAACGAGTCGCCTTTGGTTGAATACGCATAGTTCTTACCACACTGTTGTAGATTTTAATATAGTCCGAATCACAGCTGTCTGTCGCATTGGGCGCCTCGAGATCGAGACTAACGAACTTCAGATGTATTGATATTTCACTGACGATCTTCCAGAGGCATAAGACGTTGTTGTCATACTTTCCCTGATCGTTGATGGGAGAGTGTATCTCGTAAGGCTGTTTGCCGTCTAATTTGATGAGGGGATTGCCGCACTGGAGCGGCCGGGCCGTGGCAACTAGCTCGAAACCAGTGTCACTAATCTGATTATCACTGACAAAGCGCATAAAGAGGGTTTTTTGCGATGAGCTTAGATTGGGCGGCAGATCCTGGCCGCAGAAGCGACCAATCTCATCGGCAAAGGGTCCAGCGCCGTCACGCAACTCCAAAAAGTCAGCCTTGCAGCCGATGGATGCCTCTACGTGGAAACTACGGAACTCGACACTTATCTGAAAGCCATTTCCCGCATGGAACACAAAACTGCAATCGAGATTGTTCTCATATGTGCCAATAAACTTATTGAACGTATAACTGGAATTGTGCTCGCCCAGAAATATGCGCCTATCACAGTTGGGCATGACGCGCACCAGCGCCCGGAATCCCCTCGAAGGATCCCGTTCATCCGAGTAGCTGTGGATTAGCGCTCGATTGCCAGATATATGCAATGTGGGCAAATCATCTGTCACGTGTCCACAGTAGCGCACCATACGTCTCTTCTCATCAGGCACCGGACTGTCGAAGACCTCGACACCATCGTAGCTACACAGGAAATTACCAGCCTCAAAGTCCAGCAGCTCGAACTTGATAGTGAACTTATGTCCCTCTGGCGCCGTGAGATTCCAATAACAGTCACTATTTGGCGGCATCTGATTATCCTGATGCTGACGCGGCGACTCTACAGGTTGTGAGGTGCTAATGACGCCACCGCACAAACTGGTGCTGTACTCTAGCTGGAAGCCACGGCCAAAAAATGTGTTATCTGAGCGTAACAGGAGGCTGATGGAGCGCTGGGCGCGATAGGCATGTCGCTGTTTAACGCCACAGATCACCGACTCCTGCACCGAATCTCCATTGTCCCTGGTGGTGACTGTGACATTGTCGTACATGCAACTATTGAGTGGCGAAGGCTCCAGATTGAATTCCAGGAAGCTGACCAGTACGCCCGGCGCTCGTTCATCCAGCGGACTAAATGTGTAATTGCAATAGATATTCTTGCCATAGCCCTTCGGATAGCCCGGACTGCTTAGCAGCTGTGGTTCAGAAGTGGCGTACAGTAGGCCGCCACAGTTGCGATCAAAGCGAGCGGTGAAA
Source organism: Drosophila planitibia (assembly GCA_035043785.1). Lineage (NCBI taxonomy): Eukaryota > Metazoa > Arthropoda > Insecta > Diptera > Drosophilidae > Drosophila > Drosophila planitibia. The sequence goes on along the minus strand of JAWNMS010000042.1, from coordinate 56,314 downwards.
CCATCGCCAGTGATGTCGCCATTAGAGCGAAAGATGAGACGCATCTCCGCGCTGGTCGAGTTAATGTTATCCGGCGGACTGCGTCCGCAAATCGTCTGCAAATCGGACCAGCGGTCATCGGTGCTGTTGCGCTGCTGCACACGCAGATAATCCTTGTCGCAGGCAGGGCTGTTTTCAATGTAGAACCGATTGAGGAATGTGAGCCCGATGTGAAAACCCGGCTCCGCCTCAATCTCCCAAATGCACTCCACATTGTTTTTGTACTGCTCCCTTAAGTCAATTAGACGATACGGATATGTTAATCGGCCTCCGCAACCGCTGCCGTATTTAACAGTTACATTGAAAGTGGCATTTTGCTGGGAGTTTGTTGTGGATGCCGCATGATACTCGAGGAATAGACCACGCTCCACAACCAGATTAATGACCGTTGCCTGGTTGCAATAGGGACCCAGAAGCGGTGAGTTCTGATTCGGACCGCTGTACAGCTTCAAGTAATGAAGCTTACAGTCACCATCGAGATTCACCGCCACCGATACCTCCAATTGTATATCCTGTGGCGATAGAGGATCCTCGGCATCCGAATCGGGCCCAACAGCCCATGCACAATCCACTGTCACCCTCGCTGGCAAGTTACGTGGCTGTGTAATGGTGAGATTATCACCTGGTTCCAGTGGCACGATGCCACCACAATGCTGCACGCTGTAGCTCAGCTCCAGCAGATTCATTCCGTTCTTTCGATCACCCGCCACGATCATCTCGACGGGGAAGGGCAGACGTACCGTGCGGTTCGTTTCAACTGAAGATGCAGCTGCTGGCTCCACATCGCAAAGGAGCATCGGGAGCAAAGGCTCAGTCTCGTCAACCAGCAGAAGTTTGAGGGGCGCCAGAGCACGGCATATGTGAATGTTGCTCATGAGGGTGCTGCTGGTATTGTAGCGTCGCACCTGCAACATTATCGTACTATTCCGAGGAGGACGCAGCTTATAGCTGCAGTGCACCATACTGGTATTGGAACGTTCAAAGAGCATCGAAGCTCTCACATCCATGCACTCGCTCTCGCCGTATGCGCTGAAGCGCAGCTTGAAGCCGCGATGCGATGGCATCAGAAAGACATCAATGGCCATTGTGTTGTCCGTGGAGATGACTTCAGCGGGTGGATCATTCCCATATCGACCAATCACCGAGTACAGCTTGTGATCATTGGTGAATACGATGCGTCCGCGGAATCTGGAAGGCGTACGATAGGCTAAGTTTCCGCCAACATCGAAGTCGAGTATTTCGACTTTGACGCGCCGACCCTTGGCCACCTGGAGGCGCCAGATACAGTGCAGCGGTTTTGTCACTTCCTTCGGATAGTTGGGTGTCTGCAGTCTACCCTGCTCCCCAGAGATCGTCTGTCCACAGCCTGAACCGCGTGCCGTATATTTCAACTGGAAGGACTCCTCAGAGCCCAAGTGGCCCGTGGGCATTCGGAGCCGCACCACAATCTTGTTTGTCTCGACTTGTAGATATCTATTCTCGGTACCACACAATTGGAGGCGATCGCTGATACGCTCTTCATTCTCATTGCCAAACGGTTCCATCTCCTCCAACTGAAGATGGGTGCGTCCCGAGCAGTTATTATTCTCTGGCATCGGCAAATGCATCCCGACGAATGTCAGATCGATGGTGCTGCCTCGTTCCGCCTCAATTGTGTAGACGCACTCCTTCACCTTTGACGTTAGCAAATGCATGTCCAGCTGATTCGGAATGGGCGAACGAATGACACCATTGGCGCTATAATAACTGCCGCCGCAGTCGGCTAATTTGATGCGCGCCTGAAAGCCCGGGTGCGATTCGAGGACGCCCGTATAGAACTTGATGCGCAGCTCACTGCCCGACGAGAACGCAGTGTCCGGCTTGCGTGCACCACAGAAGCGTCCAAGTTGCGGACTCAGCTCCGTGCTGCCGTCGTTTATCTGTACAAATTCCCGATCGCAGCCATCATCGCCTTCGTCGTCAGGTTGGTTGCTCGGCTCCCTACGACTCGGCGTAAGATCAAAGCTTATAAATTCCACAGTAATGCGATGCTGGGGCGGTGCACTTATCCGCCAAACGCACTCCGAGTGCGGATTGGGCAGATTGGGAAAGTTAGGTGAGCTGATCAGCCGTGTTGTGTTATTGTTCGATCCGTCATCGAGCAAAATGTGACCGGAGCAGGCGTCACTAATCTCCTCGTAGTGGAAGGAGGCACGGAAACGGGATAATGAGCTTCTCTGAAATTTGATGTACGCCCGATTCGAACTGGTCTCCAGCACATCAGTGATGTTGTTCTCACAGTACTTGCCATGCTGTAGGAATGGCGAATCCTCCGCATAACCATTGCGCACCACAAAGAAATTACGGCACTGCGTCAAATCATTGCCCTGACCAGAAGCGCTCAGCTGTGACTCTGGGAACGTAATGCGTATCCGTTTGCCCTGCCGCACACGGATCGTCCAAACACACTCTGCATTGTTGGACACCAGCTGAGTGATGTTGACTAGGCCACGTGAAGCGGTCAGCTCGGAGCCACAAATGGTGCGCACCATACTAGAGAATCCCGTCTTGTTCACGCTGACATCTGTGATGAACTCTAGTCGCAGATATGGCTTGCCATGGTACAAATCCGACGTCACATTCGCCTGAGCGCAGATTTTCGCCAACTCCGTCCAGTGTTGCATGTCACTGCTGCTGGAAATGACCACATAGTCGGCATAGCAGGCATCTGTAAACAGCTCCAGGTCAACGGTGATAAGGCGCAGAGCCGCATGCATTGCGGGACTGGCAGGCACCAAAATCCAGCTGCAGTGCAATTTCGGGGCATAACCCTCCGGATAGCCAGGAGAACTAAAATTGATCAAGCTGGAATTTAACGTCATCAACTCTTGTCCGCATTGGCGCGTCTGCAGCTCGGCGCTGCGATTGGAGGCCAACGCCTCCTTTGATAGCCGCTCCCAGTTCAGTTGAAAGGGTCCACGAGTCGCAGTAATATACAGGATATTTGTGTTAGACACCAGCGGTTTGTAGGGCTGCGGCTCCAGTTGGCCGCCAATGTCCGTATAGCCGTCGTAGAAGCGCACATGCGGATGGTTTACATCCAGCAAATAAACCACATTCACCAGCACCACATAGTCCGTGTCGACGGTAATGCGCCAACTATACGGTTCGTCGCTCTCAAAGGTGCTTGGATAATGTGGTGACTCGATCCTACCCCCGTGCCATTCAGTTCGTTGTGGTGCTCTGCAATTGAATATATATAACAAATATATTAATTTTCAGTTTTAAATTACAATCTGTACAGTTTTGCCAAGGGAACAAAATTTCGGAGTCGTGAAATAGATATTTGTAGGAAATGGGAATGTAGGAATGTCAATGTGTTCAGTAAATTTGATTCTGAAACGGCCAAGATGGAGCCTTCCATGGATTGATAGGGATTGAAAATGAATATATAGCGAATAAAATTAAATAGTAACCGTAGTTGTAGCTGGCCAGGAAGCCCACGCCGACATCATCGTTGCTGCTCTTGAACTTGATCCATATGCTTCCCTTGGAGCTAATGGCCGCCGGCACTTCATTTCCGCAATAGACGCCAATGAGTGAACCACGTTGAGATTGCTCGCGCAGCTCTAGATAGTCATTGTTGCATCCGTCGGATTGCTCCAGATCTAGCGATTCAACGGTGAGCGCCAACGAGTTCCCGGCGCTCGCTTCGAGCACCCATTCGCATTCGATGTTGACTGGATAGCTGTCGGGATAGTTGGGGGAGGAGAAGCGACCCGACACTGCGTTGTATGTGTTGCCGCACGCCGTGTCCATGGTCATGTAGTGACCCTCGAATTCGGAAACCAGCAACATTGGCATACTAATTGTCAGCGCCAGACCACGTGAAATTACTGCAGGTGGATGGGTACGACAGAATTGCTGGCGCGGAGTACCGGTCGCCGTGACACCCTCATATATCTTGATGCCGTTCGTCATGCAATCAGTTTCACTCGAATATCTTGATGAGGGTTCCGCATGCAGTACGATATGGGTGGGTGTGAAAATTATGTGCTTGCTGGGATCGGTGGCTTGCAAAACCCAGACGCAGGTCTCGTTGCGAGCCACCTGGTTACTCAAGCTCAAATTTTCAAAATCTGTCTCATCGATGAACACAGTCTGACCGCAAGACTCGCGGTATTGCAGCCGAAAGCCGCGATGCTGAACCGAATTATCAGTAACGAAGCGCAAGATTGCTCGATTAGTGACGGATTTCGTGATTGTCAGTTCCTGATCATTCCCGTTGCATAGCTTGAAGATCTGGTGACCCTCATTGTCGTTCAGGCTATCACTGGCGCTCATATCATATGCAGCCACATAGTCCCAGGAGCAACGAAAGCTCGACTCAATCTCCACATCCTGCATATCGAAGCTGATCGTATGGTGCGGCGCTACTTCTAAAAGCCATTCGCAATTGCTATTGCGCGGATAAGGCTTCGGATAATCTGGTGAGGTGATGGTGCCGCTCTTGCTGCTCACCTTGCCGCCACAAGCTGTAGTAAAGATTTTATTTATTTTACTACTATTTGAACTTCGTTTTTTTTTACTTGTTTGGCGGAATTAAGAAAGTTCATCTTTAGAGCGATAAATGGTTAAAAAACTGATAACTCAATAATCATTTCTCTAAACATAAGCTGAATTTTCTTAACTCCACCCTTAAACAAGTCAACCAGCTTGTCAATCCAACAAGTTATTGTCGTAGTTATGTCGTTCATCTAATCAATTTGATAATTAGTAAGTTATTTAGCATAGTTTTATATAGGACTGCAGATAGAATTTCGACTTACAACTCTTCAAGATGCGGTAGGAGGCCTCGAAACCGCGCCCGTTGTGCGAGAGGTCGCTGATGAATCGCACATGCAGCTTGTGACCGGCGCTGGTGAGAACCAACTTGGGATTGCGTCCACAGTGGCGTTCATGAACATCGGCGTCTTGATAGCTATTCGATATCTGTTATGGGGCGATGCCAAAAATTTGTTGCTGCTATATAGTAGAAGTAGAAGGTCTATACTGACCACTAAAGCGTCTTTGGTGCAATTGGCGCTATCTTCTATGTCCATGTCCAGCACGGTGAGCTCAATGACCTGACCGAACGGGGCGTGTATTAGCCAATAGCACTCAACATCATTGGGATACATGAGCGGATGCTTGGGCGAATGGAAGAATCCTCTATCGTCTTTCAACTCCTGCACGCACCCATCAACTCGATACTCAAGCCGAAAGCTAATGCTGCTCGTGTTGTGAATAATGGTCAAGGTGTCGCCGCTGACATTGTGCAGACCCGGATGCACAATCGGCACCACAACGCCACCATCTAATAAATAGAGGCCACCATCAGCACCATCAGTGGGCAGCCGACTGGAGCGATGATCAAAGTGGGAGACCTCCAGTTTAATTTTATTGCCGCGCGGCGATTGCAGATGCCAGCTGCAGTTGATGGAGCTCTCAAAGAAGGCTTCGCCGTAGTTGAGACTCTCGATGATGCCTTGGATGCTGTTCAATTTGACCTGTTGGCAATCGGAACTATAGGAAAAACGAAATCCGCGGTCCGCATTGCTAATGTCCGAGTGAAAGACTACAACCACCTCGTTACTGTCAATGTGAAGGTCACGTTTATCGTCATCAGGCATGGAACACATGGTCTGGTATGTGGAATCCAAGAAGCGACTGCTGCTGTCACCATTGTAGATCCGTAGATAATCGAAGTCACAGTCATGTTGCCTCTCCATCTCCAGATCCTCAATGACCAGCCGTATACTGGAGCCGGGATGCACCCTCAAGTGCCACTCACAATGGGCATTGTGCGGATACGCGTTCGGATAGTTGGGCGATGTGATGACGCCACCACTACCAGTCAAACGACCGCCGCAGCCGCTGGCAAAAATGCGCCACGCTAGACGAAACCCGCGTGCAGTGCCCACGTCATCGGTGTGAAAATGCAGATAGAGTTCATGCGTAAAGCTGGGTATCCGACGTGGTACGCTCGTGCCGCAGAAGCGGCCGATGAGCGCGGAGCGGTTGCTGCCCCCGTTGCGCACCTCTAGCCAATCGCTATTGCAGTTGGGCGTCGCCGTCAACTCGAACAGATCTAGTTGCAGCTCCAGCTGGCCGCCATGTGCTGCACTCAGCTGCCAGATGCAATCCAACCCATTGGTATAGTTAAGTGGGTAACCTGGTGAGTTGAGCATGCCGGTGGAGCCGTGTATGTGACCGCCGCAACTGTTGGGGTCCACGAAGCGATAGGAAAGCTCGAAGCCAGTTCCCGTATGGCTATAGTCCGACACGAACTTAATAGTCATAATGTGAACGTGAGCCGTCATATCCAGCGGCAACTGATTGCAGTAGCGTGCTAGTGGTGACGCCTTGTTGTTGCCGACCACAACCGCATCTTCGTAGACCTCAACATAATCGTAGCTACACTCGGAGGAGTCCTCTAGATCAAAGCTGAGCCAGTGTAGCATTATCACCTTGCTGGGCGGTGCCACAATTACCCAATAACAAGTGAGATCATTTTGGTAACTTCCCCCGCATCTCCCTGCAGTCGGATGTTTTGACCCTCCTTGGTATGAACGCCACCGCATTTATTGGCGCTCACCGGTACGGCACTATATTCGAAATGGAAGCCACGCCCTCGGCTTCCCGATTGCAATTGCAGGTGAATCACCAGCATATTCGTTTGACTGATGTACTCATCGTCTGGTCGCTTATTGCCACAGTAGGGTCCCAACATGACCAGATTGAGACCGTCATTGATGACGAGACTGGTGCCACTCACGCAATCATCCGTAGCTGAGTTTTCCGGCTCGTCGTTGTCCTCGTTCGATGATTTTATAGTGTCATCGAAAAGCTGAAAGTCCATACGCTTCAGTGCGATGACCGTATTCGGTGCGGTCAAAATCTTATACGTGCACGTCCGCGCACTGCTCGTCTGATTCGGATAGCCCGGCGATTTGATCGCTCCGCTCTCCGCATCATACGTGTGCGAACAGTCCATGTGATATCGCAGCTCAAAGCTATCGATAGTGGTTACCGGCAAGCTGGTCGTATAGAACTTGATGCGCACGCGATTGTAGAGTGAATGAAAGCTCGGCGGAATTGAAATAGTTCCGCCGCAATATTTCATCTGCAGCATATTTAAATCCCCCTGGCCATTGTCAGTGTTCACCACATCGTAGAGCTCCACGCATGAATCCGACGCCAATGAGAATGTGATAAAGTCAATACTAATCGATTCGTCCAGCGCCAAACGTATCTCGTACTCGCAGGAGATGGGACCGGTGCCGAGCGCATAGATGGGCGAACGTATGGAAGCCTCCTTACTGGTGTAGACGCCACCGCAACCTGGCAATCGCTCCTCGGCCGAGTAGTGTAACTGGAATCCCAAATCACTGTCCGTTTCATCCGAATGGAAGCGTATCATAGCCTCATGTGTGGGTAGCAACAATGGCGCCGGATGCTCGCTAGTGCAGAACTTGTGCAGCTCCCGATCCGAGATGGCATCCCTAATCTGCAAAGTGGTCAATCAATCAATCAATCAATCAATGCTCAATTAGATGCCAATACAATGGCCCTAAGCCTAACCACATCCAAGCCCATACTCACCGAGACAAAGTCAAAGTTGCAACTATCGTGCTTCTCCAGCTGCAGGCTGAAGAAGGTCAGTTTGATACGCTTACTGCTAGGCGCCACCAGATGCCACCGGCAGTCGCGATTGCGCGGATAATTGCCAGGTGAGCCCGGCGAGGCGATGGTTCCATGCGTCTCAAATTCGACGAGGCCGCCACATGGTGGCGGTATCGATTGCCAGGTGAGATTGAAGCCTTCATGCGCAGTCGAGTTGTCGGAGCGGAACCACAGATAGAGCTTATTGCTGGAGGAAATGATGTTGCCGTGATTCGGCAACGTATTGCCACAATAGCGCCCAATCAATCGCGATGCTGTCGAGCGTCCATCGTGTATCTGCAGCCAGTCGAAGCGACACTCCGTCGAGTCCTCCACGTAGAAGCTGTGGAATGTCACATTCAGCACCAGCGATTCATTGGTGCTTATCACCCAAACACATTGCGAATTGTGATCATATCTATTGCCCATCGGCGGATAGCCCAGTCGTCCACTCATCCCAGTCAGCAGCTCATTGCAACTGCTAAACCGCACATCGCACAGCCGACCCTGATAGCCCGGCTGGCACTTGCAAAGAAAGCCGTCCGTTTCGGGCATCGGGATGCAGCGGCCATCGTTCTTGCAAGGCTTCGATGTGCACGGATTTGGCAGCGGATCGCAGAGTCGCCCATGAAAGCCACGCGGACAAATGCACGTAAAATTCGAGGGACCGTTATCCATGCAAATGCCACCATTCTGCAATTAAAAACATAATGTAAATATTAAGGGAGAAATTGTACAATCTCGCGACAGTGATATCTGAAAAATATCCAAAGTATTTAGACTTAATCCTAAAATCAATTCGATCTGTAATTCAACAACCCCAACTTAGTGATTCTAGCCAGTAAACTTTAGAAAATTGATTATTGCAGCTTGAAAACTAAATGTAACAATTAACTTGGTACTTTTTTAAAAATTTGCTTGATATTCGAGTGACAATTCCTTTGCTATTTATCTGAATATAACAGCACTGAAATATTAATATGATACTAAATATTTGTTTTCCCAAATATAAGAAGCGTGTCTTAAAGCATTTATATTTTGATGCAGATAAAGTACACTGTAAAAATGGTGACACCAATTGAAATTCGTTTGCAAAAGTTAAAAAGAAAGAAATACTGTCCAAGTTCGCCATTCAAATTGCGGTAGATGTAGGCTTTTGTGAATTTTGGAGCGGAGTGGCGAAAGTGAGTGTGTCGATTTGGGGAGGCGGAGTGAGCGTGGACATTGAATTTTGCATCCATTCATCTCTTATGGGAGTTATCAGAAACATACTTTCAAAATCTGGTGACTCTAGCTACTACAATACAATATATTGTCTGCTTAATGCTCTAGCTTATAAATTGTGGAGTGGGCCATCCAATTTTGTATCCATCTCTTAGGGGAGTTATCAGTAACATATTTTCAAAATTTGGTGACTACATTGTATTGTCTGCTTAGTGATCTAGCTTACAAATTGTGGAAGATATTCGCATTTCAGATTTCTGGGGCCAAAGTTTCTGGGGTTACCAGCAACTTACCTTCCCAGTTTGGTCATAGATATGCGGACTTCTCGATTTACACTTTCCGAAATATCGGCTGTGACGATTATGGGTGCATGTCTGGGCGTTGCCATAATAATTGGTTACCGGTGCTTAAAGGCAGGTACAAGTTATATACCTACAAAATTATGGGTGAGCGCGGCATATGCCGATCTTTAAAGGATATATGTATGTATGTAGATACCTAGCCCTCTAGTGAACGAAACACTATAAATTTTACACTTTCTCTGACCCGGACACAGACCAGTAGATGTTCCAAGTTTCAAATCTCTATCTTCAAGGGTGTCGAAAAAGTTTCGGATACGATACCTTCGGTATCAAACTATAATGATAAGAATCCAGATGTAATGCGTCGTCGCCGCATCGATGAATTTGTGAAGCTACGCAAAGAGAAGCAGTTTCAAGCACTAATGAATTGTCGCTATCTAGACTTTGGCATCGATGAGGAGAACCAACTACTCAACGCGTTAGATGCAAAGGAGATTGCTTTGGCCGCTTCCGGTCCATTAAAGCCAGAGGAGCAGAAATCCAACCAACAAGTAGTTAATGTAGGCGCGACATAGGATGATACAAATTGTAACTGGAACAATTGATAGAATTGATCTCTAGTTTTCCGTTCAGTGTGTGTTTGAGGGTCCAAAATTTATGTCGTTGATTGAGGGCGGCGAGGCATACTGTATACTAATTGTTAACAGCTGGAAAATGTGAATTATACGCATTCTATTTAATCGGAAACTCTTTTGGAAAACCAGCTAGAATCAAAAGTCTCGTCGATACTGCGAAGGTGAAACACCCTGGCAGACAAATTAAGAGTAAGAGTGCTATAGTCGCACAGACGAACGGGCGGACGGACATGGCTATATCGACTAGGCTGTTGACCATGATCAGGAATATATATACTTTATGTGGTCGGAGATGTTTCCTTCTGCTGTTACATACATTTGCACAAAACCATTATACCCTTTTTACCCATTTTTCAGGGTTCAGGGCATACAAAATAAACGATCAGTCTGTTAAGCTTCAGTTTGGATACTTACCAAACAGGGCATATTATTGCAGTTGTTGTTGGTGCCGCGCAGACAACCATTATCGCCGTAGCCGCTGCCAACCATGCCGCGGGGGCAGCTACAGATGATCGTATTGGAGATCTCGAAGCAGATCGCAGCTGGATGGCAAAGGGAGGCGCGCTGCATGCAGCTGGTGAGACCAACGGCGCTGCCTGGTGAGTCAATGTTGCTGTTGCGCTGACAGGTGCGCCCGTCGCCTGTCCAGCCGATGGGGCACTCGCCGCAATGGCTGGAGCCATAACTGTTGATGCACTCAACCCGTGGTCTAAGGCTGCACCCACCGTTGTCCGTCTCGCACTCGTTGATGTCCCGACAGCTGACGCCGTTGCCGGTTAGGCCGGGCGCACATGGGGCACAGGTGAAGCTGCCCGGCAAATTGATGCATTTGGTGGAGCAAGGTGTGTGGGCGGTGGCGCTGCACTCATCCACATCCTCGGTGCAAGAGGGCGTCAGTCCATTGCTACGCCAGCCGTCATCACAAATGCAGTGATACCCAAGAGCATCACTACTTGACACACAGCTGCCATGGCCACATAGCTCCCAGGCGCTTGCCGACGCACAGTCCGCTTTTCGCTGGCTGCAGTGCGTCCCATGCCAGCTGGGCGAGCACAGGCAGGCAAACGAGCCAAACTGATTAACGCACTCACCACCGTTTTGACAGCCCAGATCAGTGCCATTGAACAGCGCACACTCGTTCACATCCTTTTCGCACGTTGTGCCCTGTTTGGATAAGAGAAAGACAGCAGCAGCTATAGCAATTCACAAGCAAAACATTTGGAGACGCCCCCAAATACGCCCCACCCTCCAACGACAGCAATGCTTACCTCGAAGGAGGGACGACACTGACACCGATAGCCATTGTAGCTATTAACACAACTGCCGCCATTTTTGCATGGACTGCTCCGACAGTTGTTCAGCTCCAGTGCCGCCTTTAATTTCCCCAACGTCAAATATACATTGGTTACGCGACGCTGCAGGAATACGAGATTTCGTGTCCTGCAAAAATAAATGAAAATAAGTGCTTAATTAATCACTTCATGTGACTCAATGTGCTTAACTAAGATAGAAGTTAATTCCTCCTACTTTAATGACTTTATTATATAATCAGAACATTAACAACTGCTGCTAGTGTAAGGAATGTTGCTTGTGTATTTTCCCACAGATAGAAGGAAGAAGGTATTTAAATATTTGTATATTTTTAAGTGGCTCATCTCGATGCAATTGAATTTTTCTATTAAATTGATAAGATTGATTTTGAGCTTTTTTATTAAGCAAGTAAGAAAACATTCAGATCTTATCATCTCTCTTAAATTTTAAATTCTAATTTAATTTGTAAATTCACTTTTAAGCGTTATAATAACATACCAATAAATAAATAAATAGATTATATAAAGTGAACAATTTCAAATGGAAATCAGAAAATGCCAGAAATTTGTATGTTATCAATTACTGACTTAGTTAATTCAGGCTATTCAATATTCGATTTGAAGTAAGCTTGACAAATATCAATAGATTATATTGAAAAGCTTGTATGATATGCTGATCGATTGTTGATGTTGATTTCTTTAGCCACTAAAATACATTCGCACATTGCTGAACCTAACATTTATAACATAATTCAAGTAAATTTTCCCCAGCGAATAATCGTAATTTCTCATCCATCAATCTATTGATAAACTTACCGATTAGCAATTTGCAGTAGGGTCGAATTGAACCCATTGGCCCCAAATGCCTGAGATTTGAAATCGTCTAACTGATCGGCCAAACCTTGGAAATCCATCTTGGCATCGCCCGATAGTCGCTTCTTGCTACCACTGATGGGCATCAACAGTTGCAGAACATCGTATTCCTCATTTATGATCAAACGCGAGCTACCGCTCAGGCGGAAGCTGATGTTACGATTAGCACCAGACTCGAAAATCAAATTGCCATCCTTGCTGATAATCTTGGGTCTGCAAGCGAGTCAGCGGTTCAGTCAACAACAATATACTTTCGTTAGAGCAGCAATTGCTACTTACGAGTTTACAAAGCTGTGCACTGGACACAGTATGCCCAACAGAAGCAGAAAACGTCGTGTGCAACTCAACATACTGCTTCACACATTTCCATTTGACACACACACAAAAAACAAGATGTATTTATATATCCTATAAAAAAGGAAAGCCTAAGTCCTATTGCACGTTCACTTGGCTTTGGTTTGGATCGAATTATGCCATTGTCAACGCTCACCGCTTGCGACGTCAGCTGCGGGGCGTTTCTGCGCTGCGCTGCGCTGCCACATGCGGCTTGGTTAACGCCCACCACTTTTTAATTTAGATAGCTTGTAGCTAGTAGCTGGGTAAGTTATACAGCTAGATGTTTGCTCTTTCGTTTTGGCTTCCAGTGTTGACATTTACTTGAGTAGATTTCTCCATGGGCTGTTGCTGTGCTCTCCGCTAATAATATCTGGTATATTTGCACATTCATATGTATATATACGTTTATATTTATGTAGATGGTTCATTGTTGTAAACATTATACAAGGGTTTTACATAAAGGTTTCTGCATATGTTTAGTTCAAATAATCAAACTGAATATTTAATTGCACATCGCAAAACTTGCCAGTTCAACTACAGCCCTTTTTTATGCTCTTTCCCAATTGATTTCTCTACTTGGGATTATGGAACTTAACATATATATTTATAGACAATAACGGGACTCGATGTTTATACGAAAACACAATTTCTTGTAGATGTTCCAAAAATATTTCGAATCTTTACTTTAGGGATCAACAAAGTGTTCAGTTATTTGTATTAAACTCCAAAATAAATATCAATATATTTTTATATTTATTCAAGTACAAATATTTAAAATATTTGTGTTTTAGTATTTCAAGTAAAAAATTCTCAAAAATGTTGAAAAACATGTTAAGTAAACAACTTTTTTTTTGGTCTTTTTCTTAACTAAATTGAAAAGCTTAGGAATATCTTGGAAAGAGCATAGAAGCATCGGTGTCTGTGCCGACGTTGGCGATTTTGATTATTTTTACAAATATATCTCAAGATAATGGAGGATGTATATGTATTTAACTTGGTGTTTGTGTTACAACTGTTGCTTGGTACTTGTCCTGTGCCTACAGATAAGTTTAGGGATTGATTAAGTACATTAGACGCTATTATAATTCGAGTGCTGAGGACGAGTCCAAAATTCTATTTGGTGTATAATTTTACAAATGCACAAGAAATGTATATATATATATATACATATATGGCAAAATGACCAGAGAATTCTAGTCACAATAATAAAAGGAACAAAATTAAAAGTCAGTTTAAGCTGAACATCAGTTACTAAACTGGTCCATTTTTTTTTATACACAATAGACATCTATAGTATTTCATATTTTGTATGAGGTTTTCACTCTGTTATAACATTATCATAAAAGTTACATTCACTGGCTAACTGAAAGAAGCAGGCTGAGAGCCCAGTATAATCTCACATAAGGTTGAAAGAACAAACTATTGCGGTAAGAATAGAATATGAATTAACACTTGGTAGCATAATCATGTAACACTGTTTGGTGTCTGTTGTTATCGGTTGCTTGTTTGCCGGATGTTTGCTAACTATACAGTGTATAATTTGTACATAAAATTAGAATCACAATAATGAAATGACGTGCATTAAAGTACACATAAAGGTAAATGGTAAAGTTATGTGCAGACAGGTCGATTATCTAGTTCCGTTCATATACATATTTAGACGATTTAATACATTTTCATTGGACCTGCCTGAACAAGCTTTACAAATCTAATTACAATAGCCAACAAACACATACACAATAAATAAATTAATTATTAAAAAATACATAGTTTACAACAAAACTATTTGCTTAGATTTAGCTTTGCCTTGCTTTGTGTTACGCTACACTCCACTTAACCTCCTTCACCATCGCCCTCACCATCACCATCGCCATCGCCCTCTTGTTCTCTCTCTCTCTCGCTCTCTCTCTGTCTCTCTCCGTCTATCTCTTTCTGTGTGGTGTTGTCTATTGCCGGTTGCCGCTTGCCCATGGCGCAGCTATTAATTAAGGAAATATATAACCAGCTAATAAGTTTGTTGAAGCCTCCAAATGCATAGTTGTGGGTTATTCAATTTGCTATGACGGTTGCTTTTACAACGTTGCTTTTGTTCCGCCTTATGTGCTCCGATTTGTGATAGAGAAACTTATAGCTATGCTGCTTCTCCGAGTACTGGGCAAACATATCTGTGAAAACCGCAAAAAATCGTTAGTACAAATTCTTAAACTGAATAAAAGTTCAGGAGTTACCGAAGGAGACGTGACCCACGTTGGCGGTGTCCAGCGCATAGAAGAGCGTTTGAGCCTTTTGATCGTTGAGCTTGCTTCCGGCATGCCGCAACAAACGTGTGAAACTATCCCTGTCAATCTGTTGACTTGATTTACTATACAGCTACAATGCAGACAGAAGAGTGAAGTGGGATATGATGAAATTAAGAGAAAAAACAACAGAAAAAAAAACAAAGATCGGTTGGCCACTCACCTTGATTAGAGCGCGCAAAAACGTTATAATATCACTGTTCTTAAATTTGCAGAACAGCGAGCAGAGCAAAAAACTTTTCAGGCTCACTGTGCCCTTGCCGCGCTAAGCAAATAATGTGGGAGATGGGAAATGGGTCTTATCATATCCAAAGATATCAATATATTGATTGCATACTTACATGGTCAAGTAGCGCAAAGAGCTTGTGAAGATGAGTATTTGTAAGATCGATCTGGATGAGCTCGGCAAACGTAATGATATCCAGTTTGTCTGTATTAGATAGATATAGATATTTCTCGCACAGCTCCGAGTCGCGTTTGGATTCTAAGAGGTCAAGAGAATCGAGCGTATGCTCAATTTCCACAATGTCACCGGGAAAGGGAATTTTCATTTCGCGTGCACGACTCATAATGATGACGTCCTCAAACGAATAGTCCGATGTGGGCACTTCCAGTGCGCTATAAAGACAAATCAGTGCTGATATAGGCTTGGATGATACATGTAGTTATGCGACTCGTCGGCATTGAACTCACTTGGCCATTACTTTGCGCACATTGTTGGCATAGAGATTCGCGTCGGCCACCTCAGCTGGTGAGGGCGTGTAAACGGGTAGATATTCAATTTCGCAGCGGTTATAGAATTGGGTCATTGTAAGCCAAAGCAGACGTAGACTGTAAGAAACGGCAGACAAAATAAATAGATTAATGTCAGAATGTTCGTCAATGTCAAAACAATATATGGCTGCAAAATTACAATATATATTCAACTTTTCAGCTATCACTTATAAATAGAAAGAAATGCGTCGCTTACTACTTAATGCATGTGCTGAATTGAAATACTTACACGCCAGGTCCATTCCAGGTCCATGTGAATGTGTCAAACTTATTGGGATAGCGGAGTAGCACTGGCTGCACAGGTACACCCGGATAGAAGGCGCCGGGCTTGAATTTGATCAGTGCAGTACGATTGGTGCAGGTGCCTTCGGCAAAGATGACCACCTGAGGCCAGTCTTCGGTAGAACGTGCACGTTCGCGAATATTGCGTATGGTGTTCTGCCTGGAGTTGGGATCCTCGCGCTGCACATATATGGGCTGTGCATAGTTAATAATGCGGCCGAGCAGAGGAATGTCCGCTGTCTCACGCTTGGCCACAATCGATGGCGGACTTCCGGAGACGACCAGAATGGAATCTACATATGAAGAGTGCGGTGCCACAACCAAAATGGGTGCTTCCTTGGGTGTAGCCGGTGTACCCTTAAATTTGATAAAGTGAAACGATCCAGATACGTACAGCAGACGCATGGCACGTGCTGTAAAGTACTGCACATTCCTATAAATAGAATTATATTATTAGTTAGTCAAGTTGACGGCTATGTATATTTATGTATATATGTATGTAAACTTACTTGCGCCAGCCGGATAGCGGCCTCGCTTGTATATCCTCCATAGACATGCCATACAGCCCAATGTAGGCCAACATCCAGGCCGAAAGCAGCGACAGGACGCAACCCACAACGCGTATGGGCAGCAATAGCACCGTCAGCACATAGATCTGTGATTAGGGATTGGTGAATAGTGAATCGTGTGTTGTGAGCGACATTGCAGTCGCGCCTAACGAGACAAGGCGAGCAACGACAATTTTTGTTTTGGACTTTGAAATGGCAAACGAAATAAGCAATTTGTTGAACTCATAAAATTAAATAGCACAGCGTCGTCTGCAGCAATAAAGTGTGTTTCGGGAATTCAGGCATTATGTCAAGAAAGTGTTTGGATGCAGGAAGAAATTTATATATTATCTAACTTCTTTTGCAAAAAAAATGTATTTTATTATTGACTTTTATCTTGTTTCTTAGTTTTTTACTATTAAGTGGACTTCTTAAACAATTTCTCAAAAAACTGAAGATTCATTCATTTAAGCATATGTGAAATTTAAAAAACCAAAGTTATACATTCTATGGACTGTCAAGCAAGAGTTTGGACAACCGCTGTTTACGATTTATCAACTCGCTTTTCGACCGATTCCGATTGTGTGACCTTGGTAAACATATTCTGTTGAAATTTGGCATTAAAAGATCATTTTTGCATTTTAAAGTTAGCTTAAGTAAAAAAAATAAGAAACACAATAAAAGTCAACAATAAAAAACTGTATTTTTGCAAAACAATTGAGAAATTATGAATTGTTTCTGTATATAAAAGCAAATAAGAAATCCTCTTACAACACCTATGTGAAACATAGAAAATGTATTTAATAGCTTTTTTATTAATAAATTTTCAAAGGCAACAGAAACGATAATCTTATTTAGTGTAAACTTCAGCTTTTTTATATTAAATATTCCGTAATAGTAAAAAAAATATAATTTTTTCACCATACCATAAATATGTAAAGACAAAAATTTCAATAATCTCGGTCGTGTGCATGAATTAATCCCAGTACACAAGAATTGGTCTATGTGTTGTGTGTTGGTATATAAATAAATATATTATAAATAAGCATGTCATTAACAGACCACCACTCGAAAATATATTATATAATTTGCTCCTCGACCTTCATTCAGCGATCAAGGCAATATGAACAAGCTAAAACTAGTTTCGAATGACGTTGAGCTTAATTACATGTATGTTTGCAGCTGATTTTACTGAATCACAGCAGTCGTATTTGTAGACTAGGTGAGCTCCCTTAGCGGTCATTATAGTATTTTCGATTTTTTTGTACTTGCTCCGCGTGAATCAATAACAAATGTGGATGAGTCATTGATTGTGCAGATCTTGGTTAATGTTAATGTATATGATTTCGAAAAAGCGACGTCAAAAATTATATGGAGCATGTAGCAAAATAAAAATATGTTTCAAAAGCAAACAAATCTTTGATTCGGGTTACGGTTACCTAGTTTAAAATCTATGTATATCGTAAATGTAAATTTTTCAAATTGCGAAACATCGCTACGATATCATGTGTTTAATATTCGATGATGACACCATTAACTAATGAACCGCATCACAATCAGGTGAAGACCTATGATGATATGCCCCTATACCCAAAACCCTCTCTTCAGTGGGTACTGCAACCTTAATTTTCACATAAACTACACTTGAAAACAAAACAGAACAAAAACAAACAATGCCGCCTTTTTTGTTGTAGCAGTGATCAGATCAATACTTATCATCGCTACCAAATAACAATAATATATATATACATATACAGCACAAGGTGCTCAAGAAAAAAATCGAAAAGTAAAGACAACTACAACTACATGGCAACTAAAGCGCCAAAGAACCGGCAACGAAATCAAGAGGGACAACAACAATAACAATACGAGGCAACAAGAAAATCATACGATTTTCGCTGCTTTCGTTTCTTAACAGCTACATATATGTATATACATGCATATATAAATATACATATACATATATATATATATGTATATATATAAGCATACAGCGTTTTCGCTGACGTTGACAGGGGCATTGCAAAAACTATGACAAATAAACAGCACAAGTTAAGGAATATCGATAAGTTATCGACATCCTCCAGTTGATCAAGTGTATACGAGTGTCATGTGTGTGTGTGTGTTTATATATGTATGCATACGTGTGTATATAGGGCATTGTACTTGAAATGCGTGTGTGTTTGTGTGTGTCATCAAGTAACAACAACAACAACAATAACAAAAGCACTCAAGTTGTGTGTTGTACAGCTGTGCTTGACTGAACGAATGCCTGGATGGCTGCTGCGGAAGGAAGCAGCGGGAAAAATAAAACTTTGGCTCACCTTGGCCACTTCAATGTGATTGTCGATTTCTATGCGATGCACAAATGGATTGATATAGTTGTAGCCCTTTGACGCCCAGCTGTCCTCCTCAGAGTCACGCTTCGATAGGTTGGCGCTGTTGTTGGCCAAAACGCTGACGCTGCTGCTACTTCTGCCCGAACTGTTTTCGTTGTTCTCATTGCTGTCATTGTCCAGGCCATCGCCATCGCCATCGTTCGATGCCCGTGCATCGTGTGGGGAGCGACGCCGTTTTATCGAGGATGTTGTCATTGCACAAGCTCACTGCGCACGGCACACACCTTATTCGATTTGGCAATATATTATTTTTCAGCTTCTCTTAGGGCTTATATGTGTGGCGCAAAATAAAAAAAAAATAAAAACAACCAATTCCTCCCGCTCTTCCGTTGAGTTTTTGCGTAGCCAGCGTATCTCAGTGCTGAGCAACAAACAATATTAAAGTGCTAGTTAAGAAATATATTATATCGATGGCATACTGAGCGCCGATATATCGATAGTTTTGCTGTTCCCACAACTCTGAAAACTGTTCATCTGTCTGGCAGCACTAATGGCGCCGCCACACTTGACTAGAATTTAAATTTGAAGTTCACAATGTGTGTGATGAAATTCTCATTTGCTGAGTTCCTCCAAGCGCTGATATATGTATTTTTTATCAGCGCGTGCGGTGCATGTGGTCAGACGAGTAAAATACGTACACACATACTGATAATACTGATTGTGTACTTGGAATCTTGTTGTATTGCCAGTCAGACGGTTTTTATTTAATCATATGCTTGAGCCGTTAGTTCATGGCTCTGCTTAACCTTGCGACTAGGTCGTGCGGGGGGTTCACACAGCTGGTGGTGCTCGATAACAAAAGGAACAAAACTGTTATACGCACGCACACGCATGTATCTGACCTTGCCGAAGTTTAAAGCCTGCTGATGCAATCGCCGATTAGGCCGATAATAAGGCGGACTCACAAATTAACGCACTGCCCGGCAAATGTTTAGTTTTTTCCTTCTTTCTTTTTTTATTCGTCAAAAGAATAAGTAATTTATTGCGTTACAAGCCATTATTGCGAGCGAGTGGCGGAATTCGGCTGAACATTAAGCATAGTTTATATATTATTTTTATATATATTTTTATGTATATTGTATATTAATATTTTATTTTTTGTGGCATTTTTAATATTTTACTATATATTTTTATATCTATATACACATGTACGATTGTGTATTTGTTTTTTTATTTGCTATTGATTTGTAGCCCGACAGTTTTTGCCTTAGCACATTTTTTGCACAGCTCTGCTCGGGCTATGTGGGCGACAGCCACTGGCGGTCATCACGTGAAATAATTTCAAGTTGCCAAAAATACGCTGCTTTTTTTTGTTCATAATTAATGACTTTTGTTTTGGGACCGAATGCTTCTTTGATAATGTGCCAAATATGCGTATACGCAACGCTCCTGCAAAATTGAAAATTTTCGTTAGCTGCGCGCCAAAATTAATAACACCTGGGACAGGGTGGCTGGACTTGTGCTGTGTTTGTCCTTGTGCGCGTTTCACCAGACTCGGCGCTTTCGACGTCATCATCATTGACGTCACAATAGGCTCTGCGCGTGGCACACAAAAAATATTAAAACTTACATTCACAATAAGAAAGAGAAGCGCACGATAAAAAATCAATTATTTTGTATGTACACACACATACTTAAGAACAGGCAGCGATGAGCAAGCGCAAAACAGTGCCACCAATTTCTACATACTTGCAAACACATGCACAAACCGTGTGTGTGTGTGTGTGTGTGTATACAGCGGGGCGAGCCCCCAAATCTGGATTGCCAAATGCGGACAACAAAATACTTAACACAGCAGCGACGCCGACGCCGAGTGTTGAGAGCAGAGGTTGCAGCGTGTGGAAAGCCAACGCAAAACGTATCGAAATTCAACAAGGAAAATACGTATCTAATTTTAGGCGTGTGTTGCTCTTCGGTTCGCGGAACACTTTAAATTTTGGGTTCGGTCCGCTTGGCTTAGCCTTGCGCACCAGAAAGCAAAAAGCAGCCAGAGCCAGACTCAGATTCTTCAGTTTGTTTCTGACAAAAATATATGTATGTAACATTGCATTCTTCTTCTTCTTATTCTTCCTCGTCACCATTATCAGATATGCTGAGTCGTTGCATACGCGTAAGAGAGGGGAATGGGTGCTGCCTGATATGTGTGTATCATTTAAGAGTAGTGATCAGAGAGTATGTGCATCTGTATGCAGCGGTATCAGCTCATCCCCAAGATATAATTGTTTGACCTGAGTTGTCGCACGTATTTATGCATGGCTCGCCCAGCCCCCGCGTCAGGGCAATGACGCAGACGACGCCCACAAAAATATCGTTTTATTGCGTTTTCAATTTGCTTTTTTTCTAAGCAATTTCCGTCGGCTAGATAAGAGCGAAACAGCGCTCTATGCATTTGTTTTATATTTTTCTGCTTTCAAAGATAAACATTTTTATAATTTGGCTGGGTAACGTTAGACGTACGCGTGTGTGTGTATGTGTGTATGTAAACTGTACACACAAGCTCACATACATGGCTATGTGGATATGTGCAGCTGGGAAATGATTAAGATGGCAATTATCATATTTGTAAATTAACATTTTGGAGAGTTGTTGACTTAAGATGCATTTTTTCCTCCTTTATAAATATGTTACTTCTGTTCACATTTAGAATTGGTTGACAACAAGAAAGTTTTAAGAAATACACGTGACGATGCCAACGCCATTAAATATGTATGTATGTATGTACACATATACTTCCATTATACCAAGAAAGAGTTTGGACACAGGAAAAAATTCATATTTTCTCATTTCTTTTGCAAAAAAAGTATTTTATTATTGACTTTTTTCTTCTTAATTTTCTACTATTAAGTGCACATTCGTTTACATGCATATGTATTGTATGCAGGTTTCCTGTGTGTATGTGCGCGTGTGTGTGTTCATTTTACCGTAAACAGACGCATGCCAACACCAGACAACACAAATGACCTCCAAAGTGCTGCTCACATGATCACGGCGTCTCCGTCTCGCTATTGCTGTTGTTTCATTTCGCAAAACAGGCAGAGAGAGAGAGAATGTGACGAAATAATAACAGCTGCTGCAATTGCACAAAAAACATAAGGCCAATTGACAGGCATTTCTTTGGACTGTAATGAAATAGCAATAACAACAGCAAACAGCTGAGATCTATGTAAATGCAAAGTATAACACATTCGGCTATCACTATCAAACAGCTACTAACACATAATAATGAGTAATGAATGTAGAAGAACATCACAAGCACAAAAAACCGCTTTTGAACTGGGCGAGTGAACGAACGACAGACAGCGTCAAGTGAGCGCGCGGCTTGTGAGAGGAGAATGTTTGCAGGGTAGGAAAGAAGCGTTTGGAGTTGCAAATATAAACACACACACAGTCGGTCAAGCGATGCGTTTTTACTGTGCCGCACGTCGATGACGGCACGTAAAATACACTTACACATACGCTTATTATACATTTTTATGTATATACATATACATATACATGTGCCTGTACATGTGTATGTGTTCACGCAAAGACTGGGAGACCAACACCAACAAACAGAAAATGCGAGACGAGCCCCACGAATGTGTCAGAAGGCAGGCACATTAAGAAACAAAAAATTACATGCCGCACACTCATACACTCAAAGAGGAACACAAAGACGACAATTTGGTTGAATTTCGTCGACGGCGAACAGCTATGCAAACTTGTGCGCTTTATATGTATGTATGTCTGTATGTACATATGTATTCTGAGAATAAACTGTTATACGCCACCAACTGAAATTACCAACAGTCACAGATATATTCCAAGATATTGCAACAGCCTAGGGTGACAGTTAAATGACCTGCATTACCCCCGACTGACTCAATATATTTTCTCTTCTCAATTTGGAGCGAGTGCGAGGTATGTTTACACATTTGAAACTATTTTTCAGCTCCAAATTTTAAAGTTGTCAAACGGTTTATTAAGCGCACAACCAGTTAGTGTGATGTTTTGCACAATGCTACATATGCTGCTCAAGGTTTTCAATAAGCCGCTTGGTGTAGTGTGCAATAGTTTGCTGACGATGGCAAAATGGCTATAGCCACACTCACATGCACACCTGACTGCTTTTTTTTTTCTCTGTCTCCCTCTTTCGGCCAATGTGGTGTGCTGGTTGTGAGAGCAGTGGTGACGCTACTGCCTCTGTTCGCGTCGCTGCCCGTCCCTCCTTACAAATGCTATTCATGAAGCGCGCAATCAAAACATGTGCTCTCTTGCTTTCAATTTTCGTCTCTCTTTCGCTCTCTTTCGTTCTCTCACATATTCTGTTTCGATATACACACCAATGTACAGAATATTGTATCTTGAACGCAGGCCCAGCAGCAACGAATTGTCAATTTTGACCTTCAAGGTTCCTTCAAAGTACGCTACGTACACGCTACACATTTACACACACACATACATACATATATATATATATATATCTACATGCAAGCGACGACGCACAGACGCTGGCGTCGACGTCGACAGTGCCCGCTCAGCGTCGGCAGCGTCAGAGTAAAGCAACTGTCGAAGCTTCACGGAGAATAATTCCGTAACAAACGTTTCATAGCAGTGGACGCGTTCAGCGGACAAAAATAAAAACGGCAAAGACAAAATTAAAATATATATATAAAGAAAAAACTAAAGTGATTCAGAAACAAAACAAAGTCAACTAAAAACGAATCAAATCCAACGCTATGCAAAGCAAATCAAGGTAGAGACAATAAACACGCACACACAAAAAATTATAAAAAAAAACCAAACTAAGAAACAAAGCAGACTAAAAAAAATATTTTTGAAACAAAAACGCGAGTAAGACGCGCGTAAAACAGAATCTGCTGCAAATTAGATATTTTGTGTTTTTTTTCTGTTGGCGGGTGAGGTGCCAGTGCCTGTGACTGCTTCTGCCTGTGTAACTGCCAAAACTAAAAGGAAACTGCAACGAAATGGACCAACAAGAGCAGCTGAATGGCGCGATGCGCAGCGTATCTATAAATAGCAACGGACTAGCCACAACACTTAATGGTCACAACGGCTGCGACCAGACGGACAATGTGAGAGTTTTGCGCGACAGCAGCAGCAGCGGCGGCAGCGGCGCAACGAGTAAAGCGACAAATGCAGCAGCAGCAGTGACGACGACGACAGCAGCAGCAGCGATTGCAAATGCAATTCAAATACAAACATCAGCAGCTGGTGCGAGTGCAGCGGACAAAAAGAAAATGGTGTACGAGTTATGTCAGCAGCTGTTGCTAACGGATGAGCAGGTGCAGGAATTGTGTTATCGCATATTGCACGAAGTGCGTCGCGGCTTGGCAAAGGACACGCACCCCAAGGCGAATGTCAAGTGCTTTGTCACATATGTGCAAGATCTGCCCAATGGCAATGAGCGCGGCAAGTTCCTTGCCCTCGATTTGGGTGGCACCAATTTCCGTGTGCTTCTCATCCATCTGCAGGAGAACAATGATTTCCAAATGGAGTCGCGGATCTATGCGATACCACAGCACATTATGATCGGATCGGGACAGCAGCTATTCGATCATATCGCCGAATGTCTATCCAATTTTATGGCCGAGCATGATGTGTATTCGGAGCGTTTGCCATTAGGATTCACGTTTTCGTTCCCGTTGCGCCAGCTGGGCCTGACCAAGGGTCTTTTGGAGACATGGACAAAGGGATTCGATTGTGCCGGCGTTGTCAACGAAGATGTTGTCCAGCTGCTTAAGGATGCGATCGCAAGACGCGGCGATGTTCAGATCGATGTGTGTGCGATCCTCAACGATACGACGGGCACTTTGATGAGTTGCGCCTGGAAGAATCACAATTGCAAGATCGGTCTAATTGTCGGGACCGGCTCCAATGCCTGCTATGTGGAGCGTGTCGAGGAGGCCGAACTCTTCGATGGCAGCGAGAATGGCAAGCCGCACGTCCTCATCAATACGGAATGGGGTGCCTTTGGCGATAATGGTGCACTCGATTTTGTGCGCACGGAATTCGATAAGGATATCGATAGTCATAGCATTAATCCCGGCAAGCAGACGTTCGAGAAGATGATCTCGGGCATGTATATGGGCGAGCTGGTCCGTCTCGTTCTCGCCAAGACAACACAGAATGGCATCCTATTCAATGGCCAGGGATCCGAGGTGCTCTTCACCCGCGGCCTCTTCTTCACCAAATACGTGAGCGAAATTGAGGCCGATGAGCCTGGCAATTTCACCAATTGCCGCTTGGTGTTCGAGGAGCTGGGTCTGCCCAATGCCAGCGATGGCGATTGTGCCAATGTTCGCTACATCTGCGAGTGTGTCTCGAAGCGTGCCGCACATCTCGTCTCCGCTGGCATTGCTACGCTGATCAACAAAATGGATGAGCCGCATGTGACGGTGGGTGTCGATGGCAGCGTTTATCGCTTCCATCCCAAGTTCCACAATCTGATGGTGGAGAAGATAACGAAGCTGATCAAGCCGGGCATTACTTTCGATCTGATGCTTTCCGAGGATGGATCGGGTCGTGGGGCGGCGCTAGTTGCTGCCGTCGCCTGCCGAGAGGATATACTCAATAGCAAGTAAAAAATGATTGGGGCTGCTACATTCAACAACACCGTTATCGTTATCGTTATCGGCATGGTATCGGTATCGTAATTGGCATCGGCATCGGCATCGCTGTTGTTGCCAAGTAAGCAAATCAATCAATTCGAAATCTAAATCTAAATCGAGTTTCGAATGCAAATTCTTAAGGCGAAAATAAGTTAGTTTCCTTTTGTCGCCGCTGCGGTGGCGTGCCCAGGCCGCCGCCAGATGGCGCTTCTTAGTGTTTAAATTAGACAAGTTCTTAGAAAAAAAGCAAAACAAACATGAATAATGGAAATTGTGTGCTTCAGCAGTTGTTTCTTTATTATTATTATGATTATTATTACTATTCTTAATTATGTTTTGCTTCATTTCGTTTACAACTATATGATATTTTGCTCTATCTTTCGATTAATTACATAAATTATTTGTATACTTAGTTTAATTGGTAAAATTATCGATTCTCGATTTTTCAAAAACAAAATACAATTGTTATTATACTTTACACACAAACGCAAACACACCCACACGCACATATATATATTTATATATATATATATGATTCTATATATCAAGCAATTTCTTATTGGCAAACGAAATTTAAATACATTTTTCGATTGCAAATTGGTAACCATATATTTTAAGCTAAATGAGAAAAAAACAAAAACAAAATGAAATTTCGAAAATAGTAAAACATGCGCCGCCAAAAGTGTTATACTGTGCTACAAGCATCATCATATCCTTTCCCTGGACAAGACAAAAATTGAAACTAGTAAATCGCACATTGTTAATAAAACTACAACAAAAAATACTACAAAAAAAAAAGGAAAAAAAACGAAAACTTAAAAAACTAAAACACACGGACACAGAAGCAAATGTGTTTTGTAATTGTAAATGTTTATAGTATATTATATTGTGAATCGTTATTTGATAATACAGCTTATTAGCCACTATATTGAATAATAATGTAATGTATTTTTTTCTTTGTTTAGTCCTTTTGTTACTAACGTTTAAGCAGCTAAACAATTGTTTTATATTGTTTTTATACATCCATACATATGCATATATATACATACATACATATGCATATATATACATACATACATATGCATATATACGTACATACATATGCATTTATATATGTATGTATATGTATATACATATACATACATATGTGTATACACATACAAACACACACACACACACACGTACACATATGCATATATATGCATAATGCATATGTGAGTTATTTGCTTAGTTTAGTGCTTAATTATTATGTAGTTTTAAATGTTATACAAGAGAAAAAAACGGTCCCCGAAGAGAGTCCTAAATATACAAGACACAACCTTACATATAAAAAGAGCAAGAATCGCAAATAAAATATGAACACAATTGATAATTTTTCCTGCTAGCTGCAAGCGGGTTTCATTTTATTTTCATTTTTTTTTATTTTTCTACTTTTTTCATTGGTGACTATTCTTCTTTTTTTTCATTTCCTCTTAGGCAATTGCGCGCAGGCGACGCATTGCGTATTAAATATAATTAAAGAATCAAATAATATAATAAACTTTTTTTGTCGATGTATTTTTAGAGAAGATAAAATCAACACGCTGTTGAAAAAAAAAACAATTATACCTAATCGAATACCAAGCAAAACTTTCTATTTTTCACGAAAATTTAAAAAAAAATCATTCGAAAACGAAACTTAGGCATGATAAATGACTTATCAGAGAACAAGGATAAAAACGGCGTCAAGATATGGCAAAACTGAAGCTGAATGTTTATGTTAATCAACACAAATACATGCATACATAGACACGCATATAGACAGAGAAACTAAACAGCAGACAGAATTTAGCAGACGAAAAACAAAACAAAAAAGAACAATTCTATATAAAAATGATTTCGAAACAAAACAAATAAAAACCGATAAAAAAAGCTGAGAAACAACAACCAAAACATTGCAAAAGTTAAGGGTTATGATTGAGAGGGGTGGGAAGGGGTGGGGTGCTTGTCTCTACCGGCAGAAGGAAGCAGCTGACACGGTCACGAGTCTTGCCTGAAACTGCGCACGAAGATCACATGATGCAACTTTCAATGATTATGTAAGTATTATTGTACTCGATTATTTCATCAAGTCGATGTTATACAGTCGGCGCTGCAATTGATGAAAGATTATAGTAACAAGCAGAGACAATACCAATAATAGCGTAATTAATATATCTATATGCAATGTAAGTGAACTGCAGTCGAGGGAGTGACCGACTTGGAGATATACTTGCAGATATCCTGCTCCAAACAATGCTAAATTAATTAAATAAATTATTCAACTAAAAGGTTTTCATTTATATTAAATTATCGTTTAATTGATTTCAGCTTTGAAGATAATTCACTTCGAAATTAAAAAGAAATCGGTCTTAAATAAGTTCTTGGTCCTCGTTGCAAAAGTGAATTGAATTATAAAGACATTTCGACGGGGTATTTTTAGAAATGCGATAAAAAGTAATTTTTATTTCTTTGTAAAATAATAATATAACTAAAAAGGTAAGTATATGTAATTATTTATGTACATACATATCGAATCAGTTCGTTGTGCTGACCAAGAATATATAGATAGAGATAATTCATGCCGCCATACGCCAGTCCAAATGCATGATACCCTTTGAATAAATTTATAAATGAGTATACTGCGTATAATTAACACCAGGCAATTGCAATAGTTGTATCTTCTGAGTGCCTCTTCAGAGTGTGAGTCAATTTTGTGGTCCAATTAAATCGAAAATTATTCAATTCTCATCGTTTGCCCATTAAAATGTAGCTGACTTTCCTGCCTGGCCGGGGAAGTTCAGAATGTATGCAGTCTACGATCACAAATACGTCCCAAGTTCCGCAAAAGTTGTTTTTAGAATTGACGGTCACATGTAAATTCCCCTGACCCAGAGTGACAAGCTTCTGGATTGTGTTGTTATATATTAATACCAAAGATCGAGTATAATATGTATGTACATATACGTATGTATGTATGTATGTATGTATATATATGTATATATGTATGTATGGACGTATATGTATGTATGCACCTATATGCACGTATAAGTAGAATGCGCAGCTCACGTTTCTCAAAGGCAGGCGAATCATTTAAATATCAAAGCAATAAACATTGAAATGCAAAACGACTTCAATTTGGATATCGATAAACATCTATGAGTAGTTTTACTGGTGATCCGTTGCACTTTGTGGGCTTTTATTTCTTCATGTGTCTGGGAGTGTGTGTGTGTGTGTGGTGGCGGGTGTAGACCGGAGAATACTCCACACAAAGCCGCTCAGTGGCAATTAAATAAACCGCAACCAGATTGGCAGGCATGTTAGATAGATAGATAGATAGTCGAGTCGTTTTTGCATGATTGTTGTGGATTAAGTAAAACCTAACTTGAAGTACGATACGTGGCGTATACTTGATATTGATCTAAACAAGATCTTGACAATGACTTGGGGAATTTCTTTAAAAAAAACCCAGTCTGCTATAAAAAGAGTTATCAGGCATTTGAAGTGTAAACGTCTGTACTCATTTAGATTTGTGAACGCTAAGCTTTTACATACCCTGTACAGAGAGATAAAAAGCAATCGTAAACCAAAACAAATAAATTTTTGAGAAAGAACAAAGAAAGTAATAAAGCCGCCAACAATCTTAAGGAAAGAAGATAAATAATAAATTTAAATGTAAAAAAAATTGTTTTTAACAAAAGATTTGGAGTGTTGAATATTTTTTATTTTTTGGTTTATATTAGTATACTCTAAATAATTGAAACAAAATAACTTCATATTGGTATTTATTTGCTTCAAAGTTCCACTATTTTTCTCTCTACATCTCCCTTTCTCTCTCTTTCCACTTCTCTTTCTCTCCTTATAAATCGTTTTGACCTTTGAGTATACCCTTCAGTCGAGTATGGGGTATATATCCCTAATAAACTGAATATATACCCTCATATGTTCGCATTTGCGTAGCTTTAAAATCAGCCACTTAGTGACATCTACATACAAATGTATATAAATGGACTGCATGTCTGAATGTGTGTACATATGTGTCTGCATATATATGTATGTACATATGTACATATCTGTAATCCATCTAAATACATATGTACACCTTTGTATATATGTGTATAATCCTTGCTCGGACGCATACGTCAGTAGACCGGACGGACGTAGAAACTATTTATCAGCAAATACTTTGACATTTTGGTATTTTGTTGTGTGGCGATCTTGAGTTAATTTTGCGGCAATTTAGCAAATATGCTTTGTGCTTGTTTCGCACTTTGTTTTTGCTCGGCACATACAATGAAAGAAAATGTGTAAAAATAAATATCTAAATTTAAAGAACAGTATTGTTAGGATTCTCGATCATTTTTTTGTAGTAAGCATTAAATGAAAACAAAATACGCATTTGAAATTCGCTAGCGAAGAACGGAGAGCAGCAGCAGCAGCAGCAGCAGGAGAAAAGAGGTAGAGAGAGAAATAGAGAATTGAAGAGCGACAGACGTTCTTGTGACTATTTACAAACACCCTATAATCAGCAAATAGTAGAATCCTAAGTAAAGGGTATTTTTACTGGCTGATGATGCGTATGACATTTTCGCCAAATCTTGTTTAGTTTGATATATTTTCATATCTGATTGGGTGTTATTGTTCGCAGACCTCCATGTTACTCATTAATAATGTAAAATATATTTGTTAATATTTAAAAATGCAGACACATATATAATATTTGATTATGAGATATTTTTATTTGATTTTAGTTGGAACTCTAACAGACTGCGACTTTGGCATTTGCACTCGTGTCTTCCTGCTATGACGAGCTTTATTCTCTCAACCTTTCTCTCACACTCTCTTTATCTATCTCTCCCTCTCTCGCTATCTCTCTCTCTCTCTCTCTCTCTCGCTATCTCTCTCTCTCTCTCTTTCGCTGCCGTTCTTTCGCTCTCTGTGTATCTTCACGTTCGTTCTGGTTATGCAAATGCTAAATGCAGTTTTTGAAGTGTGCAAACGTAAACTAATCATGTGTTGTTGTTACTGGAATCTCAATTTGTGTTGTCTACAACCAATGACCTGGCAAGCGACAACAACAACAACAAAAATCGCTGGAGCTGGTTGCAGACAACGCAAATTAAGATTCCAGTTGATGTAGTAGCAACCACATCTAGCCAAAACTAATTGCTCGTATGTATGTACATGTGAAACTGAAAACTTGTATTTAATGCAACAAGCACATATATATATTTTGAGTGTTTCCTTATCCGCCTGTTGCACTCACACATAAATATCGCAGGGGTGGGTACGTAATGGGGCAAGTAACTCAACTGACAAATTGGACTCCAATTTAGTAATCAATGTGTGTATAAATATATACTGTGTGTATATAAACAAACATTCATATAAATATAAATTTCCATATTACAGAAAATATATAAAAATATATCAATTAGTGGTCGCCTTTTCCATTACTTTTGCAAATAGTTACATTGAAATTGATTAAAGTGCACAAAAATATTGGAAACTGGTAATCCTATTTTTTTATATCTATAAATACGTGCTAATAAAGAGATTGGAATGTCCAATTGGAAATATAAGTACCTAATTTAGCTTGAGTAGTTGATAACAAATCTTATCTCAAATTTCCAGTAGCGCTAGGCAAAAAGTGCTGCAAAATGTTAGTATTCTAATGTATGCATGCAATGCAAATCTATCTACTTTCAGCATTTCCACTGCGCAAAATGCAAATAAATTAAGTGTGCAAGTGGATATGGGGATAGTTGGAGGGAATTCGGAAAACAGATCTCTAAGATTACGTTTGGTCGGCGCGAAAATTGTTATAATCGGTGCATGACGAGAAAGCAAACAATAATAATGGGATCTACTAATTACCTATGGACAGCCATGACAGATAATAGGAAAAAAACGCTCGCAAAAAAAGGTAATTATGATGCTTCAAATAGGCTAAAAAAATATTACAAATAATAAGCTCAACTAAAATAACACCGCGACGCAGTTTCCTCGTTATTTTTGTGGTTTTTCTTTGAATGATTGCGGTTTTTATTATATTACACACAACTGCAAATTATTTCGTGTTTTATTGTTGTTTTTTAGTGTACTCTGAACCCAATGAAATATAGTAAAAAGGGTATAATGAAATAGCAATGTCCGTCTGCCTCTCTGCAAGAACACCCTTAGAGCTTGTAAGAGCGAGAGACTTAAAATTTGGTAAAGTCAGGACTCGTATGCCATACGTAGTCGCTTTGAATTCATTTTATCGATTGCTTTCCCCGTTTCCCGTATAGCGATCCAAATCTATTAACAACAGCTGGAAAACACAATTTTAAGGATATATTTATATTTATAATTAATTCATATTTAATATATTGACAAAATATTTATTGGGTGCAAAAATGCTACCAAGATCAGTTAAGAAAAAAGGGCAGAAAATCGTATTTTCATATTTACCAAATTAAATAGCAACCGCAATAATTTTCTATATATTAGATTTGGGTTCAGGGTATCTCCTAGTCGAGCTCTCACTTTGTCATTCTTACGTGTATTTTTGCTGTTGCTTTATGTATATAAATGCTTATGGCAGCATTTTTATTGTGGAATTATTAGATTGTGAGTTGTTTTTAAGGTTTAATGAAGCCACTGCTGGCGTCGACACTGGCGCTGTCATTGTTCCTGCCTTGCAAAATATATAATTAAATTATATAATTTAAATTATATACAATATATAATTTAAAATATTGCACACACATTGCTTACGAAATTTTTTTTCCTAAAAGGTTTTTTATGGTTGGTTACGGTTTATTGCATTTTCGTTTGTATTTTAACTAGTTTTAAATTATATATAGTAATTAGCACATGAAATTAAAAAAGCTGAGAGGCAAGCGACGGACAGTAAATGTACTGAAATAGCCGAAACAAGCCGACTAATTGTTGATCTACTTACTCTTTAAGACCTGGATCAGTTTTCAATGCTCGGAACCCTTTAGAAATTGGTAAAGAGAATTATGTGGCAGACATGTGTGTTTTTGGGCATACAGGGTATCTTCTAGTCATGCATTCTCGTCTGAAGTCCGATTGTTGAAATGGGCTTGTTTTCTGGAATTTGTATTTTAATACACATTTTTAAAATATCATCATTGTTTTAAATTTAATGAACAGAAGATGTGAAATGAAATATCTCAAACCTTAATAAAATATTCAGGGCATTCAGACAATTTTAATTAACGATTCAAAAAGGCGACTTTCTTAAGTATTGATACTTCTTGGAAATTCAAGCGATTACTGTATTATTTTACATGTGGTTTAGTCGGTGTGTTGGATTTACTGAGACAGACAAAACTAGCTTATCATTGGAGGCCAACGCCGAGGTTCAATAGCCGATAACCGATAACCTAGTGACGTGAGTCTAAAGTCTATTACCATAGGAGTATTTCATGATCTTGCAAGATCACGGTCATATAGATAGATGTTGATCGTAACGAATGAATGAATGAGTCGATTGGCTGGCGCACATAATCACTTAACTGCTAGCCAATTGGTTCGCTACCAATGCGAAACAATTGTCCCTAAGCCGGAGGGAACCGCATTGAACCACAAACGCGACTCGCGCTGAGTCCAAATTTCGTTCAATTAATGGCAACAGTTTCGAAGATGTTGCCCAGAGAAATGTATGGCATACAATTTTATTATATCAACGAAGCACTTGAATCAATTTGCGCCGCTTGTGAAGCCCCGAAATACACAAAAAAAAACGACTACTTATATATACATACATATATATCGTTGTATGCATACATTGAGAAATAAACAACAGCCTAAAATTAAGAATTTTGAGCCAAGAATTGAAAGATTGACACCGTTTATTGAAGAGTGAATATGGTTGAATCAAGATTGTTATCTTCTTACTTGATCACTTTTCTGGAACATATGTATACTCTGTTTTACACATATAGTTTCCGTAATACTGAAACCCAATTTTTAGTATGCCAAAATTGAGAGATTGAACACATAATTTAAATTAAAACATTCTCGAAATAAGATGGTGTAAAATTAGATATTTAGTTTTTGGGAAACACACTTGATTAAGTTTGCAGAACTGAACTTGTGGCTCAAAATCTGAATTTCGGATTTTCTGTTCGCAATTAAATTTTTTTTTTTTCTTTAGTTATATTTATAATATAGAATGTGTAACTGATTTAGTCAGTAGTTCCCCTGTAATGCGATCTTGTGAGCAATAGATACCGCAAAATCTCTATTTGATTGCATGGAAGGTGTGTTGGGGTGTATCTGTGTGTGTTTGGGGTGCAATTATACACCTTTCAGAATGGGGCCTATAAATAAAAAAGAACGCATATTTATTCATAACAATAACAATAAATATTGATAAGCAATAGCAATAATAAAAACTCAAAAACAACAAGTTCATTTGGCTGATAACCACGAAAAGTGTCACCGAGTCCCACATGGAATAGATCACGTTTTTGCATTGCTCATATGTATATAAGTAAATATATGTATATCATGCATATTAGTGAATCAGTTCGCTTCAAGCTACTTTTTACACTAATGTACTCTACTTTACCTTACATGTTTGCGGTTAGATAAAGCCAGATATTGAATATTTTTAATTATACACTAATCTTTGTAGCTCTTAAAAAAATTTGTCAATAATTTTTCGCTATCTGTCTCCCTTCTTACTATTATTTTTTTGTATTTTTGAGTTTTCTCTACTATAAATTTAGAATAATTTTAATACCCCCTGATTTTTAAAATTCGATGTATATTTTATTCTATTATGCATTATCATTGCTTATATACAGTCGTTCATTCATTGAGCGAAATTTTCGGTTTTGTCAAATAGCAACTATTTTCTTACTGTCTACGACTGCAAATGAAATCGAGCTGCATTGATCTGAGCCAAATGCAATAAGATCACAGTTAGCTTCGTCGGTCCGTCTAAATGAATTTCAACAATAGACTTGAATGTTCACAATGATAACAATAATTGCTTGGAGCCCCAAGCACAGAGATCAGCTATTATGAGATATAGCAGTTTCAGACTGGCACACCCGATATATTGCTCTGATTAGGTAAACCCAAACATGAATATTGTTATATTGTTCAACGCGCTTTTATTGTTTTTTTTTTTGTACTATCAACTGAACTACCTGTCAATTATTTGACATGATAGATAGAATTGTTATTGCATGGTTTTATTTATTTTTAGAAGTATATATTACACTTCCAATATTTGAGCAGTTGGATTATGTTTTCAGCCTTTTAATATTTTGTTTGTTCCGTAAAAGTTAGCTATTTTAAATACAAGTCAAATAAAAAAATTAAATTTGTAACATTAACATAACATTTTTTATTAATTTTTTCTTAGGAGGTTATGGTGCGAAATTCTATTAAAGGCAGTGGTAAAAAATTAATATAATATGTAGAAATGACATCAAAATAACAAATTAACAATGTGTTTAGCCTCCAGATTTGTTTATAATTTAAAAAATTCGATTTGACATCGATTCAACAAATTTTAGAGCTCAGATAGTGTGATTTTGGACCATTCCTTAACGACATCCTTCGTAGCTACTCAACTGTCCCAAACTGTCAATTACTCACTTAAAGTCGACGTAATTTAATTGATATTTGCCTGTTGCTCAATCCAGTATCCTTGTAAGCCTGGATCTTAGCTATTTCCTCAGGTTAGTGTTTTTCTTTAAATTAAATATTTCTTAAATATTTTCTTCTATTAAATAAATATGTATTCTTTATTTTCCCATTCAAAAAAATTCCATATGATGCTCTACTTCCTTTTCCGAAGGGAATTTCACACCTAAGCTAGCTCAAAAAACACAATTATGCAAAAATCTTGGAAAAAACTAACGGAACTTTCATTAGAATGCATCATAATTGCGTAAGAAGAAGCACCGTTATAAAATGCGTAAGCAAGGTCCCGTTAGGCTTGGTACAGTGTTTAGCACCATAAACACGAGTGCCTATAATCGAATTTCGCGGATTGTATATATGTATATACGACTCATTGACTTTTTGGGAATGCAATTGCAGCAAACGGTTATCGTGAATACGATTTGTTGAGTGGCAATTTTTGCCGTTAAAACTGCGCAATATGTGAATACACAAAGCCAAGGTTCATGAACAACGTAACTGCTCGTCACCGGTGACTACGATGACCACAGCGCCAGCATGTGTGACACGAAACGCACGACGAGAGAATTGTCATCTCAGCGAACAACAAACATACATCCCCACATGTATATACATACATACATACACATACTGATAAGCTCACGTCGGAAGACGAATCAGACACAAAAGTGTCAAATGTCAAGATCACAGATGTACAGACCCCCAGACCTATTCAAAATCCCTCACGTGAAATAGTCACAGCAACATATACAAAATCTACCGCTTCAAGCGCAATCTAGTTTATGATTAAATACAATAATCAAAACATTTTTATGGCTGCCCATATAGACAATACGATCAGGCAATGGGTATGCGAATTTTCAGAGCGGGCGCTGCTGCAGGTGGTACTGAAGTGGTTGGTCAAGTGGTTTCCTGTCAAGCGAAATGTGTCATTAAAAAAATTAACACATAAATATATATAAATACAAATTTGTGTGATAACTGCTTATCGTGAGATAACTTATATCAAAATACGTCAACAAATACAACTTACTAGAATCTAACGACAAAAGAAGTACACTAGATAATTTATTAACGGATCTACAAAAGTCGAGAAATTATTATTATACAAATAGTTCCAATTTGCGATTATCGAGTTGATCTTTTGCATTCAGAATAATGTCAAGGAAAATTGTAAATTCAAATTTCGGATCGTAAA
The DNA here is from genome assembly GCA_035043785.1 of Drosophila planitibia. Taxonomy (NCBI): domain Eukaryota; kingdom Metazoa; phylum Arthropoda; class Insecta; order Diptera; family Drosophilidae; genus Drosophila; species Drosophila planitibia. The sequence goes on along the minus strand of JAWNMS010000042.1, from coordinate 20,113 downwards.
TTTAGATCTTCACTCTAAAATGAAAAAGTTATCTTTTAACTTAGAAACAATTTGAGTGTTAAATATTGAAATTTCCGAACAATTAAATGATATTGATCGTAAAGAATTTTATTTCATTTTATAGTTTTATAGAATAAATTATAACTAATCATAATCACATGGAGGGGGGCGGCAGCCGTACGGTTGTATACGTAGATGACGTTGCGGTAATTTTCAGGGGAAAATACCCCCAAACTCGCTGTGACCTCATGACTAGTAAACTAGAAACACTGTCATGCTGGGCACAGGAGAGTGGTTTAGCCGTAAACCCTAATAAAACGGAACTTGTTCTTTTTGCAAGAAATTACAAAGTCCCTTCTCTGAGGCACTTGACGCTATCCTGGACATTCCCTGTCTGGGAAGACAAGGAATGGAAAATGCAACACTCACGGCCATAAGACTCAGAAAATTCCTCGCCTGGACTACTCAGAGTACAGGCCATGCTTCTATCCTAGAAGGGAATCCAACTATCCCTTCCAAAACAGATTACTGCGTGCCAGTAACGCAACTGGGAACACCCTTCAATACATACTTCCCCCAAAGGGAGGAATGGGATCATGGCACCCCCGGTTCGCCGGCAGCCATAACCTTTTTTACAGATGGCTCGAAGCTAGACTACCGCGTAGGCGGAGGGGTCTACTCCGAGCAGCTCAACATACAGCTATCCTTTAGCCTTCCAACACACTGCAGTGTCTTTCAAGCTGAAGTACTGGCCATAAAAGAAGCACTAGACTGCCTCGAGAGGCTCAAAGTTAGCCCTGGCAATATAAATATTTATATTGACAGCCAGGCAGCAATTAAATCCATCAGCTCGATATCATCAAATTCGATATCAGTAACAAGCTGTCGAAAATCTCTACACGAGATGGCAAAACAGCATGTTATCAGCCTGATATGGGTTCCTGGACACCAGGACATTGAAGCCAACTGTAAAGCTGATGAGCTAGCTAGGAAAGGGAAACTACTCCCTAACTGGCTTATCGGAGCTTCGACACATGAGACCGGCCAGAATAGCGAAATTCATAAACGCATCTGGATGGTCAAATGTCTGAATTTTTTGAATATTTCAAAGAGCACGAGTGTAGGAGAAAATCCCCAGATCCATTCGGTATCACAACGGACCAAATATGGCCTATGTGTGTCAGCCCACCGGACTGACAGCCGATAAAACTTAACCTAATCTAACTAATCATATACAAATAGTTTTTTATTTTTATTTAATAAATATATGGTATATTTCGTTATAGAATAATCGACTCACAACTCAAAATGATATATATAATTTATGATATAAGTATTTTATGGTACAAGTAGTTTATTATAATATATATATGATAAATATATTAAAATATATGCTTATTATAATATATATACGAGGTGTGTTCAAAAAGTATCGCGAATTTTGAATTTTCGCGGGTTACGTATATTCGAATTTCGATTTTTTTGTAGCGTTATGTTGGTACTCATGTCTCTCACTTATGCCGACAAGCTCGGCCATTTTGAATGTTCACTTAATTGTTGACAGCTGCTTTGCTTGCACGTGTTTTGGATCGTCTTCGATTTTTACCTATTCAAAAAAATGGATCAAAGAACCTGTATCAAATTTTGTGTGAAAAACGAAATTAAGTGCGCGGATGCATTCCGAATGTTGATTGTGGCATACGGAGAAGCTACCTTGGACCGAAGAAACGTTTATCGGTGGTACAAAATGTTCTCAGAAGGCCGAGAAGATGTGAACGACGAAGAGCGTGCCGGACGCCCGAGCACTTCAACAACAGACGAAAAAATTAATGGAGTGGAGAAAATGGTATTGGCCAATCGTCGAATCTCCGTTAGAGAAGTTGCTGAGGAGCTAGACATATCGATTGGCTCATGCCATTCGATTTTTATCAATGATTTGGGCATGAGACGGGTCGCCGCGAAATTCGTACCAAAATTGCTCAATTGCGACCAAAAACAGCATCGCATGAACATTGCTAATGAGATGTTGGACTCTGTCCGCGACGACCCAAATTTGCTCCAGAGGGTGACGAATCGTGGGTTTATGGTTACGACGTGGAAACCAAAGCTCAATCATCTCAATGACACAAAATTTGATACAGGTTCTTTGATCCATTTTTTTGAATAGGTAAAAATCGAAGACGATCCAAAACACGTGCAAGCAAAGCAGCTGTCAACAATTAAGTGAACATTCAAAATGGCCGAGCTTGTCGGCATAAGTGAGAGACATGAGTACCAACATAACGCTACAAAAAAATCGAAATTCGAATATACGTAACCCGCGAAAATTCAAAATTCGCGATACTTTTTGAACACACCTCGTATGTTACATATGTATGTGTAAGCACATGGAGATCAGACCCCAAGGGCAATGCAATTTGATGTAAGCGTAAGCAATTGCCCTCCACTGGCTGGGAAAGTGAAAGTGTAGGGCACAATGTGTATTGATAAGGACGGTCAGCAACCTTTTAGGGCAATGGCACAAATAGCCTGGGAAAATAATTCATACTCAAAGTAAAGCGATAATCACCAGTTGATGTTGTACCTATTAAGCGAGCCTTCAATGGGAGGCCTGCAAATAAAAAAACAAATACTTTGATCTCTATCAGGGGGTGTCAGGTATATAGATTAATTCATCATACTTGAGTGTATGTTTAGTGTATATATAGACCACTTGATGAATTATATATTACGATCGATTCTATACAATGTACGCTGACTGATTGCTCAAATTGGGATACGTTCAAGTGTCCCGGACGCAATGCTTATCAAATACTAGCAACCAAGTCTACTTTTGAAGGCGGTACACGGGAAATTAAAATATTTCTAGTGTATTTGAAACACACATTTGCATATTGTGAGCGAATTCCTTTTCAACAAATGAACACAAATTTTCAATGATTATGGTATTAAGTATCAAGCAATAAGTTGGAGTGCTAATTATACAAAGAGCGGGATTAACTTAATGATATCGTGCAAAACCAATACTTGCTGCATTCCAAACAAAACTCACTGATTCTTCACTCAGACCAGTTTCAACAGCAGCAGAGTTGCCAACTTGCAACTAGAAAAATATAGAAAATATAACTGAGAATAATATGAACGTTTTCCTTTTGTCATTCGCTCAAATTTATTTCAGTTTACGTAGAAATATTATATCTTATGGCGTGAATACTGTAAACTGATATTTTGTGAGTGTGAGAAACGCAACTAGCAACACTGGACACAGAACAGAAGCTTCGCCGGCTTGAAGGGAATTCGGCGGAGGTGCGCGCGCACTGGAAAAAAATGGAATAAACGTAATAAACACCCAGGAGTATGCAGACAATAATATATCCTATAAAAATCAAACAGCAACAATTATCCCAGATAGTTGAAATGACATTGACTCTTTGTTATGGCAATAAAACTACAATAGATTCAATGCAGGAGCACAGGGAAATGTTTAAATATTGACTAGCGTGAACATAACCTCAAACAGCCAAAAACAACAAATCTGGAGTGAGAGAGCGAGAGCGCTGAGAGCGGTTTGAGTGACTTTTGGAGAGAATGAGGCTTGGCGGCTTTGCAGCGTGGGCAGCGCACAATTGTCCAATTTCTGGTATTCAAAACCGACAATGATTTCCGGCCCTATGACCCTTGATTAGTTGCATATTTACGAATCTTACACTCTTATTTACTTACTTACTTACTGTGTACATGTGGCAGCAGTTTAAGAAATTCGCTTTGACTTTATATTCAGCCATTGCGGCACTCCTGACGCGCCTTTATTTAGCTTCAGTAGTGAATTGCCCTTGAGTTTGTCCTTTTCCAGCGCCGACGCAACAACCGTCGCTGCGCTAACAGTGGCAGCGGCAGCGGCAGCGGCAGCCACAGCACAAACTGTTATATGGCGCGCATGCAAACTGGTTTACTATGACTGTATCCGTATAACAGTGCCTACTAATCTACATACATATATACATACATACATACAAACTTACATACATGCATACAAACATACATACATACATATGTAAGCATTTGCCGACGTGGGCGTGTGTGTGTGTGTGTAGGAGGCTCGTCACCGGCACTCGCAACCAGTGTGATTTTTTTCCCGTTAGCCCTGAATATGCGGTTGAACTGATAAATCTGTGTATACATTAAAGTTGCGAAATATTGTGTTATGTATTTGTATTCAGTATTTTATATTGAATTGCATGCGTATTATGAATCGATGAAGATGTCTATGTTGATCCATTAAGCTAATTAGTGGCATACTCTTTTGTCAAAGCAGATACTGTGTCCTATCAAACAAATAATATTATTGCTTTTGCAGGAACACGCATTGACTAATGCAATTCGTTGAGTTGGCCCACATTAGATTGAATTACACCACAAATGTACACACAACGCTGTAATGAAACCGGAAATGGTAAGGACCATCTAATATTTGAGTGCTATTACTCGGCTAAGTGGAATAATTTATATTTGTGCGACCGCCATAAGACCAAAACCTTAAAAGAGCAAGTTTAAATCTGTCAAGGTTGCCAGACCGCTGTATTAAGTAGCGAACACTAACACAGGCACTGCTCAACACTGATTATTAGCAGCTCTATCTATCGACTAGCGACTATGGACTATCGACTGCCATCAGCTGGGCAATTGTTAAAAACGCGAGGCCGCTTACCATAACACAATGTCTTTTAGTCATTTATTAATGAAAAGCAGCATAGGTGGCGGCTTGCGTAGCACACAAGCCACGGCGCTATTGATGCTCAATGCCAGCACGCGTCACGGACACACGCTGCGTGGCAAGCCGCCCGGTGTGGCACGAACGCTCGAGCAGCGTTTGCGAGGTAAGTTTTCCAGTTGATGTAACCAACTGTCACTACAAAATTTGTTAACAGATGAGAACGTCAGCGATCCCGAACTGAAGGCACGCATCAACATTGGCTTTCCGCAGCTGAAAGCATCGCGTTCGGCTCAATTAAAGGCGCGCCTCGATCACCTGCGAGCACAGCGTGCCAGCAAGGAGCTGGAGCAGCTGGCGCGAAGCAACAACTGTGAGTAGCTGGCGTATAAGATCTTGATATTGGACCCGGCACATATTACGTACCCTTGTAGACCACATAGTTCCGATATTGTAGTCCGATGGTGAAAAATCACTCAAAGCTAGCCTGTTTGCTGGGCATATCTTAGTAAACCGCAAAGTTTTCACACATTAACTCATCTTGTGGCATTTGAATGAGTCTATTATTTTCAAGATCTCTCTCTCAAAAAAAAAAAACAAAGTAAAAAAGTTATCTTAGGCACGCCAAAGATTTTATCCCCTAGAACTAAATGTGTTGACATCTACATTTTAATCCGAAGTTCGAAATATTATTGTTTTCGTACATTTTAAACAAATTTTATTTATATATTTTTTCTGTTTTACAACATTTTTGTAATTGTATTACAGCAGATTATTTCGCATGAGGCACATAATTCTTAAAACAATTTCATGCTGCGTTCAATACTTAGCAAACATTATTAATAATCTTAATGACACTTTAGTAACGAAAGTATAAATAACTTTATTCATTATAATAATAAACGGATTAATTAAAAAAATCAAATTATCGTCCATTATCATAAGTACCATTGAGCAGCAGGTCTAAGAATGGCAACTTTAGCTTAACAAATTTGAAAGTAGATTCTTTCGGATGAATTCTTAAAACATGCGTTAATAAAAAGATAAATAGTCGACAGTCACAAAACTGATCGAAAGTTAAACTCATGAGAAGGAAATCGAATCCAATCAATTTCAAATCTACTACAAATCTGTTTTCTAACGACATTGCCTAGTGGAAATCTTAAAAGGGGTATCATTGTCTCGACATCCGAAACTGTTTGTTCGAACAGCCGTCCGCGCACTGTGACAACTAAAACTAAATTTGCATGTATGCGTATATGTATGTGTTACGCATGCTGTCATCTAGGCACACATTCAAGGGTATGCGAGATCCGGTAGCACACATTCATAACTCATTAAGGCCTACTAGAAAAGGTGCGTACCTGTTCGTAGTCATGCACGCATGCTTATAAAAGGCTGGGTTTTTTATTTACCCGCGATGTTGTCGCAGCGAAGTCAAATGAAATAATGACCTCGACACACGAGGCCATCTGGGCCGAAAATCTCACAAAAAACCTGATGCACTTTTTTGTCGATTTGACGCCTCTTATGTATTGTCTACTTAGTGTAAGTACTTTGGCAAATTTCACAAGTTTTTGATGGTTACTCTTTACGTAGTGCTCATCGATTTGGACAAGGTGCAGGATTCATATGTGCAGAAAACGGGTCAACATGATCTCCGCCTGCTGGCGGATCACTATGGCATCTTTGAGCATCTGTTTGGTAGCGCCTACTTTGTGCCACGTGTCCCGCTAAGCATACACTATGAGCTGGACGCGACAACCATCAGTCCCGTCCACAATGGTAATGTGATTAAGCCGACAGAGGCGGCCAAAGTGCCTGTGGTCAGTTTCGATGGCCAAATGGATCCCATTACTGGGAAGGCATCGCAGGGCGACAGCTACTGGACCCTGCTGGCCACCAATCCCGATGCACACTACACAAATCCTGCAGCCGAGTGCCTGCATTGGTTCATGTAAGTCCTTAATTTGCTCCACCTTCACTCTAATAATGAACACACAAATTAGAGCCAATATACCCAATGGGAAGATCAGCGATGGCGAAGTGCTGGCCGACTATCTGCCACCGTTTCCGCCCAGGGGTTTGGGTTATCAGCGGATGGTCTTTGTGCTGTATAAACAGCACACTCGCCTCGATATGAGTGCGCACAAGTTGGATGCCAAGGACTACAGCAATCTAGAGAAGCGTACCTTTAGCACACTGGACTTCTATCGGCATCATCAGGATAAGCTGACACCAGCGGGACTGGCCTTCTATCAAACCAACTGGGACGAGTCACTCACACAATTTTATCATAATGTGTTGCGTGAGTAATCTTTTTTTTTTAATACCATATGACATACACTATACATGCTAAATATGCGTTCAACTCTTGCAGAGATCAAGGAGCCGGTGTTTGAGTACTACTTCCCGAGCCCGTATCTGGCGGATCAGAAATTCTTTCCGCTCAAGCAGCCGTTCAATCTGTATATGGACAAGCATCGCGATGCCAAACAGGTGAACAAGGAGTATCTGCAGCGCAAGTTAGCCAAGACGCATCCGTTCCACGGACCGGAGGCGCCGCTACGCTTCCCCAATGCCCATCCCTTGCGCGATGTGCCCTCGTGGCTCAAAACAGAACTGCGCAAACGTCGACTGGGCACCGGACGCGTACAGGACTATTAAATAATAGTATAATAGTCATTCTTCTCTCTTTTTTGTTTTCTGTTGTAATTTGGTTAGCAAGTTGCTTAACGCTCTGGAAGTACATGGAATTGAATCAATGAAGTACACGTTGCGCTCCTCGACAAAGAAGTAATACACCCGTGTATACCGTGTGTATGAATTATATAAGAGTTTAAATAAATACATACATGAATAGAAGAAAGCTAGCAAGTTGTTATCCATGGAATCGTTTGATGTGTTTAACAATCCTTTGGTATTCATATTTCAACTTTAGCTCATTCATTTGAATGTGTGATGCTTTATTTTGATTTTGATTTTTAGGTTTTTGTATTTGTATTGATGTGGTTGACTTGTGTTGCTTTGTTTCTTTGATTTTTGGCACTGTTTTGTATATACTATAAATATTACATATATATTTATATATATGTTTTTCATAAGTACTCGTCACTTAGCCTAAAACAAATTTGTAACTGGAGGTTCAAATCTTTTGGGCCTAGGTCTGGGCTTTACCATAGGCGCCCACTGGTGGCCTATACATGGCCGGCAGCATTATAACCTGAGGCAAATTGAAAGCGTATTTGTGCTTGCCAATATTCTTAAACACATTATCCATGCGAGTGCCCTCGCTGAAATCAAAAAAAGACGAACAGTTAGTTTTTGGGGAGCAGGCTCAGATTTAAGGATTGCAAAACGAACCTGCGCATTGTGCTGAGCGCATAAGGCACATTTTTGGCAGGCAGATGAAATTCGCGGACTAGGACACGGCATTGTTCCAGGGTGACAGCCATGCCTGTGCGATCCTTGGCACTCTTGCAGGACGTGAAGCGCAGGCCACCCATCAGTCGGCACGCATCCTCGGCCAGATGCAGAATTCTCACGTTCTTGGACACATTCGCACGCAGCTGCTGCTCCATATAGCTCAGCAGCGATTGCAACTCATAATCACCGCAGCTGGCATCCGCCGAGGCTGTCGCATTCATGCCCAGCTTGCGATAGCGACTAAAGTACTGGCTGAGCCGCAAATAGTTGTCCAAATTGGAGCGATGCTGCTCGTGCGTCTGACCCAGCGTCGCCTTCTCGTTGATGCCAATGTTAAAGAATACGGGCGTGATCTTAAAGTTAACAGCCGGACAGCCAGCGCTGGCCAGCACATGCTCCGGCGCGGGCAGCATCACCTCCAGCGCCTGCCTCGAACCCGTTATGCGCGGCATGGGCGCCATCTCGCCGGGCGACGACACCAGCGTAAACCCAACCGATGACAAATCCTCAATGGCAATGCACATATCGCTCCACATGTCAATCTCGGCGCCATATAGCGACAGCAGACCCTCAAAGTACGCCAGCGGACCGAGTTCGCGCAGCAACGACAAATAGGCGTCATCCACCTCGCTGCCCCACAGGCGGAGCATCAGGGCGCTGACCAAAGACGTCAACTATGACAAGTGAAGCAGAGAGAAAGAGGGAGAGAGATAGAGAGAAGGAATTAATTTAGCAATCAATCAAGATTTAGTTTGTAGATGTATCCTTTCAGAGGGTATCCTCTTGCATTTAAGGAGTCCACTCAAAGCTCATAAAATATTTATGTATCTGTATATATTCTTAATAAGGCCATGTCTGCCCGTCTATCAATTTTGTACTCATTAATCGTATTTTTGTTGTTTTACAATAACGAATAATACAATACAATAATAATAATATAATTACAATAATAATAATAAAGATTAGTTCTGGTATGAAAAAACTTTTTGTTTGTCAAGTTGTTCTAACCAAACTCAACGGTTATGCGTGTTAATATGGAAAGAACATTTTGACAAATAGAGATCAGACTACTATATACAATTATATACAATTCTTACTTGCATTAAATTTATAATAGAAATGTTTAAGTATGAACATGTGACGCCTTAAGCGGGTAACGGACTCATGCGGCGTTCTCATGGGTAGAAACTTGAGGTGGCCTGCATGAAGTGACTCTATTTTTAGAGATCACAGAGGAGGTATATAGTGGTCGCCTTACATGGGGCTGCAGGTAAGTAACATATGTATTTAGGTTTATGCATTTTCAATCAAATAGAGGCCTGCTCGTCAGAGCATGTTGGCATGATTGCAAACTATGTCTCAGCTTGGATATCTTACCGCCTGCGAGAAGCACACATCCCGGCGATAGGTGATGGTCGCCTGGAGGCGATTGCAGCGCACATCCTGCTGCAGCCGCTGCACGGAGTGCATCAGTCGTGCCGTTTTCAATAGACGATCCATGGCTTGGCGCAGCTTGCGCATGCTGGGACGTAGCTCACCCACCCAGTCGGTGGTCAGCGATAGATCCAGTCCGTCGGTGAACTTGTTGCCCTTTTTGGGCGCATGCGCCGCTGCTGATGCTGCCGGAGGCAGTGCGAGATCCAGTTTCCGTTGTTGTGTCATCTGCCCGGCCGAGAGTAATGGAGGCGCAGCAGTAATCACATCGGGCGTCTGCTGGGGCGCCACTGTGAAGCCCTCGCGTTTGAGTGGCTCCCTGGGATGCCGCAGCCGAATGGCGGGACTGTCGCAGCGACCGCAAAAGAATTTCAGCTTGCTGACTAGACACATTACGCTTGCCTCGATGTTTAGCTGGGTGAGATCGAGCGGTTCTGGTTCCTCCGTGGGCCTGTAGTAGTTCGCCGATGGCGAGGAACTCATCAGCTTAGTATCGAGAAATCCGGCTGGTGGCTGCGATCCACGCATCTCCACCCGATCCTGCAAGCTGGGTGGCAGTGATTGATATGTGACCTCGGCCAGAGATGACGGCTCGCCGCCGCTGCCAGGAACCTGCGGTTCACGCTGCTCGAGGCTGCGCAGATGCGCATTGTAGCATTTGACGACATGCTGCAGCGTATCAATGGCATTAATGTCCAACGAGCTGGAAGGCGATAAACAACTGCTTGGATGCCAGCTGTTCGAACGCATTAGCGGCTGGCCGCGTGGCCATAGATCCGGTGGCGCCACCACTGGTGTCGCAAAATCCTCCAGTTGCGGTGACTTGAGCTCCAGGGCGCTTAGCTGCTGGGTGATCTTGCGAAATGGCGACATCGGCTCCATCAGCACATTGTCCGGTTCCTCGATGATGCGATGGCGCTCAAGAAAGGTGACCGCCTCCTCCACAATGCTCGGCTCCCAAATGTTGAGCAGCGTACGCGTTTTGCCCACCATCTCGTTGCACAGCGGCATCATATCACATGCGCTGCGTCGACTGGCTAATTGCAGCAGCTGCGACATCAGCTCGACGATCTCCTTGCGCAGCTGCTTGGTCGCCTGGACGGCATCGTTGGCCGCCTGCACCTTGCATGCGTTGCTCTGCTCCAGCTTCCATGACTTGCTCTCCTGCAGCAGCCTGCACACCAATCAGAACGAAAACGACCCAAAATCGGGTTACAGTAATTTGTGATATATACATACATATTAGCTGTTATACTTGCGTCAAAAAAGCGACCTCTGATAGCTACTCAGCTGGACAGTAAAATAGGTGTGTGACAATAATTTGTGCATTTTTTAATATCATATTCAAAATACAATAAATTAATTTGTTAATATGGCGACATTGTTTCTTAATGAATATCGGAAGTGTCTGCCTTTAGAAAGCGCATTGGAGGTAGACAGTGAAATCGGTGCGAGTTGCATTAAATTAAGAAAACTTTAATTTCTCTATTGATTTTGCTTGCAAAAGGTAAGATTTGAATATATTCATTATAATAAAGGCTTAACTGGGCTATCGAATTATATATAGAATGGGCCGAGGGCATAACTACACGGCTAAGGATAGAAGATAGAGTGTAAGCCCTAAGATTAAGGAAAAAATAACAATTGCATCGCTACATCAACTGGACGATCTCAGAGCCGATAATTGTATGGCGTTATTGGCTAAAAGTGATGCTTTTGAGTCAGCGAAATTGGGAATGTTTTTTCAGCCTCACCAACTGCGCGAATGCCATTAGGGAGTGCAAAGTTAGTTAGTAGAATAGCCAGTAAAGTTCCTTTGCTTAGAACCACTAATTTTAAAATGGGAAAAAGTTCACGATGAATTATTAGAATGAGAGGGTGTGAAAATAAAAATGACAACATTCTCTGCAATGATGAATATCAGATTAATTTGTTTGGTAACAATGCTAAATGAAACGTTAGTCTCCAAAATGTAAATAATTCTATATTAAATCAACTAAAAAATCAGTCATATATGCCACCAGAATATTGTCCTCACATCTATTTTACTGTCCTCATATGTATATGCTGGTTAGGTTAGGTTATACGGCTGTTAACCAATAAAGTCAACTCACTTAGGCCAGGATTGGCTCGCTGCAGTGCTACTATTTGCTGACTCGAGATCAGTCGGGTGTCCAACCGGATGCGTTAATAAATTTTGCATATTTGATTGGTTCTAGATTGGCTAACTGAGATAGGTCGGCTAGAAAAGGGCTTCCCAGGGTGCTTACTCTATTAATGGCAAGAGCCGTGAATCAGGACCAGAAGGAGTGTTTTCCAGATTATTCTTCATCCTTATCTGTGCAACCTCTGCAGAAGTCAATGTAGATGTCTTTGCGTCTATTGGCTTCCGTGCTAACTAATTTGTGGGCAGTTAAGGACTCGGCTAGTGATGCTGATCAAGAATACATATGCTCTATGAAGTCTAAGACTTCTCCTTCAATGTGTTACAAACTTGTAATAATATATATTAAAATAAGATTCTATTTTCCCGTTCTCTCTACTGGTTGGTTCGAGCGATCTTTTCTGAATTCGGAATCATTCGTAAAATAATATAAGAAAAAGAAACATATATATATGTATATATAATACAACACAAAAAAGATATATATATATACGAGTATACATATATACTTATAATAATATATAATTGGCCACTCACTTGATAAGGCCGCCACACTTGCGACCCTTGGCATCGTGACGCGTAAACGCGCCCACCGTGATGATGTCGAGGACGCCGCAACGCTGCAGTGCATCATTTTGTACCCACATGCGCTGCACGTGCAGATTGACGGGCAGAAATTCAAGAGACTCATCCGTTTTGGTAGCGGAACGCTTGTAGTGAATGCCATCACGCATTAGCTGCTGTATGTTCTGCTTGGCCTGTGAATAGTCCTTGAGGAGGCGCAAATGCTCCTCGAGCAGATTCATTTGACGCCATCGCCACTCGCCGCTCAGCTCACCCATGCCAGATATCTCCTGCAGCAGCTCCTTCTCCCGCTGTATCCAAATCGAGAGCAACTGCTGCGGCACCGCACAACATGTTCGCGACTCGAGCAGCGTCTCCAGCACACTTATATCTGCGCCCAGCGTCGACTGTAGGCGGTATGAATGCTGATAGGGATTGGCGCAGACGCGTGCCACGCCGCACTGATGTGGCACAAACAGTCGCACGCCCAGCCTCAGTGGCAGCGATTGAGTGCGACGATGACCTAAAATCAGAATGAAAAAAAAGAGAGAGCATTACTAAGTACACTTCTTTCTACCAACCAGGGATAATTTGTGGTCAAAATGCAAGGTGCATAATATCACTCATCATTAAATATAGCTGTTTTTCTTGAGAAAATTTAAAACCAAAAAGTTGTTCATATTATTTAATTGCATTTATTGTCGAAGTCGAGTTATTTGTGACGTGAATAGTCTGTCTAAACAAAGTTTTGAAATATATATATATAAATATTTATATATATATATATCCCATTATCCCAATATTCCTTTGGAAGTTTACGCAATCTAGAGAAACATATAACTCAATCTGTTGTGAATGTCGAACTCTAGTATCAGAGAGGCAGTTTTTGCCTCGGATAGCTTATCGCATTTCGAATTACAACTAAGCTATTTTCTGAATATTTGAACTCTGAATATTATAAAATATTAGCCAACGCAACAAAGATAATATAATAATTTAATAAAATTAAGTACATAATTCGATTACTTAGATTTAAGCATAAGGTCATATGCTATGCTAATTTTATTTATATTCTTAATTTTCATTTTTATTTGTAGCTTATATATTTCTAAAATTTAAAATTTTTAATTTTTTTCTCAATTTTATTTCAATTTTGAATTTGTAAGTTTTCAACTTGCAATGCTTGGATAAACCTAATTAATAAATAAAAACTCAATTTGTAACCCATAAGTTCTATGATAGCTATATGATATAGTAATTCTAACAAATACAAATACTTTCCAAGTTTTCTCACAGCATTGCAACAGCTGATCAGGACGATCTGAGACTGCTTTATGTATTGAAAAAAACATTGAGTTTTAGTATGAATAACTTTTTTGGTTTTCTAAAACTATCGAATTGAAATCAATTCGGCTTTAAGTGGTACTCCAAAATATTCATAATGTTAAGTATTAGTTAAAACCTGTTCCGGTGGACAAAAAAAAAGTCTGATTGTATTTGTATTGTATTTTGATGATTGTTTTTTAAGATTCGCCGGATGCGATTGAACGATTTCGGTAAATGCAACTGAAGCTCACCCTTTTGTCTGGCGCCCTTTCTACTAATTGCTCCGTTCTCGAACAGCTGTGTGGTGGAGCGCGGTGGCGGCGGCTGGGTCGGGCCATGCATTGTTTTGCCCAATCCAGTGGCGTGGGACATCTCGATGGCCGGTTCGGGGGTCCAGGAGGCGAGCGTAATGAAACCGCATTCGCCGCGCGGCGAACTCAAAGGTAGACGCAATCGTGTCGCATCCTGAATGACACCCAGAGCCACTTCGGCGTGGCCGAGCGGCAACGAGGTGTGCGAGACACGCTCCCGCACATCGTGCACACTGAAGAGGAGTCGAGTGGCCGCCTTGAAGCCGGCGCTGCGCAGGAAGCGTATGGTGCATAGAAACTGAGGTGTCCGGGTGCGCTCCAGCAGCTCGGTGCGTGCATGCTGCCGCCAGATGCAATCCTCGCCGGGCTGGAGCAGGGAGCAGATGACGCGCGGATTTGGAGCACGCCCGAAGCCGTCTAGTGGCAGATTATCACAGGAGACCGCCGTCTCACAGATGGGCAGCTCAGAGAGCTCTAGATCTGCAAGACGAAGGGTAACAGTGAAAAATTGTTGTGTGTGCGTGTGTCCGAGTGTGAGTGTGTGAGTGACAAATTGATTCGAAAAATAAGAACAAATCAATTGTTTACATTGTTATAAATCAAATAAAGTTTATTCTTTGAATAAAATTCATTTCTCCCTGTTTGACTGCTGTCTCTCTTTTTTCTTTCTCTCTCTCTCTCTCTCTCTTTCGCACCGCATTTTTTGTCTGTGCTGTTAGATTCAATTACAAATTTATATAGTATTATATATAAAGCATACATATTGCTGATTGGGAAGTGTGTAGAAAACATCGTTAGAATTTTGTAGATTCGTGAAAGCACAAAAACGTTGAAAAACTACCTTAAGCAGTCTAATGGAATATTAAATATACAATATTTACAGAGTATAAATTCGTGATTAAGCCAAACCATTATGCTAGAATGACACATTTGATTCAATTTTAATTTGATTTCTGAGTGCTTTTAAAGTTTTCGAGGTTAAAACTCGACTAATAGCTTAACTAACTCTTCACAGCCATCAACTTAAATCGTATATTAAATTTTGCAGCTGCAGCAAGTGCCATCATAGCATAAATTATATGGCGTATCTTTGGTTTCATTTGGCTAAAGTCGCGACCTGCCAACGTGTATAAGGGACCCCAAAAGTTGGCAAACAATTTTTAGGTGAGTGTGTGTGTGCTTGTGTGTAAAGCGTGTTGTGCATGTAAAACAAAACAAATTCATAAGTATTACAAACTAAGAGTTTAACGTTAACCATGGTTAAAGTGTTTTTTGGAATTATTTTCGTGGTTAGTCGGCGATCAGCTAATAAAAAACAAACAATTTCCAAAATGGGGAGCGCATCCTTAGAACTGTATAAGATCACCTTCAAAGGGCGCCTCAGCCGCTGGCGCCGACGACGATGCTGGCCAGGCATCCGTTAGCATCGTTGAGGCCATTGGCAATGGCAATGGCAACGGCAGTCCCTGATTAATCCGATTTCCCATTGTCGTCGTTGTGGCAGCGGCAATCTGTTCCTGCAGCTGTTTTATCTGCAGATCGATTTGTTCATTGGAGCACGCCTCAATGCTGCGCACCCAGTCAAGACGATCCGCTGCACTGTGCGTCCCAATGCGTTGCGAGGGGCTGTCCTTAAAGTCTGTTCCAAATTACAAATGCGTTTAATACAAAGTACACACATACAATATACACATACAAATATATATATATATATTATATAATATATATATATATTACCTAAATCGAATACGTAGCCCTCCAAGTCGGGCTCCTCATTATGGATGCGCGGGTGGCAGTCTTGAAGCACCAGAGCGCCAGCAACAGATGACTTTGGATTCTTGTCTTTCAGATAGAAGAGTAAATTGCCACGTAGCTTGCACCAGCATTCCAGCTTAACTGTATTTTTTTTGCAGACATAGGTGCACCAAGAGATGGCCAAAAACAAAAAGTGCATAAGCAAATGGTGAGTGTGATATCTACTTGATTTATATGTATATGTATGTATATAGTATATGTATGTAATAAAGAGTGTGAGTTTAGTATTTGTGTGGGTGATAAGCGAAAATTATAGATATGGGCGGATCAGGACGATTTTAACAATTAACCCGCAAATAAAAATATATCATATAAATGTATCGTGTGTGTGTGCGTGTGATGATTGAAGACTTGAGTGAGGCGTTGCTTGTCATCCACTCACCATCGCTGCGACGGAAAATGCTCTCCTGTCGCTCCGTTATGATGAGCAGGCCCTCCTTGTCGAATCTGGTCGTGATATTGGATGCCAAGCTAGCCAACTCCGGTTCATTAAAGCGCATGCTTCTGCCCCAAACGGATTGCAACTGACGGTTGTCGATGTGTTTGTGGATTCCGTGTGTAGATTTCACAAAAGAAGGCGACACCTGCTGTTGGCAATTGTAATTGAGAAATTGAAATGTGGTTTTGCGTTTTGTGAAGTTTTTTTGATTTCTGTTTTTATTTTTTACTTCAAATTGCGCCCATTAAATAAAGTGACAATAAATGTTCCTTCTTGAACACAGACACAGACACACAATTTGATTTAATTATACGAATGGCAAAATGGCAGCCACAAATGGCAAGGCGAGCGCACCTTATAAAATGACTGTAGGTGCGGGTCTTAATAATTCCGCAGATTTTACATCGCAAGACGAAGAAGAAGCAGAAGGAAGGAAGGAAGGAAGGAAGAAAGGAACGAAAAATGGATAGAGTTAGGGTGGGGTGGTGGTGGGCGGAAGCGTTGCTTGGCAAGCAGGTGCAGCACGTTTACATTGCTTACCTCCACTCTTTCTCTCTCTTTCTCTATGGCGCACCACGTCTCACTCAAAATGACACAGCTGACGTTGACAACAACAGCATCGCAAGTGGCTAAAGCGGCGTCTCTGGACCAATGAAAAATGAGGTGCACGTTGACATTAACAGGAGGAGAAGCTTTGCTCACCAATGGGCAAATGCACCGTTTGTTTGTTTATTTATTTCTTTCTTTTTTTTTTGACTGCACAGCTGGGACGCGTTTTTATCGCGCTATCAACTGGCGTATATATTTAGTCGAGTTTCTGCTATCGGTAAGCTGTTGTGATCGACGTTTCTTTTTGAATTTGAAAATTACATATATACACGTTATGAATGAAGTATTGAATGTTTAACAGTTTCGGCTTGGCATTACTTAACTTTTGTAGCTTCTGCTTTGCAAACTTGCCCTTTGCATTTAATAATTACAATGTTTGTGCCAATGTTAATGTAACTGTTAAGCCACTGTTACAGTCAGATGTTAACTAACAGGGCTGGACCCACAAATTGCGATTATGGTGCACGATTGTCATGACTAATATATTTATATCGTAAATTATAGTATTATTATTATTATATTTATTAATACAAGTCAACGTATGTGATTAAATATTACAATTTTTTTTACACTGGTTTGAATACTGTTTTACAAGTGTATTTATATTTACTATAATTAAAATAATTAATGAGCATGGAGATATTATATTTTAAGCGATGTGATTAGTGATGGATCTGTTAGTTTAGTTTTAGCAATTTAAATCACATAAAGGCGAAGCTTCCTTAAAATATTGCTACAATATATTGTGTACTTTGACGTCACAAAATACCCATGACTCGTTAACAGAGATAACGAAAGTTAGCATGACGCTGCCTGGTCTTATTTTACAGGAGGAGTTTTGTTATCGGGCAGTTTTAATGTTAAGGTTCTACAGCTATAGCTGACAGCATTCTTTCCTTTGCTGCTTGTGGTCACATTGTTTTTAAAGTGCAGCCACACTGGGAGTTCGGTTTATAAGATCAGCAAACATTGAAAACTCGAACGCCAAAAAAGTACACATATTACAAATTTGCGAATACTTTAGTTTTTTGTTTTGTTTTTTGCGTAGCATCAAGCGTTGCTACACATGAAAGTGACCAAATCAAAAGCAACGCTGCCAACCGATTCAAAACAATTGGCAAACACGAATATTGTGTATGTGTGTATGTGTTGTGTGCATGTAGGTGTGCTTGTGTGTGCGCGTGCTGGCAAACCGAAAAAGTGACGTTTACAGCAAAAAACAAGTATCTCGTCGAAATTTGAAGTGAAATTAAAGTGAAATACAAACATCGTCGTCTGGCCAAACACAATTTTCCATGGATTTCGGATGTGCATTTGATTTAAACAACGACGTCGCTTCGCTCGTTGTTTTCGCCTAAAGATTCGCCATCTTCGCCCAGAATTCCAATAAGAAAGAAAATTAACGGTAAGTGCCGAATCAGATATGTATGTGTATTACTGTCACTGTTTAAACACACACAATGTACAAATGAATGCACTTGATTTACGTCAATGTAAATATGAACATATGTATGCAAAAAAAAACTTTCTAGTTGCAGGTACTTCATTGTTGTAGCTGCTGTTGTTGTTGTTGATTGTAATACTTTGCTCTGTTTTCGCCTATTTATATTTGGGCCGCAATCTCGAAATATTTATTGATAATAGTTCGCCTATCTAATATATCTAATTGGAGAAAATTCTTTGCATTTCCTCCATGTCCAATTGCTACCACATCAGCTGCTTTGTTGTCTTGTTTGTAACCTTGTCTCTTCCAATTCAACTCCACACTGTCTGCTCTCGTTCTCTCTCTCTCTCCATCTCTCTCTATCTCTCTTTTCCTCTCTCATTCCATCTCGCTCTTTCTGTGCGCAGCGTTACCACCTTGCATGTGTGTATGCACAACCACGATTGTGTGTACATACATACATACGCATATATATTTACATCCATAGGCTCGCGTGCGTTTTGCAACTCTTTATTTATGTTCATGCTTCACATACAATCATAAATATTATGGCTGTAAAAATGTGCATTTAAATATATATTTATTATTTATACAGTGTCTCACAGCTTATTTCCGACAGTGTCTAGCAAAATTTTTAATTGCCTGCCATAAACTAATTATACATTATTTTTCAAAAATTCCAAAGACCGATGGCAGGTACATATATTAACCACCTAAATGAACATATGACCCCCATACACTGGGGTTTCCCCACCCGCTAGGTTGGGTTATGTAAAAAAAGTACCTTCATTGATGGTCACAGCTTATTTCCGACAGTGGCATTATGGACACCTCGATGCCATAAAACACGGATTTTTTACGTCAGGTTGATTATTTTCGGTATAAATAGACAAATCCTTCGTAGTCAGTTTAGTTATATCCTGCATCTCGGGTGCAACCAGCCAACAAGGAATATGGGCAAGCGGACTACCATTGAACAACGGAATCTCATCCTGGATCACTTCAAGATCGGATATTCACATCGCCAAATAGCTGAAATGGTAAATTTAAACAGATCAACTGTATAAGGCATCATTCGTCGCTTCGTCGACGAAAATCGGACAGAGGACAAGGGCAGAATGGCACCAAACAAGATTTTCACCGAACAGGATGAGCGGAGGATCATCAGGAAAATAAGGGAAAATCCCAAGCTATCGGCTCCAAAACTGGCTCAACAGGTGCAGGTTAAAATGGGAAAAAGTGCAGTGTGGAAACTGTGCGCCAGGTTCTGCGTAACCATGACTTTAATGCCCGAGCACCACGGAAGAAGCCCTTTATAAGCGCAACAAATAAAGGGATTAGGATGACGTTCGCCAAAACCCACTTGGACAAGGATGTGGAGTTCTGGAACACAGTCATATTTGCAGATGAGTCCAAATTCGACATTTTTGGCTCGGACGGACGGAATTATGTGTGGCGACAGTCCAATACTGAGCTGAATCCCAAAAACCTAAAGGCAACAGTCAAGCCAGGCGGAGGAAGTGTCATGGTATGGGCATCTATCTCGGCAGCCGGCGTCGGAAATTTGGTGTGTATTGAAACAAGAATGGACAGGAATGTGTACCTCAGTATATTAAAGTAAAATTTACTCCAAAGTACCGAGAAGCTAGGAATCCGACGTACTTTCCGGTTCTACTAGGACAACGACCAGGACAACAACCAAGCATAAGTCCGGATTAGTACAGTCCTGGCTTATCTGGAACTGCCCCCACATGATAATTCCGCCGGCCCAGTCTCCAGATTTAAATGTTCTTGAAAATTTGTGGACTCTGCTGGAAAATAACATCCGGAATCACAGATCCGATCTCAAAAATGCTCTGCTGGATGAGTG